>OX422191.1:4859753-6059753 GCA_949130485.1 Agelas oroides | reverse complement strand
ACATGGGTGGGCATTCCTTTCATGATGTCATCAACCACAACGAGTGGCTAAGTGAATAGTATGGCTGCTGTCTTCATTGATCCCCCTTCACTGCCTCTAGGTGCAGAGTATAAAATCTTACAGTTTCTCGTGGTAGAGCACACGTTGCTGACATTGTGCAGTACTGTTTGACTCCGAGGACTCACTTCCTGGTTGCTGGGGTGATCAGGAAGTTGTGAGTTGGCTCTGAGAAGAGCCGGTTGTAGTTGAGCTTGCCACGTTTTCCACAAAGCCTAGTTAATCAAACTTGTAGCTAATACTCGGTTCGAATACGAGGAATACGAGAAATTCTAGCTGGCTGATGGTTTGTTGGTGTCATAGTGCACATCTGTGACATCCAATTTTCTGTGACGTCACAACCGCTCTTAAGTATGACAAGTATATAGAGGAGCTAAAACTCGCAGCGCAGGCCGTGTACGTGCAAATGACGATGATTTGTACCGTTTATATGTGTAAATAAGATGATAGGAGGGCTTTACTATATAATTTGAACAATTTCGAAAGTTTTGCTCTCTTGCTTTGGAGCACTGTACATGTCCATCAAAGCAATCGTTTTGTTGCCCCCCTTCCAACAGCAGCATATTTTCTCAAGGCGTGATGACTTTCGCAGAGATGGAATACACAGGTTGGCCTCCCCGCTTCTGGCCACAAGCTTTCCCCTTATGAAAAACGAACCACACACACACATACATACCTTAGTTTTTAGCTGTCACTGCACATCCATTCTATGCAAGGATAGCAAGACATTTGTGTGGTCTGCTATAACAGGAGGAAAGAGGGAGTTAATGGTAGCAAACAAAGTTGGATCATGCTACTAATGGTTTACCCTCTGGTTCTTGTTCTGAGTCTGGCACCACTGCCTTTCTGAATACATACTGCTCCTATAAATTGTTGAGAATTATGTAGACTAAGTCTGTTACAAGATAGAACTTTGGTTTCCAAATTACCTAAAGGGCAGCTTTCATCAATGGATTTTAACCCTCCACTTGTGCAAGTACTCCAAACACTCAGCTTTGTCAAAAGGGGTGAATTTATACTCAAATAAATTTGGTTCTGATATTCCACAATTCATCAATGCATTTCTTGGCACACTTGTATTTGGGGCTAAAGGCATGTTATGCAATCGCTGATGAAATGTCTCAGTGAACGAACCATGTTATACTCAACTTTGGATAGATCTTGAGCATTGAGGCCATCTGCCTGAAGGTTTCTCATTGCTTCCAAAGCTCCTGTCCACCACTTCTTCTAAACTTCTTACCAGCACTTAAATGCAGCAAAGTTAGGCAAGGTGCTTCATTTTTCAGTTTCTCCTTCACATCAGCTGTCCATTGACAGTTGTACCATCATCTGGAATGTCCAATGCGATACAGTCACCATCAAAGGTAAGTGCAGGAGCTATATCATTTTCCTGCTTGTATTTCCTCTTCACCACCTAACACACAAAAACACCTTGATGTCAATATTACTTTAATGAAATTCCAGTTGCAGCAGCAAGTATGACTGAGCTTGCTGCAGGTTTGTAAGAAACATGCTTTATTAGCATGCTCACATGAACTTTTGATTACCTCAGTATCAAACAAGGTTTATAACACATAAACCCTTTGAGCCTGAGTCACACATGCGCGTATGTACAGTGCTAACTTAGTCTCGTCCCCAGACCTCATCCGGCGCATATAACACGTGGGAAAGCAGTCTGGTAGATATAGCCTGCATTCCTTAAACTCCGCCACACATTTGGCAGATCTCAATCAAATTGTTCAACAGATAATCTCAATCATGTGAAATAAAAATAGTGCTGTGAATGCAGAAGTGTGGATCCGCAAACATGTGATGATTCTAAAGTGTTGTGAAAACTGTGGTAGCAGATACAAGCAGCGACCTGAAGCAGCTATTCGAAAAGCATTTCGTGGCTCAATGTCGTCTTGGCTGACACAGCGGAAGGCATCAGACACTGGATGCTTTGAAGGCGGATGAGAATGTTGACTGGCCGTGCTTGCTCTCTTCGCTCGCTGAGCAGACAGCGCTTGTGTCGTTACTGTCAGTGCCAACACTTGGATGCTAGCCTTCAGCATCTCAATATACTGCTAACACTGCTCTCAAACCTTAGCAGCTTCTCTCCTTCTGGACGTATGCCTTGCACACGTTGTTAGAAGGTAGATACTCTCCTCTGCTGCATCCAAAACTTTGATAAAGATTGCTGACTCGAGCATCCATCATCGTGAAGTATTCGCCGTCAATTGCACGAATCGCACACAGAACTGCTGCAAAAAGAGCACTTCCACACGGACTCCATCTTCCCCACACTAGTCTGGCAATGTTGGCACTTGGTGGCTGGGGAAACTAAGCGTGTATGTATTTGCATAAGAGAAGTGACTTTGTCTATTGCAAGTGGCTTTCATTGAAAATAGTTAGGTTTTACAAATGACTATGCTATGGTTTGTGTTTGGGTACGTAATTGATATTTACAATAACGTTAATAGTGTGGACCTAGTGAACAGGTTGGGACAAAACGTATGTTGATCAGATTTGTTCACTTATGCAGTGTTGAGTCATGGACAGTGTGAGTGCCTACAAACTCACAAAGAGTCATTTCAAGATCATCTGTTCATGAAACATAGTAGTCACCGAATGAGGGCTCAAGGAGTGGAATGTTATTATAACAAGTAGTTTTTCACAGCAAGTGACCACCAACAAAGAAATGAACTTGTGTGTGCAGCTCATGGTTGATAAATAACGTGAGCAGTTTCTTGGGCACTAATATCACATTCAACTAACTTCACAGATCATGAAGCTATGAAGAGCTTTGTGAGCACATCAGTAGCAGTAGCATTGGCCCATACTGGCTTTTTGAAGGTGCTCAGCAAAGCCATCAGGAGCTGTCCCTCTCCAATTTCGTTGTTCCTTTCATCACGAAGTGACTTACCCTGTAGAAGGTACGTTTTAGTTATAGTCATGCAAAGGGTAACAACTCTGTGTCACACAAGCCTGGGAATAAGAGACAAATCAACCATACAGCTACTGTATAACTAGGCTAAATTTAAAGGTCATCTTTAAGCTAGGTGTTTAATGGAAGACTCAGAAATTCTACTAATGGCTGATGTGTTAGGAAGTGCCGAGTACGCTAGCAGTAGGTTAGTGAAGATAGAGAGAGATGAGTTCAGTTAGGCATCAATTTGATCATAAATCCAGGACAAAGCACCAGTAAAATGCACACACTTATATAGCCACCTAGAAGGCCAGGCGCACAAACCAACAAAAGCCTATTCTATAGCACAAAAGAAGAACAGATACACAAAAGAGTCGGCAGATAAAGAACAAAAATGAGGCCCAAGTTTGACCAACAACATCATTAACACCTACCTATCAGCACCTATATAGCTTACAAACACCACAAACCTAATCAAGCTCATTGTACAAACAAAGAACTACTGCACAAAAGATAACCTAAGAATTTCAACCTAGAGCAAAAATCACAAAATAATCAAGCAAATAAACAATGCAATTGTTCACACTCCTCCCCCCTCTCCAGAGCATCAGCATTCCCATATTCTTAAGTCCAGCTCTGTATTCAACCGTGAAGTTAAAGGGTTGGAGGGCAAGACTCCATCGTGTAAGTCTAGAATTGTTCTCTTCCAACCGATCCAACCTCTCGAGAGATCTGTGATCGGTCTGAATTGTGAACTCACGTCCGAGGAGGTAGACCCGGAATGATTGAGCAGCCAACTTTATCGCCAAACACTCCTTTTCAACAGTTGAATAGCGTACCTCCCGGGGTAGGAGCTTCCGGCTGAAGTAGGCTATGGGGTGGTCATTCCTCTCCTCGTCTCTTTGGCTCAGTACAGCCCCAACGGCAATATCAGAGGCATCCGTCTGCAGGATAAACCACCTAGTGAAGTCCGGGCTGCTGAGTACTGGTGTCAAAGGCAGTCTGGCAGCTCTGCGTCCAATTCACCGAGTTAGGGGCGTTCTTCTTTGTGAGGTCAGTTAAGGGGGCTGCTGTCTCTGCATAGTTGGGAATGAATTTTCGATAGTATCCAGTCAGCCCCAGGAAAGCTCGGACCTGTCTCTTAGTCTGGGGAACTGCAAAGGATTCCACTGCCCCTATCTTGCTTGTCTCAGGTTTGACTACACCATTTCCTACGATGTGTCCTAGGTAGGTACACGTTTTCATGCCAAACTGGCACTTGCTAGGCTTAGCTGTCAATCCGGCCTGTCTCAAGCGTTGGAGAATCTCACGTACTTGCCTCAAGTGGTCCTCCAGTGTCCAGAAGGATATCCTCGACTGCCTTCCCTTCAACCTTCCCTCGTCGATACATACCGGACTGTCCTGCCTCCCCACAATAAAGTCCTTGCTCTGGGCACTTCTTAGCAATGTGCCCCACCTTGTGACAGTGGAAGCACGTCAGTTGCTGTCCCTGCCCCATTTGCTCAGCCTGCTTCTTGCGACAGTTCTCCTCTGAGTGACCTGCCTTTCCACAGTAGGTGCACTTCTTCGGCTTTGGAGGCTGTCCTTGCTGTTGCTCCAAGGAGGTTCCCTTTCTTGTCTGTTCAAACTCGTCAGCAAGCTCTTCAGCTTCTGTGCATGTCTTTGGCTTTTTCTCCAACAGCCAGAGCCTCTTCTCCGTTCCCATTGTACTCAAGAACTGCTCGATTCCAGTAGCCTAACGCATCTCCTCAACCGTCTTGCATCCTTGCAGCCACTTAGCCTGTAGGTCCATTATCCGTACGGCCAGTTCACAATTAGTTTCACCACGCCCCCTAGTGGCTGACCGGAAACGACAACGGTAGGCTTCCTCGTTGATGTCGTAGCGAATAAGTATAGCTGCCTTGAGAGCATTGTAGTTACTAGCGTCGGTACTGGGTAAAGCAGCAAAGGCTAGCCGTGCCTTTCCCGTCAGTTGAGGAGCCAAGTAGTGCGCCCAGTTAGCCTTCTCGATCCTCTGTCCCTCCATGATTCTCTCGAAGGTCACAAGGTAAGCTTCTATGTCATCCTTCTCGGTTATGGCCGCTAACTTGACTTGACGCTCAGTTTAGATCCTGGGGCCAGTTTAGAGCTGTCTCCCCCCCCCCCGTCTTGGAGTCTTCCACAACCTTCATGAGCCTGTCCATCTGTGTGATATCTTGTCACTCAAATTGATTATCACACAAACATACTAGCATAGCAACAAACTGATAGATTGAACAGAATGACTTACATGGTGAAAGGTGCCTTTATATACAAACAAGACATAATATAGAATATTCTAGATGCTTACAGATTCTGTTAATGACTTAACCATATCCTGAGTCATGTGAGTACACACTGACTAAGGTCAAACCAAAATCCTATACAGCTAAAGAGGTGTCAATGACAACAGATAAATCATATGTGCACTATATTAAAATTATAAGAAATCGTATTTTAAGATTGCATGATCAAAGCTACTACAATCTGCTCTTGCATGAAGTTCATCTGTCGTTGCAGTTCCTTTTCTCTTGCGACCCACTCCTCTTCGAGTCGGGCACGTTCGGCCCTGATCTCTTCTTCTCACCGCGCTCGTTCAGCGGCAATCTCTTGTTCTCTCTCCCATCAGTCCTGGATCATTTGCTCCATCAATTCTGCCAGCTTTTGCTCAGCCATATCGTCTCCAGTCGACTTGAATGTCTTTCCCGATCGAAGTCTACTTGTCATCAAACGCGTGTAAACGACGAGGGTTGTCGGAAACTTTCTCGAACAGGATCCCACCTTGGCGGAGTCAAGTGCAGTAGAGTGTTAGTTTTGTTTCTGATTCAATAGCTTTCCTTGTGAACTGCTCCCACTGAGGCCTGCACTCAGGTTGTTGTTGGAATGAAAGCAGTAACGTACCAGAAGTCCATAGATGTGTAGTGTTTGAGTCTGGGGTGTCTGCATGCTCCATTCAATTATTGGTGACAAAGGCCAAAGACCAATGATTCTTGTGTGATACTTTGTGATTCTGAAGTGGCCACATCTACCAGTAAAGTCAGCAGTATTCCAACGCAGGGTTGTTGGAGCATACTCTTTCTTTTAGTGCAGGAATGACTGAATCTACTGCCAACAGTGGCCAAACTACCTATTGCTTACTCTACCTCCGACCCGAGGAAATTTTGCATAGCACGCAGGGACATTATGCTTATTAGCCATCAAGTCCATCTGTTGCCCAAAGAGATCTCTTTGCATATACCGTATTGTCCCAGGCAAGCGCCCACCCCTCGATTTTGACAGTTCTGTGTTTTTTCAAGGTCATCCGTGTAACTGCCCACCACGCAAAATTCTTGCGTGGTGACTCGAAAGTTCACAGTTTGAGCTCACATAGACTGTAGCTGCGATCATTCCGATGAGCTTCAGGCACCACTACACCCGGCAGCAAGGTTTGCAAACACCGGTCGTGGTCTCGTGCGCAGCAGTACAAAATTCGCGTACTGCAAGCAACAAACGTTGTGAAGCCCTAGCAACGAACGTTGCGAAGCCCTGGCTACGAGACTTCGAGTTAGTCCGTTTTCTAGCAGGATACAGCTTTCTCTTGCTGCGCTGGCCTCATTTGGCTAAAAAACAAAGCATGGGCGAAGCTATGACACGGGTCAATTCAGTAGCGCCTGTCAGCTAACTTTGGGTCCGGGGTGGGCGCTTGCACGGGGATAGTTGGACTATTTAAGCACCTCCTCCGTGTAACCGCCCACCCCCAGTTTTACGCGCTTGAGCTGTGAGCGCCCATGGGTGCTTGCCCAGAACACTACGGTAGTACAAACCCTTTCTGTTCCTGCTACCAGTGGTGATGCCTGGATCAGTATGTAATAGGATTCTTGTGTCTGTTGTGATTACAACAAGTGGCAGCTCCCAATTGGCTTGTACATCTGTTACAGCTTCAGCTGTATTGTGACCTGTGTGGTCCTCAAAAACAGCCACTGTGTCTAGGCAGAAAAGATTTTAGATTCCAATCAGGTGGACGGTAAAGCTCATGTATGGCTTACAGGCAGCACTGGTCCACATATCAGTAGTTCCAGCATAGCACTCAGCCTCTTGCAGCTTGGGCAAGACAACATATTCTTTCACATGAAAGTAGAGTTGTGGTATTTCTGTATTAAAGAAGTACTTTCTGGATGGGAGTTGGTATCTGGGGTTCAGCTTGGTAACCATGTACTTAAATCCTGGTCTATCAATAGTGCATCTTCAGCTATGTAATAAACCACAGCCCAGTTAAGCTCCTTGCCTTGAGGACTTGTAGAGGCGTATTTCTGTGATTTCTCACGAAAGTGGCTTAGTGTTAGCTGAGTACTGCTACTGCGCTCACCCTTTGTTGAAGAGCAAGTAGACACTTCAGCATACAATGCTAGGTGATGTTCTTTCAAGTGCTGGAACAGGTTGATTGTATTGCCACCTTTCGCGAGAACGCTTCAGTCACAGGCTCTGCAAACCTGTTTATCTTGCTCACTGAGGATTAACGTGCCATCATCAGTTGCCTTCAAGCCAAAATGAAGCCAAACAAGGCTCTTAGTGTGCTGCTTCTTGACGAGTGTTGGCATAGCCATAGACGTATGCTCCACCATCTGCAAAGTTACAGCACGTAGTTGTAATAAAATGCACATGCGCAAAATATTGCGATAATCGCGAATGGTAGATGCTGCTTTGCTTCGATAAATGTGAGTAAAATCATGATATGACCGTCACACCAAGGGGGTTAGTTTACAAGACACAACAAATTGTCAGTTCTTGATAGCTTCTTTCATATATCCATGGACTCTGTGCATGTACATTAAGGGCAAAAAAGGTCAACAGTCACATAAACTATTAACCTTAGCTGGGGACAGGGCTGCTCCCCAGATTGTCTTCCCAGACCCAGAGTTAAGGAAGGCTGCCATCATCGACATCAATAGTTGACCAATCCCTTCTCGGTTGCTGGCAACATCACTGGCGGTCTTGCCCTGTAGAAGAGGCAATTCATGTGTGTATCAATGGCAATTGATCTTCCACACCTCTCATGTATATTCGTTTCTTTTTCCACGTATGTGACCCACTGAGCTAAAGCCTGGCACTTCCCTCCAATATTGAGTTTCAGGTGATTCTATCCGTACAGGTCATTTTTCAGGTAAACTCAGGGGGCTTGCTACTATAAAGACAATACAACCTTGAACTCACTGGCAGGGTCAGTGAAATACAGGAACGCTGTGAGCGCCCATGGGTGCTTGCCCAGGACACTACGGTAGTACAAACCCTTTCTGTTCCTGCTACCAGTGGTGATGCCTGGATCAGTATGTAATAGGATTCTTGTGTCTGTTGTGATTACAACCAGTTTGACAAGTGGCAACTCCCAATTGGCTTGTACATCTGTTACAGCTTCAGCTGTATTGTGACCTGTGTGGTCCTCAAAAACAGCCACTGTGTCTAGGCAGAAAAGATTTTAGATTCCAATCAGGTGGACGGTAAAGCTCATGTATGGCTTACAGGCAGCACTGGTCCACATATCAGTAGTTCCAGCATAGCACTCAGCCTCTTGCAGCTTGGGCAAGACAACATATTCTTTCACATGAAAGTAGAGTTGTGGTATTTCTGTATTAAAGAAGTACTTTCTGGATGGGAGTTGGTATCTGGGGTTCAGCTTGGTAACCATGTACTTAAATCCTGGTCCATCAATAGTGCATCTTCAGCTATGTAATAAACCACAGCCCAGTTAAGCTCCTTGCCTTGAGGACTTGTAGAGGCGTATTAGTGTTAGCTGAGTACTGCTACTGCGCTCACCCTTTGTTGAAGAGCAAGTAGACACTTCAGCATACAATGCTAGGTGATGTTCTTTCAAGTGCTGGAACAGGTTGATTGTGTTGCCACCTTTCGCGAGAACGCTTCAGTCACAGGCTCTGCAAACCTGTTTATCTTGCTCACTGAGGATTAACGTGCCATCATCAGTCGCCTTCAAGCCAAAATGAAGCCAAACAAGGCTCTTAGTATGCTGCTTCTTGACGAGTGTTGGCATAGCCATAGACGTATGCTCCACCATCTGCAAAGTTACAGCACGTGGTTGTAATAAAATGCACATGCGCAAAATATTGCGATAATCGCGAATGGTAGATGCTGCTTTGCTTCGATAAATGTGAGTAAAATCATGATATGACCGTCACACCAAGGGGTTTAGTTTACAAGACACAACAAATTGCCAGTTCTTGATAGCTTCTTTCATATATCCATGGACTCTGTGCATGTACATTAAGGGCAAAAAAGGTCAACAGTCACATAAACTATTAACCTTAGCTGGGGACAGGGCTGCTCCCCAGATTGTCTTCCCAGACCCAGAGTTAAGGAAGGCTGCCATCATCGACATCAATAGTTGACCAATCCCTTCTCGGTTGCTGGCAACATCACTGGCGGTCTTGCCCTGTAGAAGAGGCAATTCATGTGTGTATCAATGGCGATTGATCTTCCACACCTCTCATGTACATTCGTTTCTTTTTCCACGTATGTGACCCACTGAGCTAAAGCCTGGCACTTCCCTCCAATATTGAGTTTCAGGTGATTCTATCCGTACAGGTGATTTTTCAGCTAAACTCAGGGGGCTTGCACTGTATCATGCTGCAATATGAAGCCCATTATGCTACTATGAAGACAATACAACCTTGAACTCACTGGCAGGGTCAGTGAAATACAGGAACGCGTTGCTATGGACAGCTTGGTACGTGTTTTTCATAAAATGCGATTTCACCAGCTTCCAGTCCATGTACAGTTGTCTTTCTGCCTAGACACAATGTAAGCCCCCACTTTCACAACCACTGTCTTTCCCAACTATCTTTGCCGACTTTCAAGCTACTTTTTTATGAGAACACGTGTCAATTTTACATCACATGATAGTATACGGAGACATTAAAATTTACTGTAGCAATGTTAAAAAAACATCACATTTTCGCGTTCCGCGTCTGCCGTGTTCACTCCGCAACTTGGAAACCAAGCAACCTATCGCTCCCACTTTTTCACTACCACACAATTAAACATCGACATACCGATTTCCAGTTTTATATCTCCATTTTCATAAAATGCGGGATGTGCTGAGTTTTCATTCAGTGGGTCACATGTGGAAAAGATCATGCGGGCAGGGACAGGAAACCACTAATGTAGTCTGCCTGGCCGTATTGAGTAAACCATAGCAGTCCTTGCTAAAAGATGAGCTACTAGACCCTCCAGAGTCTCAATAAGGCCAAGCAAACTAGACTAGTGGTTTTTTGTCCCCGCCTGCATGCCTTGCATACACCTGTTAACCGATTATACACGATAGACGCGTATACGCGTCACCATGGAACAATGCAATATACGCGGTAGACGCATATACACGTCACAGCTGCAGTTGAGCTTTATCACAGCCGTAGGCTATTAGCAACAGCTTTGATATCCGGTTTGTGGTTAGGTTGGGGCCCCCTAGTAATAAGTGGGGTTGCCCTCAAGGGGCGGAGCGTAGTGAATGCCAGAAGCCATGACGGTCGTCGATTGGCTCGATCGCAAAAGTCACTTATTAGCCACATTTTCTTTTCAATGCCTGTAAGCAGAGACACAACGCTACCTACGAAGGTGCAGTGGGTCTTAGCCTTCATACATATCAAAGCAACTCTGGGATTGAGCCTTGCTGTCAACGAGAAAAGCCAAAGACGCGACTCACAACTATCAACAAGTAAGCGTTCCCCGCAAAGCGGTACTGTATGCTTCGCAACCACTTACCTATGTGAAGAACCTTTCTCCATCTGTATTCCTCTGTCTGTAGTTTTGTTTCAGATCTCAGATGCTTAAAATTTTAGATATAAGTTTTTATAATGTTGACCTCACGTGACACCAAAATTACCCGCGTTTGAGGTTAATTGCATTCCAATGAACTTAGCTTGTAATCGGTTAACCGCCCATCCCTACTGTAGGGGGTTGTATATCAAGCACTCACCTCCCTCTTTATGTTATCCTGCATTCGCATGTGTGAAGAGATTAAGCAATCAGTTTTGTCCTGTCTGTCTGTCAACAAAGTGAAAATTTTGAAATCAGCACATGTACTAGGTTAAACAATTGCTAGACGCAACAATAACATGGCACACACGAAGTATGTCTTCTCTGAAGACCTCTAGTTCTAGTTTGTTGTTGAAAAGAGATGTAGTAAGGGTCCACCTTCATTGAAGTGTGATTGCTTACACAGCAATATATATAGCCAAGACCTCTCAATGATACATATTCATAAATCAGCAAAAACTTCTCAGGACTACATTAGCACCAGAGATTAGAAGGTGGGGTTACAGAGTGATTGATGGATTACCAACTGCTATGGACAACAGAATATGGGACAAAATTGGCTGGGAAAATGATTCTAGGCCTCCGAGAATATCATAGCTTGTGCAACATCCACATTGTAGGTGGGTGGATACTACATGCCTAATCGGCTGGTCTACATGTCTAGTGCCAACCATTCACTACTTTCAAAACATAGGTGTGTAATACCGTAAACTCCGGTTGTTAGGCGCACCTTGCTATTAGGCGCACATTATTTATTAGGCGCATGCTTCCTTTCTGGTAAATGGCATCATTTATTAAGCGCATGTGCATTAAATAGAGTACACGATGGCGGCGGAGATCGAGTCATGTCGAGTGAAACCATGGCATCAACAGTCAATAACACGCAGCACACTCGATGTCATCCTGAAGTCAAAGAAAGAGCTACACAGATTTTTCCTGCTACTGGCTAACACAAAGTCGGACAATCCATATCCTTTGCAGCTTACACCTGGACTATATACTTAGCCTAGTAAAATTTCTCCCGTACAACGCGTAGAGCCCCACATAAATACACAATGGCTGCGAATCACGCTCTCTTCGAGGAGAATGGAACCTTCTGATTTTACGTCGATACTTGCCAGATGAACGCGTCTAACGATCTACTGCACACTCATGCGCGGTCCGCCTGTAGGGCGTGGCTTTCATTGCATCCTCTATTAGGCGCATATTTGCTTACCACTTACACTTATAAGCGCATGTGCTTATTAACCAGAGTCTACGGTATGTACTCTATGGTAATTAACCCTCGGCGCGCATGTGCAGCGAGGGTTACAGTACTTGGTCTGTGTGTCTGTTACTCAACATCTCACTTTGCACGTGATTATTCGTGCCACAAATGATACTAACCTTCTCAGCGGCAGATGAAGGTCGAAAATTTTAAACGATTTTCTCTGAAAATGCTTCGTTGCGAAGCTAGAGCGTTTCCTGTTGGTACGGCTACATGATAAGTCGGCCATTTTTTACTCCGCGGAAAACGCGCATGCATATGAATCTGGACCACGTGGTTAGCGGCCATTTTGTTCTTGGGAGAGACGTTCTTTGTGAGTTCGATTATTGGCCATTGGCAGTAAGTATGCCTCCAACAAAGGTATGCCCGCAGTGTAAAGCTGCTGTACCTGTAAGACAGAAGACATGTGAACGCTGTGATCATGTCTTTTGATCCAAACGACAAGCAGAGCGAGAGAAAGCTATGAAACGTATGAGAGCAGTAGAATCAGATAGTGTGAAATCAGCTAGGAAAGCTAAAGATAAGTTGCACAAGGCCCAAGTGCCTAGCTGTCAGAACAGATTCGAGGACAGACAAGGCATGCTATATCAACTCGAGAGCAAACGTCATGATACTATTGTTCACGAGACAGTGATCGATTCTAGTTAACACACAAGTACAATCACATGCACTGCTGCGCCGAGGGTTTGGCACTTCAGTGCCTTTTTCATTACAAATGGTACCCACCCTGAAAAATACAGCCTTTAATAGTCTTGTTACATACCAAATCCTGTGGTCTGACCACTTGACACCCCAAGCCAGTAACATATACATTTTCTGGTAGATCTGCAAAAACCGTGCTAAGATACTGCTATGCCCTTTGTGACTATGTTTTGTATTACTGCACTATATTTTGCATCAGTGATCAGTGAATTGCTTATTTTCATGCAGAATATGTCAAGACATATTTTGGAGGCTGCATGAACGAGGGTACATCTCCCAGGACACTGTTGACCAGCTCCAGTGCCAAAACTGTGACAGGTTAGAGCACTTTAACTATCCATTTTACTGTTAGTCTGTACAGAGAATGTAGTTATTTTAGATTTCACACATGCAGTCTTAATATTTGGCACTAGGTCTACCATGAATCTAACATGCAGTGCACAGAGTATACCCCACGAGACAAGTAAAAAAATTCAGTTGCAGTACAAATGAAACAGTGGGCAGTCCAAAGCACCAACAGGCTAATCAATTTATATGTATGTTTGGCTGGTACCTCTGTCACAGGTTCCTGGCCGACAGATTTGTGGAGGGAACCTGCCCCTTCTGTGCATATGAGGTGAGTAATTGCCAAGCAAGCGCCTTAGCGCAAGGCTAATAGCCTTGCCAGTGTCTGTTCTCAGTTGGCGGGGTGTGGCTTACATAATTACCATAGATCGGGAAAATTTCACTGTTAAAATAATTTCGCAGTTGAGATTAAATTTAACACGCAGATAAAAATATTTACGTGGCGATGATCAACAAATATGCGTGCATGCACATCCACACCTCCCGAGGTAAATATCCAATCATTGACTACTCCTGACAGCCACATCATTGCAGTCTGCAATACTTGGCTCTCCCGATACCTGGTAGTAGACTAAACGCTAGGAACTCTCCAGGCACTTGTTCATGGTCTCAACGTTTCATACCGAGATCAGCAGAGCACAGCCAGCGCCCGCGAGCGCCAACAAAGCGAAGGCAGGGAGTTAGACAGAGTCAAGTGAAAAACAGAAGCTAGAGAAAGTTGAGTTCAAGGGACCAGCAGAGCACAGTGAATACCTTGCACCTCTAACAAAGCAAATAGCAAGGAACCAATTATCCAAATAAGAGTGATTGTGTATACCAACTGCGTAGATACCTAGTTACAACAGATTACAGTTTACCTTAGGTGTACTAGATAGTGGAATTACAGCTGATACTTTGAAAACTCAATAATTACGTACATTTTAAGAAGTACCTATGATAAGCCTTATTATTTGGAGAAGTTTTGTTCACAAGTATTTGGAAGTTATGAAATAATTTGTGTGTTTGTCCTGTAGGATGCGAGAGGGGACCAGTGTGACAAATGTGGTCGTTTGATTAATGCTACAGAGCTCAAGGTACATAGCAGAAAAGTATAATTATTGCTGGACTGGTGTTGTACATATGCATATGTGTACATTGTAAAAACACTCCGAAGGGCACATCCATGCCTTTAGTTTTAAATTACATTTGCAACAGCAGTCATTAATGACATTCTGTATGAAAGTTCTACATGTGACAACCCTTATCAAAGAGTCAGTAGACTCTATGTAGGGATGGCTGATGGGCGATAATGTGATATATCGATAGAAATATACGCACTGTGATATGCAATAAGCATACAGACAGTATCGATAGATAGACCCCGCCCCGCTCTGCCACCACACCACGCGCGCGCACCAAGGCAAGCGTGCACGTGTACATGCGCTAAGCACCACACGGTGAAAATGGCTAGGCTGAAGTCTTCCCCCTCCTCCGTGAGACTCAAGACACTTCTAGCAAAAGCAAAGTGTGGAAGTATTTTGGTTTTCCTGTCGATGAAAAACAGTGCTGTTACTTACAAGAAACAGGTTGTTTGTTGGATTTGCGATCGTTCCCTTGCGTACTCGGGAAACACAACGAACTTGCTTTATCACCTCCAAGCATCCAGAGGAACACAGTGAAGTAGCTCCAAAGAAGGCCGTCGAGAAGTGTGAGTCAACTAGGCAGGCTACTATTTCAGGATGTTTTTGGTACTGGTAACTGGTCACTTCCAGTGACGAGTGTGAGACGGAAGAAGCATTTTCCATGGCAGGCAATGTACTTACCAACAAAAGAAACAGACTCCTTCCTGAAAATGTGTTTTGCATGATAATATGTGTACACTCTTTTTTTTTTGTATGTTCATGAACACTTTTCATGTAATTATTGTGATAATTATCGTATCATGATAATAGCACACTGATAATCGATATTCTAATAGAAACATCAGTGCTCGTGATAACGTCCGGTCATCGGACAATTTCCGGGTAATTATGCCACGTGACCAATCAATCTCGTACACATGCGGACAAAATGTCTGGACAAAAGCGTGCAGCTTGCTCTGACGAGGTTCCACTGGCAAAGAAGCGAGGGGTATCGGTGAAAACGGTTCAGAAGTGGATCACAGAGAGCGACAGAGAGATGAGTACGTCTGTATGGCTTAAGTACATGTACGAGAAGGCTGATCGCGACTACGTGGCGATGCTGAAGTGCTCTATGTGCATTCAGTTCAACGAGAAGCTGCGAGGCATGTGTTACTCACAAGCTGTGAGGCGTTGTAGTTGGTTCGAAGAACCTGCAAGCGTCCAGCTACAAAGATCATGCTGCTACCGACATGCACAAGCGAGCAATGCTTCTTTCGAAGAAGCAGAGCTCCAGTGATGTCACTGAATAGGCACCGATAGCTAACACTCTGCACAATCTTGATGGTGACGCTGCGCTGAAGGTGAAGCGAAGTTCAACATTGCTTACCTGATAGCTAAGCACAACCTAGCTTTCACCAAGATGGGTCCTCTCTGTGAGCTAGAAGAGAGGCATGGGGTGGACTTGGGACAGGGCTACAAAAATGACCAGGCATGTGTTACCTTTATGTGAAGAGTTTATTGGTTTTCCTAGGCTGTGAGAAGTGCCCGGTATGCATTTGAACTGCATTTCATACATCAGATTGTCCGGGCATGACTGGTACTTGTCCGATCAAACTTAATGATGTTCTGACATTACGTCAGAGCAACTTCAAGATGTTATCGGGAGTACTGAACATTATCGCCCAAAACTAGTAGGGATGGCACAGACCCACACTATATACAGTACTTACAAAAGTCTTCTAACAAATATATACACTGAAAGCTAATTTTAGCACCCAGTTTTCCTCTTTCCTTTTAGACTCATAAAGTTGCCCAATAGCCTTGCAGAAGACAGCTAAATGCAAAAATGTGCAGTAACCAAAGTATTAATGATAACTCAAAAAAAAAAAAAAAGCGTTTTAAGTACTCACCATGATTTTAGCATGAAACTGACGCTTCTAGCAGTGTGCGCCTCTACTACCACTCAGCTTCCTCATAACTTCAAATTCACTATAGTACGCACAAGTGAGCAGAAGTTCAAAGCCATCATCTATGCTTACGTAGTTTGTCCCAAGCAGTATACTTAATATGCTGTAATACAATTGAAACTCAACATCTGTCAACTTTGATTTGGTATTGCCAACTCTAGGGCAACGGAAGTAAGCAGTTTTGCAGCTACCTTTACTCACACTAGCTTCAACTCAACCGGCTGCACTACTACACACATGAGATTCTGCTTTGACCACGGCAAGAATAGAAGGAAGTTACACACTCTCCCTCCTCCAACTGCCTGGCCTCTCTCTTTCCCAATTCCATGTGCTGCCTAAGTCAAAATTCTGTGGTTATCGGATTCTCACATGCAAAAGGAGTTGAGCATACAAGATAGCACTAGGAGGTGGCTGGAGCATTCGTGATGTACATATAACATACCATACAAAAATCAAACTTGACATTGAATGCACTAGCATGGTCCTCCAAATTCTATACAGTTATATACATGTGTGGCAGTCCCGTGTAGAAATCAATGATTATTCTGTCGCGTATTTTGATCGCAATACTGCATTCAAAGCATCATATTGCGGAACTTCCATTAAGGGCGGGGCTCATATGCGCTTTGTAGACTCATTAGATATTCATGCATCAACGAAGCATGTATGAACCCTGCCCTTAACGGAAGTTCAGCGATACAGCGCTTTGAACACAGCATTGCGATCAAAATACGCGACGGAATAATCTTCAATTTCTACACGGGACTGTCACATATGATATTATTCAGCTCTAATACCTATGGAGCATGTAGTAAAATTATTCCTTGCCAGTTGGATGTTCCTGGTAACAAGGTGATACAAGGAAAGATGACATTTCCATTACAAGGCTGCTGTTAGGACTTGAGAAGTTGAGCTCACATGCAAGTGGAAGTCAAGGGGCATACTCAGGATGATCAGATCCACTCTCATATTGTCTGACGTAACTGTCTGACGTAACTGTGTGACAGGTCTTCCTCTGAGAAGTAGGGTGACTCATCAGACTCCTCGTTCTCAAACTGTCTACCATCTTCCTTCTCCAAATTGGGAGGTACGTGCTCCAGACTCAGAAGGTGTCCGTGTTGTCCTCTTCTGTGTACTGGACAAGAATGGGCGTATAGTTACTTCTTCTCTCCTAGCTAAAACTGCTGTTGGTGTTTTGGTGATGTCTGGAACTTCACCAGGGATTTTGATTGCTTTGCAGTTGGGAGGAAAGACACCTGCTGCTTTGAAACCTGACATTATAGTTTCAGGAACTATCGCCATCCTCCACACTTTTGAAAAGAGTGGACAAATAGACCTTTATCCATTGTTACGTAATTATGACATCTGGGGGAAATAGTAGGCATTAATTGGAATACGATGGCATGCGAATGGTGTGACTACCTCCACTCTTCGAGTTTTTTCTTGCGCATGTCAACTGTCTTCCACTGTTTATTCTTTTGCGAGGTTAGTTCAGTTGTTTTCCTATCCTATAGAATCGTTTCGAGATCCGATGGCAACTAGAGCGGAAGTAGACGACAACGACTCTTCACCTGGCCCTTCGCGGTCTTGCAGCACTGCTCCGGTCCATAAGTGGACATGCGCTGCGCTCAAAACCTGGCTTAAGGTCCGCGGATTGAGCTATTCTGGGATAAAAAAGGACGAACTTGTAACGAAGTAAGTTAGAACGTTACTTGGTTACTGTAGTTCCCCAGTAGGCGGAGAGATTTGAACCCTTCCTTCCAGTTAGTAAAAATTACTAATCTCACTACATGAAAGCATAATACTGGTTTATTTATAGGGTTGAAGGAGCAATCAGATGCGGGCTTGATTCACCTGTAGAAGAGAGTGATGAAGAAACTGATGAGGCAGTACCGGATGGTTATCAAGCAACAATAGTGTCAGATCAAGGGTGGATAGATGCTAATGTAGCTGAACTGCCTCTGCTCACCCTCAAACACATTCACCAGTATTTCATCACTGGTAGACTGCGCAAAGACCGTGTCACTGCAACAAAGCCATTCGAAAGGGGATACAGGCTGTTCGACTCAAAAAGAAGGTCCAGGGCCTATCAGTTCACGATGTGAATAGCACCTCAGTATACTGCATCATCCGTGCAACTGTGTTACCCTCACAGAAAGCTGGAGCATACAAAACAGCCATCGCAGTTAACAAAACAAATGGGCAAATTATTTATGGAAGCTATACCTGTGTTGCAGGTAGTTCAGCCTGCAACCACACTGCTGTAGTGATGTTTGCAGTTGACGACATCCAGAGATCACGTGCTACCCATGGAAACAGTGGTGGGCCAAGTTTGACTTCGCTGCCCAGAAAGTGGGGAGTTACAGCAAGACCTAAAAATGAACCAATACCAGTACAGAAACTGGAAGTGACCAAGCCAAAGTACGGGAAGGTGTCACAACACACCCACCCTAGTGACATCCAACCTGTTGATCCTAAACTTAGCACAGTCAGTATAAGACGAGTCATGTCCCTTCGGGACGGCTTACAAAGAAACTGTACAGACAAGATACTTTTTACACAAGTATGGCCATCAGAACCAGATAGTAAACAAGTAGATAGACTTACGAAAATGCAGGCAACGCCCAATTGAGACTGAAATTATCATCACATGATTATATAAGTATCACCATAGTACAAAGCTATACCGGAAAATATCACGAGTTTGTTGCCGTCTGTATTGTTACGAGTGCGCAGCACGAGTAACAATGCCAACGTCAACAAACGAGTGACTTGTAGTACCTGATACGGACGGATTCTTGCGTGACTTGTAGTAAAAAATACGGCTATTTATAAACTGTGTGCAGCTGCAAGGCTTCCCCATTGACTCCCATACATTAGCGTGAGTTAGATGTATGATAATATCACATAAGATGCAATGGACAATTACAAATTCATAACTAACTACTAGAAACTACGGGATCAGTAACCAGGGGAGGGTGAAACAAACTAAGTGCACAACAAACACCCCATACGCTATCAATAGAGTTTGCAAGAGTCAGTGGTACAACAGTAGATTAAATACGCTATTGCTTGATACGGCCAATAGCTCTTTCTACAGGTATCCGAAGTGAGGCTATCTGACGTGTAAGAATAACATTCTTCTTTGAAAGTTGCTGGCGATCCTTTAAAAATGGTGGAATATTAAGGTTTGCACCACGTAGTAATACATCATAAGCAATGTCAAAGCCTTTGTCAGCCATTATGGAGTCACCAGGCTCAATAAGTTCCAATATTCCACAATCACGTGTAAGTGCTTGGTCAGATATAGACCCAGCATATAATTGGGAAATGAATGTAACGGCTCCAGTGGGACAAATGGCAACTAAACCTTTAAATGTGTTGTGGTGCTTGTAGGATGAATAAGTAAGTGACTGTACAGACAAAGATGAGGGTACTTCAGTAAATATCTCAGTGCAATCAATAATAACACGGGTAGAGGGATAGAATTCTTTGAACTGTGCTGGCATGTGTGCATCAATAACTGCTCTTGAGGGCCATGTGATGAGGGGTCTAAGTTGCTGGTTTAAGAACTTTATCCAGGTTACACAGATACGAGATACAGTAGCAATACTAACATTAAATCGATGCGCTAAATCTTGTTCCAGTAATCCTAATCGTAACCTAATTAATGCCATAAATAGCTCATCAATGGGTTGCAATGCTCGTGCTCTGGGTTTAAATGATTGTGTAGAGGTAGTCTTAATATCACTGCGACACAGACATAGATGACATACAAGAGGTTCAAGGTATCTATATAGGCACATAAACACAGGATATGAAGGAAGGCTAGTGTAAAACTGAAGATCACAATCACTCCCTTCAAATCGTTTTAAGAAGAAACACTGATTTGACAGCGTTCTTACTTCATCTTCAAGCCTCAATACTTTTTCCTCCAACTGAGCAATTCGCTCTTCATGGCTTTCAATTTCCCTCTTTGCTACTTCAGATGATGTTGGAGACTCCTCATGCTTGGGAGGCATGGGGTTACGAATGGCTGGAGGATGTCGGGACTTTACTGGCATGCTCCATGGGAAGATGGTTGGAATTAGATTGATTGATTGATTGATTAATTTTAATTTCAAACAGGAATGTCCCTTCAGCCAGTGGCTGGTCCACCAGGGAGTCCTGTATATACATACAACACCAAAGAACAAAACAAGAGAGGAAACCATACAAGCAAAAGGTTAAATACAATACTGCAAACATGCAGGAAGTAGCAAAAATTAAAGAAAACAGGTAAAAATACACTGAGGTACTAATGCCACAAATGTATTGAGTTTTTAAGAGTTTTCTAAATGTGTTAATGCTCTGCACATTTCTCAGATCTGCCGGTAACTTGTTCCACTCTTGTGCACCTTTAAACATGGTAGCTAGCTCTCCTGCCATACTTTGTGTTCACTGACTTTAGGGAATTGACTGTTCCTTCACTTTCTTTCAAAATGTAAACTGCAAATCCTGGTGTTCTCACTTACACTAATTGGTTTCTTAATACTGACTAGCCATCTGTATCTTTGATCAGGGTCTTGGGGTAGGCGATGAAATTTCACACCTTCACACTCGCCTATCACTCCTGCTAGAACGGCGCCAGATATGCTACAAGTCTGGTACCGAGGCATGGGATGGTGCTTAACTGTCCAACTAAGTTCACAATAATCTTGCAATCGTACTCATGCAAGGTCAAATTCACGGGAAAAAGTTCAAACACATGAAGCGCATTCAGCAAAATAACTATCCAAAACTAAGTACTCTGTCCTACAAATCGCAGGTTTTCACTCTCAACACCTTGTCATACACTATAAAACTAACTTACATAAACTGAACAACTCACCTAGCAACAATTTCCGCGGGTTTTGTCCTCCTCTGCAGCTGCTGGGTTCCCAGGAAATCGATGTCTTTGCGCTCTGTTCGCTCAACCGCCATCGCTTCGTATTCCAATTAATGCCTACTATTTCCCCCTAGACGTCATAATTACGTAACAATTAAATATAATGGATAAAGGTCTATTGGTACAGTGTGACTATTCTGCCAGGATTGGTGGACATGAACTCATCGCACATGTTGTCCCAATTGGACTTTGTGAGAGAATTGACATCCAGAGGCTGACACACATCAGTAGTGTTTGGGGGTAGACAGAAAACAATTACTCCCTGTGTAGATGCTCACGGTTGAATTCCAATCTGTAGTGAGATGAGTGACCATCCAGAGCTAGAAGCAAGGGCCTTACAGCAGGTGCATACTGGAGAAAGTGAAGCTGGAACCACTCATGAAACAGCTCCCCATCCATCCACCCACTGGGGGACAGTCCATATACAATACCATCTACTTCCCCTGCCCTAAGTTGCTGAGTTAAGTTTTTCCTCTTATACACAATCATCGGTGGCAGGATGTAGCTAGATGCACTGGCACAAGCTACTACTGTCACTTGTTCTTTTTTTACCCAGGTTCACAACATGGACATGTTTCTGACCACACACTGCAACTCTCTTCTGGTTTAGGGGGTTCCTTTCTGGCATGGAAGGCTTCTTGGGCTCTAAGCGGGTGTTTGCTAACCAAGAGTGCTGACTATTGCATGCTGTTAATGAGTGGGCTTGGTTAAGGTCACGAATCTGCTTATTAAGCCTGAAAGTGCACTTGGGTTCGTTTTTGGAGTCAGAGCTCAAACAGGAATGGAGATATGGTGCGTTACTTGTGCCAGGAGGTCGAAGTATTCAATATCAACACGGTTGGTACTAACTGCACAACAATATGCAAGCCCTTCAGAAGTGGAAGTCACTGCTACTGTAACATGAACTCCATTTGTCTGCCAAACCAGAATGAGGATGTTTGAATGACGTACCCTCATTCATGGTCAGTTGGGCGTTCATCCACGCAAAATCGAGAGTGAGTGCATAGTGTAGGCGTTTTGTCCAGTCAGCCTCATAATAGTTGGTTGCAGAGTCGAAGACTTTGCTTCTTTCATTCAATCAAACTCTGCAGCTTGTCCTTGTTGGCGGTGTCATGTAGTAAGTGTTGGGTATATAGGTCCAAAATTGACACTGTTGAATGAAAGAATCGTTCTAATGTGTAGTGTTCCTGGGGTTACATGTGCCAATCTCCTGTCGGGAGACGAATCTCTCCTTGAATGGCAGCGATGTAAATGAAGACATTTTTGTACTGGAAAATGTGGATGTTGCGGAAAAATGAAGCAGTAGAGACTGTGAGAGTCTGAAACTCTGCCGAATGTGAGCTCAGTTTTCCAAGTAGTAGAAGTAATTTGTCGTAACGTCCTACACTGCTCCTCAACAGCTTTTTTGAAAGAAACCAAAGTATTTTTCTGTTCTTCTTGCACGTGTTGATACAGAGTATCCCAAGGTAAAGTTTTTAACATTACAGAAAGAGTAGTCTCCAAAGTGCAATGCAATACCACTAACCCTAAGAACAGCTATAGGAGAAAGGCCATAGAAGTGCACTGAAGTCATAAGTGTTAGACTCACAACCACACAATATTAACCACACAGCTATGGTATACCAGGAAATATGGACATGACAGAAAAGTATGACAATCATGTGCGCTGCACAATACTACTCCATGAATAATTTAACCCTTTACCCCGGATAGCACCCATATGTGCCCAGAAATTACGTATGCGTCAACCCTGATAGCGCCCATATGCGCCCAAACCTGATTGCAGCAATTTATCAACATAGCAACATGATTTGACTTGACTTAAGTGATTTATGTGTCACCGGAAGTTGAGTGAAGCATAATTATTTGCTGTGGTGCCCCATGTGGACTTTCCCCACAATTCGCATTAGAGGTTTACTCGAGCCTCACTGGGACTACTTCTGGAACGAAGCAGGTTTGTTTTCAGGCAAAATAGCTCTCAAAACCAAATTTCTTTGCATGCGCCTCGGGGGTAAGTCAGTCAGAAATAGTTGCATATGTTGTAGCTAGCCACGACTACACACCTGTATCATCCATCACCTCACTTAGTTCAAAGGCCAAGCATAATAGCCACATTATGGAGTCCTCATCTTCATATTCTTCAATGGCGATGGGTCTAACATCTGGGCAGCCAAGCCAGGCCATGCACATGAGAACTGCCATGCACATGAGGACTGCCATGGTGCTGCCACTCAAACCTAGACTAGCCTAATAATTATGGCAACTGTAATCCTATTGGTTCTACTAGCATTCCAGTAGAACCCCAGAACGGTCAATACATTTTTACCGGACCCTTCCTCGCGTGCGTGCGTGCGTGCGTGCGTGCGTGCATGCGTGTGTGCAAAGGGTGTGGCCTCGAGACTACACTGGATGACAGTAGCCCTCACACATACACTGAGAGATGTTCCCTACCTTGTTGTCCTCAACTCTCCCCTGGGGCTCCTGGGGAGAGTTCCAGTTTTTGTTTCTTGGCCAATGATTCTGTATAATTCATCTACTCCAAGTGATAAGATGGGGGGGAGAGAAATAGGCAGTCAGAAACGGCTTTTAGCTTTCTTTCCTAGGAATCAAAATACCATTCAACACAGTTCCAATCGTGAACTTCGCTTGAGGTAGTGACCACTGTGGGCTTGGATGAGCGGCGGCGAGGGTCTTCGAGTGGCGAGTCACAGAGAACCAGGCGAGTTTGAACTTGCCTTATACTGACGTGCGTAACAGATAAATCATGTGACAATGCGTCATGACATCATTCCAGTTCACATTCTACTATTCACATTCTACTGCTGCTATTCTAGAATGGGAGTAGAATCAGCTGTAGAATGACAATAAATCAACAGTCAAATGGGAGTAGAATCAACTCTTCCAAACCTGTTCGAACCATAATACAACACACGGAACCAGGCCTGGGGTGGATAGGTGGAAAAGATAAATCAGATTCATATGTGGTAATCTGCTGTAACCACATTCACACATGTAACCTGATCTGCCAGTAACAAGTGTAAAATATAACCCACCTACTATACTTCATGCATAGGCCAGAGTGGACTTTAATTTGTCCCCTCAAGGCTACAAGGGGAATTGTGGCTATAAATTTGTCCCTTTTGGCAATAGTCATATGATCATGAGTAAAGCATCTGATATGAACCATAGATATGTGACACCGGTTCCGTGTCATATATCTATGTATGAACAGTATAACATAGTCAAAATGTAGCTACATACAGGCATATGCATACTGTACTATACTGAGTAGCTACAATGCATGTAGTTTATGCATAGACTTGACTGAATAGCTCATCAAGCTCATTCTCGGTAAGTTCAATGTTTGGCGTCAGTGCTAGTGGAGACTGTGCTGGTGGAGGAGCTTGAGTGGGTTCTCTGGGTTTGCATCATTCCTTGATTTTAGCCACAGGTTGAAGTTGGTGCTGCCTTTAGTATTTTCTGCAATCAATCCCTTAACCAATTCAGATAGCTGCTCTTCAGAAGAGAACTTAAAAAGCGAGATGACTCGTTAGAAGCCATTGGAAGGCGGGGCTGGTCCTTGCTGGAGCTTGGGCGGAGCTGCTCTAATTGAGGAAGTGGGTGGGAAGGACTTATCTCCAATTGAAGCCCGCTAGCGTTCGAGTGACCTGGGCAGTCTGTCCACTCACACATACCAAGACAGTAAGGAGAGAAACTGCAAGCCATCATTCGCATTTCTTTTTGAGTCGGTTTGTTTGTACTGTCGTTGCTATATTATTTTTGAGCATGCGCAGATGTATAAGATAGGTGGACCAATCAGGTGGGTCATATAACAGTTATAGCACGGGTTGCCAGGGATTTATGGCACAGTAAACAAACCTTGTCCTTGGGCTTCGCCCTCGGACTCGGTTCGTTTACTGCCATAAATCCCTGCCCCCGTGCTATAACTATAACTAAAAGTTATATTCCCCAGACAGTGCAGCATGAGCCCGAAGGGTGAATGCTGCACTGTCTGGGGAATGTAACTGATTTGTTGGATGTTACCCCTAGCAACCCAATGTCACACCCACTATCACCTCCACCCATTCTACTTCATGTTATTTAAGGTCAAACATTTGATTGCCAAGCAACATCCAACAAATATAAGAGGACAAAGCAACTCACACACTGCCACATTCTTGGGTTGGGAGCAAGCAGCTGCAATGTGATTGCTCCTCTTTGTTTGGACCTAAATTTCCTCAGTTCGCAACTCTGTAACCTCTGATTCATGGAGGGGGGAGGGACAACTCATCCTAAGGGGGAAATATGGGCCTAGGATCATGCGTCCAGGGGGACAATTTAAGGGGGGGACATCCCATCCTATGACACTGGTATTGATACATACTTCCAAAAGCGAAGAACACTTTTCCGTAATGAACTGGTCGATGAAGGTTGCCTTGCTTTCCGTGACACTTGCTAGGTGAGCAATGGTCTTTATTCACTGGACGTGTGCGATTCCTACTGGCAGGGAAATGCATATCGTTCTGATACCATGCATGTGCTGCCAGCAGTCAGGTGATCTTGTTCTCTTCTGTAAGCTTTTTTAAACATCGTGCAGACAAATCCTGTACTTTGCTTCTTTTAACTCCTTCAAACGGTTTTTCACTTCACTCACTACTGACATTTCATGCTCCTTCTCTGCCTGCAACTCATCCAAGGAAGTAGTTCAAGTTTTGTGCTCTCTGATCTGCCGGTTGCTGTTTGTAATACACTTCTGACTGTTACAGGACCTCGCTACACAGTTCTTGCAACACAATTCAACTTCACTAACACCTTCAGAAAAACTTTCACAAAATTTGAACCCTTCAAAAATTTAATGTTTCACACAAACGTTCATAGTAGATATACGGTCAAGATCAAGTTCACAAATGTCACAACAACTGAGCGTGCAAGCTGGAAATCGAACGTTTCTCGGGTACAGAAAGTATTTTACTGCAATAACCAAATACTGGAAGGGTTGATACAGCTCATGACACTTTTTCTATTGTGATCCTGGAGTTTGACGAATCTTCCTCAAGGGATCTGAAGCCATGGTAGCCTCTTTCCCTACTGGTACGTATCACATGGAGGAAGCATCCGATCAGTTCAAACGTTTGGTAAGTCATGAGATCATTCAGCCTAATCATCACCTGAGGTCTAGATACACTCCAAGCTTTGCAATAATTTCTAACATTATGAATGCCAAGTAGAATAAGAACTCCAAGAAATGCCATAAGTACACAATGAGTAAATTTCTACGACGTGTATCCGCTCTTGGTTGTCCTCAGCACAGGATACCGGTGACTTGATTATCATATCAAGTGAAAGTGCAGTTCAAATAACCCAAGTGCAGATATTTCCGCATCAGGCAGGTGTGGGCCTGGTGGTCGTGTGGGGGAAAAAACTCCATTTAGTGAACATGATCTAGCAAGAATATACAAAATAACTTACCAAATCCACCACAGAAAAGGATCAAGGAGGATGCTGTGCAATGGTCGGCTCTCCTACAATGCACATACGTAGCAATGTGACTCACTCATGGCCTTTACCACATGTGTTTATTTGTAAGTAGAGCAGTGTGACAATCTGCCGTACGTACATGCGCAGTTGTTGAAAGAGGTTGAATCTGCAACAGAAACTTGTGATCTATATTCTTGTCAAAAGTTGCTTTAAAGCTACACAGTATAGGGGATTTATAGGGAAGCTTAGTCTCAAGATCTTTACCAAAACTAGGATGTGCATGATGATCAAAATGCACATGTTTGGATGTCTGCAGTTCAAACTGTTGACATACATAGTGAACTGATGCAATTGCTTTGCTTGCTCTTTCAATTTTAGGCCACTTCAACTTGATTCTCTGTTTCTCAGCCCTTCTTAGACAACGTGAGGGTCGGTAGGTCGAAGTGTTAGGGACATGTATACCACCAACATACAGTATTCAAAACAAGATTGATATCTATTACAAAAATAATACTGGAGTCTCTCATGAGAGCTGTTCATCAATACTTCAAATACACTTTGGGTTAGGCTTAAAGCAGATGTGGACATTCGTTCCTCTTCTGCAAAGTAATAGCAAACGTTTTGTCCATATTGTTCACACAATACCACTAGAGCACCAAGTGGCACCTCATGGACTGGACCAACAAACTTCTCATTCTTACAGATGAGAACGCTAGCCACCCTTTGACTATCACTGCACATTCCAATGTTTGCAAGTAAATCATTGAATGTGTCAGAAGGTTCGCATTTCATCATTTTTCAATTAATGATCATGTTAGCTTCTACCCTTACAGCCACAGAAGGCCATGAACTTGACGCCATGCTAATACCTGGCTATTTTAAAGGCTGACTGCATTCACCATGTACACGTGTGGTTTGCATCACGTGCAACGTGACCTTTGACTTCATAGGGAAAAACAATTAATTTGAATACTGCACCACAAGGAAGCTCTGGGCCAGTCAGGCCTGGGAAGCAGAGAATCAAGTTGAAGTGACCTTTTAGTTGGATTCACATTTGCTCTCATAGCACGAATCACTGTTTTAAGTCTTTGGTGTTCCATCAATAAACACATGGGATGTTGGCTCCAGGATAGCTCCTTGTGTTGATGAAGTAGCCTCGTTCCCAGGCCTTCCCCAGCTCCAGTTTTTGATCGCTTGCAGTATGCAAAAACGGAGGGAGAAGGCCTGGTGAATCTTACCACGTGATCCACGGCACAGGCGTCACATGTCGTCACGCTCTTGCTTCACAAAAATTGAATCATTTTCTTTTCTGAAACGTGTAGTAACAAGTTCACGTGCGTTCCTTTGTGTAATTGCAGTGGTTTGTTGACTTGAAGAGAACCAACATAAACTTCCAGTGCCAACAGTAGTCTGTCTCCATCCCCCTCTCGAATGGCATCATGAAAGCCATGCCACAATAGCCCTTAGGCTAGTGGAAGTAGCTCCATATCATATAGGTAGACCCTGTGATCACAGCTTTCACTGTCTTGATTGTCAATCCTGGGTGACCAAACATAATTCACTACGATCAGCTTGGCAAGGTCGACAACAGATTCACTGGGGTTGATTGACTACATCACATTTGCAGCTGCAACAACATGTCAACAACATAATGTCCTTAGCAGCACTCATATTTTTCTCAGGATCAGATGGTAGTTGACCCCAATTCACCATACATGCAGTTACGTTTCTATGAAGCTCATACTTCGGCTAAAATAGAATATGCAGTGACAATAGTAACATTAACATTAGACCTTCTTCAGAGTCATTCTTGAGTGTCAATCCTCTACGACTAGGAGTACTTCTTCAAAGCGATTAACACGCTTGTCATGTGTGTCATGGTGTATCTGTGTCCTATGAATTCACATGATGGTACTTAAGTACAGCGAGGGAGGACCAATCAGGGGGACACGAGACAGCGTGCTGGGTGGGTACAACGAGGGAGGACCAACCAGGGGGGCTGGAGGCAGCGCGCTGGGTGGGTACAGCGAGGGAGGACCAACCAGGGGGGCTGGAGGCAGCGTGCTGGGTGGGTACAGCGTTAAGTTGGTCAACTCCAAAAAGAATGAAGAAAAACCAAGTGTGTTCAAATCAAGCACAGTGCCATTCAGAGGGTCTGGCAAGGTTGCAGGCATGAAGCCTTGACACACACATTGCTTATCTTACGTGCTGGTTTTAGTTTTATGCTCAAACGCTTTATCACATAATCAAAGCTTGTAGAAATCAGCACAAAGCCTTGAAAAACTCTGGAGAAGGGCCTTCTCATCATTTGGACGCACAAGACTTTGACAAAACGCTGGGGAGAGCTACACATAGCCAGCATTGTCGAACTATGTAGCAAGCACCTCCATTTGTAGGGGGCATGCTACATAAGTTAGGCACAGAAATGCATAATAC
Organism: Agelas oroides; assembly: GCA_949130485.1. Classification (NCBI taxonomy): domain Eukaryota; kingdom Metazoa; phylum Porifera; class Demospongiae; order Agelasida; family Agelasidae; genus Agelas; species Agelas oroides. Next base: position 6,030,745 of record OX422191.1, on the reverse strand, counting down.
AAAGAGTACACATAAATTTATTCATGTCGGCTTACCGTTTTGACACGCAGTGTGCCTCATCAACAACAACTGTTACTATCCTCTCAGGGAGGGGTGATATCTGCACCATCTCTCCCCACACCTCTGTCTCTGACTGTGACAACTTCTCCAACCCTTGCAGTGGTTGAATGTGCGCGGCCAAGGGTGTGTAAGTATGGCAGTGCCTTATGGCCTTAATGGATAACTGTGATGACCGCTTCTGGTGCAGTGAAGAACAGACTGTACTTTTTAGCTGCCATATCCTTTGTGGTAGCCAAAAACTTGTTAGTTACACTGGCAGCGCTGCTATGACTGGTTAGAGCTGTGCTGACCCCGCAGCTCCTTAGGCTAGCAATTGGATCAATCATCATGATTGAGACACAGGCATCAAGCTGCTACTAATGGTATTTGTCTCTGCAGACATAGAAGAGTTCATTTCTCTCTTTTTGAACGGTGGTGGAAATTCAGCCCTAATGTGCATTTCCTTTGGTCACTATGCTCACAAGATGGTCTTCTAGGCCACATCTGATTCTTTGAGCGGGTCTTGAAAATTGGCGAGGGCTTTGACTTGTTCAGGATGACACCTAATTCCACTTTGAATGAGTTGAATCAGTTTACAAGTAGATACATACCTAACAGCAGGATCACTCATTAGTAGTAAAAGCACTGATTGTCAAGGTGAATTTGCTTTTTAGGGTAGCTATTTCTTCCTCATCACTTGTTTCACTGATCTTCTTAAATGCCTCTTCGCAGCGTTTTGTTTGTTCAAGGTAACATTCATGGGAAAGTGTAGCTTTTGAACGAACGATGTTCTTGAAGCGAGTCCTCCAACTGCTTGATTTCAGCTTCAATACTCTGCTGTTGTTCTACGGATGCACTTCCACTCTGTCGAATTTGATTAAGCGTGGTTCTCTTATTGTTGTGAATAGCACACGTGTCACAGTAATCCTGTTTATGTGGGCATATTGCCACTTTCAGGTGATGTTTCTTCAGCCAGTTATAGGCCAATCCATTCAAACATGTCTGTTTTCCCCATTTCTGTTTGTGCTCTATTGAATTCCCCTACTACTGACCTCTGTAAACGCTCATCATAGCTTTTTTTGGTGTTTGGATTGTGGTGAATTTGGAAATGAAATAGAGGGTGGGCCCATGTGAGTCAGCACTTCTGCCGTTTGGTTAAGAGTTGCTGTCCACATATTTTAAGAAGTCATCCATGACACCCATTCTAGCAGCATTAGAAGGCTTTCCTGCATGACCGTGACATTCATGTGGGTATCGCACCACTACTGTAGCGTCCTCACTTAACAATCTCCACCACTGCAAGAAACTCATGTCACAGCCCTGTGGCATCACAATGTAGTCACCCAATTTCTTTTGTTCAACATTCAGTTTGGTCATTTCTTTTGTAGGTTGTTGAAACTCTGACTGCTTTATTCGCCTTTGTCTTGCTAGACGTTGAGGAGATATATGAAAGACTGCACGGATACACCTACCACAAAACATGTAGTTGCCCATAGCATCAAAAACGTTGGTTCTAAGCCAAGTGTTTTGAGTATTGAGATCTCTGTAGGGTTGTGTATCCACCCACTTTGGATGAGGATTCCTGGATTTACGAGTTTTGCGAGTAGATCCCTCATGAACAAGCTGTTCAAATTGGTCTTTGTAACGACCAAGGACAGGAGAACACTTGGAGCATGCTTCATCAGAACTACGACCATGGCTTTCATCATCGAAGGACTGCCGTAGCACTGGGGTGTGGTTATAGGGTCTGCTTGCCTTGCCAGCGAGGTAATTCTCCCGCTGTTGCTTGCAACGCTCTTTTCTAGTAGTCAGTCTTTCTTTCAGCATGACTAGTGTCACCCATGATCACAAAAACTCTTGTACGAGCTTGCTACAAATTAGCCCTCATACTCACGTGGTTTTTTAATAATTGAATTAGTATTGCGTAATGGCTGAAAAGTTGCCATGGTAATGCATTGTGGTCTGTGATACTATGGTAATTTTGTCAACTCTATCAGAGCATGTTCAAACCTTGTCTGCAATTGAAATGCTATTTCTCAAAAGTAGCAAATGTGTGTGTACATCCATTTCTATTTGATGCATTCACATATACTCCTACCCTCATACCCAGGCCGTTCATTAAAATTTGGTTGGTACTGCCAACTCTAGGGCAGCAGAAGTCAACAGTTTGAACCCGAGTAAGATATATAACAAATCTTGCTGGCAACAACACACTTGCATATTACAGTCGCGTGGCTACATCCCCCATGCGTTATCCAATATTCATAGCTTGTGCAGCTGTAATCTCTGTGACGTCATATCCGGATACAGTTTGAACGCGGGCAAGTTACCAGGCCGTTTCTCCTATGAACGGCTTGGGTACAAGCCACTCCAATAAGATTTCCATTTCAGCAGCAAGTCTGTGGCATGCAGGCAGGCCGGCATTATTCATTATTCATTACCACAAACCTCTTTAGTCACATAACCACAATTATGCAGTCGTGCAGAGCAGTATATACACATTAGGGATGGCTGTAGATCACTGACTGAACACTTTTTGATGTACCACAGGCTGTCAGGCAATGCCTTTACTAGTCTCTCACCGAAATTGCCCTTTGTCACACCCCAACTTCAGATTTTTTCAACCCACAAACAACAACAAATCATTAAAAAGCTTATCTTCCCTGTTTCATATATGAATGGATTTAGTTAACTGTCATGAGCACTGTAGCTGAGATTCCATCAGAACTTTGAAAACATTATTTGAGGTGTCACAACCAACCACTTGCTGCTCCTTTTCAACCACAAAAAAGTTGAACTTGCCAAATGATTCATCAACAGACAAGTCCAAATTGACGAAGTCCATTTTGATTCATCAACAGTGATGACAGGCAAGTCCAAATTGACAAAGTCCATTTTGATTCATCAACAGTGATGACAGGCAAGTCCAAATTGACAAAGTCCATTTTGATTCATCAACAGTGATGACAGGCAAGTCCAAATTGACAAAGTCCATTTTGATTCATCTACAGTAATTGACAGGCAAGTCCAAAATGACGAAGTCCATTTTGATTCATCAACGGTAATGACAGGCAAGTCCAAATTGACGAAGTCCATTTTTGATTCATCTACAGTGATGACAGGCAAGTCCCAATTGACGAAGTCCGTTTTGATTCATCAACAGTAATGACAGGCAAGTCCAAATTGACGAAGTCCATTTTGATTCATCTACAGTGATGACAGGCAAGTCCAAATTGACGAGGTCCAATTTTTCCTTGGAAGTGCCCACCTTAGCATGCACCAAGTCATACAACACTTCTGAAGGAGTAGAAATGTGCACATGGATACAGGTGTAGAACAATTCACAAAAGGAGGCATGAGAAAAGGGAGGCAAAGCATGCTTTCAAGGAGTTGGCAGACATTAGCGAGGTGTTGCAGCCTTGGCCTAGCACCAAAATGACATGGCATTGTAGCTTTACTAGTGCTGTCTTTTCGCTTCACTCTGCTTGCCTCTGTGCCTTCGCTTCCTTAGTGTTGCAAGGTGTTGACTGCGCTCTACTGGCCCCTTGGACTCCTCTTCCTTGAGCTTCTGTTTTGCACTTGACTCTGTCTAGCTCTTTGCCTTCACTTTGTTGTCACTGGCATGCACTGGCTGCACTCTGCTGACCTCAGTATGAAACAATGATACCGCTTGCGCCACTGCAGTGCTGGGAATTAATTGCATTCCTAAGCATGACAAGTGTTGGCTTTTCTAAGCGTGATGGATGTTGGTGCGTAATTATGTAAGCCTCACCCCACCACCGAGAACAGACAGTGCAAGATTAGTAGCCTTGCACTAAGGTGCTCGGCAATTTGCATGTTGAAAGTAAAAACTCAATCAATTATTGTTAATCCTCGGCGCGCATGCGCAGCGAGGGTTACGGTAGTTGTCCTGTGTGTCTGTCTGTCTGTCTGTCTGTCTGTCTGTCCGTTTTCTCTACTCTGCCTTCTCGCGCCTTTAGGCGTCCAACGAGAGGTATCAGAGCGGGTACAGCATGGAAAATGCAGTAAAATTAAAAAGCCGTTTTCTCTAAAATTGCTTAGTTCAAAAGTTAGAAGCGTTATAAACTTACGTATACCGTGACTAAGTCAACCATTTTCTTCATGTGCAATGTTTCTGTATACCTCTCCGTAACACGTACGTAGCAGTAATGTGATCATGTGACTTGGAGCATGCGGTATACCGTCGAACGTTTGTGACTGTCTTTTACGAGAGGTTCAGAAAGGTATGCCCACAGTGTAATACTGTAGTGCATGCAATGGAGTGCAATAGGTCTATGCGTCTGAGAAAGGTATGTGCACAGTGTAATACCGTTGTGCACGTGAAGAGATCAGTTTGTGACTGTGGCCATGCCTTCGCATTAAAGAAAGGAAAGCACAGTGCACTGCTGTTGGGGAGCCTGAGAACGCAATGAAACGTAGAAAAGCCTTACTGTCTGAGGAAGGGTTATTAGTGGGGAAAGAGAGAGACAAAGTCCACAAAACGAGTAAGAGAGCTTCTGAAACACGTGAGCAGACTTTGCACAGGTAAGAACAGAACCAAACACATCTGGCAAGCATGACAGCTTCTATTGTTCACGAGACAGTGATCGATTCTAGTCAACACACAAGTACAATCACATGCACTGCTGCGCCGAGGGTTTGGCACTTCAGTGCCTTTCATTTCAGGTTGTCATTGGTTAGGCCTGCATCTTTGTTAGTCCCACACATTGACAATGGCACCATTGGCTGCATGATGTGCACTGTACCCATGGTCTGACAGGATAGTCTCGATCTATATTGACATTTGTTGCTATCAACTGTGTGCTATAGCAAGTTACCAGACCCATGTGTTGTGGCCATGCAAAACTAAGCAGTAGTGTATAATACCAATAGTGTCTGCAGACTGATGCACAATATCTTTGTTGTGTTGTAGAGGCTCATTGCTATGGTGGATTATAGTACTTCAGAGTTCTTTAGCTTGACATACCATAAAACAACAATGTCAATACCAATACCGTAGTGTCCCGTTAATATATGGGGCGCCGTTTGTGCCAAAATGGAGCTACAAAATTTGCACGCTAGATTACCTACTATTTACTAAATCGTCACTACGATTTACTAAATCGTCACTACGATTTACTAAATCTTTGCAACTAAATCGTCAGCACGATATACTAAATCGTCAGCACGATATACCAAATCGTCAGCACGATTTACTAAATCGTCAGCACGATATACTAAATCGTCAGCACGATTTACTAAATTGTCAGCACGATATACTAAATCGTCAGCACGATATACTAAATCGTAGGCACGATATACTAAATCGTCAGCACGATATACTAAATCGTCAGCACGATTTACTAAATCGTCAGCACGATATACTAAATCGTCAGCACGATATACTAAATCGTAGGCACGATATACTAAATCGTCAGCACGATATACTAAATCGTCAGCACGATATACTAAATCGTCAGCACGATTTACTAAATCGTAGGCCTGTGAGTAGCGTGCACGTGCAAGGTTAGTGACGTCGTATGACTAAAGGTAATTAAGCCACGCCCACTTCCTGTTTTTAACCCGCCGTTTACCCATTTTGTGGTATAGCATCTGATCTGTACCTGCGTCAGACCGTCACTACGCTGTGTTGCTGCGGCACACTGCTCTCGCCTGTGATGGCAGGCACTATCGATTGTAATACTCTGACGGCTCTTGCCGCTGGCCTGTTGGCCCAGGTTCAGCAACAACAACAGCCACAGTCTCAGTCAACTGCTTCTAATTCCACTCCTGCGGTTCCTAGGACCACAACATCTAGCAATCCTCAGGATAACAGGTGAGATGCAGATATGTACCAGTATGTAGCTAAGTAATATTAGTATAGGCCTAGAAAGGTATTGTAAATTATGGTGTGCTTTATTTAGAGATTGTATGGCACTGGTCGTGTTCATTTATCGATAAGGGGTTGTGTTAGGGATGAGATTTGTACTGAATGGACCATAATACCAGTCAACATAAAACCAATTAGATGATTCTATTTATCTCTGCTCTTAGGCTTTATGAACAGGCATTACCTGGCCGACCAGCAATTGAAGTTAGCATGGATAAAGTGAAGGAATTAAGGATGCTGGGGTTTACATGGACCAAAATAGCTAAGTTACTCGATATCAGTAGACGAACTTTGTATCGTCGTTTGGATGGGTCAGGTTTGATGGGATACAGTGATGTTAGTGACCAGGATCTAGACAGTGCCATAGAATCATACAAGACAACCCATCCCAATGATGGAGAGAATATGGTGAGTGGTTGTCTACGATTACACGGAATTTATGTTCCTAGGAGAAGAATCAGAGAGTCTGTTCATCGAGTAGATCCTTCTGGAATTGAAGAAAGAGCCCGTAGAACAATCAGACGCCGAAGGTATCATGTTGAATCGCCTAATAAGGTTTGGCACATGGATGGGAATCATAAATTGATTCGTTGGAAGTTTGTGATTCATGGTGCTGTGGATGGCTACTCCAGACTGATAGTTTTTCTAACATGTTCAACAAACAATACAGCACAGACAGTTTTGCATGGCTTTGTAAAAGCAACTTTGGAATATGGGCTTCCACAGAAATTACGTACTGATTTGGGTGGTGAAAATATTGATGCTTGGCGGTACATGATACAACAGCATGGTGATGAAAGGTGTGTGATTGTCGGGAGTTCAGTTCACAATGAGCGCATTGAGAGGTTATGGAGGGATGTACATCAAGCTGTTTTGGCCCCATTTAAGGAAGTTTTTGTGCGTCTTGAGAGTGAAAGTATTCTTGACATAGATAATGAAGTTGATTTGTTCTGTCTCCATGAAGTCTTCAAATCACGTATTAACAAATGTCTGACAGAGTTCGCCAGCAGCTGGAACAACCATTCATTATCTACGGAACATAATATGTCGCCCATGCAACTATAGAGTAAGTTAGCAATCATCGGACGACAGGTATATTCGGACACTCAAACGCGGAGGGAAAACTGCGTAAACATTCTGCGATACCACAAGACTGTAGCTGAGGTACGTGGTACCTGGTGTACCAAAAATGACACCTGCGCATTGTTTCCTGTTGGCGCTAGAAGCGATAAAATGGCCCGTCCGAAAAACATCAATGTTCGGAAAAGTGTATGTATTTTCAGACACTGTTGTTTGTGCCTTCTCTGAAGCTGCTTTTGGAGAGATTTTAGCATCGATACGTTGCCAAAAGACCTCCCCAATTCGCAATATATTTTGGTAGCGGTAGCTGCTTTGAACACTCAGGGGCGTAGCTGAACATGGACCAGTCCGATCGATCAATAATCGGACGGTGAAATTTGTCATTTCTTGCTGTGTTGTCTCCAAACAAGTTGAAGTCTCCACAATATTAGCATCAGTAGAATCTACAGGCTCTTGGCTACATGCTGGTATTTGTCCGGTGTTTGTGTGTTGAGTAGTTCTGGAGATATTGCACGATATCGTTTGAACTCACCTATTCATGCTGCACATAAATCAACCAGTGTACTTTATGGAAAGAAACATGAAATATATTTATATCTCGAGAACTACTCAACGCACAAACTCCGGACAAGTACCAGCATGTAGCCAAGAGCCTGTAGATTCTACTGATGCTAATATGGTGGAGACTTCAACTTGTTTGGAGACAACACAGCAAGAAATGACAAATTTCACCGTCCGATTATTGATCGATCGGATTGGTCCGTGTTCAGCTACGCCCTTGAGTGTTCAAAGCAGCTACCGCTACCAAAATATATTGCGAATTGGGGAGGTCTTGAGGCATCGTGTCGATGCTAAAATCTCTCCAAAAGCAGCTTCAGAGAAGGCACAAACAACAGTGTCTGAAAATACATACACTTTTCCGAATATTGATGTTTTTCGGACGGCCATTTTATCGCTTCTAGCGCCAACAGGAAACAATGTGCGGGCGATATTTTTGGTACACCAGGTACCACGTACCTCAGCTACAGTCTTGTGGTATCGCAGAATGTTTACGCAGTTTTCCCGCCGCGTTTGAGTGTCCGAATATACCTGTCGTCCGATGATTGCTAACTTACTCTACTGTGTAGGACGTGATGATGATGAGTTCTCAAGTCAGAGTGAAAACGAAAGTCACCAAGCAAGTATTGGACAGCTGCAGGACACATTGGCTAGCATAGCCACTGAAGCTGTTGAAGTTAGTAACTTACACTTTTGTCCCTGTGCTGGTGTGAAATCAGATATTGATGGACTATTACAACAGTATCCACAGTGTGATGGATATGATGTTTACCGAAGAGTAGCACTACTGCTAGGACAACATTTGAGAAACCAATGTGCCCAATGTGTGTATTGTTGATATATGTCACTGCACATGCGTGTTGATCATCTGGTGGGTTAATAAATTGGTGTTGCTCCCTGGGCTTCCTTGTCTAGGTTTTTTTTTTTGTTTTCCAGTATTGAAAGCTAAGTGATCAAAAACTGGAGGCAAGAAAGGCTTAACAAGGCTATACTTAAAGACCTTATGGTTGAATGAAGTCATAGGTAAAAGAACATAACAGGTCACACATCATGAGTGTACAACCTGGACAACGACAGTAAGAAGTAAAACGGTAGCACAGTATGTGTATGATGCAAACATAAAAATAGTGTGATGCACAGTAACTAAGAAACTCAAAAACAAGTGCATGGTATACACTAAACCTGGCCAAATCCAATCGTGTTCAGAATGGCCATGTCCATGTTCTGCTGAAATGATTGGTACTCTGTTAAGGCCAGAGGTAGGTACAATGATAGGGCGCACGTTGATGCAGTTGGCAGGATTTTTTTCTTGTCTTCAATAAAACGGATTGTTGGTTGCTGTGCAAAACCCATTGGGGGCGGTTGCTCTGCTCCAGTAATAAAGCTCAATATCTTGGAGGGAGTTACTCCACATTCATCATTTTGCCCTATAAATTGTTGTGAGAGGTCAAAATATTGCACAAGAAGGTATGACATTGTATTAGATACTAGGCTACATCTATATGACAATATATGCCAGAGCAGAAAGCTTCTTTGAAAGTTAAGCAGTTGCAATGTGAATGGGTGTACTGTCCCCAACTCATCTTAGCACTTTGGCCCCTCAAAAAAATTAGTGTTTCATTGACACTCATGGAATTAGGTAACTAGGTCATGTAACTCACACTCATAAAAACCAGTATTGTTTACAGCAAAATCATGCACAGAGTAGAAAATGTCATACATATAATTCTTATAGTATACCTTCAATATCCTGGAGATAATCCCTCCAGTTGAGCACAACTGCCTCCTCCTCCTCCCTGTGGTTATGACCTCGTGGTGACAAAATGGGAACAAGCAACTCCGACAAATACTGTGCTGTAACCTTTGCCGTGCCATCGTAAACAAACAGTTTCTTTAGCACCAATGGATGACGTTTAATTAGCGTAGCGATCCCAATGGTTTGCAGTCCTTCAATAAATTGGGTAATCTCCTGGCTTGACCGCAAAACAGTGTACTCTAGGTATACTGCACGTATTATATCTGGTACGTCACCAGTAGCAACTGTAGCTGCAGGCTTGAGAAACCCACATTCCATCACAAATGAAAACTTGTCCATGAGTAGCAAGTCTCGCAGCTCACTGTTGGATGTAGTATTTTGGATCTGTGGAGAAAATCAGGATGTGAGACAAATGATTCATGTACTAAATGAATGAAGTAATGATGTGTATTAGCAACTCACTAGCTCCTACCTAGTATATAACAACACCACTATTATACATATCCGTTTCTGTAAATTCCATTTATATTCAATCCCAAATCTTTTATGAATGAAAGTTTTGTTCCCATGGTAGCTGCACCATGGCACAAACCACTTTGTACTCAGATGGATGTCCACTGCCATGTCTGGCCTGACAATATAATATATCACCGTATCCTAATTGATATTTCCTTCACAAGGACTCACTTGTTCCAAGCTTTCCTTTATGTCAAGATCTGGAATGAGACTTAAGTCCAGGGTAAACTTGCACTGAAGACCATGGCAAAGGTAGGTGTAAACTGTCTCAGAAAGACAGTTATAAGTCCTGGACCACCATTAGCAAGCGAAACTGCTACAAGCATGCCTGCATAGAAAAACTTTTTGCTTGTTAGACCTTGAACATTGTGCATAAAAAAGCGACTATGCTGTGGCCCTTGAAAGATGGTGCCATCTGCTGTCATCTCCTGCAGTGCTAAGGAGAAGAACTCACGACGAGGCCCTCCATCATCTACTGCCTCTTCGCCAACAAAAGTCACCCGAATACATCGGCTAGGATCAAAGCTTGAGCGGGACATGGCACGAACTGCATCTTTCCAGATGTGGTTGCGACGAATGGTGACTCTGTTGGCTTGATCTGGATCGAACACAACTGGGTAATACAAGCTGAAGTGCTCATCTAGAAGTGTTGCCAGCGACTCAGTGGATACATCTTCCCTGTGCAAAACCAAGTTCACAATAGATAAGTGATAGACCTTTACATTTCTGTAAACCAAAACACAGCAACAATACAAAGGGAATTAATCACTCCTTAGAGTATCAATCTAAGATAAGCAGTAATATGGTATGGTAGCCTGGGATTTATGATCAATAACTCCCTCACCTCGCGGGTGGTTGGTACGTTTGTAACTTAGCCTGGTCTAATAACAGGTGCATCATTTCTGTCCTCAAAGCCTGACAAAAGTATGCATACAAATTAGCCTTGTACCCAGGTGCATCCTTGTCTGACCGCACCTGGGTACGAGGCTAGTGTGCAATTATTGTATAAGGAAGGTAGTTTACAATAACTTTAAATGAAATCTTTTTGTGAGTTTATGGTACATGTGAGCAAACTGGGGGGCAAGCTGGATGATTCAGTTGCAACCATCGTCAGAGAGTATTGCAAAGTCGGTATCAAACCAAAAAGTGGATAGAAGAGTGTATAAAACAGAATCTACATAATAGTTACACTGTGATTTTGAAACCTGAAACTGTAGTGATCTGAGTGCAGTGAGGGCACCACTAAGGACCCAATGGTTTCTAAAGAGCATAGATCCCGTTGGACGAAGCGTCTAACTTACAACCAACAGAGACTCATGAACTAGTGTCTAAAGGGATAGCCTATAAAGGTTGTTGTGGACCTATCAAATCCATGAAAGTAACAATGCTATACTATAAGAATTCCTGTGTGTATACGTGTAATTATTTACTTCAGAAGCAGAGGTGAAGTGGAGAACATGGTAAAAAGAACTACAATGTTGTTATTCTAACCTGTTCCTTTCTGTAATGCTAGCTGCAATGGCTGCCTGTAGTTGTATATCTTCATCACTTTCAGAAGTGGAGTCATCCAGCAGACTGATGAATGCCCTGCAAGTTATTTAAACTCATGAATTTAGCTCTTTTCAACAGTAAAGCAAAACAATTCAATACGGCTTCATATGAGGAAGCCCTGGGATACTCCTCCCCCAAGGCGAGCTTTTTGCAAACATGTAATGTCCGTCACTACCACAAAATAGTTACTATCCCAATGGATATCAAAATCACTTACTCATGTGCACTTGTAACACTGCTACTTGGAGTAGTGACACATGGAACACTGCTGTGGGTTCGTGTGGACTTGTCACAAGCTATCTTAGCAGGAACGTCACAGGCTCTCTTAGCAGGAACATCATCGGAGTCACCATCTGAGATAATACCACCATCTTCCTCACCAAACAGAGCACCCTTGAGTTGGTGTTGGAATTAGATTGTTTAAATGGTGACAAGTTGTAGCAAACTAAACCATAGACCAGATGCAATTTGTCTGTGAAAATGGTTTATATTACGCCACCATTTTGAAAGACCTTTTTCTGTAAGTACTGTGGTACAGTTTGCTAGCTCACATCAAGGAAGCCAGTGTGTTGCTTTCTGCCACTCAGGCAAGTGGCATGTGTGTGCCATGGTGAAGATTGAGTGAAAATGATGTGGAATGCAAATCTATGTACATATCACCTTTTTTTTTTAATATGGTACATGATAATTTAATGTAAGTCATTCAGAAGTGGCTCTTGGGACAAACAAGCATGCTACTATTATGCATACTTGTCTGTGCATGTATATACATGTAAGTGGATATTTGTACCACCTAACAAATGTTTACCTCATTCTTTAGCTCCTTTCCTGCCAAGATGTAAATTGTACTATCAGCTCTTCCAGCAACTTCTTTTGGGGTCCACTTGAAACTGGATGACAGAGCTGGCTTTGTCAATGATTTCAATCCACCACCCGTAGGAAGAAGGAACGTGAAAGGAAAGTTTACATCCCCTCCCATTGCATCGTGAAAAACAGAACGCACTTCAGCAAATACTTCATCTTCACTCCAGTCAGACTCCAAATGAATCTTCCCAATTAGGCCATGGCTAGCGAATAGAGCTCGTTTTTTCCTAGGAACTATTATGTTGTCACCACAGGCTTCAGGGTACGATTTGGGCAAGCACATGATGGTGCGGTCCCATGTTGTTATTTTAGTGGCCTTTGAGGGTTTGACACTGGTGGCACGTACTCTCCTCCTCTTTCCAAGAATAGACGGCAATGGAACACTGCAAAAGCATTAGTAGCCATAACTTAGTAATAGCTACCATCAGTATTTTACATGTACCCAGATTAGGTTTGTGAACTCAGTGAAGCAAGGTGGGTATATCCTCATGTAATGAAGATCTGTAATTGCTAATCAAATTCCCATCACCCAATCCAAGCCAAGTACCGAAGGGCGCTTGCATCTCTAAATAAAGCACACCCAGTGCCAAGCCATTACCATACTTAGCTACATACTGGTATTTAACTACTGCATCTCACCTGTTATCCTGAGGATTGCTAGATGTTGTGGTCCTAGGAACCGCAGGAGTGGAATTAGAAGCAGTTGACTGAGACTGTGGCTGTTGTTGCTGAACCTGGGCCAACAGGTCAGCGGCAAGAGCCGTCAGAGCTTTAGGATCGATAGTGCCTGCCATCACAGACGAGAGCAGTGTGCCGCAGCAACACAGCGTAGTGACGGTCTGACGCAGGTACAGATCAGATGCTATACCACAAAATGGGTAAACGGCGGGTTAAAAACAGGAAGTGGGCGTGGCTTAATTACCTTTAGTCATACGGTGTCACTAACCTTGCACGTGCACGATTTAGTAAATCGTGCTGACGATTTAGTAAATCGTGCCTACGATTTAGTAAATCGTGCTGACGATTTAGTAAATAGTGCCGACGATTTAGTAAATCGTGCCGACGATTTAGTAAATCGTGCCGACGATTTAGTAAATCGTGCCAACGATTTAGTAAATCGTGCCGACGATTTAGTATATCGTGCCTACGATTTAGTAAATCGTGCCGACGATTTAGTATATCGTGCCTACGATTTAGTATATCGTGCCGACGATTTAGTATATCGTGCCGACGATTTAGTATATCGTGCCGACGATTTAGTATATCGTGCCGACGATTTAGTATATCGTGCCGACGATTTAGTTGCAAAGATTTAGTAAATCGTAGTGACGATTTAGTAAATAGTAGGTAATCTAGCGTACAAATTTTGTAGCTCCATTTTGGCACAAACGGCGCCCCATATTAATACGCCCCCCCATTTTGTACACTACATCCCGCCTAAAGTGGGGGGGGGGGGGGGGGGGGGGGCTTATATTCGAGGATGCAATTAGTCTCGACTATAAGCCCCCCCCCCAAAAGATTTTACGCAAGTGCTATGTACGCAATTAGGACACTTCCAACTAACTATGGCGACGACTTTCAGGATCGAGAGTACTGTTCGCGGACATCACGTTTACAAAGCTGCGTGATCTCCCTACATCGGAGAAGAGCTGCCAGTTCAACACGAGGTCAATAACATTCACGACGACTTCGCTGTAGCTGTCCTCAAGAACGGCAACACTGTCGGTCATGTACCACGGGAAATTTCCAGAGTCTGCTGGTATTTCTTGCACAAGAGTGGCAGCGAGATGACTTGCATCGTCAATGGTGACAGAAGACGTGCTGAAGTTGATGGGAAAGGACTCGTGGTTCCGTGCGTGTACATCTTCAGAGGGAAACAAAAACACCTTGACAGACTGATAAACCTGTTTGCTAAACTAGCAGCTTAAAACTTGGAACATCTAACCGGCTTTTCTAAAGGCCACAAAACTTACAAAAGATTCACCGACTACTATAGTCTTACTGAACGCACTTGCAACGTATAGTAAGCACGTGTAGTTTTGATGTTCCAGAAGACGCTCACCGGGGGGCGTTATAACGAGTCAAACTACCCTGTGCAGGAACTTTGGTGGAAAAGAGGGGGGGGGGGCGTATTTTCGAAGGGGGCGTATTAGCGGGACACTACGGTACCACAATATCTTTAGTGCGCTCAACTGTCAGTGAACTGAAGTTATGGTGTTGTGTATAGCTCATTGAATGCTGGCAAAGGGAAACAGACTGCACTGCATTTTAAGTACGTTAACTGCCCTGTGAAATAGATGGTGTCAGATACTTCCTTGTAGGGCAGCTAGCCTTTTTGCCAAAGTGTGCATAGTTCTATATTATGCTACATTTCCTGCAGTACACAAGGTGATTTTTGTAAAATAAAAAACCTTTGCACCATTTCTTACTGACATAAGGTTGCCATCACTGTCATAGCATTGGTCAACTGGAGGTGCTAGAATGTGTGGCATAACCTGTGGTTCTGGTGAGAAGTCAGAAAGTGTGATGCGGCGAACTTTTCCAGTGCAACAACATTTCCTCAGCTAAGCCACAGTAACGTGCTAAAGCTTGAACTCTTAGACACTCTGTCAATGATTGTTGGAGAGCCTTAATTAAAGCATAGCTATAGTGCACTTTGGTTATATCATATTGTGCACTGTGCAGAAAAGATAGTCTGCATCAGCAGAAAGGGGGAGGTGTGTGGGGTCACCCGTAGGGCACTTTGCACATGGCAGCTGCTAGGCTTGCCTGTAGGAGGGCCATGGTTGGTGCCGGGTGGGCCAATTCTCACCCTGGCTGCTTGAACAGGCCTAAAAAGCACCACTCTCACCTTTTAGTGGGTTCATTTCTGGCAGGGAAAGCTTCTTGGGTTCAACGTGTTGCATTGTGGGGCGAGCCTAAGCAAGCAGTAGCGGTATCTGTAATTGATGGACTGGAATGTGGAATGGAACGGTCATTGTACACATCTAGCGTTGTTCAATCTAGGTTGAGCTACCTACCGTACTATGACTCTAGAGCTATTATCTGGGTGTGACTGCGCGAGACAACCTCAGCAGCTGCACGAGCAGCACACCTTGCTCTATCTTTTGTCCTGGGCTTACTCAGTATGTGTTCTTTTTGATCTGCTGTTTCAGCAGCGCGGCGCACTCTGTCAGATTCGATTCTATGTTTCTTTTTCTCCTCCGTTGTTTGCGGCGTCCTTCGCGGGTCACTTCAAGAACACGATAGTGCCATACCGACGACATCCGAAGCTTCACTCCGAGAACACGATGGTTCCATATCAACTACCCCTTCGATTTATATTGAGAACATGGCTGATTCTGCCGAGAAATACATGTGCAAAATTTTTCTAATTTTTCACAACGCGACTTTTGTTATTCAACAACTACGAATGTATTTACGGACAAATACATACATACATACAGACACCGCTTGCGTTCAACACGTTAATGTGAGGCTCGCTCAGGCTCGCCCCAATAATAAGCAACTGAGATGTTTACACCGTTTTAGCACTGTGAAAATACAGAAATTAGTGACTACATGTTGCTGTTCTGTGTGATAGTGATGGCTCTGCATTTCGAAAGGTCCCGAGTGAAGGCATGCTTGGTTGTCTCGTTCCCGGACCACGTGGGCGGGAGGCACTTGATAAGGTAATCGGGCTGAGTTTATTGATGGTCAGCCGTCTGTTGTTTGTTCATGTTACTCAACACAGGAAGTTGAGCATGATCTCAAATGAGCAGTTGTAGCTTGTTCGCTGTTGTTTTCTTGACACAGTCTGTGATTCAGGTAACCGCACTCTGAGACTATTGAGCTTGTTCACCATGTTCACGAGTGTCCAGTTGCTATGCAAAGTTTCCAGGAGTTCCGCATTTGTCACCTCTTTGTAATACTGCAAAACCTATTGTAAGTACATGACAAAATGTCCGCTTTTTATACCCTGCTACTACGTAAGCGTGTTAATTACTATACACCATGGTACAAGTCGGTTATACAACTTGGTTTCGGTCTCTACGGTATACACAACCTTGTGCCTATGGCACTTGGTTGTGTATATCCCGTAGAGACCTCCACCTCGTTGTATAACCTATACATACACACTGGGATACAATTTACCAAATAACTTCTTCTGCCGTCATTTTCCATACTACAATAGTCACATCATCTGTTTTAAAAAAATATCTACACTCCACAATGTCCCAACCATACCTTAATCATACAATGCTCTTGTATATGCACAAGGACAGAAGATGGCTTAGGCCAGAAATGTTCTTTCTGCAGTAGCAGTGGTGACGGGCAGTGTGGAAGTAGTCTGAAGACTTCAGACAGCATCTCCTTGCCCACACATACCTCATTCATGACATCACAAATTGTACACACTTTGTCACCTTTATTGAATCCTTCACAACTCGAGAGTTAAAACTGGTCAGAACAGCTGTCAGAATGTTGCTTTTGAAGATATTGTTGTGTCATCTCTGCAGCCATTGTAGCCTCCTGAATTGTAGTATCTAAGGTTAACAACAATTGTTCTGCTCCAAAGAAAACAAAGTGAGACAACTTAAGGCTGAAATTTTTCATTTGAGCCAAAATCCCCAGCTTTTATACCATACGTTTCCACATGAATCTCCTCTAAAGCTATGCACAGGACAGCATAGTTGGTAAGAATTGTAATACTGCAAGAACCATGTTTTCTTCACAATAATGCCCGACTGTCACACGTAAAATATCGCAAAGCAAAAATACAGTAGGGAATGAATGCAGAAACAAAACACGAAGGTTCACACCATAGAATGATTGTACATAGTAGCTTGGATGTAACCTTAGTTGACTACTACTGTTTATGTCTAGCACTAGAAAAGTGGTGTACTCACAGTACTGTGTATGAAGAAAAATGTTTCATGTCTATTTTAGTCTCCTCGCTGCAAGATATGCTCCAGCCAGCCCCAAGTGAAAACATCCAACCACCTCTTTCTTGACTTGTCCAAGGTACGATACATCTTAGACTTTATGTCGCCTCGGCTTTTTGTTACAGATTTGGTCATGTAGATCTGGATGAAAATTGGAAGGAAGGTCTGGTAGGATTTTGTGCATAATACTATGCCACTGTGATGTGAGAAGTACTGGATTGAACATCAACAATGCCACAGAATGCTCATTGTTTGTGTTGTTGTTAGCATGAAAGTTGAGCACAAGGAAGCTGGTAAGAGAAAGACAACCTGACATCCAGGACACATAGTGGGGTACAGTATCACATACAAAATCCTTCCAGAATTTCCTTCCAGTTTCTACAAAACTACAAAGCAAATTTCAGGCCAGAAAACCTGGGTTTCAGACTAGTTTGCCTAGGAGATATCTCAAATGATCCCCCAGAAAATCTTATGTTGTGAACAATGAGTGATACTTTTTCTGCTATTGTGCATGCTCTGGGAGAAGGGGAGGGAGAAATGATTTTAGGCGATCTTACATAGAAATCCAGAGCCTTTAACATTTACAAGCTTTTATTTCCTGGGTCATTCTGCCTGATCATCACTTGCAAACCAGTGGTGATTGAGTGGAGTGTATGTACATCAAGTTGTTCATGCTTGTGTGTTACATATGTGTTGTATATGTGTGTCTCTGTGCTTGTGTATTACCATGGAACACATACACCCACTGAGTGCTTCCTTCCTTTGCAGCTAGAGCCCACTGTTAGTAAGTGGTTCCAGGAATCTTCCAGAATAGGTAATGTACATGTAAATACATTATATTGTAAAACTTCTTTTAACATGTACCTAAGCACTTACATATAGTACATCCAAAAATCCTTGAACGACTATCCGATATCTGAACATTTCTTAATTTATTGTGTGCTCACATGCTAAGAACATTTTCCTCTGCATTCAGTTAACCATCATCAAACAATAACTTCAAGAATTAGTTCCCAATGGCATAAGTTGGTTGACAGGGTTTTGACAGCTGGTCAGCTGTACATTTGCATTTACATGTACATCCATGCGTGTGTATGAGTTTGTGCATGAAAAAATTACTCTTTTGGACACTTACAAAATAAACCTGTGTGTCTGAACATGAAGAACTCCTAGGATATACTGCAGCACTATATGGGCCCAGTCAAGTTTGTACTTGCATGGCTGCTCCAATATTGGAACATTCTTGACTGTAAAGTTTTGACTAACAGCTAGAAGCAGCTTTTGTTTTTCTTTGGTTTGAGATGCTTTTCAGTTGCTACATGCCCACAACATTGATTGCACTGTGAATCGACTGCCTGTCAAGTAGAGGCTTTCTAGTCAAAGTTAAAATACAGCTAGAGCTCAGAAAGAATGACAACTCATAATGACACCACTACCATCACACTAGGGTGGTTATGATGCAATTTGCACTTCCTTATAGGCAATTGGTCAAGCAACGCCCAGACAATTACATCAACATGGCTACGAGACGGCCTGAAACCACGCTGCATCAGCCGAGACCTCAAGTGGGGTACCCCCGTTCCTCTGGAGGGCTATACTGATAAAGTCTTCTATGTGTGGTTTGATGCACCAATTGGGTAAGCATTTCAACTCTTAGTTGAAGTACAATATCTTTACCTCATGGAAGAGGAGCTAGTATGAGTAAGGGACAGAGATACACTACAGTTAAAAGGGCAGCCATGGACAGCGGTGAAATTTACTTCCTCAATAATACACAATATTTGTCAATGTGATAATAGACTTAAGTAATTGGGGCGAGCCTGAGCAAGCCCCACACTAGCAAGTTGAATAATGGATATATATATATATATATATATATATATATATATATATATATACCGTAAACTCTGGTTATTAGGCGCACCTTGCTATTAGGCGCATTTTATTTATTAGGCACATGCTTCCTTCCTGGTACATGGCATTATTTATTAAACGCATGTGCATTAAATAGAGTACACGCTGGTGGTGAGAGATCAAGTGAAAAGTATGGCATCAAGAACACACAGCACACTCTGAAGTCAAAGAAAGAAGAGCTACACAGGTTTTTTCCCCGCTTCTGGCTAACACAAAGTCACAAGCCACATCCTTTGCAGCTTACGACTGGACTACTAGGCACTACTAATATCTCCCGTAGGATGCATAGACCCCCGCATATCTCCTTGAATACACGATGGCTGTGAATCACGGTCTCTTCGAGGAGGGTGGAGCCTTCTGATTTTACATCGATACTTGCCAATCTACTGCGCACTCATGCCCACCTGTAGGGTGTGGCTTTCATTGCATCCCTTATTTAGCGCATATCCTCTATTAGGCGCATATTGGCTTACCACTTACACTTATAAGCACATGCGCTTATTAACCAGAGTCTACGGTATATTATTATCTGTCATGCATATTTCGTATGTCTATTTAGACTGTAATTTAATGCAACCGCACACTGCGTGCGGACAATAAGTAACATTTCTGCTCTGTAAACTACTTTCCATCACGAGTAGTGTAGGCAAAGACACCAAGGAGAGACGCTTGGGAGGAGCAGTTGGAGCGTAAACATTTACTGTACAAGGGCTGGAAGTTATGAGGACAAACCTAGCTGCTTACAGAATGCAGAAGGCAGCAGAGATTCTTTGATTGTCGGAGTTGAATAGCTGACGGTGTTTTTATCATCCATAGCAACCGTTTTTGAAGCCTCTTCTATTTGTATAGGAACTATGCATGACAAGCCAGGCAGTATGTTCAGAGTCAGTAGAGGTTAGCAGGAGTCTAGACTTAATCCCTGCTACGTAGCTGCAGACATGCATGACCTGTATGCTGTAACCTGGTAATAAAACTGGTGAAGTCTTAGTTGCTCAGGCTCACCCTACAATGTTCTACATTCACACTGGTAATACTCAGTCTACACTCAGACCTTGGGCTTCTCATACATGTTATTTTACCTTAATAGCGAATACAAGACAACTAATAGTACAGCTTGTGTAAACTATGAATTGTAGCACACTGGTGTTTCATTCGAGACATAGCGCGTAGTTAGATAAGCTACATGGTCAACTCAAAGTTTTACATCTCCAGATTTTCTGCGGCATCTGTTTCTCTCGCGCATCTCCAATGCAGGCTGTGTCAACACATTGTTGACCAGCCAATACCACCACCATCTCATGTGTTCGACTTGTCTCAGGGGTTGCATTGACAATGACAGCTGGTGCTGCCCATGTGGAGATCCATCCCACAAGTTATCACTTGAGTCACTCCAGAAGCCATCAGAAGTGGTGCTGAAACTGCATGCCACACTGCTGGTAAATTGTGAGAGGTGCAGCACTTACGCACACATGTCCTTTCAGCGTGTGAAAATGTTCAACCCACCCTCATCTCCAAAGTTACAGTACGGCAGCTTTGGGAAGGTGCGTCAACTTCCTCTCCAACCCCCATGGAGATACAAACAGTTGGTATTTTAGCACAGAGGGTTGCTCCAACTACTGGATCTGTAGTTAGATGTGCAACGAAAGGGCAGGTAAGATACGCCAATAACTCATAATTAAAACCACATCACAAAAATTATTTACCTCCTTAGAATTTTGCGATGGTTCGTGTCACCACTCCACGTGTTGACTCCCAAATGGCCAGCCGAAGGACACGTCATTGAAGAAGTGAAGAGATTAGTAGCATCCGGCAGGTGGTGAGCGGTGGAGCACACATAGAGCAGCTCCAAAATGAGGTTGACATCCTAGGTGACAATGAAAGACGGCAGCTACTTTTGCAGTCAAAACCTCTCCAAGTGCAAATACCTGTTGACGAAGGATTGAAGGCTGACCTCGGGATTCCTTGGAATGAGATCCAAACTCTCAGAAGGTTGCATAACATAAGTAGCACTAATCTAAACAGGTGTGACATACCTGTGTATTCTTGGATTAGGTGGGTGAAAGCATAGGGAGTGAGCATTGCTAGCGAGAGGAAGCAAAGGGCCCTGTCAAAGGAGCTGGTTGGTAGCAATCTTGCATCTGAAGCTGCCCTTTTTTCCTTTCCAATGGAGAGTTGTGGCAAGGAGGAGCTCCGACCTGCTCCACTTGTGTATGTCCCAGACCTCTCTGGGAAGATTTTCCAGCTCCTGGAACAGAACAACAGGTAGTTGTCCATTCATCTTTGTATCGTATATAGAATTACACAAAATACCTTTCTCAAACTTACCAGGGAAGGTTGTCTGATATCACACAAAGGTGTGATCCCCCTGGGCAGATATGGATCAAGCTTGGTGGGGACAAAGGGGGGTCATCCATGAAGATGTCCTTCCAGATCTGCAACCTCAAGACCCCTAATTCTGTCAAGAATACCTGCATCTTTGCAGCATTCCAAGCTGGCGATACCATCACCAACCTGCATGTTGCTCTCGATCGCTATCAAGAGCAGGTCAACAGGATAGAGAGTTTAACTTGGAGGTAAAAAGGTCTATAATTGATCACACTTTTCCATTGAAGAGTGAGGACTAAAAGGAGAAAATGAAGTGGGTTGCTGTGCTTTCATCAAACCATAAAAAAACATGGGTCACATATTTCTCTATTTAGTGCTCATTAGCAAAATGGTGTACTCATTCAAATAGGGACGTTTTCCTCTCAGGCGACTACGAATTTCTCTGCCGAATGTATGGGCTTTCAGGAGCTAGTGGTAAGAACATATAATCTTTGGGAATTACTCTAATAAAATAAGGCTATTCATGTGCCAGGTCATCACTGCTGCCTTTCGTGCCTCATCACAAGTTATGAGATGAAAAAGCCTCCCGAAACTCGTCTCAGTGCTCAACTGAGAGACCTGAATGGCATACGATCAGACCACCATCGATTTATGACAGATGGACAAGGGGATATTCAGAAGGCAAAGCTATTCAACATCATCATTCAGCCACATTTTTTTGATATCCCACTGCACCAGGTAAAGTAGATTGAAATAAACAACATTAACATGCTTCAAAATTGCAGGTCTGCCTACCTGGGTTGCACATCACCTTTTTCCGGCTGTTTTCACTACTGGAAGATGAGTGCCACTGTTTAGATCTTGAGGTTGTGAAGCGTAACATTGTATAGCCGGATGACAGAACCACTTTCGCCACCTATGCTAGCAGTTTACACAGGCGTACATCCCTACAAGAAGAGAAAGACCAACTTACGAACCTGCTTAATACCATCAACCAGGTCATCACTTACTTGGCACTGAACCTTCCTGATCCCCAGCAAAACCCAGGACTCCAGGCAGCCTGTCAACAAAAGCTTAACACAGAGAAGAGGATTAACGAGATAGTAAGTATTAAAAGCAGTTGCTTCAGAACATAGTGTGACAATGTCTTTATAAATTATGTACACACAGAGGAAGGAGCTGACACGAATCAACAAGGATGTGCAAAAGGAGTTTGTAAGAGCCAAGGTCCTTTTGTCGAGGGCCTTGACAAAGCATTAGACTCCTTTAATGTACACTGACAAGCCTACTACAGAGGTACATTTGTCGGGAACCACGTCCATACTAGCCTGAAAGTAAGTGACTTTTTAGCATACAACAACATACATGCTCATATCTGTCCATAGGAGTTCAATGCTAAAACATTGTGTCAGTCAGTAGTGATGACCGCACGGTCAATATGTCCTGACCTCATCCCTGAGTCAGAAGAGATTGCTGCCATGTTTGAGCAAACCCTAAAGCTGTTTGCTTGTTGCCATCACATCTATGACAGCTGCCGAGTTTTCAAAGACAAAGAGATTGATTGCCTAGGTGAGTGAAACATGAATGAACTCAACACAACCTTTTACCGGACACACTTTCTAGCTGCCACTATAACTCCAAAGATGCACATGCTAGAAGAGCACACCGTCCCATTCTTACAAAGATGGCACGCAGGATTTGGCTTTATGGGGGAGCAGGGTGCCGAATCAATTTGCAATTCCATCAACCAGTTGGAAAAGCACTATATGAACATGCCCAATCGGGTGAAAAGGATTGAAGCTATTGTACGCCAACACCACCTAACCGTGTGCCCTCCTTTAGTAGCTAAGAAACCACCTCCTAAAAAATATAAAACTTCAGAATAGTAGTCAGTGATACATTGTAAGTTACTTCTCTACCTTAGTGCCATAACTATCAGTTATATAGTTGTGCTCTTTTGTTCTCATTCTTAACGGTACACTACATAGGTGTACAACTTAACTTAGTATATATAATGTAGTAAACCCATTGATTTGCGCGTGAAGGTGCCGACTTGAACAGGGCATAGGCGCCATCAAAAAATTCTTCACATGGGCCACCAAGTAGAAGCCTGGAGCTCCATAAATGACTCTCTTATTTTACCTATGACAAAACTTCTCCTTCGTCTAGAGTGGGCCCACAACTCCATTTAAAACGAGGGCCGCTCGTGAAGATGCAACTCAGCAACTGAACCACCGATTTTCACCGGGTTTGTGCCATACGCTACCCAAGGGACTGCAGCTTCAGTTACTTTTCTTAACCACGTGAAAGAGCTCACACGCTTTGTGTGGGAGGGGTTTGTTTCACTTGAAAGTTGACTGTGCATTGAGCTCATTACTTATTCATACAAAATTTGATGATGTCACGCAGTTAACACTGATGGAATAAATTACGAGGTCTGTGTGTAGACTGAGTGGTTTATTGAAACAATAGGCCAGAATAGCCTCGTTCCCAGGTCCCGCCCAGCTTTCCATCGCTTGCAGTACGGAAAAGGTGGAGAGGGCCTGGAATAGTTTATCATGTGAGTGACGTAGAGGGTAGAGAGAAGGTAGCGAGGACTTAATTGAGCATAGGCAGATTGTCGATGTGCCCATGCACGTAATTGCATATTGATCGATAATCGACAGTACACGTAGCCGCGTTTCAGTGGGAGCCCATTCTGGCAGGGGGTTTTTTTCGAACGATAATGGCAGAGAAGACTTGAGCAAAGCCTAGGAAAGGACCACCTTGGTGTTTAATAGCGCCCTGAAAGCCATTCTGGGCCACCTTGGTGTTTAATAGCACCATGAAAGCCATTCTCTGGGGTATATGCGGTCAGTTTGCCTAGGTAGGCGAGTAAGTTAGCGTGATTTTCGAATGTACGCTCTGAATACGCGCACCATAGCTTGCCGTACTGTTGCGTAGTGCTGCCTATTCCCGTTGTGTCAGCCATAAAGCTTTCGCACTGGAACAAGTATTTTCTGTCCATAAAACGTGGACGAGTTCCTTCGTTCGCCCACTTGTAATTAAGTTCTCTCTACCTATGACAATTCTCATGTGATAAATTTTACCAGGCTCCCTCCTTTCCTTTCGATTTTTCGTTAGCGTGCGGGGAGAGCCTGGGAACAAGGCTAAGGCCAGAAGGTGCATCATAACTACTGACACTTGCACATTCTTGGCAGAAACCACTATCCCTGAAACCAAGTTGTAGCCTGCATTTGTCGAAGAAAGATGTGGTTTATATTATGTTGCTCTTCCCTCCAGCTACCTGTCAATCACAGCATGTTACACAGAACAGTGGGAGCAATGGTGGAAGAACCCCAAGGAGGTGCAACTCTACCAGTTCATGGCCAAAGACAATGTTCCCTTCCACACAGTCATCTTTCCTTGTTCTCTGCTAGGAGCAGAGGATAACTACACCCTCCTCGACCACATCAGCTCCACTGGTATGTGGACATATATTGCATTTGACAACCAACTATTGACACCAATTGGCACTACCCAAGGTTCTGTAGGATAGACAAAGATGGGTAGGGGTAACAGCACATGGCAGCTATTGTGTTTGGCTATGGACCGGTTTTAATTGCGGAGTTTAATGTTTGCATTTTGCACTTTTCAAGCCAGTTGCATATTTAATTATTGCGTTCGGTGCCAATTGGGATGGGCTACTAATAGAATAGTTCAGTACGCGACATGTGACAGCACAGAGAGCTCGTGACGGCAGGTTAACGTCTGTACGGCACGCCGTTCACAACGCAAACGCTAGCCACGTACTACATTTAATTCTCTATTATTTAACATAAATACAGAAATTGAGTTGTAATGGGTTTTTTTAACAAGGTTCTCTCCAAGTGATTATTAGGGTAATTTTATAACACGTAAACAGAACTCAAGAAGGGGCTAAACATTGCAGAGTCCGTGCAAAGTCACTACATAGATTCAAATGCAGGAGAAGATGCTCTGATTACAGGGATTTGCTTAGGGAAGCATACAGTATCGACTACATAAATGACGATCCTGACATCCATCCAAGTCAATTTTGTTCACCGTGCTTCCAGAGGGCAGGCCGCATTAGTGACGCAAAAGCTAAGGCAACCTTGTACAAAAGCTCTGTCACTACGTTCATGTGGACAAGCCATTCTGGAAATAGCTGTGACATGTATGAAATGTCCAGTCAACAGTCAGTGGGTGGAAGGCCCTGAAAGGAGAGGAAAAACCATGGTCACCCAGGGGACAACAGCACGCACACAGTCTGGAAGCACCTTGATACCATCGCACCCGCCAGTTTTCGGGTAGTACAACCATTGTATCCATCTCGGTTTCACACAGCAACATCCAACATCTCCCCGGCTGACTTCCAGTATCCTAGCTGTACAAACATTCTGACTTGTCCAATTCAGCTGATCTTGTGTGGCTAAATGGTCAGCGTGGGTTGCTTTGTAGCACACATGAAGGGTGGTAGTGGTGTGTGCCCTGGCTGTAGTAGTCACCATGAACATGGCTTTGACAATGTACAGAGTCCTCCTGAGGTAGTGGTGAAGCTGATATGCCAGCAATACATGCAGCTGCAGAACCTTACTGATCATCTCGCATCAGGTTGCCGACAGCATCTTCAGCTTCCACCTGACCCAACAGTTGGACAACTGCTTTCGCAGAGTCCACACCCTCCAACCACAGCAATTGAGAGAAGGGTTGCCACCAGTTTGGTGAAGTGTATGCTAGCTGAGTCACCGGAAGAGAATATTGTGGATCTTGTGACAGGAGGACAGGTAATGGTTCTAAGTTCATAAGATCCTGAGTCTAGTGGGCCATTCAGAATAGTCACAGAGGAGTTTACCAGAGTCAAGAGCAGACAGCAGGAAATACGTAGTGAGTAATGCAATAAAACCACCGATGGTGCTACATACATGTAAGTACGAAAATTGGAATACTTACTCAGGATTCCAGAACCATTCAACTATGGGACTTCTGCAACAAGGGTTTTGAGATGAGTGAGGGTCCTTTTGTCTGCTCCCTTGACAAGGCACTTGGAGCCAATGAATGTCCACAGACAGGCCTATTATGGGGGACATTTATTGGCAGTCATGTGCACAAGTGTCTAAAGGTGAGCAACTACAATCATGCTCAGATATTCAAAATCTGCTGACCCTTTTTCCATCTACAGCCAGAGAATGTCCATGCACTTTCCACAGCACCTTTCGTCTTTGCACAGCAATCCTGTCCACCCTTTACAGCCACTGCACATTCAATCTGCACAATGCACGAGAAAGTCATTAGGGCTATTCTCAGACTGCCATCAAATGTACAACAGTGCAGAATGACTGACTAGCACAGATGCTGAAGTTTAGGGAATCAATTACACATATGTACAATACTCACACTTGCTTAAACTGCTACTACGTCAACGTTTATATGCAGTTGCTGCTATTGCTATCATCCTATCGTTCCACCTTTCCTGAGGCCACAACATTACCCAAAATGCACTTCTTAGAGGACCACACACTCACTTGGATCAAAAAGTATAGAACTGGGTTCGGGTTTCTTGGAGAGCAGGGCAGGGAGTCCACTCACAACAGTTCAACGCACTTGAGCGGTCCTACAACTGTATCCTCAACAAAGTGGAGCGACTTCATCACATGATGGAAGCTCATCATATACAAGTGACAGTGCCCTGAACTGGAGGAATCCCCTCAGGCTCCTGCTCAGAAAAAGAAGAGTGTTTTATAGTTGTCTTGTACTGGGCCTCTGAACTTTATGAAACATATTAATCCCCCTCGTTTGAGTGGAAGTTTGACGGCTGATAGGTATAGCTAGTAAGACTACCGTAGATCGGGAAATTTATATGTTAAAAATAATTCGCATATAAAATTTTCGTGGTATTAAATTTTCACAGTTTCGTTTGATCCACGATTTTTTTGCGGCTGACAGTTACAATATGGACGAACGCCTGGAGCGTTCCTCACATTTAGTCTACTGCCAGGTATCGGGAGAGCTAGGTATCGCTCGCTGTAGTGCTATAGCTGTCAGAAGTAGTAGTCAATCGGACATTTACCTTAAGGGGTGTGGACGTGTGCGCACACATTCATTGACTATTGGCGCATAAATTTTATTTTTTTATTCGTGTGTTAAATTTTGTTGTTGGTTTCGACCTTGAAATTATTTTAACAGCAAAATACTCCCAATCTACAGTATATACAAAAGCCACCCAGTGTACACAAAACTTATGTGCATCGCAATATAACCAGTTTTGTCACTCCTGTCACCCCACCCGCCTGTGAGAAAGTGTTTACGACATTAGATGAGGGGCAATGTTTTCTATAGGGAGTGCTTTCACTTTTACTTGTAACAGCTAGGAAGTCCACCAAAACTTTTACTTGTAACAGCTAGGAAGTCCACCAAAACTTTTACTTGTAACAGCTAGGAAGTCCACCAAAACTTTTACTTGTAACAGCTAGGAAGTCCACCAAAACTCCACAGTTTACTCTGAAGTTGCTCAAACCAGACGATCCAACACATCAAAGTACCACTTAGGACTATTTCATTTTACCGGATTTGTTGTGAGGGACGTAGTTTTTTTATACAAGTAAACCAGAATTTATTTTTCTGATTTGTTCTTAAAAAGTAAAGGTCACCAATAGATACCAAAATAGCGAAAGCTCAAAGTGCAAGACGCAATTGTGTAACTTACTGATGATTGATGACACAAGTAAATTATGAACAGACATAGAAGATACGTAGCATAGTGGTTGTGGTATAAGGTTTCCTATGAAGGTGCAGAAGATAAAACTGGTTCCTTACCCGTGTATACGAAAGGCACACACTTAAAGTTGTTAAGATGTGTTTTTTGTGTATCCTTCAGAATACCTGAACTATGAGGAAGGCAAATTCTCCAAGAGTCGAGGGGTGGGTGTATTTGGAAGTGATGCAATGGAGACAGGAATCCCTGCAGATATGTATAGGTTCTACTTGCTGTTTGTTCGGCCCGAGACACAGGTTCGTACCATTTGGGAAGCATAGTATGTGTCTTCTTCACTGACAGTCACTCCACAACAGTGATAAACAAATGAGCTGTATTTGAAAACAGGCTGTTATTTAGTCTTACATACACAGGAATAGACATGCCATCATTTGTTTGCTATTGTTTACATTAACCAACTTGTAGGTAAAGCCAGCTTATAACTGTTAGCACAGATCTCTGCGTGTAAGTTAGCTTTTCATGAGCTTCACTGATAGTTCATGCAGCCAGTAGAGCAGTCGGGTGTTGAATAAAAAGTTAGGAGAGACAATCGGAAAGAATAGCTTGCATACTTTGTTGAGGGCTAGGATAAGACAGGTAGTGTCATTAGATGATAACTTTTGTTTCCACGCAATGGTAGCTCGTGCAAAGCAAAACTCACCAAGTGTCCTGAGTGTAAGGTGTCCTTTATGAACTGCATATTACTTACCCGTATAAGATACATGCAGTGAAAGTGCCGAACTGTATTCACAGTGAGCATTGCCTACAATTTAAATATTTACTTACCCTTTCAAGTTGAGCTGTGGTCTGGTACATAGAGAACACAGTATTGTGACGCAAGTTCTCATGGTTCTCCAGGATAGTGCTTTCAGTTGGTCCGACTTCACAATGAAGAACAACTCAGAGCTGCTTAACAACCTGGGCAACTTCATCAACAGGGCACTCATGTTCATCAAAAACAACTTTGACTGGTATGGTTAACAGAATGCAGTTGCATTCAGGCAGGAACTATGTTATCTCTATATATTCGACCACCCATACACTTATTCTACTATATTCTGTAGTAAAACTTTCTAGCTAATACATACCAATACATAGTCAGTTGTCACTTGAAAAATGAAGCAGTTTCCAGTAGCAACGCTGCTAACCTCACACAACACTGCTATGGAAATGTGTCTTTATCTAACAGGCTCACTGTGACACTTGTATCAACAAATGATATGCAATGGAGGACAGTTAATCTATGCAATTCCGCTAAAGGGTCACCTTTAGATGTATTTTATGTTTCCCCAGCTGTATACCTGCAGCAAAGCCCTCGGATGAGGACATGGAGGTTGTGGTCAAGGTGACTAGGGAGCTGAAGGACTACATCCAATGTCTGGAAAGACTCAGGTATCTTGGGGTCCTTTCTAGTGCCACACACTCAACTGCTTTGGTAGCTGTCTGTATATGTTCCATTATTCATAAATACACAGAGGTTTTATCTGAATAGTGTATGCAAACTATTGTATGCAACCCACTTGTTTAGAGCTGACTACTCCAAGTACTTTACACACAAACTCTCAAAGCTCTATAGTGACAAATACAGCACATGCATAGTACCAACTGCTTTTGTTATCAGATTTCCAATGTCGTTCACAATTCTAACATCTTATGACACTACTTTTACACTGATGTTGGTTCTTCAGTTCATTATGTCTTTGAGTTATTTATGTTTCAAAGGTTGACCAGCACCTTGTTGCAAGGTTGTTGAATGAAGAAATCAATAGCTGCTGGTGAACACTGCTAACATGATAACATTTTTGGTTCCATTCCGCTCCACTTTAGGATTCGTGATGGCCTGAAACACATACTGTCCATCTCGCGATTATGCAATGGATACATTCAGGCATGCAAACCATGGAAGCTGGTGAAGGGAAATCCAGAAGAGCTGTAAGTGGTGTAGCACATACTTCGTATTGCTTCTATGCATGTGAGATACCTACTGCCAAACCTGCTGGTCTGTAGTGTTTCACCGGCCATCTGCATTTGCCGTTTAACACTGCTCTGGACAATTTTTCTCAGCCACATACCCAACAGCTTTCTCCTTTAAAGGTGGGTATCAGGGTCAGGCTGGCAGGCATGCCATGGTCACATCACTACCCCCTATATTTCAATCTGGGCAGCATGTAGCTTTAGGACGTTAAAGGTAGGCGGTAGGTTAGGTGTTTTGGTACCCTTGGGATGACCACAACCATGCCAAACTGCCCATTGCCAACCTGGTCCTTTTCCCATCAGGTATATTCTGTCGGAGAGGTGAAGGTAGGGAACTATCAGTGTTCCTAGGGCATTACAGGACCTGGCATGCTGCAGCACTCTTGGAATTAAATACAATGGAGGGTAGCACCACTTATTCTGGCCTTGCCAGTTGTAACAAAATGCATCGACCCCGTCTGTGCCTGTACACCAAAACTTAGAATTAAACCTTGGTAGTAATCTGGTCCAAATCTGTCCACCTGGTGACTGTGAATCTATTTCTCTGAACAGGTCTGTGTTGACACACCAGTCATCATACTCTGCTATTCGACAAATATAATCGGCCTGTTCATTCAGTCTCCTTGGTATCCACTCGACCTCCAGGTAGATTATTAACAACGCATCTGTGGAAAATCTGGACTGCTGCATCTTGCAGTTCATGCTTGTTACTACCATGGTGAACAATCCGGGCAACATCTTGGTTATCAGTGAACCACCTGACCTGGCAATCTGCCAGGGTTGCAGCGAATGAGCCCAATACTCTATACAATGCCTGTAGCTCTCGCCATGTCGAACTCTTAGCACTCTCTATTGCTGACACCTGGCCATGTGCGACTTCCGTTCCCACATCAACTGTGTAGCCCCCATAGGCAACGTCGCTTGCATCTGAGTATACTGTGTGGACAGCTGATGGCTTCTGCCATATTACACATCCATTCCAGCGCTCTAAGCTGGTGTGCCAGAATTGTAATTCATTATGTGCAGTGTCTGTCAACATTACTGTGCTCAGCCATGACTGCCGTCTGTTTAGGTAGCATTCCCTTGTCATCAGCCGTGCAACTACCACTGTGCTCGTGGTGGGAACAAGTGGACAGTGTCTTCTTCGCTAGTACTAGCTTCTTACAAGAAGATGAAGTAGTTTTGCTTTCAAATTTGTCTGAACTCAACTCAGAATCAATATCACTATTGGCTGGTGATGATTTGGTAGAAGAACTGCTAAAAGGTTCTTGTGACTGATCTGACTTGCTTGAGATTGATTTGGGTATCACTTCGGGCTCAACAGAAGCGACCGACGAACCAGCAAAGGTAGAAGGGCCTTGTTCTCGTGGTCCTACCACATAAAAATAAACATTTTTTCATGAGAGGCATAGATTACTGCTATTATACATAGCTAGTCAACTGCAGCCTTTTACTAGCAAATTCAATATGGGTGTAGTTACTCACCAGTACTGTCTCTGGCTGCTCTCCTCACCAGTGTGTACTGGTTCCCTTGAAACCGCCTTTTTCTTCCTTTAGCGTAAGTACGTGGCATCAGGACCTGCTACAACCTGAAAACTCTCCGTTATAGCGGCTCTATGCTCACCCTGACCCACAATGCTCCATACAGCAGTGAAATAACTCTATGGGAAATACTTGCCCCCCAGGACAGTCTGGATACCTGTCAGTAAATATCGATAGCTAAGTAGCTTGCCATGTGTTATAACTGATTACATCATCGCTTACATCATAATTTGAGCTGGCTGATTATTATTGGTTGGGGGTACAAAAGCGGGAAATTTAAATGTAGTTATACCGATAAAACATTTCACTAATGGCATGCTTACTCATGCATTTTGAAGTATGAACTTAGTGCATAAAATTTATAATGCATTGTACATAATAATTTTATATTCTTCCCAGCCCCACCCTTCATGGGAGCAAATAGAGCATTTTGTGCACTGTTTTTACACATTTTACAACCATTACCAGGTCTGTTACACCTTAAGAAGTATCCTGCAGAAAAACACCAGAATTTATGTTGTAAGCATATTTTGGGGTATGAACTTAGTGCATTAACACATCCTGTTTACACATTGTCAGTTTGTCTACCTGTACTGTGTTTGATAAAAGTACACTAGGAGTACATGCTGTACCTGTGGTGATCAGCCTCAGTAGAACTGCAAAACACAGAGGATGAGTCGAGAGACATGACACAAACTTGCACAGCAAGAAGCAATGAGTGATCTCAAAGAAGTAGTTGTCTACACATGGTCAAAGTTTACGAAATTTACAGCCAAATTCCACTTCCACAAACAACCGGCAGGGAGGAACTGCACTGCAGATGGACAATTTGTAACATTTTCAAGTGCATGACGAAGGAAAGTACCTCTCTCTTTTTGAGAAACAGTCTGTTTTACGCTAATTAAAAACTCCATGTACCACACAATTATGAACTTCTATATACTTACGACTGCTGACGCTACCAAAAAAAGCTTTTTGTCATGCACTGCGCTGTCCATTTTATAGCACTTTGGACATTAAACCACTTCGTATACATAGCTGCTGAACTCTATTTTTGACCTGATAAAATGCACGTCTAATCGCAGCTGTTTCAAGTGAAAATTGTAACATGCATGTGTAAATACGGTAAGTACACATGCATGGGTGGTATCCCGTAACCTTAAGTGGGTTCTAAGGTAATTTGTAGCAAGGCAGCCATACAAATCAAAGGCACCGCCTGCAGTTCATATTGTGTAGACGCTAATGCAGCAGTTAGAACATGGCAATTTGGAAGTTAGAACACATCAATTAAGGTAGTTAGAACACAGTCATCATGGCAGTCAGAACCAAAACAAGTACAAAATAAAGGGTAATGCTAACAGTCATATAAGGAAAATCAGCACTTCGCTGAAGCTCTATCGTCAGAAGGCTATTTCGAAAAGATATACTCCGAAAAACACCAAGAACACAAAAGTGTGCAGTTTCAACAGTTCAACAGTTGATTGTGTCCGGCGAGGTCAGCGTTAGTGCTGTCAATGATACTTTACATCTGAAGCCAATGGACAAGGAGTGTACTGAACTTGCCATGTTCTGTGTTTGTTCATGGTAGAAGCCCGGAAAACGGTTAGTCTTGAACCACCGAAGTCAGCGGTTTGCTATGTTTATATGTTCACTCAGTACAGCTAGCATGTCCCAATTCAGTGCAGTGTCTTTCAGTCGAGAGATGTGTCGCCTTTTTGTAGTACTGCATGAATCCAACTCGGCCCTCAGCAGGACCATTGCAGCCCACCGCAGTACAAGCACCAGCACATTTTAGACTACTTCTGTGGTGCTGTCAGCCCTCTTTGTTTCTCCGTAAATCTGCAAGTGTTCAACCAGCGATTGATCCTGAACTTTCGTGGGCTCAGTTTTAGCTTCTAGTGAGTAGTTGAAAGTTATTTCTCACTGTCAAAACCGCTCTGGTTACTCTCCCATACGTATACGTCTCTCTAGCACCTTCTTATCGACGAACAGTTGCTAGTGTAGGAGAAATCACATTCGCCGCCTTCTTTGTCGCCACAGCCATTCCGCCTTCAGCTCTGAGATAATTAAATTATGCCAGCGTTCATCCAGTAAGATTGCAGAACAGTTTTGCGTAAGCAGTTTCTATGCAACCGTCACTAAGCTCTAGCCTTTGATTTGTATGGCTGCCCAGCTACAAGCCAGGTAAACCACCCCCTAGGCATGTAATACACTCGACAGTTCTGGGTATTACTGGTAAACGTTGCCTAGGGGGTGGTTTATCTATAACGTAGAAATGAGAGCTGCCAAATGTTCCCTGGGTGTATGAATGTAGCCTCATGCTAAGGCACTCAGCAATTAGTATGCCACAAACTTGCCTGTACTAACATTTCCTACAAAAAAAAATTGGCTTTTCATACCAGGGAGCCATGCACAATATTTATTCCTGGTTGTTGTAGAAATCTGGGAGCTTTTAACCTCGGTGTAAGCCATCCGTTCACCTCCAACATTGGATTAGCATTTTTGTACGTTGGGGTTAATGAACACACATACCTAATGATCTGCACAGCAAATCAGAAGCCCTGCGCATTTGAAATACGCAATAAGGTCATGTACATACTAGTAGTGTTCTGGATTTATATGGTCAAATACAAGTACCGTAGTGTCCCGCTAATATGCCCCCTTCGAAAATACGCCCCCCCCCCCTCTTTTCCACCAAAGTTCCTGCACAGGGTGGTTTGACTCGTTATAACGCCCCCCGGTGAGCGTCTTCTGGAACATCAAAACTACACGTGCTTACTATACGTTGCAAGTGCGTTCAGTAAGACTATAGTAGTCGGTGAATCTTTTGTAAGTTTTGTGGCTTTTAGAAAAGCCGGTTAGATGTTCCAAGTTTTAAGCTGCTAGTTTAGCAAACAGGTTTATCAGTCTGTCAAGGTGTTTTTGTTTCCCTCTGAAGATGTACACGCACGGAACCACGAGTCCTTTCCCATCAACTTCAGAAAGTCTTCTGTCACCATTGACGATGCAAGTCATCTCGCTGCCACTCTTGTGCAAGAAATACCAGCAGACTCTGGAAATTTCCCGTGGTACATGACCGACAGTGTTGCCGTTCTTGAGGACAGCTACAGCGAAGTCGTCGTGAATGTTATTGACCTCGCGTTGAACTGGCAGCTCTTCTCCGATGTAGGGAGACCACGCAGCTTTGTAAACGTGATGTCCGCGAACAGTACTCTCGATCCTGAAAGTCGTCGCCATAGTTAGTTGGAAGTGTCCTAATTGCGTA
Source organism: Agelas oroides (assembly GCA_949130485.1). Classification (NCBI taxonomy): domain Eukaryota; kingdom Metazoa; phylum Porifera; class Demospongiae; order Agelasida; family Agelasidae; genus Agelas; species Agelas oroides. The sequence goes on along the minus strand of OX422191.1, from coordinate 5,995,792 downwards.
CATAGCACTTGCGTAAAATCTTTTGGGGGGGGGGGGCTTATAGTCGAGACTAATTGCATCCTCGAATATAAGCCCCCCCCCCCCACTTTAGGCGGGATGTAGTGTACAAAATGGGGGGGCGTATTAACAGGACACTACGGTACAGGTTTTCACTGGTGTTCAAGCTGTATGAACCATTCCATAACCTGTGTAATGATGAATTAGTAGTAGTCCTCACAAGAGGTAGTTGGCCATGCATGCAGACAATATACACTACCACATCGCCAGTGCAATAGAGTACATGCTTTGCTACATTCAACTTCAGTTTCTAAGGAGCTGTTTTCAATTCAACTGTGCTGGTTTAGTTTCTGGTGGGTGCAATGAATATAGTTACTAACACAGGCAGTCCTTAATATGCTTCTACCTTAGACAAGAGAATGGCAAATGCCCTGTTGCAGATAAGGTGACATCATTAGGCGGGAAAGAGAGGGGTGTTGCATCTGGTATTCAGCAATGCTCTGTTACTAAACAAAGGAGAGCAAAGGTACAACAAAAACAAGCACAAGGAACAAGCTAGTGCAGGGAAACAGAATTAAAGACTTAGAGAAACTATTCTAACTAAGTATACAGAATGCATATAGGCATCACCTTTGACTTGCTTGTGTGGGGCTCACCCAGGCTCACCCAATTACTAAATCTCACTTACTTTACTTCAGCCACTTTTTTTAGTATCCTGATGAAGACATTTTCTGTCATAAGTTTGTAGACAATCCTTTGGGAAATCAAAAAGTTGTGTGAAGTTTGGATGAACGTCTGTTACATGTATGTTTTAGTGGAACTTGTATACTTTGTACCTTTGGTAACATTTTCCAGACATAGTTCACATATATATGGCTCTTGTTTCATTATAGGACCCGTGCTGAGAGTTTGATGGCACTGTGTGCAAATGTTGTGTGTCTTCTTTCTGTGATGCTGCAACCATACATGCCTGCTGTCAGCCAGCAAATACAAGAGCAGCTACAGGTAGATAAACCACTATTGTGAATTTTTGTTCAATCGGAGTTTTTCATCCTGCCTAATACCTTCTTCACAGGCACCTCCTACGTGTAATGTGCTGACTGAAACATTTGTGCCACACATCCTGCCAGGGCACAAGATTGGACAGGTACTGTATTATATGCTTTCCCTTATCTGTTCAGTAGTGCCTGTATGAATGCATAATCTTTCCAGCAACTGCAACATAAATGTCATGATTGACTACATATTGAGTTTAAAATTTGCTCTCACTTATATAAAAGACATTCCTTCTCCGGTGTTTTCTTAGAAGGCTGATTCCTGTCACCTGGCACAAGATAAATTTGAGTTACCTTCTTAAGGCTTACAACATTTATTCCTGTGCAGTTGCAAACGCCTAAAATCACCAAAACAATGCTTATGGCATATCATTTTAAAATCAGCTAAGGCTGTTGGGGCTGTAAGTAACAAGTGACATGTTGACACTTTCAAATTGCTGGTAAGCTACAACATATAGCTGCAAAGAATGCCTTCAAACATGTACAAATGGCTTACCTAGTAGCAATCAGCTATTGGGATAAACTTGTCCAGCATAATTACGTTCTATCTCTGCAAATCAGACTACTGGCACTGCTTAGGGCTTGCTAAGCAACACTTTGCACTTTGACCCTCAAACTGATTACCATGTTAACACTAATTTCAATGTTGATAAACATTGAAATTAGTGTGCAAAAGAGTTTAAAATTCATAATGAGATGACAATCGATAAGTAGCACTGAACATGGCATGATGGTAATTAGGCGAGCTTGTGCTAGATGAACTCAGAATGCCAAATGCTGCAATCCACCAAAGAGTCAATGTTTTACAGCCCATCACAGTCTATACAGACACACAAGGAACAAGTCGAGATTTTGTCAGAGTTCTTGGGTTGCAAGAAACAATAGTTGTTACAGTTACTGTAATAGTTGCAGTCTATATTTACTTTGTCATTTGTGGAAACTCTAAACTTGCAAGTTAGCTGTGAACACTCTGGCAGCTGTACATGATAAAGCATCCAATTGAAACATATGCAGATATTCATTTTTCTTACATATAGCCATACCCACTGTTTACAAAGATTGAGGATACCACTTCCCAAGATCTAAAGCAGCAATTTGCAGGGATGCAAAAGACATCTCAAACACCTAGTGCAGGGATGAAAGCTTCCCTTCATGAACAACTAGAAAAGCAGGTAAGCTCTCTTACACTATAGCTAAATGAAATACTACAATCTGATTGGTCAACTGCAGGTAGTATAAATCACTTATACCACCTGTAATACCAGCTTAGCTTTTAGTGGTTGTATCAACAGTAGCTGCAGTCTGAAGACGTAGATAGTGGTGACTCAAAAGCGGTAGTCCCAAGCTTGACTGTTTCACACCGAGTTCACCTACAGTTTAGTGGGAGCCAGAGGTAGTTAGCATTGAAGGAAGCACTAGTACTCACTCAACAATTCGCATTTGCAATGATGTAATGGTCGAAACATTTCGGTTTCATTCTTAGGCACCCATAATTTGATTTTCAATTACTAGTGAGCATCACCGAATGAGTACAAAGTTGAGTCGTTGCAAACTGTCAGCAAACAACTTAAAAGAAAGCTCAGTCATTGAGAATTTGAACCGTCACCATTGCTAGGCAGTTTTGTTGCTAAGGAGAGGAATGATTGGATTGGCTGCAGTATAAATACTCCTTACATTTATTGGTTTCAGATAACCTATGTATGACTATTCAATGCTACATGTGGCAGTCCCGTGTAGAAATCGAAGGTTATTCCGTCGCGCATTTCGATCGCATCGCTGCGTTCAAAGTGCCATATCGCTGTGTATTATGGAAATTGTAGTCTGTACATACATATGTAGTGGACAAATTTAATAATGAGCATATCATCATTGTGAAATCTTTTGAGTATGGTTCAGCTGCATAATGCTTATTCTGCTTCTTGAAGTTGCCTCAAGTGAACGTAAACAAGTATATAAGACTACTCACAGTAGACAAAGCAGGCTGATCAGTGAACTGTGAATCCTCTGCCTCATGTAAATACTCATGGCTTGCCCCCCCCCAACAAAAAAGTTCTGCATTCATCTAGTATTAACATCCCTTGATGTTACTACAGATATGTTCCATCAGAGTAACCTGTCATTCAGTTCCCAAGAGACCAACCAAAACAATTGTGAAAAAATTTTTGTGCTTCTCTTGTCACAACAGCATTCCATTTATTGTCCCATCATGTTGTGTCAGTAAAGTTACCAACTCTTTTCAGTCAAGGTGGTAATCATGGGTGTGGTAAAATGGTGCATGCTGTACTGTAACTATTCCTGATAATTGCTGTCTCTCTTTAAGGCTGAATTGGTTCGGCGGCTAAAAGCGAGTGGTGATACTCCAAAGGAGAAAATACAAGCTGAAGTGGAGGCACTTTTGGCCATCAAGAGCAAGTTGGGTATGGTGCCACAAACTCATCACAAGAAAGGAAAGGTCAACAAATGACTTTCAATACAGCTACAGTGTGCTCTAATGTACAAACCATGGATAGTACAATTTCATAGTCATTCATATGTAAATTAATGACATTGTTGTAGTTTATACAGAGGCTAAATTGATGTTGTAATCTACACTTTGACATGCATCTATCTAATGTGCTACTCATCGTGTAGCCCTTTTTGACACATGACAAACAAAATTGGAAACATCACAATGTATTTTAGACCATCGGTTAATTGTTTGTTGCTGCATGTCAAAACCTACAAAGTATTTTTAACGTCAAGATTTGCATTACAAGTTAACAGATCTTCATTTGACAGTTGGGGGCATCTACGTATATACCAAAAAACTAGAGATGGCCAGTTAAGTGCTTACTCATGCACTTCCTTGGAGCTAGACTTTGGTATGGCCAGTTTAACTTGCTGTCATACTCTCACTTGTAGTCTTGTACCCAATGAAGATTTTGCAGGAAGAATCCAGAGACTGTAAATAATAACTGGAAATTAATAAAGTAGAGCTACTTCACTCAACATAATGTACACACACACATAATACAAAGATTTTGTTGTGTATCATGATTGTCATATGCATGTAAAGCCATCTGAATCGCCTGTTTGTGCATGAATGATTTTTCACTTCACACATGCATGTGGAGCAAGCATAAGTAAGATCCACCTAAGGAAAAGTGTGTACGTTTAGCAATACATCTATACCACAACAGCAATTAGGGCCCAGCAACAAGTCTTTTTCCCTGTGCACTTAAGAACTGCTAATAGGAGAGTACTATGTAGCAACAGGTGTTCGACTAACAATACCACTAGTTGGAGTGACAAAGAATCGCAAGGGAGCCCTGCAACAAATACGGATATCTGCAAAGTCCGACACATGCTATCCCAGGATCTTCCACACACGCACTGAGTTTTTCTCCAATCCCTATAGTACAGTCAACAATTATGAATCTCACGAGTCGGGGCAATTAACCCTGCATTGGTAATAGTATTCCCAGCAGATAGACAGATGTCACAACAAAGTCTGTCTAACTACTGGGAATACTATTACTAATGCTGAGTTAAAACTGCCCTGACTCGTGCAATGAAAACGGTGACTTATCTGCACACTTACACCCAAGACTGCATGTTTGAAGTAGCTTCTCTTGTAATGTAATACTGCAACGCATAGGCCTATGTGTCTTGCAGAGTTTGCCACTGGCCTTCCCACAGACCTCCCTCTGACTCAACTGGAGCAAACTTACAGTGCAATGAAACTGCTGGAGCTAAGAATGTGCGTTGCTTTTGCATCTGCGTGTTATTCTCCCACTAAAAGTAGTCATCAGTGTGAAATATCTGCATTACCTTCCAGTACTACAGGATGCCAGACACATTGGAGTGCAGCTGTCTAGCTGCACTTGACTGGATTTGGCAACTTTTTGCCACTCACCATAGAACTCAATATTCAACAGTCAAAGTTTGATGATTTTTTTAAAAAAATCAACCATAAGGCCGATAACTTTCATATTTGAGATTTGAGTCATTTGGGCTATAAGAATTGTCATATAAAATTGGTGTTGCTATGGCAACAGATAGCGGTTGCTAACCTTGAAGCCACACCCACTGCATAAGGTCTATAAGTATTATGTACTGTGATTTTTTTCTAGAAAAGTTGAGAGCACCATGCGCATCCAGGCAAGGAAACAGAGATTTAATAAACCCTCCCCACAGCAAGAGAAGTGGCACCGTGGCAGGAACATGCTGAAGAATGTTAACCATCTGACAGAAAAACTGGAACAATCTGGGGAACATATATAGCAGGGAGGATGGGAGACAGTGCACAATAGAATATGGAAAGTTTACCACTTCAGGCGTGTGCATGTATATTATGTGTGAGCAGATTTAGACTTGAGGCAGGAGGGGAGGTTGGTGTTCTTAACAACCAAGGTGGGTCTGGGGACATTAAACAGTTTGAATGTTACACTCACAGAGAGCAATTACAGTACATCTACGATGGCCACCTGGTGTTAACAACTTACACTGTGAAGTGTGAACTATAATATGTAGAATTATAGAAGTATCATAGTAAACCTTTAATTAAATATATTATTGATGTGTTCAGCATTTCACTGAGGGGTGTTGCCTTTCCCAGACTCTTGCTCCACCTTGAAACTTAAGTTGCCAACTTTAGTTGTTGCCAACAATAATTTGTACTATCTTCACATCCTATATATGCATCAGCTGACTAGTGGTGTTAGTTCTTGGCCCTCATGATCAAGTGTACCACATTGTCAGCACCAGTGATGACCTATAGATATGTACTATATCTTGAGAACAGACTGACAATGAATCACAGACATGTCAATTTCCATATTGTTAGGACAGTACAGTGAATCAGGAATGAATTAAAATGGTCCTGAAATGGATGAAAAAATGCATAGCTTATGAGCAACCAAGTGCACACTTCCTTACACAGATATTCTTCTATGCAAGCAGTGATAGCCCTTCATGTTGATTCAGGTTGCATACAGTGTTAACGACAGCATAACATAAACGACCTCTGTGCAAAGCCTTGTACAGTAGCAATGCATGTTTATGAAAACTACCATTTCCAACAAGCAGGATGCATTTCCCCCTAGCGCCAATCACTTTCTGAAGGAATCCAATGTATCCAGCATTGTTATTGTTTGTAATGCTTTCAAACGTTTCTTCCCATTGACCAAGAGAACTTGAGTTGCCATACAAAGATTTTACAAAGCCTTCAACTTGGTCATGTATGAAGTTGTGGTCAATGTGGTGCAGCTCTTGAAGGCTTCTACTTCCATACTTTCCCACATCAGTGCCAAGAAATACAGACTGTACTCCTGTCTGAGATTGAATACTGCGAATGTAGTTCATTGTCTTTTGAAGGCAACCAAGAACTCGTTCCTTCAGCTCATTTATGTGGTTATTGATGAGCCACTCTAAACGCACCAATACAGTAATATAATTGCCACCATCCAAATGGCGTGAAATATATTTGTTCATATCTTGCTTGATTCTGTTACTAGGCTCAATAACGGCAAATCCTCCCCAACCATATGGACACCGGATTGTGTCAAAAGTTATGATAGAATTTGTGGTGTGAAAGCTCCATTCCTGAAATACAACAATCACACTGCTTGGCAAGTAGCTTTGAAACACTTGGCGAGTAAATTCCTCCACTGATAACCTACTATGTGATCTTGCCTCAAAACAAACTCTCCTGACAATATCAAAGCCTTTCCGCCTAAAAAAGAGCAAGTAGTTTTCCTCAAGTGATGATAGGGAGCACTCTTTCCTTGTAAATGGCTTCAGGTCTACAAGTATTACATGTCGTGGTGCATCATTCAAGAACTGCTCCCAGGTGGCAAGCGGAGCAAACCCCCACTTCTTACTCATAGCATTCCAGTAACTCAGGTTGTATAGGTCACTTAGCCTCAACATAGCCTCCTCGTTATTCTGGTACTTTGCCTCCAGAGGAGCCTTGAATCGAGATTCAATCATAAAAGGCTCAGGAACTAACACTCCTACATGAGCTGCCCAGCATTGCAAGCCCAATAAATTACCAGTGGAGAATGTTTGCTGGTCCCAGAATGAAACAGCAACTGCATATCCCTTTGTGGGTAAAGAACCAGGTGTACTTGTTTCTGTGGTCCTTGGTAAGTTTGTTGATTCTGTTTTACTTTGATTTGTTGGACCATTGCTATAAATCAGAGCAGGAGGTTGCAGCAATGGTATTTCATCAACATTGTAATCAGTAACTGTCACAGGTGTTCTACTGGGAGTTGAGGCAGTAGCCGCCTCATAAAAAGTAACACTGCTTCCTTGGAACAGCAACCATAGTGTTGAGAAGAACACCAAAGTAAGGAGCAAATGTAGTATTTTGCACTTTACTTGCATGGTGGCATCCCAAGCTGAAGAGAGAAAGCCATTCGAAAGTTACAATCTATTTAGTGTTGTTCAAAGACATCTACAAAACATTCAAACAACCTTAAATGGGATGATCAAGTTGTTGACTATGACTGTACAAAAAGCAAAGAAATAGTACGTAATCACCATGAACACTAAACTATACCAGTAGATTATGCTTTGCAGTTTACCTCATATTCCAGTGTCGTAGGCAGAAATTTTGAATGGGGGTTTCCTTCACACACAGAGTGCGTGGCAAAATTTTGTATACTTTCGTAATTTGTCTGCATTCAGGAAGCTTTCTCATTGCTTTTCAGCTTTCTGGCAGTACAGATTCTTGACTCTAAGCATACTCACTCACTAACAAGCTAGAAGAGTCAGGGCTACCAGCCAGACAGAAAACTACATTTTTCACCATGGAGTTGTCTTTCCGAAATGATACTGATTCTGATCCACTCATGTACTTTAGTGTGGGCTGATTTGATATGGAGTGTGTTTCAGGACCACTGAATAATTATGGCTGTGATAGTAAGTATTTACACTGGTGAGCAGTTACCATGGACACACCTGCTTTCACCTTGCAGGACCTTCTATTCTTGAGTAACAGCAACTCTAATCAAAGGACTGAAGTATAATGCTGATGCATACATGCCTAACACTAACTCTGTCTTGCTTCCAGGCTTTCATCTACACAAGTACGAAGTGCAGAGCGAGGCCTGGAAACACTTGCATAGGAAAGTTTTCCTCACTGATGCTTGAAGGTGGAATAGTGATGACATTGGTTTTTGCAGAGAGATAAGAACCCTAGCTACTATAGCAACCAGCAAGAGCACATAAAAATCAGTTTTTGTAAAGGAAAACAGTGGCCCATGCTTCTTTGAAGCACTAATTACTAGAGAGGTCTAGGGGCTTGCTCCTCTAGAAAATTTTACATTCTCTGAGACTGGGCTGTCTACAATCACTGGACTGGACTATTAAACTGGACTGGTAGACTGGACTAGTGGACTGATGTTGTGCTACAGCAACACTAGGGGTCCTTGTACCCAGTGTGCAGTGGCTTTCTACCCCCATACTTTAGTGTAGACAACCAGACAGCAAGCCCCTAGTAACTATAAATGAGGTTAGCACTCTGTTAAACTACTTAGCTAGTTGTATAGCTGTTACATTACACTGTCATACTTCAATTTGCCAGTATGATCAAGTAACCATGCAGTATATTTGAGTCCTATTTCTTCCTAGCCTCGTACCCAGGCCATTCAGCCTCGGTACGAGGCTAATTTCTTCCAAGCAACATCTACATTACCAATGCTGAATGCATTGAGCTAGCTGGCTTTCATTGCTATAATGTTGTGCATTAGCTAAAAGTATTAGCTTGGTTCTGTGTGAGGAAAAAGTCACATCTTCATTTTAATGACTGTGATTCTTGTTGGGGAGCATTAAAAGTTATTTCTTAGTGCAAAAAATGTCAGCCCACCACTCCAGTCCAACATCCAGTCCACTACGTAGATGGTCATTCCAAAGCCATTTTATCAGGTCAAATTGATGCTCCAGAAAAGGTTTGCTGACTCCCACTTAGTTAGTTGTCACAACAGCAAACTAGCTAGCACTTAACACACAACTAATGGAAGTCCAAGTCTGAAATTGTGGGTTGGGGGGGGAGGGGGGGGAAAGAGGAACTAAAGATTAGGGGGAATTCCCTCCAGCCCCATATGAAACCCTGGCTAAATAGATCTCAGGATCTGCTTTTTCATTGTACATTCCAGTCCAGTTTCAATCCAGCAATTAGAGGCACTTGATAATAATGCTGGAGGAAACTTCTGTACAATGATTCTTGCGTATTACTATCAATCAACAGGCAATGTTGTATCACACAATATCGACTTGGAGTGGTTCCCAAAGTTCGTGTCTGAGAAGAGCTACACTTTCAAAATGTAAGTCAATTCAAATGATTGTTAGCCACTCCGATTAACTTTACAACACACTTTCGCTGCACATGAAGGAGCACCGTGACAATAAGCCTAACCCACCAAATGACCCGAAAGCCATTGTTTGTCAGTGTGACTATTTTACGTGTTAGCAACAGATAATATAGATAGGATAATTTTAGCTTCCTGGAATAAAAGAGAGGCATAACAATCTAATTCAGTGAGCAAATCTAAACTTACCGAGGAGATAGCTGGTGAACGTCGGCTAACTCATAACTTGACTGGTTGACCGTGAACTTTGACCTTTTCATGCACTTACAGGCTGTCTTGCATGATTTCCGTCACTGCACAAGCTCTCCACGAGACTAGCCTTGTTGCCAGGCCTTCGAAGCGTCCATTTTTTTGATCGCTTGCAGTAAAGCAACGTTTTACATACTGCAAAACTCATGAAACTGGACGGTGGGAGGCATGGGAACGAGGGGGTGTGGCTGCATGGTAATGACCTCTCGGTATTTTAAACAAGTACACGCTGCTGGCAAGCAAGCTACTGTTAGAAATGGAACTCTGGTTGATGTTGTGCATATTCCTGTCTATCTTTGTGGCAGCGTATCTGCTGTGGCCAAAGAAGAGGTCAATCAATATCCGAAAATTTTGTCGCAAGTTCTCGGACGAAAAGGTCAGTGTAGTACATAGTCTTGTTAACAACTTAGGTCTTGGTGTTGCCCTGAGACCAGGCTGGGTCATACCGCAAACCGACAACCCTCCCAGATGAACCCACCCACCTCCCCTTGTCCGTTCCTGCTGGTGCATAGCCTACCCTCCAAGTGCATAATTTGTGCAAAGTTGCATAATGCTGTAGATCTAATCTGCAACTTCAAACGAGGTTATTAAAGGATAAATGGAGGAAACAGGCTGAGTTGGGTAGTGTTTGCTGCATTCTCTCTTCTTCTGTCACAGTGCAAGTGCTCAAGCCTTTAACTCAATGGTGTGGTGTTCACTTCACATTCAACTCAACAATTATGCAATTCGTAAATTATCCTAGGGATACATTGTATGTGGATGGCATGCCAAAAAGTGTGCAAACAAGATAGGGATAGTAGCAAAGTGATGGGGCTATAGTCTACATCTGTTACACACAATAGTGTAGGTAGTGGTGGTATTGGAGACAATTTGATAACCTTTGACCTCAATGTCACCTGACCAATGCCTTGCATGAGGTCAAGGTCAAAAATGACTGAGACCAACCATGCTAGGCAATGAGGACGCACTCTCCCAATGGGAAGGTGCTATATCAGTAACCACAGCAGTATATTTATTCAAATGAGTATTGCTTTAAAAAGGCAATTTGTGAAGCAGAGAGAAAGTCACGAGTTGACCGTTGACTGCCTTTCACAAATCTGTTGGAGGACAAAACATAATGGTTACTCTGCATGGAAAAAATTCCATGTGCTTCACTTGAGCTTCAGTGCATGTTGACCTTTCATCCAACATGACCTTAGGGCACTGACCGGGATCACTATGATGTCATCGTGGTGGGTGCAGGGCCTTCCGGGGCTACACTGGGCTACTACCTAGGCAAGCTAGGGAGGAAAGTCTTACTGCTGGAAAAGAAAACTTTCCCTCGAGACAAGTACTGTGGGGATGCAGTGTGTAAAACTGCTATTGAGATTCTCCATGAGATGGGAATCTATGAGCAACTACTCCGGGAGAATAAAGCACATGTGGTATGCAGTTCATTAACATTGATTTTATATGGTTACTCAACCTTCAAGCACTTCTCATTGCTATTACAAAGATTTCATGCTCTACTAGAATTCATGGCAGGCAAGAGCACATGATGATGTCATTTTTATTGCTCTTGATGGGAGGGGTATTGTTGCATACAGCAGTCCACCTTAGATATTTATGTACTTTCATGCGTACAGCTATTGCTGTCATGCACTCTCTTGTAGGGTGGGAATACTGTCAAACATTCAGGCTAGTGTTTTACTTTCTACCAGGCTGATTCTGGTGGTATGTGTAGTCCTGGAGGTCTCAGCTTTGTTGGTCGGAGCAAGGAGATCTTAGGAGAGATTCCAGCAGCCATTGCCTGCAAGAGGATCCATTTAGATGAGGCCATTGCCCGAGCTGCTGATAGGTGAGTCTGCACTTGCAACTGGAGTATGAAGGGCCCCTTCTCATAACTGCACTACACAAGTCTATACAAATTTTAACAGCCAGTTTCTGGTCCATGGCAATTAGCAAAACTATGCGTGGCCCACAGCTCTTATTTTAGTCAAAATACCATCTTAGGGTTGTCAAATTTATTACAAATGTTGGTATCACAAGCTATTACAATGAACATCAGCTGCTGCACTTCACACAGCAAGAGTTTCCTCCCGATTGCAGGATAGGTACAAATTTCTTTTGAATTCCAACACATCACTGATCACTAGTGACAAAAGGGTTTGTTGAGAGTCTCCATGTCCCCAACTTGCACATGAGCAGTAAGTCACACAGAGGTGTGTCTAGTGTCAACCAATTCAGTTTGTCATACCGGTGACCTTCAGTTCAGTTAGCTAGCTCCTCAAACACTCTTTGCAAAGGCCACCATGATCTCATGATGATGTTGCAGTCTTACAATACCCTTAGTTACCTTGCAGTGCATACCGGAACAGACACAAGTTTTAACATGACAGCTATTGCTAGTTGGTACCCATATACGCTCAGGAATAGTCACTGCTAGCATCAGTTAACTTACACAAGCATAGAGGACAGGTGCAGCACGAGTACAAAGCACATGGTTGGGGACCAGAAGCCAGTTAGTAACTTTGTATGGCCTAATGGAAGTGCTATAGTGAGTTTGCCATCACTGGTGAATGAATACCTCTACTTTGTGTACTGAAGTCATCAGTTGGAGGTACTGCCGATTCAATTAAATAACGACACAGTAATTCCAATTGTAAACTTGCCTCAGGACTAATCAGAAAGGCTCTAAAATTCAAGCACTCTTCCTGGGGGAGCATGCTCCCAGACCCCCCTAGTTGCTTGTGTCCATGCTGTGCCCAGGCATTTTCCATGACCTAGCTATGCCACTGAAGCTTTCTACCTACATACATTTCATGCCTTGTTGATAAACAGGATATGTAGACCATGAAACTCATAAATACTAGGGATCATCCTGGGGCGAGCCTGAGCAAGTAGCTGATAAAGCAAATTTCAAGCTAAAATGCCAACATGTAGGTGACCACACATGCTGACAAATAATTATGCAGCTATTTGTCTACCCGGAGCAGCTAGCTACTGCTATGGCTACTCGGACATGGGCTAAGCTCTTCACACTCAAACTGCAAGCTCAAGAGAATCTCTGCTGTATATGAGCGGTCTACCTTGTCGTTCATGCCCAGTGCTTACCTGAAGCAAACCTCGCCGCCATATGTTCTGTCGTCTGTCACTTGCAGCCTGCCTTGTCATGCGACTGTCAGACTTCTAGCTTAGATTTATCATTGCCGTGTGTGCTGAAAACACATTCAATTTTAGTTGTCTTATAATTTATAACTCCCACTTTCAGGCTCACACTACACTAACAGTCTGGCAGTAGCCCTTCACTCTTGTTTTCATATGGCTACACATTGACATGAACATTCAATCTTCATGAAATATTAAGGTTACGGGATACAGTTTGCTCATTAATATTCATGAGAAAATATCACCTTCCTTTTCTCCGTGCAGGAACCAGTGTACAGCACGCAATAGAAGCGACATATAACAGTACTATGAGTACCTTTTAACCAGTATAGTATTAATTCTTATGTACAGCGTACTAAGGCGAGCGGCGATGACAAAGTTCGTGACTTTTGGCGTCAGATTTTGTCTTCAGAGAGGATTGCAGGTACAACTTTTCAAAACCTACGGGTAATACTCAACTTACTTGAGGGCGGCTTGGAGCAACTTCGTCGCTGTGTGCCAGGGGAGGCGATTGACACGCGTTTCTATCTAAAACCCCGGTGGTTTTTGACCGACCAAGCGACTAAATCTAAGCGTATATCAAAAACGGTAAGTCATCTCGGCGAAAACTCTTCGAGCCGCCCTGTACCTGTCTTCGTAGAATTCAAATACAGTGTAATATACGGTAAGATGTTCTTCCAACAGGAAATAACTGACGCCGAAGTCAGTACTTCGTACGTGGACTACTGCAGGCACTGCTATCAAATTGCCTGCTCCGCCCACCCAACCAGCACAGCTGTTACAGGCTAATGTAGCTTTTTTAACGGTAAAGTTAAACACATGCATGCCTGGATCCTGCACGAAGGCATGAATATTAATGAGCAAACTGTATCCGTAACCTTAATGTGCTTATTTGACATTTATAGTAAGTGGTCAGTCCAAGCAGGCAAGCAAGCGTATGCACACGTGTCACGCTAGTGTGGGGCTTGCTCATGCTCACCCCAATTAACTAGAAATTGTTGCTTCCCTTCGCCTGGTACATCCTTTCAGCCCTTGGTCATCAGATTTGGGGACAGTCTAAATGGACAAACAAATTTGTTCACCAATTTGTTTAAACAGAATACAAGGGCACACCCTGTAATTATGGTTTACCACTATCAGTGAAGGTTTGAATTACAGTCTCAGTGGTGGTTATGGTAGTCTCATACCTGGCGCACCAAAAAACAGAGAAGCACCTAGTACACACTGTTTGTGCATGTACTTAATTCCCCAAGATGTGGGGACTCTTCTGATATTTTCGTGTTACATGATGTCAGCTTTTGGACTCGATGGTATACTTGTCAGAATACTAATAGCATTGAAAGATTCAATGCCAGTATTCTTGATCAGCTCAAAAGCTCTTTTTGAGGCTAAACAGGTTGCAACAAAGCCTTTTTAACTGTGTAAGGGCCATAGTTGATGACTCTAGAGTTGGTATATGAAGTTTAGTAGGCTATTGTAGTCTTACCAAACAAAGCTACTCTGTGGCAGCTGTCTAGTCTTGCAAACCAGACCCAGTGATCCACACTGGGGTTAGTTGGGTCTAGCTTGCGAGATTAGGTAGCTTTTAGCCACAGAGGATCCACTAATGCAGAATATTTAGGTCAGTACTTCAACTTCGTCACGCACACACCCCTCTCAAATGACAATGTCATAAAAGTCACTGCAACATTTAAATTACTTTACTGGAAGTGCACCAGTGTGTACCAGGCACTCTTTCTTCACATAGTACCAGGATATGGATATGCTCAATGTACCAGAAATAGGTGCTTTCCAGTGCTCGTTTGCTTGCAGAACTGCTGTGTAGTGAAGGTTTCCCAAGCAAACTCAGATAAACCTTGCTTCTTTGAGTGGGAGTCACAAAATCTCTGTTCACTGCAGGTCAGGAGCTGAACTGCGTGAGAACTGTGCTGTGAAGGATGCAACATTCAACAAAGAAGAAGGGCTCTGGAAGGTGTTCCTTGAAGATTCTGAAACCACTTATGAGGTCAGTGACTGTGGAATATTTAGGTAGGGCTTTATGCGTTTTAATTTATTGACGAGTGAGGTTACATAATTCATGAGCTGCAGGTGAGTGCATTGTATAATAACCAAGACCATTATTGCATATTCTAAGTGCACTAATTAAATTGCATGAAGCCCTACCTTCTGGCATTGCAAAGGTACAGAACAACACTATCTCTCTTTACACCCCAAGATGTAGCCTCGTCCCCAGGCCCGTTCGAAAAATCGGATTTTTCGAACGGGCCTGGGGACGAGGCTACCCAAGATGCAACTTAA
This sequence comes from Agelas oroides, assembly GCA_949130485.1. Lineage (NCBI taxonomy): Eukaryota > Metazoa > Porifera > Demospongiae > Agelasida > Agelasidae > Agelas > Agelas oroides. The sequence continues at coordinate 5,980,695 of OX422191.1, read as the reverse complement.
AGGACCCGCGTAAATAATATAATATAAACCAATATAATACACAGGCCGGAGGAAGCGTTGGACATCCAACCTGAGTTGATATTCGTTAATGGCATGGTGCACTTACCCCAGGAATGAAACTTTGGTACACCAACAACTTTCCCTTCACCAGCTACACCACCGTCACCCCCTCACAGTGACTCGCAAAGCGATTTTTCCACTTACGTGACGTCACACGTTCAATATACCTACGTATAAAATCATTGCTATGTGTATTGAGCGCGCTACCATGCTTCGGACTAATACTACGCACGTAACGCGCGAGTATAAAGCAGGTGAAAGCATGCCTCGCTATTCATGATTGATAAACTGATGTCTGGCTCCTCCCTTGAGGGTTACAAGCTTTTTTTAACCCTTTAAACCCTATAGTACACTTTTGATAACGTCATACTGCGCACTGCGCAGAAAAGATAGTCTCTGCGCGCTGGCGCGCACGTTCTGCGTCAGCAGAAAGGGTGGGACAGGGGGAGGTGGGTGGGGTCACCCGCAGGGTGCTGTGCACATGGCAGCTGCTAGGCTTGGCTGCAAAAGGACCGTGGTTGGCACCGGGTGGGCCAACTCTTGGCCTGGCTGCATGAGCAGGCTTAGAAAATGCTACTCTCACCTTTCAGGGGGTTCATTTCTGGCAGGGAAGGCTTCTTGGGCTCTAAGCGGGTGTTTGCCAATCGAGAGTGCTGACCATTGCATGCTGGTTAATGAGGGGGCGTGGTTAAGGTCACGTGTCTGCTTGCTAAGGCTGGAAGTGGAGTTGGGCTCAGTTTTGGAGTCAGAGCTTTGACACAAATGGAGATACGGTGCGTTAAAGGCATGTTTAGGCTAAAACTAATCTCCAGTGAAAAAAATTCAGTGTTTAAAGGGTTAAGAAGCCACAAAACTCGGAACTCTAAAGGCTTTCTACTTCAGGTAAATTTGCAGCACAAAATCCTGATCTCAAAAGCCTTCTACTTCAGGTCGTGTAGCTAAGTAGCAGTGCCAGTGAACTTCGTTTTCCTAAAGCCTACTAACAAACATTTTACCTATGTATAGCACTAAACTCTAAAGTGTCCGAGCCAAGGTAAACCTGCAGCACTAACCTTCCGTGAGCATCTTGGGGTGCGGTTACTTTCTCATTAAGAACCATGCTTAATACTCTCCATGTGAGAAGAAATTGACAACTAAAGCATCGGTATTTATTATACCAGACCGGTACAATAAACTTCTCTGAACACTTCAGGATGGGCCAAGTGTGTTGAGCCTCACATTCGAGTGTGCATTTCAATGGAGTGTATTTTATTGCAAGAGGAGACAACCTGGAGGAAGTTAATTTTGATTTTAAAAAAATGGGGGAGCACCTGATGCTTGGTCAAACTATTCATCACATTGTATGCAAGTGCGAAAATTATATGAATTGGTCAAAACAGGTTTCACAACTTCTTTAGCAATTTTTTATTTGACATTCTATCTGGAGTCTGAGAATCCATTCTCTATGCTTTAGCGCCAGCCTTCCTACAAATGCACCTGCACAACTTTGCACAAATCTTAGGCTTCTTAGCATGAGCATTTTTCTGTGGCTGATGTGGTGCACTACTTGAGTACCTTCTTGGTGATCCAGCTCACTATTTGTCTTAGAGCTCTTTGCATTTTGTAACTGCAAGTTGGCACTCAGATTGTGGATTAAGTAATCTAATTTTCTGCCTTCAACCATTTTTAAGAAGGAAAGTACACTCAGCACTAGTATATAGGAATTCAGGATATACGAATCAGAAGACTCTGATATGATTCCTTGCTGGGTTTCAGCTGGGTTTCAGTGTTCTTTTTTTCTCCAACACATTAACACCTACTAGTTGTTTCACTGTTCCTTTTTGTGCGGCTACTATTTGAGGGCGGCGTTTATTTCTTTTGGAAAGCCCGCTGATATCAATGGTGACTGAATAAGGTACACACAGGCAATACAGCCAGACCTAGGGCATTGCGCTGGTAGGCAGACGTTCTACTTTTCTGCAGCTAACCACTCTGTGACAACTCAGTCGACTGTTAGACACTGGCACTAGTACGTGCAGCCTCTCAGCTCCTGTTGTCAGCGAGTTGTAAAATACATGAACAACACTAGCGCTAACTCGATAACCATTGTCGGCAACTGTTTGTACATGAGTTTGTATGCCGTGTATACTAGCTGCGGCTACTATTTGAAGACTGCATTTAGTCCAGAGCTTCCGACTGTGCGGCTACTGTTCAAGGGCAGCATCTAATTATGGTATTATTAATTTTGAGAGGGGTTTTGGATTTCTCAAACTCAGTAGGTTGGTGACCAATAGATGCGAACAACATAAACAAGTCCAGGCAGTTCAGACTACTAGTCAGTTAACGCAAATTTTCCAGTGCACTGTTGTGCAGTCGATCGCTCAGTAAGCCATTATCACAATCTGTGTTTTGCTGTAATGTGTCAACAACTGGCTCAGTGCTCACCTTCAGCGAGGCTTCCTGCGATGGTTGCTCTTCAGTTTTTGTACAACAAAAAGTGGCGATATACTATCGGCTAAAGTTATACCACATGACTTGCTTACGCCATTTCAATCACCAAGAGAAAGCCAGTGTGTAACTAAATGTTAGCTTACATATCACGAAATCTGGCAAGTTTCGTACTGCAAGTGACAAACACTGTGAAAGCCTAGGAACAAGGCTATGTTTTGTACACGTAAATTGTAATGAGCGCAGCTACCTGCACTTATTTGTGGTAGGGGGACCCAGTTCCTATGCCATTACAACACATGGCAATTACAATTGCTCACTGGAATGAGATGGACAACTGCACAAAGACACATTACCTTTAAGATGCTTCTATCTACCATATGCTTGAGGCCAGCCACCTGCTCCCTTTCTTGCTGAGGTACCAATTGTCCACTTTTAATTTTCAAACTCAATGGAGCAATACTGATTCACATACTGTGTATAAGAACAGTTCATGAATGCAAACTACTTACAAAATACACAAAAAATTGAATGTATGCAGTAGTGCTCACCCATCTCTCGGTCACTACAGCACAGCTGGTGCGGGCTGGTATTGGACAAAACATGTCCTGCAAAATTGTTGACTTTGTATAACATTTAGGACTGCCTTTTTAGTGAGATGTGGTACTTCGATTGTTCACTTTCTACATGTTCCTTTATGAATGAAATAAATGGTCAGAAAGGAGGTTCAGCCATAGCCTAACTGGCTACTTCCTATGGTGTTTTCAACCTGAGTAGAATTCATGTCAACATGACCTCAACAGTCACCCTGATGCCAGGGGTTTTTACGACAATGTCAACAGAACTCAAATTGTCTATGCTGCACAATAGCAGTGGCGTATTTGGGCATTGACAAAATTGTTATGAACATGTTATTACAAGAGCTCATGGCCATAAACTGAGTTACTGAATTGCTGCATGCTGGAAATTGACAGAAGTGGACAGCTCAGTATACCAGCAATATACCAAGCCTTTTTTCTTGAAGGTCTGGATGGTCCTCTCTCTATTCCTATAGGGCCGTGTACTTGTATGTGCAGATGGTGCTACCTCTAAACTAGCCACTCAGCTGGGGTTAGTCAAGCAATCTCCCCAAGGCTCTTGCTCCCGAGCATATGTGGAGGGTGGAACACACAATTTCAAAGCAGATGGAGTAGTCTTCTACCACGAACAGCTACTTCCTGGTAAGTCAATCTAGCTTATCATTATTTAAGGCATAATGTACTAGTTTTAAATGTATAGAGCCTTAGGTTACTTACTTTTTATCTTTTCTTGGCAGACAGCAATTACATTTAGTTTGGATGTTGCTTCATATGGGTAACATAACCAGCATCTTGCGAGTTAGATGCTTAATCATCCTTACTTCGGTCTTTTCGGATTGGAACTACAGCCTGGCAATGGCCCTTTCCCCTTGCTCTACATGCAGTCTCTCTCTTAATGTCTCTCTCTTGCTGTCTCTCTCTTGCCGTCTCTCTCTTGCAGTCTCTCTCTTGCTGTCTCTCTCTTGCGGTCTCTCTCTTGCTGTCTCTCTCTTGCTGTCTCCCTCTTGCTGTCTCTCTCTTGCTGTCTCTCTCTTGCTGTCTCTCTCTTGCTGTCTCTCTCTGGCAGTCTATCTCTTGCCGTCTCTCTCTTGCTGTCTCTCTCTTGCAGTCTCTCTCTTGCAGCCTCTCTCTTGCCGTCTCTCTCTTGCCGTCTCTCTCTTGCCGTCTCTCTCTTGCCGTCTCTCTCTTGCCGTCTCTCTCTTGCCGTCTCTCTCTTGCCGTCTCTCTCTTGCTGTCTCTCTCTTGCAGTCTCTCTCTTGTTGTCTCCCTCTTGCTGTCTCTCTTGCTGTCTCTGTCTTGCTGTCTCTCTTTTGCTGTCTCTCTTTTGCTGTCTCTCTCTTGCAGTCTATCTCTTGCCGTCTCTCTCTTGCAGTCTCTTTCTTGCTGTCTCTCTCTTGCAGTCTCTCTCTTGCAGTCTCTCTCTTGCAGTCTCTCTCTTGCAGTCTCTCTCTTGCCGTCTCTCTCTTGCCGTCTCTCTCTTGCCGTCTCTCTCTTGCTGTCTGTCTCTTGCTGTCTCTCTCTTGCTGTCTCTCTCTTGCTGTCTCTCTCTTGCTGTCTCTCTCTTGCTGTCTCTCTCTTCTAGTTAGGACTGTTGAGGCAGTTACCAAGGATTATTCCATTTAGTTGCATATTCAAATTTGATTTGCGCCAAAATTTAAGTGCATGTGTCAGCTAATACTTGAGGAAAGCAAGAATTCACATGTATATACGTGTACCCACCTAATACACATGTGTGCAATACAAGACTCACTGGTACAGGGCTCACTCATACTCACCTTCTTACTTACTTTCCTCAGGCTATGCAGCTCTCTTCCGCCACCCAGATGATGAGTTGAACTACTGTGTGTACCTTATCCCTGGCAACCCTCAGGTGACAAACGACAAACTGCCTTACTGGCATGAGCATTTGATGCAACATAACCTCAACATTAGTCGGGCTCTAGGGAAGAAAGCTAAGATGGAGAGGATGAAAGTGGGTAAGTGCACATATATTATTATTATTATTAAACATGTAATTCACACCACAGAACAAGGTGTACAGTTAAAGAATTAGAGTGCAGTTAAAGTTAAGTACAAAAATTAATATACATAAATTAGGATTGCTATTCGTATGAAACGGCACATACAATCATATTAAGCATGTTCTGATCAAATCCATAAACAAAAAGACTATTGTCTCTAATCTCCCTGATTAGGTTAAGGTTACGGGATACAGTTTGCTCATTAATATTCATGTAAATTTTACCTTCCTTTTCTCCGTGCAGGATCCAGGCATGCATGCGTTTAACTTTACCGCTAAACAAAGTTACATTAGTCTGTAACAGCTGTGCTGGTTGGGTGGGCGGAGCATGCAATTTGATAGCAGTGCCTGCGGTTAACAATCCGCGTACGAACTACTGATTTCGGCGTCAGTTATTTCCTGTTGGAAGAACATCTTACCGTATATTACACTGTATTTGAATTCTACGAAGACAGACACAGGGCGGCTCGAAGAGTTTTCACCGAGGCGACTTACCATTATAGATATACGCCTAGATTTAGTCGCTTGGTCGGTCAAAACCACCGGGGTTTTGGATAGAAACGCATGTCACTCGCTTCCCCTGACACACAGCGACGAAGTCGCTCCGAGCCGCCCTCAAGTAAGTTGAGTATTACCCGTAGGTGTTGAACAGTTGTACCTGCAATCCTCTCTGAAGACAAAATCTGACGCCGAATTTGCGGCCGAAAGTCATGAACTTTGTCATTGCCGCTCGCCTTAGTACGTTGTACATAAGAATTAATACTATACTGGTTAAATGGCACTCATAGTTCTGTTATATGTCGCTTCTATTGCGTGCTGTAACTGGTTCCTGCACGGAGAAAAGGAAGGTAATATTTTCTCATGAATATTAATGAGCAAACTGTATCCCGTAACCTTAACAATCGAAAGATTTCCACAGCTATAGTTACGAACAAAATCAGAGCCATACTTAAAGTGCTAACATTTTGTAAGAAGAAAAATTACGACAAGACAGTGAGGAGCTTTGAAAAACAGATCGTACTAGATGATTACAAGAGATCTTAGCTGAACACAATACCTTACAAAAACGATTATAGCAGACACTTAAAATATACAATCTAAACTAGCTAAGTTTTATTGATGAGTTACTGTATTGAAAGTTCAAGCTGAAAAAAGTAGTGACGGCTGATAACATCAACAAAGAAGCCATCAAACTTGTTTTATCTCCAAGATACCCTAAACACTCAGCGTATATTCTCTTCTTACAAAATGTTAGCGCCAAGTATGGGACTGAAGCATTTTATACCACCTGTGCAGTGTATTATAGAACAGTGTTAGTGGTTTGCCTGGGGCTCATATCTCAGTGGTGAGAGCTCTGGCAGCCAGGGGACTTAGGTCTAATTCACCATGACAACTAGCTTTTTACTTTTCACTTATTGATCTCACACACTATGTACCAAACATGCTAAACCAATGGAGAGTACATTAAGCTCAGCATTTTGTGCCAGCTAGTACCGACTTGGCAGACATATCATTTTGTACATTCTCTGTTCTATGTTACAGCAAGCCTAAGAATTGGTGGTGAACCAGTTACATATGGTGACCATGTCTTAGTTGTTGGAGATGCTGCTGGTAAGGAGCCAATATTTAAATGACCCACTTGCATGATGACTCCACATATGAGGGCTAGAGTAATATTCCAATGGCTTGGCATAAAGAATGTATGGGAATCTTAAACATTTTTGTATCTTGTTATCATTGTTCCTACAGTGGCCCACACTTGAATCCCTTGAATTCTCTCTGTTAGCTAGTATTTGTGAATGGGTAGTTTTTCCAATTCCAACCCAAAGTTCACGTCAAATCATCCTCAATTTACACTTCTTTCGACTACATTCTTCTTCAGGGCACATCTTTACAATACTGTAAATACTGGTTACTCAAGTACAGTAATCTGGTGAGCTAGTTGCTAACAGAAATGTTATTTGCTGGCTTACAGAAACGTAACATACTAAGTAGCGTCTATTGTACAGCCTCCCGGTGTGGTGCGGAATGGAGTGGCATGGTTTGGAGCTTGTCATCACAACAGCAAGACTCAGAACCTATAATCAGCATTCTGGATTAATGACACCCTTGGATAGGGAGGGCCTTTTTGATGAATGGGGTGGTAGAGTGGTAGTGTTGTTAGCTTGGTCAAGCACTTGGTTTTCTCCTGCAGTACTGGATGGTGTTGTCCCCCAGGCATGCATGCTCTGCTATGGCCAGTTTCTCTGTCCCTCTCATTTGGTGGTAGCTTGATGTTCCTTGATATGCTCCTCTTGTCTCCCAGCCATGTGCACAAAATCGCAAATGCAAGGGATCTGGTATCATTTTCTTCAACGGACTCTGCCAGTTTTATTGTGCAATCCCCCAGTATTTTTTGTGCATTTCATGTACAGGCCCAGAAACCTCCCCTAATTTTATATCTGGTATCAGCATTGACTGGTACCCACATTGATGAACCTACTTCTGTACGGTTGTGTGAGTGTCATTTGACTACTGTAGGTAGCAGAGTTGGAGAGATCAACAGTTGAAACTTTTTTCTTGTTCTTGTCATGCTCAAAATTGAGAGTGCAGTCTCTGCAACTTTAGGGCTGGCCAGTGGCAAAAACAAAATGGAGGGTGGGACTAACAATAGAACTTGCTGTCACACCAAGGTACACCACAAAAATGACTCACAATTCATAATCATGTCGCCTTGCTATAAACTGTTTTGTTATAGTCTGTGACTACTCTTCAAGGACAAAATTAGCTGATGGTTAAAGCATGGTTAAGCTTGTATTACCATGGCATATTCCCACCATTCAACCCACAGAAGAACATACACTACAAATAGCTTACAGAGGTTTTCTGAAACATCATGTCGATGACAACATCAGCTAGGTCATGGCTATTCTGTTGGGGATTTGCTCAGTTCTCTACTATTCATTTTCAACCCATATTTGATGAGAATTCAGGTTGGTAATGACTGCCGTGCACATTGCAAGACATATGTCACTGCAACTATCTGGCTTGTTTACTGATATGCCACCACTTCTGAGGTACCATTTGCTAGTGCATGGAGATCATCCTCAGTTATTTTGCATAGCAACCTGACTGATCCTCTCGACACTGGTTGGGAATTTCCATCTATGGTAATCCATACGTTTTTTTTAGCCATAAGTTTTACCCCAGCCCTTGTATGTGATGTCATCATGCACTGTTGGCAATCAGAAACCACATCACATGGCATTTGTCTTCAGGTATGATTGATCCAATGACTGGAGAGGGTATTCATCATGCAATGGAGGCAGGAAAAATCTGTGCCCACTTTCTTCATGAAGTGTTTGCAGTTGGCAACTTTGACTGTGAAGTAATGAAGGAATTCCAGAACAGGTGGATGCAGGCATTCGGAAGTGATTTCAAATGGTAATGTGTATTAAGTTCACTGTACTACATTATCTGATACCATTGTTACTGCATGATACCCTACAAGTTCAAAGGCACTGCCATGATGTGTGATGGTGCTAATTAGCATTGCAATGATCTTTGCATTTATGTTCAGCAATTGCAACAGTAGGACAACGAAAGGGAAGTATCAACGCAAGAATCACTTAGCTGCACTCACTCTCAACCTTGCAGCCCTCAAACCTGAAGCCTGGCACTTGGCACAGAGGGACACTAGCTTGCAACACACAACAAATCATGTCTTTCACTATGAACCTGTCAGGTGCCATGTCTGAAACACCGAGAATCTACTATACCAGTCTACCTTGCAATTTACAGCTGCTGTAGCCAGTGGTTTTCGTGCCATTGTAGCTATGCATGTACTTGCCGCAATCATGGTTCCCAGGCTACATGAGTGGACTTCCATGCATGCCCATACACAATTAAGTTGTGTCTACGTATTGTCTGCTCTCAACTTCACGCACATGATAAAATGTGCCAGGTTCTCCCCCTCTATGGGAATGAGGCTAAGAGACATATTTCAATGCCCCACAAAAAAGCACACTTGCTTTCTGAAATTTGAGAGGTCATTGTACTACCTTCACTAATATCCACACCTTCACTCTGGCTCCATCATGTTCTTCAAACTACATCCTTTTTTGGTTATAATTAACGTGCACGCAGTAGTGCTTGGTGGCTCTTTTCTCCTCTTCCTCTGCACCAACAACAAGGCTATGGGGCAGAATGCCATAATTATTGTCGTAAATATAGCCATGTGTGTGAAGTATTTCCTTCTTTCCTGTAGGTCTATGGCAATATGCCAACTGGTCTACCGGTACCCAATCCTACTGGATGCCGCAACAGCAGCTGTAATGAGGAAAGGAGACCGCTTTCTGGCACGCTGGGCTGATATAATGACTGGCAGGGTTCCAAAAATCCATCTGCTACGACCTGAATTTGTTGTGGTTATTACCTTTGAGCTGGCATGGCTTTTATTTCAGAGGCTCCTTGGTTACCACTCAGTAATGAAGCAACCAAGGAAAAAGCTTGAGTGATCAATGAGTTGAAGACCCAATTTGCATTGCGTTACTGTACGTGCATTAAATAGCCAGTCGTGTTAGTACACTTTAATGATTGCTACATTACTAAAAGCTTTTCCCATATTGTACCATGTATACAAGTTCTTAAGAATTGATGAATGCCAGTGTTCAACTGTTCTCAGAGCCTGTGTATACCTTGGACAAGAAAGTAGTTCATGTCACAGATGAGGGTATCAGTAGTGGCATGCTTGCTTGTCAACTGGAACTGAATGTTATACTGATATCCCCAGATAAGACCTGCCATTGAAATTAGCTAGAGGTCGTTACAGGTTAGGCTGCACAAAACAATGATTGACGTCAACGGTTTGTGGTCAGTTAGAATCAGCCCACCTTTGTTGAATGAAGTTACTCCGAAGGGTGCTTTCCTCTCAAAAGTGCTCCCACTTACTTGTGCTGTCAGTTATGTTAAAGAAGCTTTGAAGAAGCAGTATAGTGCAAGAGATGGGACTAAGCAGGTGTACAACAAGAGAGGTTTATACAGAATCATTGCATGCATACATTTATAGGGGTGCACATGAGGTGGGTGTATTTTCTCCCAAAAATTGCCCATCCCCTTTTTGAAGTTCATCAACCATGGCCAGGTATAAGCATGTATAGAAGTTACCTCATTTCATTGGTCATTACGTGTAAGAGAACAACTTCTAACTAACCTTGCTCAAGAAGTGTCACAGTTTAATTTAAACTGTACCTTAGGGTGATAGTGGACCAGTACACTTTGTAGAAGCAATAGCAAAGTTACTCCTTCTCCAATTGCATGTGACATCCTTTTGTTGAGTCATGCAAGGTGAAAGAACCCAGCTGTCAAAGATGTTAGTGAATGAGTTGATATAAGCTTACTGCATTGTAGGGTACCAGGGTGATAATGCCAGTACAGAAGAAGTATTATTCAAAGCACCAGCCCTTACCAATGCTGGGGACATGCACAGCACAAAGAATCCTTACCCGGATCCCCTGAACTATTCAGCCCCACCTCCACAAGTAGCACAATCCAGAACAAGTGGCCATCACCCCCCCCCCCCCCCCCCCCCCCTCCCTCAATGATCCCCACCCATTAGGAGAAGAGACAGGCTACATAATTAACAAATAGGAGCTACGATGTGCGTAGCAGTTTTGGCACTCCCCCACCTGACAACCCAATCAATAATTGCAGCAGATTTACTTATAGATTTCCCAGGAGCATCATGAGATAGCTAGCTAGTAAGCTTGACTCAATCCTGACAGTGTTCAACAGAAGACCTCGTTCCCACCAATAACCAAACCAGATGGCAGAACAGAGCCATCTACTTCTCATGTCAGAACTGCCACTCTACAAAAAATGTCAAGCTGCAGAAAGTGATGTGATTGTGGCAAGCATATTTATCAGAGCTGCCTGTGCTGTAAGGTTCAACTGTTGCTGGAATCCTGATAGCTATCACCAGGGTGGTGAAATTCCAGCATATAGCTACATGTAGAACTCATCAGTATAAACATGCCTTAACAAATGGGAGCTACAATGTGCGTAGCAGTGTTGGCGCTCCCCCAGGCAATGTAGTGAACCCCTCTGATGTCCTTCTCTCCGCAACAGAGGTCAAGAGAGAGAAGCTCTAAAGAACCTCAGAAGAAGAACACAGACAGGCGAAATTGTCATTAAATCTGCCAACAAGGGCTCTGCCACTGTCATCATGAGCCGAGAGGACTATGTCACTGAGGCCATGCGACAGCTGAATAGAGAGGAACACTATCACCGACTGGACCAAGACCCTACCCCGGAATACAACACCCAGATTATCCAACTTCTAGGTGAAATGAGAGACCGTCAGTCCATTGATGAAGAACCTGTAAGTTCCTGACACCACTCCATGCAAGAACAGCAGTATTCTACTTACTACCCAAGATCCACAAACCAGGCAACCCTGGCCGACCGATCGTGTCCTCTTGTGGGGCTCCTACCAAAAAGATCTCCCAATTTGTGGATCACCACCTGCTCTGAACTTTAGAGTCATCCAAGAACCCCCTACAGAAGACCTTGTAGAACTGATCTAACAGATCCTTACGAAAAACAACTTTGAGTTCGAAGATCAGCACTACTTACAAGTCCACGGTACAGCCATGGGTGCACGGATGGCTCCCTCCTATGCTAATATATTCACGGGAAACCTGGAGAACAAACTCCTGACAAGTAGCTAGCTACTCCCAAGCAACAGGATGTCTGGTGGAGATTCATTGATGATATATTTTCCCTACGGAGACACAGAGAAGAAGTTCTAAGGACACTTTGGGAGCATCTCAACCAGGCCCACCCCACCATCTAGTTTAACAGCCAAGTGGTGAAGAGAGAGAGTGAGATGTGACAGTTAAACTGGAGCACGTGCGGGACACTCGTAACCGATTTACATGTGAAGCCTACTGACACCCACCAATATCTAGCCTCACAGTTGCCACCCCAAACACTGTAAAGAAGCCATCCCCTATAGTCAAGCCCTGCAGATAAGACGGATCTGTTCATCGGAAGATGACTTCCAAAAATGAGCTTCAGACCTCAAAGGTCACCTCACTCACCGGGGCTATGATCCATCTAGCTAAAGTACAAGAGCAGATTGACCGTGCTGATCACATCAGCCGTGCAGAAGCCCTTACACCCAGAGCAGGGAACAGACAGAACAAGAGAACCCCACTGGTATCCTATCACCCCAACCTGCCCCACCTAACAGCCATTACAACAGAGTCCCTGCCTATACTTCACGCCTCCCAATGTCTCCAACAAGCCATTCCAAAAAACCTGCGTAACCTTTTAGTTAGCACTCAACTCAAATCAGCCAACAGTGAGCCAAACCATGACAGCAGCCCATGTGGTAACCAACATTGCCTCACATGCCAGCACATCCGTTCCGTGGAGACATTTGTGAGCACCTCCACTGGCCAGCCCTTCCATGTATGAGCTACAGCCACCTGCAAGACATGTAATGTCATCTATCTCATTGAGTGCAGGAGATGCAAGAAGCAGTATGTGGGAGAGACACAGAACCCCCTCCACATCTGCCTCGTAGTGACATCAAGAACAAGAGTACTGAGAAACCAGTAGCAGCCCACTTCAACATCCCGGGACACTCCTTAAGTGACCTTACCATCATGGTCATAGAAAAGATGAGAAGCTGGAACCCCAACATCAGGAAGAAGAGGGAAAGCTATTGGATCCACCACCTGAAGCCACTCTCCCCAGAAGGACTCACGAATATGCCATGCAGACTCGGAACATTGGAGTACCATCACGAACAACATGTTGCACGGATTTTTGAGTTGCTGCTATCAATTGTGATGTCAGACTCTTGACTACTCACTGTTGTTTGCACAATGTAATTATTGACTACATTCTTGTTTCTCATCACGCATCTCCATGTTCTGTTGTATTCCGTAGGACCATAAATTGCCTGTATGTTTGACTGTGCTGTACACTTGAAGAAGACCTATTCAGGTCGAAACGTTGTGTCATTAAAGTTTTGCATCTCAGTTGAACAACTATGGCAGATTTGGACCACTCCTACTTACTATGTGCTTCAAAACAGATACAGACCAACAGGAACAATGGTGGTGACAAAACTGAACCCTGTTTCATTTCTTTCTATCTTCCATGAATGGCTTCTTGTGTGACAAAACTGCATCTGCACATGATAATAACTTTAGGACAACCTCTACAACAGCATTCATTAGCCAGATCACTACACCCTCTTTTCCTTCCTTCAAGTGCCCTGCTATCCCCCTCTACACACTCTGTATGTACCACCTTCCTCTTCAAGTTTGCTAGTGCTGCAGACGCCTCCTCTGCTCAAAACGGTACATCGAGCAACTATGCCATGTATGCCCCCTTCACAGCCCACCTGCCGGTTGCATAACCAAGGTGGGTGTTAGTCTCGCGTGGCCGGGGTGTGGCCACGCGAGACTAGGTGGGTGTAAGCTCAGTATTCATTACTAAACCACAAAAACCACCAAATGATAAGCTATAGCCACTGTGCGACGATAACGTGGTACATAAGAGACCTCAGACTCGTCAGTGTGAAATTTGCCGCGCGCAAATTATCAGTGAGTCTGTCAGTTGCAGGGCGAGGCTGCTTACCTCTGGTACGATGCTAGCTGCGCGTTTGGTAGCAGCATAAATGGAACTCTGGTTGGTGTTCTGCCTATTCCTTCTGGTCGTTGTGGCAGCATATTTGCTATGGCCAAAGAAGGGATCGATCAACATCAAGAAGTTTCCTCGCAAGTACTCAGACGTGAAGGTCAGCAGTGTATGTTCCGTTCTGCACTTTTTTCGTTGCGCCTTTAGGTGTGTTAGACTGATCAGCCCTGCAGCTTTGTTTCTAGCTGCATACATGGTCCCAGAGCAAATATTATCTCACTAGGCCTACAGTATTCGTGAGGGTCTTTGTACCCAGTGTGTAATGGCTTTCTCCTCTATGATGTAGTGTAGACAATCGGAACCTGACTTCAGTTCCTATGAATTCAGATGAGGTTTGGTAGTTTGGAAAATGTTTTAGTTGTCATTCCACTAGCCTCGTACCCAGGCTCTTGGTGGGCGGGGGAAAGAGAGAGCCTGGTATCCACTGTTTGCGCATGCGCTTAATTTCCCAGAAATCTTGGGAAATCGGAAACTATTGTGTTATATCCGTAAAACCATGACCTCATAACGTATACTTACCGCTACATCGTCCACAAATTTTCTGACCAACGATGGAAGTGTTTCGGTTGTTCGTTCTTCTGCACCCTCCAGCTCCCTCCGACGGCTAGGTACTTCTGATATGAGTCTCAAGAAAGCACAGGTAGCTTCCAGTTTGGACGTTTGCTAGGGGAAAGACGTGTTCATACGACTACTGCTGGTAAGTCTGTGTGATACGAAGTGTTGCCGTTTGTCATAGACTGTTAGTTAGCAAGAACTTATAGCGAGTCAGGGCGGTGTAGCGCTAGTTGTAGTGTAGCTGTTGTAGTTGTTTCACTCTTCGCTGAACGGTACTGTACTAGTATACTTGCTAAATTATACGTCACACTATCAATCACGTGGATATGTATTACGTGTTCCCCTCCCACTATTGCCTGAACACGTGCTCAGCAGTGGATAATTACGCGCATGTGCGAACAGTGGATACCAGGCTCTTTTTCTCCCCGCCTACTAAGAGCCTGGGTATGAGGCTCAGATCATTACACCATACTGTACATTGTAACACTTAAGTAATACTTATATCACGTCTACGAGCGATTTAAACCGGATACATCCCGAGTAGGCGTGATATAAGTGTTTTGTGTCACCGGTTGCTAAGCAAATGACGTCAAACACGGTTGTTGCCAAGCGTGACGTCATGCAAATGTGTTTAGCTGGCTTCTCAATTCAAATCGAGCGTTGCTGCCATGGCTGAATCTGTAGCGTTATTTACTCACTGCTAGGCCGTTCAGCTTTCAGCGATGACAAATTCTGCCATCGTAAATCGAAGAACGCAAGCAGGAATAAAGAACTGTAAGTTTTATGGCCCAAACGAGGTAAAATCACTTTTTTTACGCAGCTCATCGCATGTAAGCGTGAGTAGCTAGGTTGGGCGTAATAATGTGTGCAGTTCTAGCATATTTAAAGCGTTGCTGCTTTCTCTGCGAGGCTTAGAAAAGAGTAGTTGAAACGAAAAAGTGTTCGAAAGTCCGCTGTGTAGCGCTATGAACAAATTTGAATATGCCTCGATTGAGCGCTGTTCTAGGAGTACGCAAGCTGCTTTTTTCTTTTTGTCTTGCTGCTTCGTGCATGCATTCCGTGTCATATAGCTATGTTTCATATATACTGTACTGTCCATGTACAAGCAATGCTGGGTTAATTGTACTTTTCACACCCAGTTAAAGCACTCTTCACACCTGGTTAAAGCACCTTCACACCTGGTTAAAGCACCTTCACACCTGGTTAAAGCATGGTTCTTAGGCAAGGCGGGATCTTGCTTCCTTAAAGTGCGTGCGGCTTCTTTGATCCGCCCACGCAAGGTGACACAAGTGTATATATACAATGAGCAATCTGATTGCATGCTCAGTGCAATACTTGTTCCTTTGTACAAGCATCATCTAGACTACCAAATGTCAGTTGTCCTGTGAGGACCAACAACATAGCATGTTGCTTCCTCAAATCTTTAACTAACCGTTAGTTTACTTTTGCTCCTCCCCTACCCTGACAATTTTTGAAAATGAAGCCCAGGTTATGGAGTGGTTATTGCCATCAAAAATTGTCAGTCTGAAAGCTGTTTTGGGGATAATATTATGCATCATGCAACCCTACAGGTGAGTGAGTCTCATTAGGAAGCATAAAAATGATTTTTAATGTCAGTCCACCAGTCCAGTCCACTAGTCCAGTCCACCAGTCCAGTCCAGTGATTGTAGACGGCCTTCCGTGAGTGGAACCAGCCCGAGCGAGCTGCATGCTGAAGTGGCCGTCTACAATCACTGGACTGGACTAGTGGGCTGGACTGGTGGACTGGACTGGTGGACTAACACTAAAAATCATTTTTATGGTTTCTAACAAGACCCACTAGCCTGTAGGCCTGTATGATGCAACCTTTTATGCACAGAGTGATTGAATGCCAAGCTAATATTCCATGACAATAGCCAGTGCATAACCTGGGCTTCAAAGTTGTCAAAGGGAGGGGGGGAAGCAAAAGTTGCATGTAAAAGATTTGATGGAGCAGCACCCTATGTTGTTTTCCACTTTATCCCCTGGGAACAGAGATAAGCAGTGTAGAGGAGGCTTGGCTTGTAAAAAGAAAGGAACAAACATTGTATTGGGTATTGAATGAATTGCTCACTAATATACACTTGAACATTGCTCGAAAAATTGGATTTTTCGAGTGAGTGCCTGGGAACGAGGCTAGAGCATTATAGTGTAGCTGTAGTGTGCTATTATTACTATAGTAGTATGTCACATAGTTTCTTTAGTCTTTTGGTTGACAAATGGCTTCCCCGGCCTAAAACGTCATTAAAATTCATTCATTCATATAATATGGTGTTATGATGACTGAAGTCAGGTTGTTTAGCACTATAACATATGGGATGAGAAATCCATTACATGCTGGGTAGCTACACCTTCACTATACTGAAGGCCTAGTACATTATTTGCTCCACACATGCTCCAGGACCACAGTATAGCTACAGAGAAGGCTGCAGGGTTCCACACAACTCCATAGGCGAGTGAGTCTCGTTAGAAAGCGATTTTTAGTGTCAGTCCACCAGTCTAGTCCACCAGTCCAGTCCACTAGTCCAGTCCAGTGATTGTAGACGGCCTGCTGAAGCTCAGTTACTTGTACATTAGTTAGGGGACCCAAGGGAAAAAACTTGAGCCAGGTAAACTACAGTTACCTAATCAGAGAGTCGGTAGACTCTCTATGTAGGGATGGCGCCGACGCGCAATATATGCAATACTTAAGCAAAAGCCATATAACTTCACCACAAACACGCTAAAAGCTTATTTAAGCGCCCAGGCTTCCTCTTTGAGTGCCTTTGTGATCAGCAAGACTCATACAAGTGACCAAAAGCCACGCGGAAGACAGCTAAACACAAAAGTATGCGATAGCAAAAGTGCCATTTTTCGTCTTCTTTCTTTCTTTCTTTCTTTCTTTCTTTCTTTCTTCGTTACGACTTTTGTTCAAACAACAATAACTTAAAAACGGTTCAAGCACTCACCATGATTTTAGCACGAAACGGATGCTCATCACAGCGCGCAGCTTCCCAACCACTCAGCGTCTTCATAGCTTCAAATTCACCCTGGTCAACAAAAGCCATTCACAACACTCTGAGGCTGCTGTCCGTTGCTTAGGACGTCATTTTATAATTTTGTACGCATGCGCACACGAAGTCTCGTTCCCAGACCAAAGACCACAGTCATTGGTCTGGAAGCGAGACTAGTACACAGGCGAAATGGCCAGCGGGCAGTACGCATGGCTGGCACAGTCTTTTCCCCACGCGGCTTTGGGCAAGGCTTATGAACACCACGTAGGTAAGGCGCTACCTACTTGTAGCTACACTAAAAATAGCCTACTCACAGCTTTAGTGAACTGTAAAGCTAGGATGGTCAGTTGTCAGTATGATAGTTTTCTGTGCTGACAACTGAACATGAAATTGGTTTCACACAGTTTGGTAGGGAGAGCGGTTGGCCCTTCATCAGGTTCTAGCTGGCTATATTACACATTATTATTACATGCCTGGAACTACTACTAAACTGTCAACGCCTTTTCAAGTTCTGGTGTTGTGGTTACACTTGAAATATTCTTCTTAGGCTTAGGTCTAACTGTAACTGAGATTAACCTCAAAAAAGTACAGAAACAAGACTTAAAAAAACATTAAAAATGTGAAAAGATGTAGGGATGGCATGCCAAAAAGTATGCAAACAAGGTAGGGATAACACATGAAAGCAAAGGTCAACATATTGGCAAAGCCCCATCCCTACATCTTTTTCACACTGCAGTTAGACAGCGTGCTTGAGAGCTGAATCTGTACCCATCCATGCAGTTAGCATGAGTACTTGAGTTTACACTATGACTAGTCTGCAGCCCACTCAAGCTCAGTGTCTAGGTTGTATCAGAAAGGGTGCCACTGTCACTACAAGTAGTATGATGGCAGTAAAGCTACTTAGTAGCTATCTGATAGGTACCTACGACGGCTACAAGACATAATGCTGGATCATACTAGCCTCATTCCCAGGCCATGTGGGAGGAGGTAGGAAGTGGCCTGAGAACGAGGCTACAGCAGAAAGGTTGGTGAACTTGTAGCCTCGTTCCCAGTCCATGTGGGAGGAGTTAGGAAGTGGTTTGAGAACAAGAAACTTGTAGCCTCGTTCCCAGGCCATGTGGGAGGAGGTAGGAAGTGGCCTGAGAACGAGGCTACAGCCATGAAAGGTTGGGGTGTACTTGTGGTACGTTTTAGGAAGACCCCCATGCACTGTCTAACTGCAGTGTGAAAAAGATGTAGGGATGGGGCTTTGCCAATATGTTGACCTTTGCTTTCATGCATTATCCCTACCTTGTTTGCATACTTTTTGGCATGCCATCCCTACATCTTTTAATGTTTTTTTAAGTCTTGTATATATATAACAAACAGAAGGTTATGTGCCAAAACATGTGATTTTTAATTTTATGTGGGGGTTATATATAAACATACCTTGAATATACATCCAAAAAAGTGGTCCAGCTATTTTAGTACTCTACTAAAGGTAAATACTCACTTGCGCTGGCACTTGCTAAATTTCCTTGTGAAAAATCACTTCAAACTATCGATTATTCTTCTATGATATTGTGCAACCAGTGCCGTACCTAGCATAGGGGCAGGGGGGGCAACTGCCCCCCCAGAGAACTTGACTTAATTGATTCCGCACTTTCTGACCGTGCTTACCGTTGGCTGTGTTACTGTTCACTACTGTCGCAAGCCAGACCCACCAACCCCAGCGTCACGGATCGCTTCCAGTATGCGTTCCCGTGCGCAATACTGAAAGCGATCCACACGCTGTACTGTGTATTGATTGGGTCTAAGCTTGCTGGACAGTTGACTGCCAAGTGCTGACTAGGCAGTGGCTTTCAAATCTCTAATAATGCGTACTATTACATGACCAGTCGGCTATGTGTGCATGCGCTCGGTATAGGCCCTGGCAGATGGAGATGGTTTCCAGTTCCGCAAGCGATGAGGAGTACGGTGATGACCCTCCTCTCAAGAAGCTCTGTGTGTTTCTCTGTACGCCTCAGAATGCACCAGAATGCCCCCAGACCCCCCTAGAACTGCAGGCCAGCCATGTTCTCTACTTCCGCTAATAACTTTGCCCCCCAGCTAATATAGTCTCTTGACAGCTATAAAACAGGCATTTTTGCACAAGATACATCAAGTAAAATCCATTAGTACCATTTCATAGTGAAGCTTCAAAAGTCACTTGAACAAGTTAGTGCCATTTTGCTTACTAACGACTTAGTGCCATTTTGCCTACTAACAACTTAGTGCCATTTTGCCTACTACTCCAGCAAAGGTTTTTTTTCCATGACATTGGTCGATGAGCACTTTCTTTCCTTACACATGAACTGTGTATGACAAGTAAGAGCTCTAGGACCGATGGTGATCATACTGAAGTGTTGCCAGGTTAGCCTCGTTCCCAGGCTACTCTCAGATAACATCTGGGAGTTGCCTACTTCCTGGTATATTTATACACATAGAAGTCTGTCAACAAAAACATGAAGATACAGAAACTAAAAAAGGGATTTAGCCAGGGCACTAACCGACTAGGTGACATGTTAGAGCCATATCTACACACACTGCATTCATTCCAAAATCACGCAAACTTACTTGCTTACCTGGCAAACTGACCATTGCACACCCCAGAGAATGGCTTTCAAGACACTATTAAATACCAAGGCAGCCCTTTCCTAAGCTTCTCTGCGCTTATTGTTTGAAAAACCTGCCAGAACTGGCTCCTACTAAAGCATGGCTATGTGTACTGTCGATTACACAACTATGTGCATGGGCACATCGATGATTCACCTAAGCTCAATTCTCTACCTAGTACCTTCGCTCTACCGTCTATGTCACTCACGTGATAAAGTATTCCAGTCCCTCTACCACTTTTTTGGACTGCAAGCGATGGAAAGCTGGGCGGAGACTGGGGAACCAGGCTAGTGAGCTTCTATGCTGCTTAAACTCAACTTTGTGTCACCTTGCGTGGGCGGATCAAAGAAGCCGCACACACTTTAAGGAAGCAAGATCCCGCCTTGCCTGAGAACCGTGCTTTAACCGATTATATGCGATAGACGCCAATTGGCATCATACGCATGTATGTCACGAAACGCGATAGACGCCAAATGGCGTCACGGACACAGGTAAGCGTTATCACTGCCCACGGCGAATAGCTATAAGCTTTTTATCCGGTCTATGATAAGCTTGGGGCTTCCCCTACTATTACAACTGGGTTGGTCCAGAAACCCTCAAGAGGCGGAGCATAGTGAGCGATAACAGCCCGGGTGGTTGTCGATCTCCTGATTGAGAAAACGACTTATTAGCCATATTTTTTTCTGGACGCCAATAAGCAGAGGCACAGCGCTGACTACGGAGGTACAGCATCTCTTGGGCTTCATAAATATCAAGACAGATCTAGAGCTGTGCCTTGTTGATCACGAGCAAAGCCAAAGACGGTATACACAACAAGCGGTAGGTAAGCATCGTCCGTAAACCAGTTACATATAACTTCAGAAAACATACCTAGGTTCAGAGTAATTACCCCTGGAAAGCCTTTGTCTGTCCCATATTTCACTCTGTAGAGCTTCGTTTGACTTCCCTGAAGCTTTATTTCTTGGAAAAAAGCTTTTTAAAAATTGACATCACGTGAAGTGAAACTATTTCCGCCTTTGAGGCTAATTGCATTCCATTTAATCTCGCGTATAATTGGTTAAATAGGTGTGAAGAGTGCTTTTAACAGGTGTGAAGCATGCTTTAACTGGGTGTGGATGGTACAATTAACTCAACATTGCTTGTACATGGACAGTCCAGGATATATGAAGCATAGCTATATGACACGTAATCTATGCACGAAGCAGTAAGACAAAAAAAAAGCGGCTTGTGTACTCCCCGTACAGCGCTCAATCGAGGCATAAGCAAATTTGTTGGTGGCGGTATATATCTGACTTTCGAACAACTACAGCCTCGCACAGAGAGCAGCAATGCTTCCAATACAATTGAACTACATGCAACATTGTCAACACCCAACTTAGGAAGTCACGTGTACATGCATGTGAGCTGCGTAAAAAAGTTGTTTTGCCTCGTTTGGGCCAAAAAACTTACAGTTCTTTATTCTTGCTTGCGTTCTTCGATTTAGGATGACAAAATTCATCATCGCTGAAAGCTGAACGGCATGGCAGAAAGTACTCGATTTGAACTGAGAAGCCAACAAAACACATTTGCATGATGTCACGCTTGGCAACAACCGTGTAGACGTCATTTGCTTAGCAACCGATGACACAAAACACTTACACGCCTACAGGCATCGCAATTTAAACTGGATACATTCCTCGTAGACATGATATAACTATTACTTAAAAACAGCATAACATTATATGTCTTTTCACTTTTATCATTTTGACGGGGCCACAGGACACATACACTGAAACATGGGTCTGGGGATGAGACTAGACTGCGTCTTGATAGTATTCCCCTGGATACTGTAGCCTCGTGAAGCCAGACTACAGCATATGAAATGCTTGCATGTATATGGTAAACATCTTCATAGCATGAGGATCACTCACCCATGATTTGTACACATGCGTAAATTGTGTGGTTCCACCATTTTTGGAGTAGATGGTCGTAAAATATCTTTAGTGCAGTGAGTGAGCCCACACTAATATACTATTCTGCGCACAGTGCACCATAGCAAGTCAACCAACTTTTAAAAATCCTCATTGAAAGCTTGGTTGACTTGACACACAAGAACTAAGATGCTTCTTCAATTTCATTCCTTCCGGGCCCACCCTTTCTTCTTGACTAGATCCGCCTGATTGCAGTGAAGTGAAGGCATTGCAATTTGTTGTCTTTGACCTCAAGCAAGGTATTGGTCAGGTGATATTCATATCAGATTTTATCAGTGTGTCTCCAAGCATGACCATTACATGTATATCACCTGACCAATGCCTTGTTTGAGGTCAAAGCTAACTACACTAGAGACACCATACATCACATAACTGTGGCCACCATGGCCCAGATTAGAGCTTGCAAGTAATAGTAGTCTTGAGAATGAAAAATGGCATCGTTACATGACACCCATTAGGACTTTTAGTGTCATTTGTGCACCATTTACATTGTAAGATAATGTCCAAAGTTAATTTTAAAATCCACTGTTGTGAAAGGAAATGTGAAAAGAAAATGTATCTGAAGAACCACACTGAATACAAACAGGAGACTTATACCAGCATGTTCTCACTGACCTATAGATTCAAGATAATGCAATGTCTTTGGTGGTAATTGACTAACTATTAATTTGTTGCATACTAAAAACAAAAATTATGCAAAACTGATTCAATTTAGGGTGTTGGTAAGCACTAAACAACAGTCTTGTGTGCTCCTTCACTGTTAACCTTTCGTGTTTGCTTCAGAGCACTGACCTCTGCATGGAAGAATTCCATGTGCTTCATTTGAGCTTCAGTGCATGTTGACCTTCCACCTAACATGACCTTAGGGCACTGACCGGGATCACTATGATGTCATCGTGGTGGGTGCAGGGCCTTCCGGGGCTACACTGGGCTACTACCTAGGCAAGCTAGGGAGGAAAGTCTTACTGCTGGAAAAGAAAACTTTCCCTCGAGACAAGTACTGTGGGGATGCGGTGTGTAGGATTGCTGTTCAGATTCTCCATGAGATGGGACTCTATGAGCAGCTACTCCGGGAGAATAAAGCATATGTGGTATGCAGTCTGTTATGCTTCCTAGCACATCACATAGTAGCCTCGTACCCAGGCCACGTGGGAGGAGGGAAAAGTGGCCTGGTATCCACTGTTTGCGCATGCGCGAAAAACCCCATGATTTCATGGGGTATCGTATACCATCGTTTACGAACCGTTAATCTTTACCGTATACTGGCATATAGCTCCGAAGCACGTCCGTCTCAAGCTTATCCCGCGAACATGGCAGGTACTTTGACAAAGCGCTCAAGTTCGCTCTTTGTTGTATTGGAAAGGGAGATTTCACATTGAAAGCAGAGCAGCTGGATGCGATCAAATGTATCTACGATGGTAAAGACGTGTTCCTGTGGCTACCCACGGGATTTGTATGTCCATCTGCTACAAGACTCTGCCGTTTGTTTTCAACTACAAGCACAGTGACGGTGGAACCGGCGGTGGTTGTAGCGTACTCCTTGTCGTGTCACCCCTTGTGTCTCTGATAATGGAAGCCATCGCCGCGTATTAAACACAGCTGCCACACTGCAAGCCGTATATCTAGTTTGGTTATTTCTCCACATAACAAACACGTGTAACTTGTCCATAATCGGACTCGTTCGTGGAAGATTTCCAGAGTCGTTCACGCATGCGCAAACAGTGGATACCAGGCCACTTTTTTCCCTTCTCCCACGTGGCCTGGGTACGAGGCTAATTGCATAGTTAATGTGCAATTCTAAGACTTAGAGTTCATATACTGAAATATGTGCTAGAGGTGTATCCATGGATCACAGCAAAAACCCACCACCTTACTATTTCCTGAAAACAAAGACTTTTTTAAAAACTGCCTTCAGCTGCTCAACATTTGCTGTGGGATATCTAAGCTTGGTGAATGATGGTCACTTTAATCGTTGTAGTAAATGCTGCTTAGTCGATTAAAATTTGCCACATTATTGCACAAACACATGCATGCATAGGTATAAATTTAAATATACCAACCAGTCGGATTCATCCCACCAAATTTTCAAGAGTTCATATTTCTTTATGTATGCAACTTCCCAATCACCAGAAAGTCCTCCCCATGCATGTGTGTGGTAGTATATGCACAGCCATTGTGTAAAAACTATTGATTTCTGCTGGTGTACATACATACATGCCACAAGTTTTTCTTGAACATGCCCATAGATCACACGAGCATACCACCAGCATACCACAAGAATATCATCAAGGAAACTCAGCGAATTCTCTGCTCACAGGGTATCACGCTATCACAAGGGTCACAACTACTGTGGTTGGCATGGTAACTTAGAGCCACTACCACTCTCCTTATTGTCTACCAGGTACTACTTGGTGGCAGACATGAGCCAAGTTACTTCTGTAGCTACTTCTTCCCCAAAGCTGACGTAGTGTGATACATATTCACTGTACTGGTGTGTGGACAGATTGTGCCTTTGTAACAATTTAGTAGTCGGGTGGGAATGGGACTTTGCACTTCAGAGTATTGAGGCAATCATTTAATTTTCTACCAGGCTGATTCTGGTGGTTTGTGCAGTCCTGGAGGTCTCAGCTATGTTGGTCGGACCAAGGAAATCCTAGGAGAGATCCCAGCAGCCATGGCCTGCAAAAGGATCCATTTAGATGAGGCCATTGCCCGAGCTGCTACTAGGTAAGCCTGCAATTGCAACTGCAGCTTAATTGGTCTCATCTCCTAATGCATGCCAGGAATGTAAAGTGCATATTGTATACCACTATATCATAATCTCCAAAACATGCACCATGGGAAATGAATGTTATGGCTCTTCAATAATATTTCACTGAAATGTATGTCCACCCACCCATCACACACATTTAGCCGCTGCCCAGACGGGAAAGTCACAGATAGATAACATTGCACATTATTTTTGGGCTTTTTCACACATTCTCAGAGGAATTTGAATGCATGCCATGCTAGCCAGAGATTTATTTTATGTCTAATAGCTCTTTTTCATTTTAAGGACTGACATAATATTTACTCCCACAGTAATTTACTGCACTAACAAACCTTTTAGCTAGGTAGTACTGAACTCAAAATGTTTGAGCCAAGGTAAACCTGCAGCACTCTCAAGGGAGGAGCCAGACATCAGTTTATCAATCATAAATAGCAAGGTACGCTATACTCACACATATGAACGTAACATTTGCTGTAAGCTAGGGATGCATACATTATGCCGGCATAATTTGGAGCATAATTATTAGCCTTGAGCATATGAGCATAATTCTTAAAATCCAGAGCATAATGCGTGAAACAATTTATGAAGAGGCTGTATGTTCTCTTAATCATTAGTCATTGGGGCGAGCCTGAGCGAGCCCCACACTAGCATGACTGCATTACGCACGTGCATGTGTAGGTTTGCTTGCTTGCTTACTTGCGGCCATATACCGTAAATTTTAAATGAGCGCATTTAAATATTTCATGAAGAGTGAACGTCCTCAGACAGTCTCATGCCATTACCTCAGACATGCAAGGGCTTAATTCTTCTCATAATTCCACAAGTGCCTCCCACAATCCATTAGCCACACAAGGGTGTTTATTTTAGTAGCTGTTACATTGATATGAAGTACTAGTTCACAGCCAATATGGATGACCAGCGTACGGAAGGTTTTTCTCTGCAGACTTTGAGGTGAAAGTCTCAAGATATCTAGTCGATGTGAAGTGTCATAATTTCTGCAGGGCAGGGGCTGAGCTGCATGAGAACTGTACTGTGAAAGATGCCACCTTCAACAAAGAAGAAGGGCTCTGGAAGGTGTTCCTTGAAGATTCTGAAACCACTTATGAGGTCAGGGGGTAAAAATTTTAGTTTTTGTGGCTACCACATATATTGTGAGATTTGGAAAGCTGATGTGGATGCACTAGTGTGAAAGAGAACTGCAGAATACCACAGCAAGGTTCACTGTGTCAGTGAAGAGAGATGGAATGATTATCCAACACCTACAAAATCCACTAATCTGAAGCATACCTATTTTCCAATTTTGGCAGGAGCAGTGGCATATTTGGGGAGTCAGTAAAACATGGAATACGGAATAACGTTTTACTGACTCCCGCATATTTTTTGCATTGACAAAATTGTGATGAACATGTTACTACAAGAGCTCATGGCCTGAAACTGAGTTACTGAATTGCTGCATACTGGAAATTGACAGAAGTGGCCAGAAGTAGACAGCTCAGTATACCAGCAATATACCAAGCCTTTTTTTTCCTGAAGGTCTGGATGGTCCAGAAAAGAGAGTTCAGCTTTTCACAGTTTTCCCTCTCTCTATTCCTATAGGGCCGTGTACTTGTATGTGCAGATGGTGCTACCTCTAAACTAGCCACTCAGCTGGGGTTAGTGAAGCAACCTCCTCAAGGTTCCTGCTCCCGAGCATATGTGGAGGGCGGAACACACAATTTCAAGGCAGATGGAGTGATCTTCTACCCCACAGAGCTGCTTCCTGGTAGGTCAAGATAGCTTGCAGTCATCTGTATGTGGGCATTACAGTGGGAGGCTTATTGGCATATTTACATACATAAGCCCATAATAATATCATTGTTTCTCAGGCAATCACAGACGCCAATTTCTACCCATATGACAATTTTGTAATACTGGTCACATGACAATTCTGCTCATACATGCGCACTTACATGCGTAGCCAGTGCCTTGTGTCGACTTCCAATCCAGCTATTCCATTTAGTCTCCGGTTGTCCCTACAGGAAGGACGGTCTTTTTCTCGATACAGACTGCAACAATCTGAAGTTCAAACAAAAAAAACACACGAAAAAAAATAGGGCTTGAACCCCATGAATGAGCTTGTAACCATGGTGCAAGTCTTTGAAGACTTTGCACAGAAACACATGGAAGGCTGCGTGCTCGCATTTTATCTTCCCTGGAGACTCGTGACAACATTCCTATTGAGTGCTCCATTGCTTCAGCATCTTCTGGACCATTTCAGACATCGTTTTCAAGGGGAAAAAGCAGTTGATATCTTGCCAACTTGTGACTCTTGTCTGCATCATGCTGAATCATGAGTAAGTCTCGCAAGCCAGACCCTTACTGCTATGCTAGCACTGATTGCGTACTGGATACTGAAAGCGATCAGCACTGCAAAATGGAAAGGGTTTGGCTTGCAAGACTAAGCCAACAGTTTGTAAGGGTAAATGAAAGCAGGTGTAATCCTCTTGAAACAACTAAAAATTGGTGGTACAAAAGTTGCTAATTAAATTTTAAGTACGCAGCTAGCATGCACATGGTTTGGGTAGAGATGTTAGTTATGAGTCGAAAATAGAGGAAAGTGAAAAGGCCGGGAGTCGCTGGGAGTCGAACCCAGGACACCTCTGGCTTGAGCCTCCAGGGCTCTGCCACTGAGTCACAACAGCCGGACAACCACCAACCCTCACAATCCTCTATATGTACTACACAGGTGGTACTGAATGCCTCAGTCGCACACCTGGCAGCCAAGAAATTGCCGGTGAAGCAATGGCTTTTATTAACACTTTGCACGCGGAAATTATATACACGTCACCGTTTATTAACGCGGAAATTAAAATTATCTGTCTGAGGTCAAAGTGACAAGCGTTGCTTAGCAAGCCCTGGGCCTTGCCAGCGGCCTGATTTGCATAGGTGGCATGTAACAAGGCTGGACTAGTTCATCTAAATTGCTGATCACCGCTAGGTAAGCGATTTGTACCTGTTTGAAGCCATTATCTGTAGGTGTATATCATAGCTTACCAGCAATTTGAAACGGTGCCGATTTTCTCATTTGTTACGTACAGCTCCGACGGACTAAGCCCTTTTCCAAGTTATTTGAAGCTAGTACTCCAGCCTTATGTGAAATCTGGAAGCCGCTTGCTCCACATGTTGAAGAAAAAGCTTCGCTTTGACGGCCCTTCTTAAAATTCACGAACGATCACGAACTAGCACCGCCCCTTCCGCCTTCCCTGCGAGGTGATCTAAGTGGAAAGGTGTGGTCTACACTTATTACTACTCAACAGGAAGGGATTTACCCCAAAAGCTCGCTTGGCTTCGCTACTTACCGCGTAAACTCTCCCGCGCCAATATATTGGCGCATCGCGCTACGCGTGTACAGCCCGTGCGCCAATATATTGGCGCTTCGCGTTCTAAGTGTTAATGTCGCCTAAACTCCTCAACAGACTGATCTGCAGTGCATGAGCTGCCATCCATAATCGAGTATCTGTATTTTATTTCAAATGATGAACAAAAGCAAATGCTTACAATCTACATGCAGCTTTAACTATTATGTTGTCTAAAGTGTAAGTAATAGGCAGATACTTATAGCATATGTACAAGCTTAAACAGACTTCCTTCACATACTAGTAAAGCTTTTAACTCCAAACTAATCATTGCTTACTACTAATAATTATGTAGTCAAAGTCAAAGTTTGATATCCCAAATAAGGGAGAGTACATGACTCTAAAAACAGTACAGATACATGCTCAGAGCATCTTGCCATGCACACTGGAAATAAAGGAATTTACTCAGTATGTGCCGTCAGAACTCCCTTAGGGGTTGACCGGAAACACATAGAGGATTGTGAGGGTTTGTGGTTGTCCAGCTGTTGTGGCTCAGTGGCAGAGCCCTGGCGGCTCAAGCCAGAGGTGTCCTGGGCTCGACTGCCTGCCTTTTCTTTTTACTTGCAGGGCAGTTTCTGTCTCTGAAGACAGTCAAGCAGAATAGTTTAAGGATAGATAGGGATGACCTGGTGCCATCGAGACCATGCTCAAGTGCAACATCCCAGAACTTCATCCATGTGTTTTCCCTAGCGATGTGGAGTGCAAATTGCAGAGATTGATGGTTTTCTGACATTTCGAGGGTCCTCATTCTGGCTGCTTTAATAACATGTTCTTTCAAATTCCTCAGTGACAACTCTGGCGGGTGTCTCTAATCGCTGGACTGGAATGTGGAATGGAACGGTGGAATGGAAAATGGAATGGAACGGTGAATGTACATAGTTACAGCTAACTCGTGTAGCTGGTGCTGTTCTTCAAGGCTGAGATAGCTACTATGTGTCTCACCGCAGAGGCTGTATGAGCATGTTGCCAGCATTCTTCCTTGTCTGGTATCATGATGTCATGGTCAGAACTCAGGGTCCCGGAGACTAGCTACAGTAGCTACCATGCATAGGAGCCACGCTTACTACTGTTAAGGAAGGCTGCAACTAAGGTTGTGAGACCTAGGAGTGACCAAGGATCAAGGTGCACAGACGAAGACCGAAGCAAAGAGACTGAGGATCGAGCACTAATTTTTACCATCAGATTTTTGTCCACAAAGAGTATTGTTGGTTATTAGTTTCTCATCGGCCGCCCGCATGGATTTTCTGCAATAGAATTTATCACCGTTATTTTTATTTTTGTATGCTAATGATGCAGGAACGAAATGGATAAGCGTAGCGATGAATGCAACGAAAACAAATGTGTCTCTCTACTGCACAGCATCCAAAAGAATCCTTCTACAAAGGCGTATGATGAGCGCTGATCCTCCTGGCATCATGTTTGAGTTCTTTCGTGAGAAATATCTGCCGGCTATAATGGTAATACCTGCCCGCCCCCACAGGATGCATATAAAACATGAGAAACTAAAAATCAACGAATTGGGGCCTAACTATAGTCTTGCGAAGCCAGACCCTTGTTTCTCGTTAAAGAGTCTGGGTTTGCAAGACTACAATAACAAAGCATCTGATGATGAGCTAGCAACCGTACCATGCTTGGATATAGAAGCATGACGGTGAGCAATGCTGTACTTGCTCATTAAGCTTCTGCAGTGAGATAACAGCCCTAGAGATACTAGGTAGTTCAACCTAGATTGAACAGCGCCAGTTACACAAGTTAGCTATGTGTACGTTCACTGTTCCATTCCATTTTCCATTCCATCGTTCCGTTCCATATTCCAGTCCAGCGATTAGAGACGCCCAACTCTGGCTGACTTAGAACTTTGCTGGTAAACCCGGTGCCTAGTTTCGATTTGAGGAATTGACTAGGCTCATAGACATTACATCTGATGTTGCAATGGAGTTGAAGACTTGGGAACAGAGGGATGCATTTCATCACAGCAGACTCTGTGTAGGAAAGAGAGCTTGCTGCATATAATCCTGGTACACATGGATGGCCAGTGTAGGACTAGGAGAGGGATGTTGTTCAATGTGAATTTTGGTAGTTTTAGAATGTGTTTTCCTAAGTTCTGCTTGGAAGGACTCTAGGGTTCTCAGAAGTGCAGTATTTAGCACCTATGATTCAGAGCCATACATGAGAACTGGGAAAACACAGTGTTCCACTATACTGCATGATGAGAGGGGATTTAGTAAACCATGGAAGGCACCCAATTGGCTGTGCGAGAAAAAAAGCAGCACGAGCTTTATGGATCCGTTCAGTAACAGACTTTTTGCTGGATGGAGCAGAATCCCACCAGACAATGAAGAGCACTGAAGTGCTTAACCCTCGGCACGTAGTGTTAACGCAGTCACAGGACATAGCTAAGTAGGCGAAGGAAATTCATGTGGTATGATGGTACACTAGATAGCTAGCTGAGACTACACAAAGTCGTACAGGATAACAGTGTCCCAAGTTGTCCTAGTATCCCTTTATCTTGCCCCAACAAACCCCTCCCTAATGTAGTGAACATGTGTAGTGAATAGGGAATGTGTGTGACATTCCCCGCGCAGTAATCCTGGATATGTACCATGCCTGTACAATACATATTGTAGCAGTATTGACCCGATGCATGTACATACATATTGCAGCAGTATTGACCATGCATGTACATACATATTGTAGCAGTATTGCCCATATATGCTTCAAACCGAACGAGGACCGATTTCGCCAAGAACGTTTCGTTCAAGAGTTATGCTGCGATTCATTTGCCACGGCGAGCGCTAGTCGGCCATATTCTAGTCTGAGAACGAGTTCATGCGCCCTGGTCTAGTCTGGGATCCCGGGAGTACTGCGGCGCTGCGCTGCACTCCCGGGATCCCAGACCAGGGCACGTGAACTCGTTCTCAGACTAGAATATGGCCGAATAGCGCTCGCCGTGGCAAACGAATCGCAGCATAACTCTTGAACAAAACGTTCTTGGCGAAATCGGCTCAATTTAAACACATCCTCGTTCGGTTTGAAGCCTATCTGCGTCCAAACTTCAGAGATTTAGCCGCCAGGTGAGCCAAGCTAGTTGTAACAGACAGACAGACAGACAGACAGACAGACAGACAAACGAAGTACTGTAACCCTCGCTGCGCATGCGCGCCGAGGGTTAACAAGACATTTCACTCATTTTACAACTGGGAGCTAATTCTCACAAATTGTAACACTGGATGAAGGGGCTTGTTTCTTACTTGATGTGAGTAGAGCACACTTTTCTGGGAAGAGGTGAAGGTCCCTGGACTTGGTAAAAAGACTCAACAGTTAGGATTTGCTCAGTAGTGTCCTCAGTGTTAGCAGCACTGGTCCGGATGTCATCAGCGTGGGCAAAGGCCTCAAGAAAAATGCCATTTACACTTAAGCCCAGATGTCTTTGTCTCAAGGTGGACAGCAAGGGGTCCACCACAAGGTTGAAGATGGTCGGTGAAAGCACAGACATTTGGTGGATTCCTAGGCTGTTGTTGAAGGACTTTGATAGCAGATTATCCAGTTTCACTTGACTGATCAGGTCACAGTACCATTGTCGGATGAGTCTCCAGCACTTTCCCTTTACCCCTGCATGATGTAGTAGATTCTCAGTGTGTCTGGCACAGCACCTGACAGGCAGAATGGCAAGAAATTTTACACTTTGTTGTGTATTGTGAGTTAGCATCATTATTGAGAGAGTTGGCAACACTGGTTGAAGAACTCGTCCAATTATTAGTTAACTGAAAACATGACTGTAATAGTCTTGAGTATCCGGCTTAGTCAACCCCCATGTGATTAAGTTGTGTCTACGCTTGATGTCACACATTATAAAATGCACTAGGCTGTCCCCCTTCTTAGCGGGAAGAGCCTGGGAACAAGGCTAGTCAATCAGGACGCTATCAGTACCGATTCTCTATGTAGGGATGGCGTGGACGTGCAATATATATGCAATACTTAAGCAAAAGCCATATAACTTTGCCACAAATATGCTCAAAGCTTATTTAACCCGATTATGCCCTTTGGCGTTGTCAGTTTTTGGCCGCATGTTATCAGTTGGCGCAATCCATTTTGAAGATAGGTTCTGCGCTAGCAGAAAGGGTGGGACAGGGGGAGATGGGTGGGTGCACCGCTCTGGCTGACAGTGCTAGGCGGCGGTTGCAGCTGCCTGTAGAAAAGCCCTGGTCAATGCCAGGTGGGCCATTCGTCTGCCTTCTAGCACAAGTGGGCGTAGAAAATGCTCCTTTCACCTTGTACAGACTCCATTTCTGGCATTTTAGGCAGCTTTTAGTCCAGAGGAGCATTCTCTGGTCGGAGGGCCCTGACTATTGAATGCCCGCTAATGAGTGGGTGTGGCCGAGGTCATGAACCGACAGAGAATGTGTCAATAAAGCTTTGACTCAAGTTTCCAGTGCTAGCTCCAAGCAGAAGTGGAAATACGGACCAAGGAAGGTATCCATAGCCTAATAAAGACTTCCAGTAAATAGCCTACAGTTGTTAAAGAGTTAAGTGCCCATCCTCCTCTTTGAGTGCTTTTATGATCAGCAAGACTGCCTAAAAGCCTCGCGGAAGACAGCTAAACGCAAAAGTGTGCGGTAGCGAAAGTGCCATTTTGGTTATTCTTTCTTCGTTACGACCAC
Source organism: Agelas oroides (assembly GCA_949130485.1). Classification (NCBI taxonomy): domain Eukaryota; kingdom Metazoa; phylum Porifera; class Demospongiae; order Agelasida; family Agelasidae; genus Agelas; species Agelas oroides. The sequence goes on along the minus strand of OX422191.1, from coordinate 5,947,923 downwards.
TTTGTTCAAACAACGATAACTCGAAAACGGTTCAAGTACTCACCGTAATTTTAGCACGAAACTGATGCTTACCACAGCGCGGAGCTCTACGGCCACCCAGAGTCTTCATAGCTTCAAATTTACTCTGGTCAATAAAGATGTTCTCAGCACTTCCCGGCTGCTGTCCGTTGTGTAGGACGCCATTTTCTAATCTTGTACGCATATGCAGTCTCGTTCCCAGACCCAATACCACGGTTATTGGTTTGGGAGCGAGACTAGTGCACACAGGAAATTGCGTGTTGAGCAGACAGTAAGCATGGCGCGGCTGGCACGGTCTCTTCCCGTGGTAGTGGGAAAGGCTCATGGACACCACGTAGGTAATGCGCTGCATTCAGTTGCTTACCTATAGCTACACAAAAATCAGCTTTAGTAGAGCTGGGATGGTCACTTATTATGTTCTGTCAGTACAGTTTCTGTGCTGTTCAGTTGTAATGTGATCAAGAATCAGGAAATCGGCTTCACCAAGGGCTCGAAATCTTGTATAGAGAGGGTCGGCTCTTCATCAGATTCCAGCTGGCATGTTAGATGGTTGGAACCACTACTAAAATGTCAAATGCTGTTTCGAAGTTCTAGGGTTGTGGTGAAAGAAATATTCTTCTTAGGCTCAGGTCTTACTATAACTGAGATTAATATAGTACCTATACTAGAAAATGTAGAACATTGTGGGGGCAAGCCTGAGCAAGCAGCTAACATGCACATGAATAGACTAAGCTTCACGCTGAAACGATGAGCTGAATCGGTAGCGTTTATGAGTGTCGTTTATGCACGACCCTTACCTGAAGTGATCTCAACCAGGCGTGTATTATTTTGCAGCTGCCGTTGATGGTCGGTCCGTAGCTGCTGTGACAAACAAGAAGTAAGGTGCCGTGCGTGCTTAAACTTGAGCTGTCTCTGCTACGGTTGCCAATGCTGCATTCTGGGTAGTAGCCCAGCATTGTCATGCCATGCCCTTCACCTATTGAGGCTAACCACTAAGTGCACGAGGACGTTCAATTTTCGGGAAGTATTTAAACGCGCATTTAAAATTTACGGTATATGGCCGCAAGCAAGCACGTACGTACGTAGGGTCGTATACACACACATCTGCGCAATGCAGTCCCGCTAGTGTGGGGCTCGCTCAGGCTCGCCCCAATTACATCATTTTCGGTGCTATAGATTAACCTTGCATCATGTTGCATTTGAAAACTTTCCCACGAGGTCAATTGGGTGGGCGCTTTTTGGAGTAAACTTTAGACCTTTGCAGGAAATTGAAGCAATAATGGCAGATATTTGATACTGGGCCCTTTTTCGTGAGACTACGGTAAAAACTATAGCAATGTCACATTGGCTGCTCCCAAGCTCTCTGCAGTCTGCCAGTGAGTACATGAATGTAACTGCTAGTACTACTACCATCACATTCCGTTTGCTTAATAGTGCCTCAGCAACTGCTTTTTTTTTCATTCATTTATCTCATAATAGTCATTGGGAAAGAGCAGACTAAAGTGAGGCAAAAAACCCCTCTAAACCAAGAGCAATGGCTCAGTGCTTATTATGCCAATGCTACAGCATCGCTGATTATGTAGCCCATTTCTTTTTACATGTAGCTGTTGTACCCCTTTTCATACCATTTTTTGAAATGTGCCAAAGTACACATCATAAAAATTTGTTTTTAGTAAGTGGTACATAGCACAGGAAAGAAACCTTAAGTGCAGAAGAATGTGCACTGTGAGACTCACAAATGCAGGGACTGCTCAAGATCACCCCAATTACCTCCCACTCTTCACTTTCCTCAGGCTATGGAGTTCTCTTCCGTCACCCTGATGATGAGTTGAACTACTGTGTATACCTTATCCCTGGCAACCCTCAGGTGACAAATGACAAACTGCCTTACTGGCATGAGCGTTTGATAAAAGATGATGGCAACCTTAGTCGGGCTCTAGGAAAGAAAGCTAAGTTGGAGAGGATGAAAGTAGGTAGGTTCAAATGTATAGTACGGTCTAAAGTACCTTGATACTTAATCAGACACTATCTTGAATAGTCATTAACCTCCAATAGTAGCTTGACAATCAGAAGTTCCAAGCAAGAACAAGCTGTTGTGACTAGGTAGGCTGGTAAATAATAGGAAGCCCATTGAAATCCATGAGCTTTCCCAGTAGACACAACCTTTGAATGCACAAAGTAGTACAGTGTAAAAATTAAAAGGTGAACATCACTACCAGGTAGTGACATTCACCTTTTAGTATTTACAGAGTAGCTATATAGGTCATCTGATCAAGGAAATACGGTAGACAGCGGTTGTGAATACGGTAGTAACATAGCTTTATTGAAGGGTGTTCACTTTGTCCAATTTACCACACATTTGTGACCCTCTGAGCGAAAACCCAACACATTCCGCAGTTTATGAAAATCAAGGTAAGACCGGAATTGGTATATCAATGTTTAATTGTGCAGTAGTGAAAAAATGGAAGCGATGGTTGTTTGGTTCCCGAGTTGCGGAGCGAAAAGCATCGCAGAGGTGGAACGCAACGTTTCGAGAAAACACAATGTTTTTACATTGCTACGGTAAATTTTAATGTCTCCGTATACTATCGTGTTACGTAAAATTGACACGTGTTGCTGCAAAAAAGCAGCTTGAAAGTCGGCAAGGACAGTTGGAAAAGACAGCGGTTGTGAAAGTGGGGGCTTACATCGTGTCTATAGACAGAAAGACAATGTTCCCGTATTTCGCTGACCTGCCTGTGAGTGCGAGCTTATATCGTCGTTATAGTAGCAGAGCTAGGCTTCATAATTCAGTATCATAAAGTGCAAGCCCCCTATGACACATTGGTGCAATAATCTGAGTTTAGCTAGAAAATGACCATTACGCCTTTAACTCGAATTCAATATTTGCGGGAAGTGCCGGGTTTTCGCTCAGCGGGTCACATTTCACAACAACGGACAATAGTGATGCACCAACCATATGCCAATAAAAACCGACCATGTGTTGACAAACCAATCTCAGGTGTCCACCAAATTAAACCATGACGACTTATGGAGGTTACCCGTAATGCTATAATGTTTTGTGTGATCCCTAGTTTTCACAATTTAGTGAGTGCTGACAGCATCACATAATTAGTCTGTGGGAGTGGCTCCTGGTAAGTGGACCCATTGATGTCAAATGCTAGCTAGCTATTCCAGGAAAGGCAACACCTATGCAGTATGATAACAGTTCTTCTGAAGCAAATGTTTCAAGACGACTACTGATATTCACCAGTATTGTAGTCCAACTACACAGTAGACTCCCTAGCCACAAGTGGTGGCATCAAACCCGTGAAGCGAATGGAACAAAAGTATGAAACAATTGTTGAATCAAGCAGCAGTCCAGCCAACAGAATGCTAGAAGCGCAAGCAGTATGCTTTTCTGACTCTTATTGTGTGCTTGTAAAACTTGAGGGAGCAACTAATATAGCCACTTACAAAGTAAGATTGCAAAGTACCATAAATTGGAGTTTAAAAAATTTCGTAAGAATGTTAAACAGTTTTCGTAGAACTGATGGGCTATGAAGATATTTTGACACTGGCAGTTTTTACGTGTAAAGACAGTGAACACATAACACCGTGGCAAGAGATTCACCAGCAGACGGGCGTTGCCAATTGCATAAAGTAGTTTGTAAGAGTTTACTACATATGAGGCTACATATATACCTTTTGTGACAATCGATCGCTTGTGAGGGCAGATGGGTAGAAACAGACTAGCCATTCGCTCATACCTGGGCTTAATCCATGCATTTGTCGCTTGTGATACATAAATCAGATGCATGGGCTTTGTTTTTGCACTGTAGAACAATTGTTGTTTTAATTTGCTATTAAAAATTTTCATGCATTTAATTTTCGCTGCCTTCCAGGCCAACGAAAATATCTTAACACCAGAATTATAGTACCTAAATCAGCCTAAAAATGGCAAAATCACAAAATCACTGTAATTTACATGAACATCCTCTTCTGTATGTTACATGATACTTTGCAATACCAGCCACACATTTCTGTTATGTACATCCTCTTCTCTATGTTACAGCAAGCCTAAGGGTTGGTGGTGAACCAGTTACATATGGTGACCATGTCTTAGTTGTTGGAGATGCTGCTGGTGAGCAGTCAATATTCCTACTCTTTTGTGTTAATTACTGTCCCATGTTACTGTAGAGCATCAAGTGGCCACCACATAACAAGGACCCAAACCACTTATTGTTGCTCAAGTGCTTATACAAGGTTCAGCAGTAATGTATTAAGGCCCACATACTCTGAGGTACAATTGCTGACAAGGCAATTAATTGTGCAACATGTGTTTATTTCAAGATTCAAGTAGACAACCAGCCTGTCGCTGTAACCTCTCTTAATATCATCAGTGAAACTTCACAGGGGTATGTTAGTACCAAGCTTTATAGTACGGTTGGCCGGATTATAGCAACAATTGTGGACTACTGCTAAGAACAGCTTGCACAAAATGTACATCAAAGGTGGGCACATACTACATGCCCAATCATCTAGTTTATGTATCTAGTGCCCACATCCCACAAAGCATCAGTGGTGCTTATTACATACTTTTTGTATTACTTTCATGTCTTCAGGTATGATTGATCCAATGACTGGAGAGGGTATTCATCATGCAATGGAAGGAGGGAAAATCTGTGCCCACTTTCTTCATGAAGTGTTTGCAGTTGGCAACTTTGACTGTGAAGTAATGAAGGAATTCCAGAACAGGTGGATGCAGGCATTCGGAAGTGATTTCAAGTGGTAAGGCATGCTTTTGCAAAGTTTAGGGTTTGGGAACACTGAACAAACATGTCACTAAAGGTCAAAAGATGTATGTACACTAGTTTGCAAACAAGGTAAAAGTATGAACACTTTTTTTTCTTCACTGTATATAGGTCTATGGCAATATGTCAACTGGTCTACCGGTACCCAATCCTACTTGATGCCGCAACCGCAGCTGTAACCAGGAAAGGAGACCGTTTCCTAGCACGCTGGGGTGATATAATGACTGGAGGTTCTCCAAAGTTCCATCTGCTACATCCTGACTTTGTGATTGTGATCACATTTGAATTGGTGTTGCTTTTCATCAAGAGGCTCTTTGGTTTGCAGTCTGTGACGAAGAAAAAGCAGGAGTGACCCATGTGCCTAGCTGTGAAACACCAACTTGGCATTGCATTTACTGTATCAGAATTGATTATGTAGGTAGCTTGTTATGAAGATATGTAGAATTTGATATATTGTTTCGGTTTCTCTTCCTACATTATAGTTACTACCAGAGAATTGAGGCTTTTACTTTCATAGAATGTGTGCAAAATTTATTTAATTATTGCTTGCCATGGATATTTCATTTTTTGGACATAACCACTTACATGAACCTTTCTTGGCATATTTACAAAGTGTGTGACAGTTTCTGTGCTGTCAACATCAACTGAATACCTTCGGGGCTTAAAATTATTGTGGGTTGTGTCCAGTACATTGGTTGTAACAATAGCAGCTGCAGGTTGCTAATCTTGTACGTAGAAAAGTGCATTCGTGACAAAGCACTATATAGCTACTGGAAGTTGGGGGGGTATGTGCCCTTGAGAACATTAGATGTCCTGGAATTGCTTTCAATGCAAGGCATGGATGAAGTTGCCACTAAAATCATTTGTCTTCTGGCCTCGAAACATATTTTCATTCTAACACACAGCCTGGGTACAAGAGGCAGCAGTACATGTAGCAGAGCCGGTGTACTTAGTGAAATAAGCAACTAGCCTGCCACTAAGTTACTTGTTCCACATCTAAATTTTAGACCCTGCATACCTTTCCTTCCAACTGCAATGCAACTTTACACACTGAAAGATGTCCTAATTATCATTTCTCCACTCATTAATTGTTGGGAGCACAATTTGTGCTTTGTTTTTTCGGCCACCTGGCTAACCCTGGTTCATCAGGCTTAGGAGTAACTAACTAGCTTACACTGTCTAGTACGATAGTATTGGGGGATTAATTCTGCTGTGGCAAAGCTTGGCATAGATCTACACTGCATGAGTTGCGTGTAGTAGCCAGATGCTTGCTACATGCACCATGCTGTAATGTGTGGTTAGAATGGTTTGTCATCAATGAACAGTACCTTTTAGAAAACCTGCTGTAACAGGTGTCTCTAATTGCTGGACTAGAATATGGAATGGAATGGTGGAATGGAATGGTGAAATTGGAAAATGGAATGGAACGGTGAATGTACATAGTTACACCTAACTCATGTAGCTGGTGCTGTTCTTCAAGGTTGAGCTAGCTACTATGTGTCTAGGGCTCTTATCTCACCGCAGAGGCTGTATGAGCAAGTCCAGTGCTGCCAGCATTCTTCCTTGTCTGGTATCATGATGTCACGGTCAGAACTCAGGGTCTGGAGACTAGCTACAGTACCATGCATAGGAGCCACGCATGCTTACTACTGTAAAGGAACACTGCTACTAAGGTTGTGAGACCTAGGAGTGACTGAGGATCAAGACCGAAGCAAAGAGAGTGAGGATCGAGCACTAATTTTTGCCATCACATTTTTGTCCACGAAGACTATAAAGCCCCAATTTGTTGAATATTAGTTTCTCATCGGCCGCCCGCATGGATTTTCTGCGATAGAATTTATCACCATTATTTTTATTTCCATATTATGCTAACGATGTAGGAACGAACCGGATAAGCGTAGCGATGAACGCAATGCCAACAAACATGTCTCTCTACTGCACAGCATCCAAAATAACCCTTCTACAAAGGCATATGATGAGCGCTGATCCTCCTGGCATCATGTTTGAGTTCTTTCGTGAGAAATATCTGCCGGCTATAATGGTAATACCTGCCCGCCCCCATAGGATGCATATAAAACACCTGATGAGAAACTAAAAATCAATGAATTGGGGCCTAACTATAGTCTTACAAAGCCAGACCCTTGTTTTTTGTTTGAGAGTCTGGTTTTGCAAGACTACAATAGCAAAGCATCTGATGATGAGCCAGCAACGGTACCATGCTTGGATATAGAAGCATGACGGTGGACAATGCCGTACTTGCTCATCAAGCTTCTGCAGTGAGATAACAGCCCTAGAGATACACTAGGTAGTTCACCTAGACTGAGCAGCGCCAGTTACACGAGTTAGCTATAACTGTGTACGTTCACTGTTCCATTCCATTTTCCATTCCATCGTTCCGTTCCATATTCCAGTCCAGCGATTAGAGACGCCCTGCTGTAACAGGTATAAAGCAACACACACACACACACAAAAGCACCCTGCACACCATTAGACTAGAAGCAACTAAATCACTGCTTTCTCCTATTATAAAACCTTTCACTGCTACTCTTTTGCTGCAGTCAAAATTTATGCAATTATATATGATGACAAGCTGAACGTTATTTACTGCAGTGCAGTACCAGTACACAGTGGAAATATCTTAGGATGCAAATTTTGTCTTTTAGTTGTTGTGGTTCCATCTCAGTAGTGACTCCAAATGCCAGCATAGCTCTTACCCAGCACTTACCCTAGCATCAACCTACTTAGAAACAACATTTGTGTACCCTAACATTGCAAATGTATAACAGCCTGATCCCCAGCTGTGTATCACAGTGCACAACAGCTGTCATGTTGCAAACCAGCTTGTGCATTTGGCCAATACATACTCCTAACAGTTACTGATATATTCACACATCAACTTTGCCACATAAGCAACTGGTAGCATTGCTGACATGAAAATGCATAGACTTTTTGGGGGCATAATACAAGGTCTGCATAATACTACTTTACAGCTTTTGCCTATGAGAAACTATTAAGCATACACAGCACACAACAGCTCTTAGTCACTTTGCTGCAGCAAATCTTTCAGCAACATTGGTCCAGTTCACCACATCCCAAATGGCCTTTACATAATCAGGTCTCACGTTTTTATACTGCAAATAGTATGCATGTTCCCACACATCAATTCCAAGGAGGGGGATGAGTCCTGGCATAAAGTGAAAAGAAAATCCACAACGATGAGTCCAGCAGATAACGGTTTCTACCAAATGAGAGTGGTAGCAGCATACCTGTTGTTGCCTTCAAAGGGTCTTGATTTGCACAAGTTGCAATCACCAAGTGGCCATTTCCTTGATCAAGTCCCTGTAACAGGTTTAAGAACACAACAGAAAAACAACACCAAGCAAGTCTATTAATCGACACTTTCTTTTAGTATTAGAGTAGTATAGCATTTGTATATTAGCAAAAACAACTTCTCGTAGAGCAACTGCACTTCATGTAGATTTTCAAGTGGTAAGCACACCCCAAAATTAAACATGATTACACCCCAAGATGCAACTTAAAGGACCCGCGTAATATAATATAATATAATACGCAGGCCAGAGGAAGCGTCGGCCATCCAATCTGAGTTGATATTCGTTAATGGCATGGTGCACTTACCCCATGAATGAAACTTTGGTACACCAACAACTCTCCCTTCACCAGCTACACCACCGTCACCCCTCATAGCGACTCCCGAAGCGATTTTTTCGCTTACGTGACGTCACACGTTCAATATACCTACGTATAAAATCATTGCGTGTATTGAGCGCGCTACCGTGCTTCGGGCTTTTATTACGCGCGTAATGCGCGTGAGTATAAAGCAGGTGAAGGCGTGCCTTGCTATTCACGATTGATAAACTGATGTCTGGCTCCTCCCTTGAGGGTAAAGCTTTTTTAAGAAGCCACAAAATTCTGAACTCTAAGTCTTCCTACCTCAGCTAAATTTGCAGCACAAAACCCTGATCTCTTAAGGTGGCGGGTAAATAATTTCACAATAAATTATCTGCTATATATAAAATGTCTCATCTTACTAGTTGTGCAATCACTTACAGCCAAACTTGATATTCAAGTACTGTATGGCAAGTACTATCTGTGTAACAAATCTTGATGCCATGCTACAGAAAATAGCGCGGAGAGCAGTGGTTGAGTTTTACAATTTTTCATCACGTTTCACTCGCACGGTACGCGAGCCACATACTCCATTCTTGGCGAGGAGAAAGTTCAACAGTCGCTAGAGGGGGCTACGTAGAGTTTTGGTCATAAGCTGTAAAGCTTAACGGATGGCGAGTTGAAACTGTTATTGGAAAGTCACTTTTTGTGGCGTTTCGCGGTACGAACTCCCCCCGGCATTTGTTAGTCACGAATACTTTACGTTACCCCCTCGACTAACCACTGGAGAAGCTGTTTATAGTAAAGAGAGTTGCTAAAGTCGTTTACCTGATTCATGAAGCGTCACGAAAAAAATGTATCCCTGGCCTTCTCGGTGGGCGTGGCCATTGATGTACGGCGATCGACGACATAGAAACTTCTCAGGGTTTCCTTCATGCTTTTGTCGCTTGTAGTACGGCTGTACAGCTAGGTAGCTCTTCGATATTAAGCTACTGAAGCAGCTGCTACAGTGATTTGCTTCATTCAAGAAGAAAAACCAGCTGTACAATGGTGGGCGTAAACCGGAAACAATTATTGCGCTTGCGTGGATAGCTTACCCGCCACCTTAAGCCTTCTACTTCAGGTCTTGTAGCTAAGTAGCAGTGAACTTTTTTTCCTAAAGCCTACTATTGTACCTACGTATAGCACTGAACTCTAAAGTGTTCGAGCCAAGGTAAACCTGCAGCACTAACCTTCCATGAGCATCTTGGGGTGCAGTTACTTTGCTCGTATAAATAATATAAATAATATAACTAATTAACTAATATAATACACAGGCCAGAGGAAGCGTTGGACATCCAATCTGAGTTGATATTCGTCAATGGCGTGGTGCACTTACCCCAGGAATGAAACTTTGGTACACCAACAACTCTCCCTTCACCAGCTACACCACTGTCACCCCTCACAGCGACTCCGAAGCGATTTTTCCGCTTACATGACGTCACACGTTCAATATACTACATATAAAATCATCGCGTGTATTGAGCGCACTACCTGCTTCGGGCTGATATTACGCGCGTAATGCACGTGTATAAAGCAGGTGAAGGGGTGCCTCGCTATTCACGATTTGATAAACTGATGTCTGGCTCCTCCCTTGAGGGTAAAGCTTTTTTTAAGAAGCCACAAAACTCTGAACTCTAAGTCTTCCTGTTTCAGCTAAATTTGTAGCTAAGTAGCAGTGAACTTTTTTTCCTAAAGCCTACTAACAAAGATTTTACCTACGTATACCACTGAACTCTAAAGTGTTCAAGCCAAGGTAAACCTGCAGCACTAACCGGATACATCCTGAGTAGGCGGGATATAAGTGTTTCGTGTCACCGGTTGCTAAGCAAATGACATCAAACATGGTTGTTACCAAGCGTGACATCATGCAAATGTGTTTTGTTGGCTTCTCAGTTCAAATCGAGCTTAGCTGCTGTGGCTAGATCTGTAGCGTTATTTACTCACTGCCAGGCCGTTCAGCTTTCAGCGATGACAAATTTTGTCATCCTAAATCAAAGAACGCAAGCAAGAATAATGAACTGTAAGTTTTTTGGCCCGAACAAGGCAAAATAACGCAGCTCACATGCATGTACGTGTGAGTTCCTAGGTCGGCGTTGACAATCTTGCATGTAGTTCAAGCGTTGCTGCTCTCTGTGCGAGGCTGTCATTCAAAAGTCAGTTGTATAGCGCCACCAACAAATTTGGATATGGTTCGATTGAGCGCTGTACGCAAGCCGCTTTTTCTTTGTCTTGCTGTTTCGTGCATAGATTCCGTGTCATATAGCTATGCTTCATATATCCTGGACTGTCCATGTACAAGCAATGTTGAGTTAATTGTACCGTTCACACCCGGTTAAAGCACGCTTCACACCTGTTTAAAGCACTCTTCACGCCTATTTAAAGCACGGTTCTCAGGCAAGGCGGGATCTTGCTTCCTTAAAGTGCGTGCAGCTTCTTTGATCCGCCCACGCAAGGTGACACAATACATATCAGACCATTGCAGTTAACAGGTAATTACTAACCAGCGTGAAGTTATTCTGCTACCAACACAATACAATGATTAAAGACAGGCATGACATGAAACAACTCTCCCGATTAAATGCATCAATTCACACACATTGCAACATAACTAACCAGCCATCCCCACCCAGATCCCTGAATAGCCACAGTCTTAGCAGTCATCTCAGTCTTGAGGTTATCAAAGGAGCCAAAGCTGTGCTCAATGGCAGCAAGAAGTTCACCTGAAACGAACAGGTATACTTTGTAAACCTATTCTAAATGTTTTGTACTGTGTATTGTGTCGTGGCAATGAGGCTGCCCAATGGTTATACAAGACACTCTCGTGCACTGGGGGCATTCAGTTGATCTTTAACAACTTACAACATCAATTGTATAGCAATATCTGACTGTGTACTGAGTCAATGGTTACACTCTCTCCATGTCTTTCAGGCTTTGTTCATGAACAAAATCACTATTAGTCCCAAGTCGCCCCTGAGTAAGTTTGTGAACAAGATTACCGTGAGTCCCCACTTGTCTCTGTCCATGCAACTTTTGTACAAAGTCCCATTTCCCACTTGCTTTTCTCATTTCCATCCTGTTTCCGATTCCCTGCCTTTCCGGCTCCTTTTATCTCGCTTCAGTACTTTCGCTTCTGTACTTCTGTTTCCATACTTCAGTTGAGCATTGCCCACTTAGTAACCCTTTACAGCTCAACTACATTAGGTACACAAGTTCTTTCCTTTGTGTTGTTCCTTGATTGGATCAACACATTCTAACTGATGTCTGCAGCTCTGAATGTAACCTGTCATTGCCTGATTTTTTTTTGTTTTTTTTGGGGGGGGGGGGGTGGTGAGGAAACTGCACATCATGAAGCTAATAAAAAGACATTTTACTAAGTTGCTGCTGGAAGTGTATTGGTATTCTCGACCAAGTGCTACAATTGGGGACTAATCAGGAAAAGCACAATTGTGAGACCAGCAAGTTCAAAGTGGTAACTAAATCACAACTACAAACTGCAAAGCAAGAGCCAATGGCTCGAGGAGCTAGTGGTAGAACTGTGCAAAGTGGATGTAGTTGACTGAACTAAAGCGGAGCGTCTACAATGATGCCGCAAAGCAGCTACGTAAGCTCAAGGCGCTGTGGCAGGAGAACTCCATGCTGAGGAATTTGCAAACAACCAGACAAAGAAACAGAAACAGCAAGTCTATTGAAACTACTAGAAGAAGCTATCCAGGAAGCCAGGTTGCAAAGGAAGAAGTGAAAAGAGCCAAACTGGAAGAGGAATGGACGGCCACAGTAGTTGAGTCTACCAGGAAAGAGTAAAAATGGCTGAATTAAAAGCCAAACGGATGGCAGCAACAGTTGGAACTACAAAGGAGAGGAAGCACCCAAGTTAGAGATTGGCAGATGGTTCTGTTTATGCAGAATTGAAGTGACTGCAAGTTTGGAGTGCAAGACAATCAGCGTCAATGAGTAGCGATTGGAAGCCTGTAGCATGAGTTATTAGATGGTCTAATTTCCTGTTCTATTTTAAGTAACTTCCTCTGTATATAAACTCTCTGCATTGCAATAATAACCAGTCACATAGACTCGATCCCTGCCATTGCCATGCACAACATGGTGGCAGCAGTGCCGGTGCTAGAGAAACATGTCAAACTTACAGCTACAACTGCCCGATCCCTTCAATCTCCGTAATCCGGATGAGTGGACGAAGTGGAAGAGACAGTACAAGCAGTTTCACACTGCCTTCGGACTCAAGAGCGCAGACGAAACTCGCCAGGTGTCCACACTGCTCTACTGCATGGGTGAGGAAGCAGAGGACGTGCTTACTTCAACAGGGATCTCCGACAAAGAACAGAAACGGTACAACGCAGTCATGAGCAATCTCGATGGGGTTCGGAAAAACCTGATTTTTGAAAGAGCAAGGTTCAACCAGAGGAACCAAAGCGAGGGTGAATTGATAGAACAGTATATCAGGGCACTATACCACCTCATAGAAACTTAAGGACATGTTGCGTGATAGTCAGCATAGGTCACACAGCGATGTCGCAAAAGCTGCAGATGGACCCCCAGCTGACTGAGTTTAGAGAAGGCCATGAAGACCATCCGACAGAGGCTGCAGTGAAAGAGCAGCAGGGCCAACTGAAGCAGCTGAAAGAGGGCAACAAAGGAAACCCGCTCACAATCGAAGAGGTCAGGACTGGTCAACCTCAGACGGGTGGAGGAGGAGCCTCTCAGGGCAGAGATAAATCATTAAGGTACCGCAAAGGAGGAGCTAGGGGGACACAGCCCAAGATACAAGGTGGGGCTAAGTCAGGATAAAGGCAACCCCAATGTAAACGCTGTGGGAAAGACCACTTTCCCGGAGAAAGAAGCCCAGCCAAAGCAGCTACTTGTTACAAATGTAACAGAAAGGACCACTTCAGCTCTCAGTGTTTCTCCAAGACTGTAGCAGCCAGTGCAGAGGAGCTGAGCCTGGCTGGCACAGTATCCATCCCTCTTCAAAGGTCTAGGGAACCTCGGAGATGAATACTCCATTAAGTTACGCGAGGGAGCCCAGCCACATGCTCTGTTCACCCCACGGAAAGTGCCCATACCAATGAGAGCAAAAGTCTGTGAAGACCTGGATCGCATGGAGAGAGCAGGGGTCATCTCAAAGTCACAGAGCCCACACCATGGTGCGCAGGAATGGTGGTTGTACCAAAGCAAGGTGGAGCAGTGAGAGTGTGTGTAGACCTCAAGGGACTCAATGAGAATGTGTTGCGAGAGACTCACCCAATCCCAGGAGTGGACGACACACTTGCTCAACTAACTGCAGCAACTGCATTCAGCAAGGTTGACGCCAATGACGGATTTTGGCAGATCCCACTGTCAGAGGACTCACGATTACTCACGACTTTCATCACTCCTTACGGTATTGCTTCAATAAGTTACCCTTTGGGATTTCAAGTGCCCCCAAAACTGTTTCAGAGTCGGATGAACAAAATTCTAACCAGAAGGTAACTTGTGCCACATGGATGACATGTTGATTTACGGAGCTGACCAAGCAGAGCATAACTCTCATTTGAAAACAGTCCTGGAGAGACTCCAAACAGCAGGCATACATCCCAACCCTCGGAAAGTCTCAGCTGTCCTTCAAATGGAGAGACCCAGGAATTTCAGTGACCTGAGACGCTTTATGGGGATGGCTAATCAACTTAGAAAATTTTCCCCAAAAATTTAGCTGAACTGAGTCAACCCCTTCGGGAACTGCATGCTGAGCACGAAACAGGTTTGGAGTTGGGGCCCACCCCAAGAGAAAGACCTCAAGCAGGAACTAACATGACCTGCAGTGTTGCATTTGTACAATCCAGAAACTCCCACAAAAGTGTCTGCAGATGCTTCTTCTAATAGCCTTGGGGCCTTTCTTCTTCAACAGTCAGACTCAGCCTGGAGAGTAGTAGCATACGCTTCTAGGGCTATGACAAAAACGGAGAAAAGATATACCCAAATAGAAAAGGAGGCATTGGCAGCAACCTGGGCCTGTGAGCGGTTTTCCAACTATGTCCTAGGCCGAACTTTCCTGATAGAATCTGACCACAAGCCCCTGATCCCATTGCTCAACTCGAAATGTTTGGATGAGCTGCCTCCCCGCATCCTTCGATTCAGGGTACGCCTGGCCAGATTTTATTACACAGTCCAACATGTTTGTTCCAGGAAAGCTATTATACACAGTAGACATGCTGTCTCAAGCTCCATGGGATACAGAGGACGAGGAGACCACAGAGTTTCCAGCAGAGGTTGCAGCCTTTGTGGACAGTGTTATTCAATCACTACCTGCAACGTCACGGCAACTGGAAATTTATCGAAGAGCCCAAGCGGAGGACTCTATTCGCGCAATAGTCATTGAATACTGTCAATCCAGTTGGCCTGAGAAACTTACCCTAGACATCAGCATCACTCCATATTAGAAGGTTCGAGGTTCCTCTACAACCAACGCATTATCGTTTCCCCATTCCCTGCAACGAGAAACACTCCACTGAATTCACGAGGGCCACCAGGGAATTGAATGCTCCCGGATGCGTACTAAGACTTCGGTGTGGTGGCCAGGCATCTCGAGTCAGATTACAACACTTGTTGAAAATTGTCCTACATGTGCAATGGAGAGCAAACACAGGAGAGAGCCACTGATGGCAACCAAGCTCCCGGAGTACCCTTGGAAAGTGTTAGGAACAGACTTGTTTGAGCTCAAGGGAGACCACTATTTGCTCATTTCTGCCTATTTCTCTCGATATTTGGAAGTTGTTAGATTGACAACAACTACATCCTCTAGTGTCATAAGAAAATGATTTTCTCCTGATTGGGAATACCCGAAATACTATGAAGTGACAATGGTCTACAATGTGCATCTAAGGAGTTTGAGGAGTTTGCAAAGTCCTACGGGTTTCGACATGAGACAAGTAGTCCGCTCTATCCCCAGAGTAATGGACTGGCGGAGCGTATGGTGCAAACTGCCAAACGTCTACAGAGCAGATCAGACGACCCTCAACTCGCTCTCCTCACATACAGAGCAACACCGTTGCCTTGGTGTAACCTCTCTCCTGCTCAGCTGTTGATGGGAAGAAGTCACAGAACCACTGTTCCCCAATTTCAGCACTCATCTGATCCCCAAGTGGAGCTACCTTGAAGAATTCCATGAGAAGGATAGGGACTTCAAGGAAAAGCAGAAGAGAGACTATGACCGTCATTACCGGACAAGTGAGATGCCCAATATTCCAGAGGACACAGCCATATGGATACTGTCAGGAAACAAGCCCTAGAAGGGAAGAGTTGTTGCTCATGTTAACAAACCTCAATCATACCTAGTGGATACTTCAACAGGGAGACTACGGAGGAGTCGGTCTCACTTCCAAGTGGTCCCAAATCCCGAACCTGAAGAGACTGAACCTGAGATATCAGATCCTATGACAATGCAGAATTGAATCGTAACTCGATCTCAGACTGGAACCCTGGTTAGACCACCGGACAGGTTCTCTCCAGGGAGGGAGATGTAGCATGAGTTATTTAGATGGTCTATTTTCCTGTTCTATTTTAAGTAACCTCTTCTGTATATAAACTCTGTGCATTGCAATAATCAGTCATTGCCACGCATGACAGAGGCCCATAAGGTGGCAGCCAATAGGAGACTATGAGTTCACCCCAGTCACAGGAGAATGACTAGCAAAAACAATAAGAGCCAAAGCCTAAACCAACATTTCTACAGTTAAAGAGGCTGAAGCTGAGGGATATATCTGTGCTACACTCAAGCCAACAGCAAAACTATATCAATAGGGTATATCACGTGTGTCCACAGCGCTCTTGATGACAACTACACTTCCTTACAATACCGACCAACATCTCTCAAAGGCTTTGCAGCTTTGTGTGGTGTTCTTAGCTCCTCCACAACTCAGATAGAGATACACAGGCTGCTATAGCCATATATAGAAGTTGGCTAGATTTGTTTATAATCTTGCCTCTACATGGCTTCAATTACCACCAATTAGCATCAACACATGCATCCTGGGTAGGCAGAATAATTAAACATACAGTGTACATGCATCAAGTTAGTATCACTTCACTTTACATGTAACATCTTAGTCTCGGAACCAGACCCTCGTACACAGAGAAGGAGGGTCTGGTAAACATGCATACATAAACTCTTTATGGGATATGGCCTCCTTACAGGCTTCCTATGCAATAATTGAAGGTGTTGATTGGGTGCAACTATGCATGTGCACAATTAGCTACTATAGACTGTCGCTGCCAGTGAAGATAGTACAATCGTTAAGCCAGCGGTCCAGATAATTGGATTTTAAAGCAAGAACAGGAAGTGCCCGGGAGGCTTCATTCCAATGTGTAATTAGCGTGCCGCTTACTTCCTGCCTTTTCTAAGAGCCAGCTCTCTCAAACCATGGCCGATTCAAGCCGGACTTGCGCTCGTTTTTATACAATGGTACCTTAACTTTACGAAAATCCACTTTTGGTCGGCGTCAGGCAAGGTTAGGTGGCGTACGAGCGGCTTTTGTCAACATTGTCGCGCACGGCTCGATCGACATCCGCGCACAAAATTTTGTCACATTTTGTTACGCCTGGACCGATCTGCACGATCTATATATCGGCGGATAGCCCGACAAAAACTGCACAAAGTATGTGAAAACGGGCCTGTCTTACCGTAAACTTTTTGCACTACCTGAGCTACAAGCAAGCCAAAAATTTCGCGTTCACGTGTATGTAGACAGGCCTCAGGCACAACTCAGGGAGCTGGAAGAAGTGAGAGACTGTCGATACAAGCTAAAAGAAGCAAAAATAAGGTAACAGCAAGTTGAAATAAAGCGGGCAATAGCATATTCTAACCATATAGCTAAGATAATGCCATCTATAAAGTACCAGCCAGTAATTCATTGAACAAATGTGTGTACTTACGCCTGGGTTATACTGTAGCATTCTCCCTACAAGTATCGATCCTACATGCACTGATGACTAGCCTTGCACCCGGGAGTCTGGGTACAAGGCTATTCCAGTATACAACAAGAATGTGTAAACTGGCAAGCAGCAAAGCATATGCATTCTTTATCCACAGGTGTTTGTGAGCAAGGATGAAGTTAATACTTGAAAGTACTTTTGTTAGTGACAAAGTACACCTCAGATT
This sequence comes from Agelas oroides, assembly GCA_949130485.1. Taxonomy (NCBI): domain Eukaryota; kingdom Metazoa; phylum Porifera; class Demospongiae; order Agelasida; family Agelasidae; genus Agelas; species Agelas oroides. The sequence goes on along the minus strand of OX422191.1, from coordinate 5,930,298 downwards.
TTAGTTTTCCTTGCCACTGGTATTGTTTGGCATCGTAATTTATCCTGTTGACATACCATGGAAATATTGTATCAATTAGTGCCTTGCCAGTATCACTGATCTTTAATGCATTGATATGAAACTGCTTGGCATATCAACATAGTTGCACAGGTAGTGACCCCATCACATGCATTTAGTTATGCTATTTTTATAGCCTCATAATCAGGCCACCACCCAGGCTACAAAGGGGAAAATACTTGTGAACTGCCTAAGCCGTTTTGGTTCGGAACCAGTCACAGTCATGTTGTAAGAGAAATGCGTCTTAAAAAACTGGCAACTCTTCTTTCTTCTTTTGAAGACTAGCTTTTGAGAACTCAATCAACAACAATGCGCTAACTTAAACAGCATTCTGTTTTATGTAGTGAGCTAGTAAGGGCACATATACCTCGTACAGTATACAAGGCTGCTACTGGAAGCAATGCTGGTATGGGCCGTTGATGCACTAGTACATAAATTCTTATTCAAAACCATCCTCTTGGTCTCTCAAGATGGTGACATAACCATGGCACAATGATGTAACTGTACATCCTGTAGCTATATGCCAGTGTTGTCTCGCTCTGTCACTATATCACCTACTGGCTCAGCATCTGAAAATACCACATTCAATAGCATTGTATTTTCAGGTCCATTCAGGCACACTGGTCAGTAGTACATTGAGGGAATGAGACAACACTGGCATACAGATTGACAGACACAGCAACACACTTGCTACGGTAAGCACTCTCTGTTAGTGAATTACTGGTGATACTTTGCATTATATAGATGGCATTATCTTGGCTATATGGCTATTGCCCGCTTTATTTCAACTTGCTGTTACCTTATTTTTGCTCCTTTTAGCTTGTATCGACAGCCTCTCACTTCTTCCAGCTCCCTGAGTTGTGTCTGAGGCCTGTCTACATACACGTGAACGCGAAATTTTTGGCTTGCTTGTAGCTCGGGTAGTGCAAAAAGTTTACGGTAAGACAGGCCCGTTTTCACATATTTTGTGCAGTTTTTGTCGGGCTATCCGCCGATATATAGATCGTGCAGATCGGTCCAGGCGTAACAAAATGTGACAAAATTTTGTGCGGGGATGTCGATCGAGCCGCGCGCGACAACGTTGACAAAAGCCGCTCGTACGCCACCTAACCTTGCCTGACGCCGACCAAAAGTGGATTTTCGTAAAGTTAAGGTACCATTGTATAAAAACGAGTGCAAGTCCGGCTTGAATCGGCCATGGTTTGAGAGAGCTGTCTGTTGGAAAAGGCAGGAAGTAAGCGGCACGCTAATTACACGTTGGAATGAAGCCTCCCGGGCACTTCCTGTTCTTGCTTTAAAATCCAATTATCTGGACCGCTGGCTTAACGACTGAGTACTAGTAACGAAGCGACCATTTGATAGTACCTTGGAGAGCGCCACTGCTACTTTTGGCAGACCATTTAAACAGCGAATAGCAGGGCAGCCCAGAACTGTGGAGTGTGGTGTTGGCTAACGAAATTTGCGTGACTTGTGTCCACTGCCGTGAATGCCTCGGCTACATCAAGCATGAGCGCCTCCAGACGGCTTACAACAACTGCGATGGACTTACGTCTGCCTCCGTGACTTCCATGCGCCAAAATTTGGATGAACGTAGACTACCGTAGCAAAGGGACTTTCACAGTTCCACTGCCCGGTAGTGAAACCGAAGACTTCTATCCCTTTCATAACAGCTTTCCAGCTCCTCGAGATTCACTGGAGAATATCTAAGCATGTTGAATGATGGTCGCTTCGACTCTTGTATCAATCGCTGGTCCGTCAATCAAATTTGCCATGTTGTTATTACACGAACACGTGCCTTCGTGGGCACAAATGTAATTACACAGTCATCAACCAATCAGATTCATCCCGCCGAAATTCCGCGGACTTCAAATTTGTATGTATGCAAGTTTACCAAACCCTCCTCCTCCTCCGCATGTGAGGGTCTGGTTCCGAGACTAGTAACATCTATGCTTATTGTTAAGAGTTGGATTGTGCACCCAATTCCGATTCTCTGTACAGGGTGTGTGTACTTCCGTGTATGTCTACTTGTCTTACAGATATACTAGTGAACCTCTCAAAGTTTGCTTAGTGGCAACGTCTGTGCTTAGCTAATGAGCTGGACTTGATTCCCTGTTCCACAATTGCCCTATTATAGCTAAGCTTCCACGCTATGTGTAGTGGGTTAGCTTAATGATTTGTGTACGGACAGGACAAGCTGGGTTGTCCATCTTTCAAGTCACCTTTTCTTGTGTGGCTTGTAGTACAATAGACAGGTACAATAGCTCATACTTGCAAGGCTTTCCTATTTGACTCCTGTACTTGAGAATGAGTTAGACAAATGATAACAGGCATTATCACACACACATACACTCACCACTTGGCTTTCCACCCCCACTAGGAGCCAAGTTTGTCCAGAATATGGAATGGTTGATATGACCTCCACCATTAAACTTCAATGCTCCATGCACTCCTATCATACCACTGACATCACCTACATATAATACAATACAACAAAAAGCATTACTAGACCAACTACAAGTATTTCAAGGGGCGTCTGCAATCACTGGACTGGACTACTGGACTGGACAACTGGACTCTAATTTCAATGCACTAAAAACAAGATGTAGAGTTGTATACTGCATTACCTTGGCATACAAAATTGCAGTAGGCCATCCTGTTCAGTGGTCTTGAACTATTTTAACACATTAACAAGCCACTAGAGTCTGGCAACATCAAAGTTCCAGCACTGGCATTGTAAATGTGGCTTGGGACTTGTATAATCGACTCCTGTTGGCTACCTAGGATGCTGGCAGACTGATTAGAATGTAGGCACCATATTCGAGCACGCTTTGAAACATGTTGCGAGCTCTGCTACACACAAACTACATAACGTTTAGCCTCGTACCCAGGCAGTTAGTATGAACGGCCTAGCTACATAAAGGCCACACCCTTTGAGAGGGTGTGACCAGTCACCGTTGTAGACATGGTAGACCTAGGACTTTCACTATCTGTTTGAGAAAGAACGAGAGATCCTGGAGTGCTGGGTATCGTTATTGCTGAGTGCCTAAGCGTGAGCTCGAGGCTACTCAGTTTGCGTTTGTCCGCCACACTTGCATGGGCAATTTGCTGCACTGTAGCAGTAGCTACATCACTTATTGTACATAAATAAGTACCTAAGGTACGTACCTCTTTGTAGCAAAATGGCTATCCTTGCAGGTTGTTAGAGTGTATTATGCAACTCCACAGGTAGATAAATATTACTAGAGAGCATAAAAATGTTTTTAGTACACTGAAATTAGAGTCCAGTAGTCCAGTCCAGTGAATAGAGACGCCCTACTTCAAGCCTTAATTTGGTAGGCGCACAGATCAAGCAGATCAAACAGATTGGAAGTGCGACTGAGCTGTTATAGACAGCACTTGGTGTTCTTACAAACTAAGCCCAACCAAACTATGCGGAAATCACTTTCAAGTAGTACCACACACAGAAGAGGGACTTTTCCAGCCTCATCCCTGGGCCCTCACCGCCTGGTTACTTCCAATTTACAAATACGAAGGAGGAAGGCTTTGGAGATTTCATCACATGTGATGATAACAGGTAGACAGAGGGTAAACACACCAGAGACAACGCCTGATCATTATAGTTCACGAGCTTTGCGTTGATCAGTCTCAGTGTATCAAACAAGCTGTGTTGATGCTCCCTCGCAAGCGCTTCAGCTTCCAGTCCTTCGATAGCCATTATAACAAGGAAGGACCTCGAGATTCTTCGGCAGGTACTGGCCATCCATGTGTCTACCCTCTGTCTACCCTACATCATCATCATACGTGATGAAGTGTCCCAGGTCTTCCCTTTTCACTTTTGCATACTGCAAGCAATACTAGAGCAAGGGAATTTCAAAGGCCTGGGGAACAAGGCAACGTCTGTCCAGAATCTGGAGTAGGAGTCCAACATTACATTAGAAAGGCAAGTAAAAGGTAGCTTGCTTAGTATTCAAGTTGTACGACAGACAATTGACAACTGACTCTGGGGGTGTGTTCTGGAGTCTGGACCACTACTCAACATGATTCACGCGTTAGGGAGTGACTTGCAAAACGAATAACATGCCTGTCTACATACCTCTCTCCACGCACTCCTTGAGCTGATCCTCGGCGGTATTGAGGTTGTTAACATAGGCGGCATGGTGTTTTGAGTGGTGCAACTCCATGATCTCGCCTGAAATCACCGGCTCCAGGTCCTTGTAGCAGTAGGGGAGCGATGGAAGTGTGTGCTTCGTTCTCACCAATGCTGGCGCCATGCTAGCAGTCATTCTGGATAAGCCTAGTCTACTGCACTGCATCATTTTGTTCATACTGCCTTTCTGACTAGAGGACCGATTATTGTGAACTTTGACCTCAGTCGCGGCCACGTGACGGCAGCTGTTGTTAGCCTCGTTCCCAGGCCACTCCAAGAGATTTTATCTACAGCTGGGACTGGCCTGGGTACGGCATTCAAAATTGGACAATTGTCAACACTGTCGTACTAGAAAATGTAGAACATTGTGGGGGCGAGCCTGAGCAAGCTGATACAGGATATTATGTCACTGATGAGTGATGTAATACAATCATCCTCCTACATACACATCCATTTACCATTACACAGGGGGCTTTCAAATTGTTTTTTTGCTTGCTGGTTTACTAATTTGTCATGGTATATAGCAGGAACTATAGCCAAATTTCAAAACGCACAAGTAGCTAAGTCCTCACCCGAGATAGCCAAGTATCACATATGCCAGCCATTTCTCCAGCCAGGGCAGCTATAAATGTAGCTACACATGCATGGACTAAGCTTTACGATGAAATCATGAGCTGGATTTCTGACGTTTATGAGTGCCATCAATGCCATGCGTGACTAGCTCTACCGCGACCTCAACCACTCTCCATATTTGTACCGCTTGTGAGCGGCCTGCCGTTGATGGTCGGTAGAAGCACAAACCAGAAGTAAGTTGCCACGTGTGCTTTAACTTCAGTTGTCTTCGCTCCGGGTCGCCGACGCTGCACTCGGGCAGTAGACCTCATAACATGCTTCGTGCACGAGATCGATCTCCGTGAAATATTTGAATGCGCTCATTTAAAATGTACGGTATATGGCCGCAAGCAAGCACGTACGTACGTACGTACGTAAACACACTTCCGCAATGCAGTCCCGCTAGTGTGGGGCTCGCTCAGGCTCGCCCCAACTAATTCTCACAAACATTCCTTCTTTGTACATGCACCCAAGTTATGGAATGACCTACCTTTCGATGTGGCTCCCATCAACTCTGTGACTGTTTTGAAACATAAACTGATCAATGCTCAGCTGTAGTTAATACTATTAATTTAATCTATTTATGTATCGTTATATCCTTGTTTGGTCACAAGATTTATATTAGCTATTATATAGCTATCTTCTTGTATGACCTGTGCCGTTGCACAAATTTATTGCTATAAAAAAAATTTAAAAAATAAAAAATCATGGTCTAAACCCGTTCCAATTTCATGTGCTCAGATCTTGCAAATTTTCTGGGTCACAAAATTTTCTTGGTCAGTCTCCATTCCATCCCAATGACAAGATTTCATGCTCAAAACCTGTTTCAATCCAGTAACAAAATTTCATGCTCAAACCCTATTCCATTCCAATGACAATTTTGTGCTCAACCCCATTCCATTCCAACAGATACTCGAGGCCAGCCACGCGGTGTTTTCGAGGCTTAACTTTTAACTTCGAGCCCTCACTACAAAGGCAATACTTAACCGACGGTCTAGGGTTAGCCTACCAGGCAAGTTAGCTGAGTATTCGAGCAAGTCAAATTAACAGTCCACCTGTTCCCGCGGGATAATTTCGGTCATCTTCGTTATCGGAGATCAGGGAGATTGTGGCAAGTGAATTGAGCTGCATCCCTCCAATAACCACCAGGTGTCCGGTGCAACCGGCTGCATCCCTCCGATCACCACCAGGTGTCCGGTGCAACCGGCTGCATCCCTCCGATCACCACCAGGTGTCCGGTGCAACCGGCTGCATCCCTCCGATCACCACCAGGTGTCCGGTGCAACCGGCTGCATCCCTCCGATCACCACCAGGTGTCCGGTGCAACCGGCTGCATCCCTCCGATCACCACCAGGTGTCCGGTGCAACCGCTGCATCCCTCCGATCACCACCGGGTGTCCAGTGCAACTAGATGCAACCCTCCCATCACTACCAGATGTTCTGTGCGACCAGCTGATGCATTGGCTGTGCATCCTCATTATATATGAATGAATGAATGAAATTTTATTGTCACGCCACAAGGCAACAGGCCAATTCTGGCCTATGAGACAGAGTACAAAAACACGCAACACTTGTTAAACAAAATTTCTGGGGAATGGGTATTTCAGTACTTGTATATAAGAGGTAAAGAGGTAAAGGAGGAGGAGAGTGAAAGATAGAGAGTGAAAAGACCCTTTTTTTTTTCTTTGTTTTTTTTTTGTTTTTTTTGTTTGTTTGTTTGTTTTTTTTTTCTTTTTTTTTAGCTGCAGCAAGTACAAGAGCCTAGGTATCAGAGCACAAAAGACATATATACACAACAAAACCAAAAAAAAATCGGGGACTAAGCAGAAAAGGGAAAGTGTAGTGTTTCTGGAAGGCAGAATTGTGCATTGTAGCAAATCGCATAGCAACAGGTCAAAGTAAAGAGGTTGGTGATTGCCGATAGATGGAAAGACTGGGGTTGTGGGATGTAGCATATAGCATAGTGTAGAGAGTGAGTGTAGCTTGGTATAGCAGAAAATGGTAGAAGGAAGGTTTGCGGTTGCCACGTTGAAAAGTGTAGCATATAGACAAGTATAGTAGAAGTTAGAAGGATAGCATAGTAGAAAGTGAGTGAAGAATGGTGTAAGGGAAGGTGGGCAAATGTATAGAAAGGTTGTTTTGTGGCTGCAAAGTAAAGAAGTGTAGCAGACAGCAAAAGGTAGTGGAAATTCAGAAGGATGGGGGACGGTAGAGTTGCGGAGGGGTGTGTAGCGATGCAGCACAAGCTGTAAGCATGTGTCAGTAGGGAGAGCAAAAATGAAGTGTGGGTATATATAAAGAAAAGAACAAACAGACAAACTGGTAATGGGGTACAAAAATTTTGAAGTTTGGTTGGGGGGGGTGCAGTTGTTTCAGGACAAGTAAGTTGTTTTTACAACTACCAAACACTCCTCCTACTGTTCTGATTAGTGTGGTTTTACTAGATTACATTCTACAGTTTTAGGGTCTCTGTGGTTACCCACAAAAGTAGGTGTGAAATCTCTGTTGTGATTACAGCTGTTCTATAGGGTGTCCAACCTGAAATACGAAAGTGTGCGCATTGGTTCCAAAACAGTGGTTTTCATAAGAGCCAACCCAGGTAAGAAAGAAACCACAGACGGATTGGGTTCGCATGTCATTTCTTTTGGGATCGGTGCACTTTTCCGGAAGTGGTAAATTCCGAAAAATGGCACGTGACCAAAAATTTAAGTTCGCCGTAACCGGTAAAATTATTTCGTTCCTAGACCACTGACCACTGCCAGCGAGGCTACTTTAAACATGGCAGTGAGTTATACATTAGGTCTGTGAGGGTAAGTTTCTTGGGAGATAACTAGGCCCATGGCTTGATATTGGTCACGTACCATTTTGCGGGACTTACCACTTCCGGAAAAGTGCACTGTTTCCGAATAAAATTGACATTCGAACCCGATCCTTCTGTGGTTTCTTTCTTGCCTGGGTTAGCTCTTATAAAAACCAGTTTTGGAATCAATGCCCACACTTTCATTTTTCAGGTTGGATACCCTATGTTCTAGCTACTCCTACACTTAAGTCGGTGCGTACATATATATGTAACCAGTTTTGCGAACTGCATAACCTTGTGGTGTAGATAAAACAGCTCCTACTTCACTTATAGTTGGTACGAAATTGGTGTGAAATTTTCAGTTGTTACTCCAGCTAGCTACCCAAGAATCATAAACTGTTTTCTGTTACTTAAGTATACAACTATAGTGAATTGTCTCATTCCCTCTTAGCTTTCAACTGCTAGTAAATTGTACACCATGTCAGTTTTGTCAGATGATGCTCCCTGTGCCAATCGTGGGGATATAGTTAGTGGTGAGAGCCAGGCTCTAGATTTCACAGAGTTCAGCAAGGTATTTACACAATTCAAGGAAAAGCCAGCTGTACACTTACCTAGGTAGTGCAGGACACTTGGTAGTATTGGAAACTGCGCCAGAACTTCCATTATTCAAGTGATGTACTGTCACGAAGTAACCTGCCCCCCGAAGTGTCCCCCAGGGGCAAGTTACTTCGAAGTAAACCGTCCCCCTTTGAAGTTATTTGCCCCCCTCCCTCCGAAGGATCTCGCGCAAAGGACAGTGGACCGGGATTCACTTTGTTCACCGATTCTGAGGTCAGGCACGTGCGCTGTGATTACGTAATGCATTACTCGAGTGTATGTAAGAGTAGTCTCGCGGAGCCAGACTCTCACTCCCGCTTTTCGTGTGAGAGTCTGGCTCCGCGAGACTAATGTAAGAGGGGGAAAGTTGGCGTGTCCGAAACACAGAAAAGCAAGGTGAGGGCGAAATTTATGTAAAGCTAGTCTAAAATTATGCCCCTGCAAAGTGATAGTCTGATAGTTGAGGTAGAAATATGGGATCTGTGCCTGCCAGTGGCACACATGTATGTACAATGATTTATATAAGTTACATGTGTGCTACTGGCAGGCTACATACTCTTGATGACACCCCAGCTTGAAGTGCTCAAGCATCTTGGCCTTGCAAACTTTGATGACAACAGATCAGAATTGAAGCGATTTTACCATTTGTCGCTGTTTGGGATGATGTTCAAAGAAAGCCACCAAATTGTTTTGTTGGGATTGCCATTTTCTCCCCAAGGAGCTGGAATAACTCCATGGTGGTTGTCATTAACTTTATGCCTTGGCTGATGATCATGTAAGCCGGAGCAAACCAACCACAGCACAGATTGCGTTCAGTGTCATGCACAGGGAAGGGTCAGGTGGCTTCTCAGAGGGTTTGTGTGTTTGTGGAATGCACTCAGAGGAAAAGCTGATTGCTAGCTTTTGAAAGGGAACTCCAAGTTTAAAATTGGTACCTGCTCACTCTTTGTCTGCTGACACAAGCCAAATACCTAATTGGGCTTACACCAGATTTTTAATCGGTAATATAATGTAGTCTCGCAGGCCCAACCCACTTCCGCAAAAGAAGGGAAGGGTCTGGTGAACTGCGTATACAAGCCATGTCCCACTGGAATGCAATTAGCTGGATGATGTAACCAGATATCAAATAATGCACTCTTGAATTTACCTGTTGCGGAGTAAGCACGCTCCTCGAGAAGTAGTATAGTCGAAGTGTTTTGTACAGCTTCTGCAGTAGCGGAAAAGATGCCCTAGCTCTCTTTCACCATTTTCAAGACTGCTGTTGCTACTCAAACAGTGATGTAATGCATCATTTGACAAAATACTGCAATGTGATTGTACCACACTGTGCAGTGCAGTGGGACACAGCTTGTATACGCATTTCACCAGACCCTTCCCTTTTGCGGAAGTAGGTCTGGCTTGTGAGACTAAATATAATGCAGGAGCAAGTAAAAGTACTTCAATTGTGCTGCTAAAATCTTGCGATTCTTCAACACAAAGCATTTATTTATCCTTCATCTAATTTTACAAAGCTTCAGCACAAGGATTCTGGCTTTTGTCACAAGACCCTTTCTCTGTTGGTTGGGTTTGGGCACGAGACTGGTAGACAACAAAATTAAGTAGCTGAGTGATTTACAGCCATCTGTCTGATTGGCCGCATTCAACACACGAATGCTCATCAAGTCACCAGACCTTTATCTGTGAACAGGAGGGAGACATGACGTCACATCATAGTGGCAATTAATATGCTGTGATGACATTCCAAGAATTGTGAATTAGTGCTACAAACAAGAGTGGTTCTATGAATGAAGTCAGGATGAGTGCATTCAGTTTTCAACTGTGCTGAAGCCATCTGACAGGTTTAATGGTCAGTTGTTCATGAGAAGCAATTTTGACTAGCCAGGCGGCTTCAGCTTTGTTGAAAAATCCATGTGCCCACATCGGTTTCGTCCATAGAGCACTAGTTGTAGCTCGTACAGCACATTGTCAATGCCACATGATCACCATGGGCTAGTGTGGCGGTGCGTATTATGTCATTGGTGAATGCTAGGAATTTCATTCTAATCCATTAATGTGATGTTTACTATTCCCATTGTTCTCTTTAGATGCAAAACACAAAGATCCAAGTTCCGAGACAGTCACAGATCTCTACCAAATTTGCAGACACAGTAGCACATTGCTTGTGTCACTGTTCTCATCTTCAGCTAGATAATATGCATCTAAAATTTTGCATTATTTCATTTCAGTGAACCTTGTGTATATTTTACTTTATCAGAGAGTTTAGTACTTTTCTTCTACATTGGCTGTGATTTCCATTTGTTTTAGCTTGCATGAAGACTTCATTCTGCAAAGCCAAACCCTACATATTGGCATGCGTAGCCTGTACACTGCCAGTGCCAGTCAGTTCGGCGCGCGAATGCGCGCATCAGCATATTCTGTCACGTGGTAATCATGTGCCTTCTGTCCTCAGAGTCGGTGAACAAAGTGAATCCCAGTTGACGTCGACCCCGTACCAAGAGCGGGGTTCACTAAGTTCACCCAACTCCATGTGGTGACATAATAATTTGTAATGTTTATTCCTTGCGCATTGCGCGCGCGGATCGAAGATGGAACTGGATCCAGACATGCTACATGTCGTAGTTTTATACTTATAGTAACTCTGCGAACTAAATGCAGCATAATTTCTGGACCTGAAGAGGTTCACTACTTTTTTCATGCCTTTTTTCTAGCTTGTGAGCTGAATAGCTAATACCTACAGTGCTAGCTGGTTATAGGAGTAAATGTTCATCTACATGCTGTGTGAGTCTAGTCTTTCATGCTCAGGTCTAGCTTCACCCGTCTAGTGAGCCATGTACAGATTTTGTGTGAGCATCTTGGGGTACGGTTTCACTGCATTATTTAAGATACCAGAAACTTGTCCCTCAGCAAGTCATGCAAAACAGGTGCTGGAAGGCATGCAGCAAAACAAAACACCAGAAAAAAATCACATAGTCTGTATTGTGTCCAAAGATGTTGTGCAACATTTTAACAAGAATGCTGAACTCTAGTGTATATTCCCTGTTCGCCTACTCCCGTTTTGCCTACTCCCATTTTGCCTACTTTAGACCAAAAAAGTGGCGTTTCGCCTACTGTTAAAAAACACATTTTCTAACAGTTCTATGAATATGAATACACACTTGAAGAGTGCAGAGAGACCCACTGCAGCTGTGACTTCTCCCACACCTCCAGAAGATACAACCATCTCGTCCTCACCGATTCAAAACATACTTATGACCTTCATAGACAATTGCTCTGGCTCCTTGGTGGTTACAAACTCCATGATGATGATGGTAAATAAGGAACACATGCAACCACTGTATCATAGGCGTAGGAAAGACTTTTTGATTGGGGGGTGGGGGGGGGGGGGGGGGGGGGGGGGGCACTCTTGAAACTACACATAGAGTAGTGAGCAACTTATGTAACAATTTATGAAAACTTGGGGGGGCACATGCCCCCGGTGCCCCCCCGGTTCCTACGCCTATGTGTATATATCTTCCACATTACAACCTATAATTTCACCATCTTTGACTGTACCAAAACATGGTTGACCTGTACAGGTTGGTACACTCAACTACATACAGCTCTTGGTACAGTCTTGGTACAGACAAAGCACAGGATGTCACTTTGACACGGCCCAAATAGATTTTTTTCAAAGACAAGCCTACTTCTGGATGTTGCCTTGACATCACTTTGATGCCCAAATATAATCTTTTTACTAGTAGGCGAAACGCCACTTTTTGGTCTAAAGTAGGCGAAACGGGAGTAGGCGAACAGGTAGCAATTCGCCACTAATATATGTCCCGTGTAGAAGTGTTTGCAACCGGATCAAAATTGAATCAAGCAATCAAAGCCCCTTTTGGGGGCCAATCAAAGGATCAAGAACTGCTAAAATCAATGGAGTACGAACACATGGCTGCAATTTGACCTTTGACCCTTTGAAAATCAACCGCTGAAGAGCGTGAGAAGGGAACAATCAAGCGATTAAGCACACTTGCCAATCAAAAGCCTTGATCCCCTTGATCCCGGTCACAAACACTTGAATAGGCGGCATGTGGCTACCCCTTGGCCTTACACTGTAATCAACTCTTGGTCTTACTAGGTAACAGGTTAGCTCACAAGCTGGGGACGAGCCTGAGCACAGTATTATATACTGACTGAACCTGTTGGGGGTTTTACACGAGTCCAGTATTAGCTACAAAATTTTCTTGCTATAAAATTAAGTTGCACCATCTCTTTGAACACAATACAGACTACCTGATGTCTTGTCCAACTGGTGTTTTGTTGCTGGATGCCCTCCAGCAACTCAAACTCGACTTGAGGAGCTAACTGCTAATGCATGTGCTGCAAGTCTTTTACCCTTCGCAGGGAGGTGTGGCTTACGAGACTAGATCCAGTTCTGTGGCGCTCTGCGCGCGCAATGCGCGCATTACAGTTTATGACGTCACCACATGGAGTTGGGTGAACTTAGTGAACCCCTACCAAGAGCAGGAGCGACGTAGTCAGATCATTAGCTGTCATGAAGTGCCATATAAGAAGCATGCATAATGCGCAAATGCATTTTAGTCGGGATGCACTCACAACACTTCGAGTACGGAAGTAATTATGGTCATAAGTGTATGTAGAGCCAATACAAGTGCATTATTTCATAAATATGGAGACGTAATAGTAATATGACATCTCATCAAAAAGCATAAGCGACTTCCAGGACTGCTCTATGAAGTGAAAACTGGCTTATATCCAAGTACAGAATGGAAACTGGAAGGGCAGTTTCGCAGGTGAAGAAGTTCAACATGATCCAGACCAGCAACATTTTTGTTTCAAAATTTTGTTAGACAAAATGGGAATGCACCGTTTTTCCACGTTAGATGCGGTGGGTAGTCACTTACATGTTGCTGATAGAAGCATTTGTGACCAGGATAAAAAGTAGTGATTACCAAAACCAGGTCACTCTGCTTTTAAGTACTTTGTGTGCCGGAACACTGCTTTGTTGTAAAATTATCCCCCGGACACTCTACTTCGAAGTAACTTGCCCCCCGGACATTTTACTTCGGGGGGCAAGTTACTTCGTGACAGTACAAAGAAGGAAACAACCAGTACATGCACGTGGTTTAGAATGTTCTAGATCTAGCTAGGAAGTATATATATTAATATAACTAAAAATACTACAGCATGACATACATAATCATAAAGTGCATAGCAGAGTCAAGTGTCCACATACAGTCCGACAAAAGGGGATTTCTCCAACACTCCTTCTCACTTGCAGGCGGAATGTCCATACAGATTGCAGACTGGTTGTCTTCAAGAATCACAGTTGCTCCAGTTGGGCTGTTCCTTAAATCAACTCGCCATTTGCAATGGTTACCCTCTCTCCATAGTAGTTGGGTGGTCATCTCTCCCTTTCTGATCGTCACAACACTGGCTCAGCTGCTTCATCAGCAACTGGCTCTTCGTCGCTGAAAGAGTCAAATTCAATGTACCGTTTTTCATCTTGCTCGCTTGGCTCCTTCTCAACTCCATGGTCTGATTCGTTGAACAGAACATCCCGACTGTAGAAGACTCTTGCCCGCTTTGGATCGTACAGTTGATATCCCTTTGTCTCAGTACCATATCCCAGGAAAATGCACTTCCTCGTTTTCGAGTCGAGTTTCTGTCGCTCATCCTTGGCTGCATGGGCGTACATATGGAGCGTTATTAGTGCCAAAATAGGCGCTCACTTATTTAAGTAACCACAAATTGAAGTAGTGCGCTTTATATTGAGAGGGCGCTATAACAAAACGGTTTCAACGCGTAGAACGGCTCCGAAGCAAGCGCTTTTCATTCGGAAAACGGTTTGAAGAGATCGCATACGTAGTCCGAAGACAACGATCCTTACGCCGAGGGCGGTAGTGGAAAGGACGGTTGCGATACGGAGGGCGGTCTTGGAGAGGACGGTTGCGATACGGAGGGCGGTCTTGGAGAGGACGCTTTCGACACGGAAGGCGGTCTTGGAGAGGACGCTTTCGACACGGAAGGCGGTCTTGGAGAGGACGCTTTCGACACGGAAGGCGGTGGTGGAGAGGACGGTAGTGGGGAGCACGGTTTCCACTTTTATGGTAGTTATACATACTGTAACAATTGAAATTCGGATAGCCATAAGTATGAGTCGTGACTGCAGCGCTACTGGATGTCAAGTCAGTGGTTGACTCTCCCCGCAAAAATGTAGTGCTTTACACACTTCTGACCATTCTTACCCTTAAACCTTTATGTTACTGGATGAAACTTTCGAGGCCAATAATTATAGTTTTGTAACAGCTGGAGTGGATTAACTGAGGTTCATAAATTTCTAAATTTACAGCAATGGGACGTGCTTTTTGTACACTTGCTGTATACTGTAAAATGGTCTGATAGTTCCCTCACTGAACACTGGCTGTGAACTGTAGCTACATACTGGCATTATGGCAGGTTTGTTGATTAATTACCACAGTAAGCATGTTGGTCAACTACCGGATTGAACGCTTGTGGAGGGACGTCTTCCAAGGTGTCCTCAAGTTCTACTACGGTTTGTTTTATCATCTAGAAGACATGGGAATTTTGGATCCTAACAGCCTTTTCTGCCTTCATTATGTATATCTAGCCCGAATCAATTGACATCTATCCACATGGAAGAATGCTTGGAACATGCACCCACTGAGAACTGAGAGCAACAATACTCCTGTACAAATATGGATGCGAGGACTGCTTGCTCATTCCACCCAGCATGACGTGAAAGCGATTAACTTTTGGATGAGGTACTTAGTGAGTTGTGCATGTATGTCATTTAGAAGTAACTACTGTCCATTAATCCAATAACAACTTACACTTTTAGGCCCTCTTTTCAAGTTACGGTGTTGATTGGGATGGACCACCAACTGTTGAGGATAACAGTGCTAATGAAGTTGTTGTACCAGAGACGAACTGCCCTCTTTCACAAACACAGTTGGCAGAGCTACATGCGTTGTATGACCCTCTTAGCCCCAATGACAACTTTAGCGTAAATTTGTTGTTAAATGTTCTTCAGTTTGTTGAAAACAATCTTACACCATAACTCTTTTGTATTATGTGTTTACCATTCGTCAATTATACTCTGCTTTACTGTATTTTTAGTATAGGCTTTGTGCTTTTAGTCTAGTTATACCTATTTTTTTGGATTTCTGAAATGCATTTACAGTTTCCTGATTTTACAGATATTTTAGTTATAGTTTCAATTACTAAAACTCCAAGACCGCTTTTAAAAAGGTATTCAGTTATTGGATGTTTTCTGTTCTAGTATAATTATGGTTTCTTCATGCATGGACATCCTTGGATGTTTTGGTTTAGTTATAGTTTCCACTCAATCAAGAAAAATCAGTTTTGATTAACTAAAAAGGCCACAGTAAAAGGTATTTAGTCAAAGTTACAGTTAACTAACTTTAAAACAATACTTACCATCCACCTCGCAATCGCATTCCTCTACAACACCGTTCTCTCTACTACCGCCGTATCCAAATCAGAATCGGGAGACAATTTATTCACACAAGTTGGAGTACGCTCACGTGACATGTGACACAGCGCATGCATGTAGTCGTGACCGCGCGAGAAGCGCGGGAAATATAATTATGTTCAGATAGCGCAACTGAAGCTAACCGTCATGGAGAGACCCGAATGGGCAGAAGGATTAGAGGCCAAAGGGGTGTACTTTGAGGGCATGGTCAGCGATGCAGACCAGAGAGTGGAGAGGCACAACCTGGAAACTGTAACTTCCTATGGTACCAGGACGTCAAGGAAGGTACCAGTAGTGAACACACCTCCACCAACACCACAACTCAAAGAAAATGTAAGTTGAGCATTATTCATTATTATACCACATTACATCACTTTCTAAGTATTTCAGTGGATGAACAGCGGAGTGTAACGGGTCATATACTCCTGTAAAATAGTTTGCGCAAAACTTGCATAATGTACGGAATAGTTTACACAAAACTGATTATAGTTTACTGTCTGACTGTGGTATAAATTGGATATACTACCTATACTTGGGGTATGAACATGAATACTCCAAGTATAGGTAGTACATCCAATACTTCTATTGTAAAGGTAGGACTACATTTTCATAAAGAATGAAACTTCATACACAGGAACAAAAGCAACATAAAGCCCCACGGTTGTTTCTGAAGAAAACAGAAGGAGGTCAGAAAATTGACTTCAAAAACACACCGTTCTCTGTGGAAGAAGAAAAGATTATGGATTGTCAGTACCCAGTGGTCTTGGGATTCCTTGCCCCAGACGTATCTTCAAAGTCCACACCTTAGTTGTGACACTGAAGCTTTGAATAGCCTTGATGACTCTGCTAACTCATGGTCTAGCCAGCAACTAGGCGAATGTGTGGACAGTCCCCCCCATGAGAGTACATCTGCTAACTACACAAGTTCCTTACCAAAGAAGGTGAGATTACTAAATGCCAGAGGAGGGATGACATGACGTTACGTCGTAGGGACAATTAGTGCACTCTGATCACATTCCAAGGGCAAGAATCGGTGGATACAAGCTACAAGGATCACTCTATGTCACGACAGGCACATAGGGTTATCGACTGAGATGACATCTGCATGGCCTGCGCCCATCATGACTTCGTCCATAGAGTTCGTTTAGCTTTCCTCCACACTTCTTGGCCTTGGAATGTCAGTTAATAGTCCCCATCACGTGATCACATGCATCCTACCTCCTCTGGCTAAAAGCTTGCTGTCTTTTTATCCCTTTAGGTGAAAGCACAGAGTGCAAAGGCCTTGCAGCAGAAAATAAGTATCACTTCGAAAGTGATCCAATCTTTAGCATACACAACAGATGACACTGACAGATTGTGAGATCTTCTAGTCCAACTAGAAGCACTTGAGAAGCAGTTCAGAAGAATCCTTCCATCTACTGAGGGCCTAATCATGCGTTCCACATCTCTCTCTGATAGAACTAAATGCATTAAGCGGAAATACAGCAAGCTTCTGCAGCAAGCCCAACACTATTCCACATTGGATTTGTATAGAAAGCACAAACCAGGAAGAAAAAGGCAAGATTGGCGATTTCGGAACAGAGTGGGTGCCAAGGCTGACCGACTACGAGAGGTGAGCAAATTGTATTTATTTATTTATTTATTTATTTATTAGCTTCATTTTTACCTCTGTATATGGTTGTTCACTCTTTTTTGCAGAATTCCAACAGTCGTCCCCACCATATCAACTGTAATGTGGAGGATTCAAAAAGCACAGTAAATCACACTGTTATAGCAAGCACAAACAGCTTATATCATAGAATAAGTCATAATTATCTCAAGTGTATCCTATTGACCTATATCGCTAATTTCATTACAACAGGTGCAGAGGGAAGATGATACACAAATCTCTCACAAAATAGGTATCACATAAATGTATACCTCGGTTTGTAACTGTGTCAATTGCTTGCCTCCTTCCCCACAGGACAGAAGCGTAATCGGTGTGGAGACTGTGAGGGGTGCAAAAGAGATGATTGTGGGAGTTGCAAGTTCTGCAAGGACAAGCCTAGGTTTGGGGGTCCTAACAAGAAGAAGCAGTGTTGCATTATGAGAAGATGCCACCTGGCAACCACTGAAAAAGTAAGATCTACATTGTTTGTATGTACTCACTGGATTTATTTCCTTTTTTTTTAATATCAGGCTGTGCCATCCAACAAGCTACCCCTAGCTTCCTCTAACCCAGACCATGTCCTCTCCATACAAGGAAGGAAACGCCACAGCATCATTGGTGACGGAAATTGCCTTTTTAGGGCCCTGGCCTACATCGTGTATGGTACAGAAGATCTTCATGCAAAGATGAGATCACTGTTAGTGGATTTTGTATCCAAAAATCAACCACTTTTCCAGCCACTAGTCATCTCAGGAAAGCTTGAAGAACATATACAATACATGCTTCATTCCAGACAGTGGGGTATGCAAGTGGAACTACAAGCAGCTTCAACCTTATTTCAGATGGATCTTTACACTCTACGACAATCCCCCCAAACACACGAGTATGGCTGGACTAGGTACAAGCCACATGAAGCTACTAATCTTCAATTCCCTACTGAAAATTATCCAAGGACCCTCAATGCTATGGATCACATGGAACTATGCCATACTGGTGGCTGTCACTTTGACTGCATTGTTGATGAAGAGAACCTTTTCCCACTTGTTTGCCCACGCTTACCTGGAAGTCACATATACATAGACAAAGTCTACTAATACTTTACTTTTTACTTCTGCTTGCATTTGCGTCTTTCTTGTAGTCCGCTCCTTTTGTACACTTCGTCTACTAGTGTCGTATCACATTCTGACGTAATTTGTTGTGGCACGTGACTTCCGTACTCCGACTCATGTGAATAAATTGTCTCCCAATCAGAATCGTGCTCTCCGCTACCGGCCTCCGTGTGGAAACCGTGCTCCCTAGGCCTGAGCCTATTATGCTCAAGATTGGACCTATTTTTCTTTCTGGAAATTCCTAAGAATTTATTCCCACAACATCACCCTATTATTCTCATTATAGCCATGCATCATGCATAGAGTAAAACAACAATGACACACGAATGACATCACACATACAGTCCAGAGGGAGTTAACGGTTTAAATATTGTACGCGACTGCTCCGACGACTTTGGGGAACGCAAACGGTTCAGAAGGCTGCTTGCGGTAGCAGAACTGCTTGAACTCTGCGCTCCAGACTCTTCATCTGACTCCACGAGTTCAATAGGTGACGACTCCTCCCCGCTGAATTCACCAGTTTCCGCCATGTATTCCCGATTATTCCTGTATTATGCTCGGTGACAGGAAGTCCCTATTATTGTACATTTAGCCTTTAAATTACACAGTTCATACTTTATTGACTTATAAGCCACCCCGGCTTCTCTTGTCATTAAAATTATTATTATTATTATTATTATTCTTAAAATTATGCCCGCATAATAAGCGCAGGCCTAGTGCTCCCTGCTACCGTCCTCCGTGTCGAAACCGTGCTCCCTGCTACCGTCCTCTCCAAGACCGCCCTCCGTATCGCAACCATCCTCTCCAAGACCGCCCTCCGCATCGCAACCGTCCTCTCCAAGACCGCCCTCCGTATCGTAACCCTTCTTTCCACTACCGCCCTCGGCTTAAGGATCGTTGTCTTCGGACTACGTATGCGAACTCTTCAAACCGTTTTCCGAATGAAAAGCGCTTGCTTCGGAGCCGTTCTACGAGTTGAAACCGTTTTGTTATAGCGCCCTCTCAATATAAAGCACACTACTTCAATTTGTGGTTACTTAAATAAGTGAGCGCCTATTTTGGCACTAATAACGCTCCATACGTACATGACACATCCAAATGTCCGCAAGTGTTTGACCATTGGTTTCTCCTCCATCCAAGCTTCAAACGGAGTCATTCCCCTGCCTTTGTTGGACTTCGGTTTCGCAGATAAACAGCCGTTGACAAGGCTTCTGCCCAAAATTTGTGTGGCAATTTCGCATCAACCAACATTGACCGTACTGTCTCGACAAGCGTCCGATTCATCCTTTCGGCCACACCATTGTGTTCTGGCGTTTTTGGTACGGTAAGTTCATGTCGAACTCCTTCTGACTTCAGGTAGTCTTCAAACACTGCTGAAGTGTATTCTCCACCGTTGTCTGTGCGCGGGACCTTCAGCTTTCGACCTGTTGATTTTTCCACCAGAGCTAGCTTTCCACTCCAAGAACCGTTCAAAAACCTGGTCTTTGCGCTTCAGGACATACATCCACACATAGCGAGTCTTGTCGTCAATGAATGTCAGGAAGTATTCCGCTCCACTCAGGGACTGCACGTTCATCTTTCCATCTAGCCATCTTTCCAGCTTCTGTTGCTTTTGACACACTGAGCAAGTTGTAGGACAGCTTCGGTACATAAAGCACATCATGTAGTTTGTAACTCTTGGTTTTGCTGTCTGGAAACTAATCTCCAATGCAACAATTCCTTGTCCAGTTGCTTCCAATGCATGTCCATCTCCTAGCATAACTTCTTGGGGCTGCTTCAGGCTACGAAGTTCAACAAACAGGTCACCATCATTGCACATGTGGCAGGTTGCATCTAACTGTAACTGAGATTAACAACAAAAAAGTACAGAAACAAGAAATAAAAAAAAACATTAAAAATGTAAAAAAGATGTAGGGATGGCATGTCAAAAAGTATACAAACAAGGTAGGGATGATAGGATAAAAGCAAAGGTCAACATAAAGGCAATGCCCCATTCCTACATCTTTTTCACACTGCAGTTATAACTAAAACGTACCACAACCTTACTGGCAGTTCTTGAAGGGCATAGCTGTAGCCTTGTTCTCAGGCCACTTTCCTCCTCCCACATGGCCTAGGGCCTGGACTCCAAACCCTTCTGAAAGGGCAAGAAGGGTCTGGGGTCCAGATTACAGTGTAGTCTAGCAGCATGGGGTATGTGGTATATGTGTGCCAGGAATGAAACTTTGGTACACCAACACAGTGGCGGATCCGGAGGGGGTTCCGTGGGTTCCATGGAACCCCTCTATTGAAGGGCTGCTTTCGAAAATACTATGCGCAAACGTTCTACCTACACTACGCTCACACTGGAGCTACGTACTTCAGCTTCAACAGTAGCAATAACGCACGCGTGTCAACTCCTGTATCAAGAATTCGACGCGCGCATGGGCTATACGTGCACGTATATACTACCAGAAGCACGTGGCAACCATAGAAATAAATGAGCGAAGCGAGCGAGCGAATTGAAGCTCATTCATGCATTGCTCCTTCTGCAGCTAGGGATGGCGATGTGAAATCAGTATGAAAGCCCTTTTTTCCCGCGCCTTACGTGGATAACTAGCTGCTTTGCATTGCAGCCTTTGCGGCCCGAAGCGGAGTCACGCCTTTAATTCTGCGAACTTCAAACACAACAACCAGGTTTAGCAGTAGGTCCTCCAATTTCACCCCAAGAATACACCAGAAACGGTCTCAGAAGGCCAGAAATCCAAAATTTTCCTGGGGGGGGGGGGGGGGGGGGGCATGCTCCAGACCCCCCTAGCTATACGCGTGCTTAAATCGCATACTGGAACCCCCCTTTTCAAAATTCTAGATCCACCACTGCAACAACTCTCCCTTCACCAGCTACACTACCGTCACCCCTCACAGCGACTCCCGAAGCGCTTACGTGACGTCACACGTTCAATATCTACGTCATTGCTACGTGTATTGAGCGCGCTACCGTGCTTCAGGCTCATGTAACGCGCGAGTATAAAGCAGGTTAAGGCGTGCCTTGCTATTCACAATTGATAAACTGATGTCTGGCTCCTCCTTGAGGGTAAAGCTTTTTTTAAGAAACCACAAAACTCTGAACTCTAAGGCTTTCAATTTCAGATCTTGTAGCTAAGTAGCAGTGAACTTTGTTTTCCTAAAGCCTACTAACAAAGATTTCACCTATGTATAGCACTGAACTCTGAAGTGTTCGAGTCAAGGTAAACCTGCAGCACTAACCTCCTATGAGCATCTTGGGGTGCGGTTACTTTGCTCGAACACTATGTAACATAATATATGCATGCATGCCTGCAAACGAGCTGCAATGGTGTTGAGGAAAAGTATGTAGCTACTGTGATGGAGGCATTCTTGCCGGTCAGTGAGTGGCAATAAATAAATTTATTCTCCCTGAAAGTAGCCTCGTTCCCAGGCCCCGCCAAGCTTTCCGTCGCTTGCAGTACGGAAAGCGGGGAGAGGGCCTGGAATAATTTATCACGTGAGTGACGTAGAGGGTAGAGAGAGGTAGAGAGGACAATACACGTTGCCGTGTTTTAGTAGGAGCCCGTTCTAGCAGCTTTTTGGAACAATAAGCGTAGAGAAGACGTGAGCAAAGCCCAGGAAAGGGCCGCCTTGGCTTTTAATAGCCCATTCTCCGGGGTGTACCGCGGTCAGTTTCCCAAGCGAGTAAGTTAGCGTAATTTTCAAATGTACGGGTCTGTGTGCGCTCACTGTAGCTTTCCGTACTGCCAGGTAATGTAGCGTAGTGCTGCCTAGTCCCGTTCCGTCAGTCATAAAAAGCTTTCGCAACCGAACGAGTTATAAAGCGTGGGCGAGTTCATTCATCCGCCCACTTGTAATTAAGTTCTCTCTACCTCACGTGATAATTTTACCAGGCTCTCCCCTTCCTTTCGATTTTTCGTTCGCGCGCGTGGAGAGCCTGGGAGCGAGGCTACCCTGAAAGTATGTAGGGTGTTACATTGCCATGTCATTAACCCTCGGCGCGCATGCGCAGCGAGGGTTACAGTACTTCGTTTGTCTGTCTGTCTGTCTGTCTGTATGTATGTCTGTTACAACTAGCTTGACTCACCTGGTGGCTAAATCTCTGAAGTTTGGACACAGATAGGCTTCAAACCGAACGAGGATGTGTTTAAATTGAGCCGATTTCGCCAAGAAAGTTTCGTTCAAGAGTTATGCTGCGATTCGTTTACCACGGCGAGCGCTAGTCGGCCATATTTTAGTCTGAGAACGAGTTCACGCGCCCTGGTCTGGGATCCCGGGAGTACTGCGGGGCTGCGCTGTACTCCCGAACGTTCGTTCTTGGCGAAATCGGCTCAATTTAAGGTGGCGGTGAAGTCTTTCGGCGGAGGTTAACGAAAACATAAACTTGGGTTACAGTCAGGACCAGGGTTACTCCTAGTTTCAGGGTTAGGGTTTGCTTTAGGGCAATCTTGCTTTGCCTAATTTTAAAAGTTTAAGTGGCTTATTAATATATTCATGAACACAAAATTGCCACTCGATGGACGCATCTACACACTCACTGTAGGTAGCGTCCTAACCACCAATGTATCTCAAATCAATCTATGCCAGCTTTTGTTCAGAGCTACTCTCAAAGTCAGGCTAGACTCATGTTTGTCACTACTCTTGCAATGGACAACTTTGACTGCACCAAAATGAATGCACATTTCAAAAAATTCACAGCTTGTCTACGGGAGGGGCTCATTCACGAGTGGAAGCAAGCATTACTAGCCCCACCTCTCCCCCTTATGTCGCTAAACAACTCACGGCTCTGTTCCACACACAACCACCGTTCAGCTCCCTTGGGTACCAGAGCGTAGCACCAACGATAAATTGCGTATTCTAGTTAAAGCCCAGCCCAGCACTCGAAGCACCTGGCCACGGTCACCAACTAGGCTAGGCATACGGCCGCGAGACCTGGGCCTACTCAACAAATACAGTCTTGGCCACTGTGGCCTTTCTGCTGCTTCTAGACACAAGCTAGCTTTCACAAGCAGGCAGTACGCACTACTCACAGCTACTGACACTACAGCACTCTACTAAACTCCTCTCTTTTTTTTTTTTTTTTTTTTTTTTTTCAAGTCGGTCTAAGCTTATCTTCAAACGACCACCACATGAGGGGTTCCGCCAGGCCACATCTTAACTAACTTAATTATAAACTGATTATTGGATGTCAATGCCGACAGGAAATGGGGAAAATCCCCAATTTTACGGACAGTGAACGGATGAAGACTCCCAAAACGGACTGTGCGCTAAAAGTTTACAAAGACAAAGAATTCTATCAGCTTGGATTCCAGGTTTGTTGACCTTGAAAACACAGGGTTCCCTGCCACCTTAAACACATCCTCGTTCGGTTTGAAGCATATATGGTGAATACTGCTACAATATGTATGTACAAGCATGGTCAATTCTGCTACAATATGTACAGGCATGGTACATATCCAGGATTACTGGGGAATGTCCCACAGATTCCCTACTCACTACACATGCTCACTACATTAGGGAGGGGGTTGTTGGGGCAAGGTAAAGGGATACTAGGACAACTTGGGACACTGTTATCCTGTACGACTTTGTGTAGTCTCAGCTAGTTATCTAGTGTACCATCATACCACATGAATTTCCTTCGTGTACTTAGCTATGTCCTGTGACTCTGCGTTAATACTACGCGCCGAGGGTTAAGCACTTCAGTGCTCTTCATTGTTGTAAGTAACTAAGCAAGTCCACTCCAGGATCTGCAGCTGAACACTGCAGTACTCATGCATGGCCCAAAAATGCCAAATTCAGTGGAAATCGACTATGTTTCTATAAATCATTGCAGGGAGCTCTGAGCAAGAAAACGCTTATTGGATGACAACAAACCCAAGCCCAAGTATAGAGTAGCAGCTGGTGCATGTGCAATATAAGACTTCAACTGTGGATAGTGCTCTCTGTTGTGTATAGCACCATAAATATCACAGCACTTAGAGCATCTAGTTGCACCAAACATCTGGTAGTGATTGGAGGGATGCAGCTGGTTGCACTGGACATCTGGTAGTGATTGGAGAGATGCAGCTCAATTCTCTTGCCACAATCTCCCTGATCTCTGACAACGAAGACGACCGAAAATTATTATCCCGGGAACAGGTGGACTGTTAATTTGACTTGCTCCAGTACTCAGCTAACTTGCCTTGGTAACCCTAGACCGTCGGTCAAGTATTACTTTTGTAGCGGTTCCCAGTGAGGGCTGCAGGAAGCCGTGAAGTATTGCTAATTCTGTTGGAATGGAATAAGGTTGAGCACAAAAGTTTGCCATTGGAATAGGTTTTGAGCATGAAATTTTGTCATTGGAATGGAATAGGTTTTGAGCATGAAATTTTGTCATTGGGATGGAATGGAGACTGACCAAGAAATGTTGTGACCAAGAAAATTTGCAAGATCTGAGCACAAAAACTATCATAAAAATGAGTGTTTGACCATGAAATTGGAACAGGTTTTGACCATGAAAATTGTTGACAATTTTGTCCAATTTTGAATGCCACACCCTGGGAACGAGGCTAAGCTGTTGTATGGTGCCGAGCTCTGGAACCAGAACTGGAAATGCTTGGGAGGACTCATAGAAAGTTCCTCAGAACCATCCAGGGTCTGCCACACAGATGTCCCAAGGAGGGTGTTGGTTTTGGATGCTCCACCATTGCTGACCTCATCACCTTTATAAGAAGCTTTCCTTCCTGCTGAACCAAGCAGAGGTCAAGAACGACCTGGAATACCTCACAATGTGTGGCCCAAATTCTCCACACCCTCCCCTCATTGGAGTGTAACACATTGTGCTTAATCAGCTACATTTGACTACTAGATCCAATTTCAGGATTCGCCTCTTGCTTTAGCTGTCACAGCCTTGAGTCTGACGCCTCCAGATTCAGCTCACGGAGTGATGGCCAGGCTCCCAGCAATCCATCTTGTAAACTCTGCGGTGCAGAGCGGAGACACCTCCCATTTATATCTTCATGTCCAGCACTAGAAGCAAAACACAGGGAGCTACTCAGGCACACCCCTCCGCAGTGCACACATTATGCTCAGGATCAACTGGATTGAAGACATCGAAGTGTAGGTGTTCTATATCTTATGGGAGCTCAAAGCCGTAACTAGCCCACCAGCTGAGTGGTACTCTCCCAAGGCATGATACACGATGCCATAGAATGGAATGGAACTGAGGTCTAAAACACTGAACGGAACTGGTCTAGTCACTGGTACATTAAACTTCAACCTGGTTGTTTTGTCGCAATATTGAAATTTGAAATTAACCAATCAGAATCACAGGTTTCTGCACTCTCAATTGGTTGATTTCAAATCAACCAATCAAAGAATGCTGAAACCTGGCCTTCTGCAAATTTGATTGCGTAACCAGCCACAATTTCACAGTACTGATTTTTGTTTTAAGTTTGCAACTTCCGGTTGCAAGAGCAAGAACTGTCCCATCCAATCAAATTGCAGAATTTTGGATTTCAGCGCTGTGATTGGTTCACACGGTTAACACTCGTGCAACTAGAAGTTGCAAGAACTTGAAAAAATGCAGCACCTTGTACAAGGTGGCTGCTATTTGGTCCTATGGAATCACATGTAAAATAGCAAAATTTTCTACATGTAACACATGGGGAATGTTAAGTCACCTGTACCACATGTAACACATGGGAAACATACAAGCCACATGTCCCTCACTTGTCCTATGTGTAACACATGGGGAACATTTACATCAGACTTAAACGGTCAGTGATTAATTTCCTCTATATACTTATTCGAGCATAACCGCACCCCAAGATGAGATTAGTGCTGCAGGTTTAACTTGGCTATGTGCTGCTTATAGCTACGAAGCTCTGTAAGTAGGCATTATCAGTTCACTGCTATTTGGCTACGTAAAAGGCTTTGTGGAAACATCTTCAGGCCAGTTTTGAGTTTAAGAGCATGGAGTTTTCCTCTGCGCTAATGCACACCATCCATTTTTTGTCTCATTTCTGTCCCAGTTGCCATTCTGGGTGCATTTAGGATGTTCCTAATATGAACGTTTTGAATGGTTTCCACCTTGCGCTCCAGCTCTCTAGTGAACTGGTCCCATACAACTCTGCAGCAGTCAACATGAGGCAAAATGAGTGCACTGTACAGCATTTTACGATCGAGTGGTCATTGGTAAGCTTTATAAACCCTCAAGGGAGGCGCCAGACATCAGTCTATCAATCGTGAATAGCGAGGCTCGCCTTCACCTCCTTTTACTCACGCGTTACGCGCGTATTATTACTAAGCCCAAAGCACAGTAGCGCGTGACGTCACGTAAGCGTGAAAATCCGCCGAGGAGTGAGGGTGGTGCAGCTGGTGAAGACAAGCTTGTCAGGCCCGTAGCCAGGGGGGGGGGGGGGGGGGTTGACCTCCAACAGAACCACTTAATTGTACATTTTAAGTGTCCTACTGGTCCACTAGTCTCGCTGCTACTCAGAATCATCGCTGTCCAAACGAGTCTAGTTGCAGCTATGTGAGTTTGTTCATGGAGGACCAGCGCGGAACGCGCGCGTAAGCTGTTTACACCGCTGCGATGAAAGGACGCGCGTAAATACGTGCCTAAATAAATCGCTATATTATAGTTCAGGCGCTCGAGAATTGTCCTTTTGGTGATGTCACCCCACCTGCTGTTCTGCCTACCATAGTACCTCCTCTTGTGGAAATTCGAAGTCAGCTGGCTTAGCAAATGCATACATGGACAGTCAAAAATTGGATGCAATACTCGGCGAGCCATGTAGCTACTACGGCTCTGTTCTGTCCCAAAATGGCCTCAGAAGCAATCTCAGAGCATCTAATTTCTAAATAATTTCCCGGGGGAGCATGCCCCCAGACCCCCCTAGTCGTGCATGCTTATGCATACATACAAATCAGACACCCATGTAACCCCCCTTCTAAAAATCCTGGCTACGGGCCTGCTTGTTGAATGTTGTATTAAAGTTCATTCCTGGGGTAAGTACACCATGCCATTAACAAATATTCAGTGAGATCGGATGTCCAACGCTTCCTCTGGCCTGTGTATAATGTATTATTTATAATAATTATCGAGCAAAGTAACCGCACCCCAAGATGCTCATAAGAGGTTAGTGCTGCAGGTTTACCTTGCCTCAAACACTTTAGAGTTCAGTGCTATACGTAGGTAAAACGTTTGTTAGTAGGCTTTACAGTGGCGAAGCCAGGACACCATCGATGTGCCTACGTGGGTCCAGATCTTCCACCATCATCCAATAAACTCATTTTCTGGAGAAATTGACCTGGCTGTTGCTGAGGGCCAGGCCTCTTACTAGTCTTTCTAACTTATTCTAGAACAGATTTTTAACACTTCAAACTCTGATATTTTGTCCGCTTTTTTTTTCGAAGTGGCTAGAGAGCCGGTAGTGGAAATTAAATTCTAGGGTCGATAACTTCTGATAGCAAACTCCAAGTTTAATAAAAATAGTATCTGTAGATAGAGCTTTAAAAGAGCTACAAAACGATACCCTTTCTGTTAGGCTGTACCTTTAAGATAGTGATTCCGGAAGTTCAGTATTCGTACGTAATTTCCGCTGGCAAAATTTAAACTACGGGAATTCTCACGGCAGCTACATACCCCGACAAAGTATATATTTCTCGAATCCTCTTTGATCGGAGAATCGAGTGGTTGGTCTTTCGTTCACTTTACTGTAACTTTGAAGTGCTTCTTTGTGAAAACCGGAGAAAACTTCCGTGTACCAGCTGATCGGTGAGATGCACGACTTCGAAAGTGACATAATCGCATTCCTTGCACCAAGAAACCCCTTCTACCACTCCTGCTGAAACTAAATATTTCACAGTACAGGAGCGGTATTACAGTGTATGTGAACTGTAATGCTTGCAAATCCAATCATACAGTAATTAGTGAGAATAATGTTCTGTTTTTACACAATCAAGCTTTCAGAAAATTAAGGCATGCAATGTGAATACATCCAGTGAAAAGCAACAACTTTACATAGGTGCAGGATGACCATCACCTGTGAGGAAGGATAAACACACAACGTAATGTGAATAGCTACCCATTTTCATTCCTATACAAATATCAACGGCTTCCAACACAGATTTCTAGTGCCATTTTCAGCTTCACCGAAGAGGAGGTAAAAAGTGTTGTGGACCACATCATTTGTTATTGCTAAGCAGGAATAGCCTTGTGGTGTGCTTTGTAAAAAGCCTGATTGTGCCCCTTTGTGGCTACCTCAATCGCAAAAGGCAACTTGCACAGGGTTCGACTCTTCTGAGTTAGAGTATTCCCGTCATAATTATAGGTTTGAATTGCTAAACAAAGCAGTAAATAGCAGAACAACACAATACTGTCTACTATGACTCACAGAAATGACAGACACTAGGCCAGAGGCTGCATGAAATCCCATCATAATCAGATCATTCAATCCCTCTCAAACATGCACACATGCCTAATTCCCAGGCTGTCCTGGTATACACATGTTCAATTTTCAGCAGTCAAATTTAGTGGTTGGCAAGCGCTGTGTTACTGCTTTCGGCTTGTGCTTGCATGTTTAGCCTCATATTCAGGTTTTATCGCAACACCGTTTGCCGTACCACGAAGGTTAGTAGGTGCTACAGACGGCAAACGCTAGGGTGAGAAAGCCTGGTTACGAGGCTAATAACTTTCGAGTGTCTAACAATTTCCTTAAAAAATTATAAGAAAATGCAGACTTGCCATCATCGAAGGGACATTAGTTTGGACTTCAAAACCATCCAGAGTACCTCACACTAATATGCAAGTACAAAAGAGACCTCGTACACGCACAAAATAAATGTGCACCTGAGGCCTCTTCTCTCCAGCTACAAAACCCTGAGAATGAGGCTCATTTATGGTATCCTGTCATACAGTTGCAGGTTAGTGTAGGTATTTTGGATTCATTGAACTATGCCATCCAAATAGACCCGGGGGAAGACAGGCAACTATACTTCATTGTTGCCTACCCTACCCTGGGTACATTGGTGAAAACAGTTTGCAATAACATACCCATACTCCGTTGCTGATCACTGCTGTTGCTTCAGACTGATTGATACATTCTCAGGCTCTTTTTGGATCTCATATCTTCAGATTTCTGCATGTTGTTCCTGAAGGCCATAGAGCTCTGTACACGATGACACTCTTATGAGATAGACCACTCCATGCGCAACAGTTTGGTGAAAGTTTCATCTTCGTACGCCTAACCGTTCCCGAGATATGTGCCAGTTTGTATTTCCATGCACGCACGTGATGATTACCGAATATACCATTTTCTCTATTTAAAAGTAACCCAAAATTTTGTGCCGACCACTTTGCAATAATGATGCACATCTCGGCTTCTACTGCACAGATTCGCGTGAAACAAAAACCGTTGTACTCAAAATTGAATGCTGAATCCGATACGTATTACTACAATAGTTTATGTAAAAGTTTGGAAAACCCTCCGGAATCACATTGTCCTAAATACAAATACAAACGCTTAAAGAACCGGTACCGGTGATATGGGGACCCCCCCCCCCCCCCCCCCCAGCCCCATTTCCCTAGTGATATAGGGATCCCCTCAGCGTTTTGGGGACCCCGGAAGACACGGACCTGTTCGTAAACATCGGGTGCTGGACCTTGACGTCCATTGATTAGAAGGGTACGCCATGGGTGTTATAAAAAGAGAAGCAGAGCATAACAACATCTAAAGTTGTTAGCATGGCGAAGGAAGGCGAAGAAGACGTGAAAGTTGAGGAAGATGCGGCGAAAGCAAAATATTCCTTCAGCAAAATTTATGACTACGTTGTCCACAAGACATACCCATCTCATGAAGATAAACTCTATACAAGCGTGGGCTAAGGAAGCGTAGCAAGTTCTTCACAGCGGACGGAGGATGTTTATACTAGCCTCGTTCCCAGGCCTACCCCGTTTTAGTAGTTCACAACTTGACTTAAACTTGAAAAATATACCACGTGTACACGTGGGACAAGTATAAGTACCCTATACCACGTGTAACACTTGGGACAAGTATAAGTACCCTATACCACGTGTACACATGGGACAAGTATAAGTCAAACTTATATCCGCCAGTGTTAATTCCTTTGTGAGGGCCAAGTATAAGTCCCACTTATATCGGCCAGTATTATTCCATCCTTTATGAGGGAAAAGTATAAGTCAAGGGGTAATAATGGGAGACCCTGTATTTACATTATCAAATATGTATTACACACAATCTGTCTTGGACATGCAAGGCTCAATGAATATGATTACAACAGCATATATAGGCTTAGACACTATATAAATATATAGCACTTAGGTTATAGGGCATGTGTGGTTCTATGAATACAATTACAACAGTACAGTACTTTGGTTGTAGGACATGTGCAGTTCTATGAATATAATTACAACTATATAGCACTTAGGTTATAGGGCATGTGCAGTTCTGTGAATATAGTTACAACTACACAGCGCTTAGGTTATAGGGCATGTGCGGTTCTATACAATATACAGCACTTAGGTTGTAGGGCATGTGCGGTTCTATGAATATAATTATCATCCAACTAACATGCTTGAAATATACTGACATCTGGTTGCAAGAAACAAACTGTCTTTCCATGAACATAATCGCTGGAGTGTATGCATCATGCAGTACCTTCTACGATACATTGGATTTGCTCACCTTTCTCAATTGGAGGGTCAACACTTGAAAAATCAACATGGAAATTTTGTGAAGCTTGTCAAAGCATTTCTGTGCTGTTCATATGCAAAGTGGCAGCCAACAGTCACATTCTCCCTTGGATGGTGGGCATCAGTTGAAGCAGGCGCACTAGTATTAAACACACTACAAGACTTCTGACTCAGAAATGGCAGGAACGTCCCTTGCATTCATGACAAGGAGTGACCCTATCTATACCTTATATTGTTACCTTGGACATTTCAGCGAAGACTTTCAGTTGGTACATTTTATAGCAGTTGTAGCACATTCAGAAACTGAACACGTACCGGAGTGGTATCCGCAATACTATAAGGGTAAAGGTTACCTACTCTGGTTCCCAGGCTTCTATAGTCTGGGAACGAGACTAAAGGTCACCCGCGCAAAAGTATGGGTGGGGCTGGGCAGGTGCAGCCAATGCACACCATTGGACAAACGGAGGTGTTTGGCGGGCACGATAGAAACAAAATCGTGCAAGATGCTACTGTTCAAGCGTTTCAAGTGCCTTTTTGTGGCATTTCTTCTATTGTCAGCCTACCAATTCATGAATGGAAATAACCAGGGAGCACTGATGTGCGTTCCCTGCTGTACAATCACTCTGATCGCAATGATCCTGTTACTTTCCTTCATCGTTACTCACTCTTACGTAGCCATCCACATTTGGATCACTACCAGTGGCTATATGTGCCGGTTTCTTGAACGTCTATTGGTGGCATCTGTGATTATTGGAACATGCACACTAATTGACAGTCTCTTGGACGATTCCTCAAGCCAAGTGGTTTTTCATCATGAAGGCATATGGAATACAACATCCTCCACAAGTTCTATTCCAATTACATTTGTGGGAGGTAGGTAGCGTACATACATAGGACTAAATACCATGTGAACAAGGGTGATAATGTACCTTTTGACTTATGTAGACCTCTATCAAAACAGTAAGGGCAACATTTTTCAACCAGATTGTTTTCCTTTATTCTTATAGGTGCACATATTATTTACATATCAACTATAACAGCAGCCCTGGCTGCTATCCCAGATGAAGCACGGATAAATTCATGGTAAAAATGTACTCGTATTCTAGCAAACTAGACCTTAAATAATTGCAAGGTGTGGCTATTGTGTGGAACATGTACCCTTCCTGTCCACAG
Organism: Agelas oroides; assembly: GCA_949130485.1. Lineage (NCBI taxonomy): Eukaryota > Metazoa > Porifera > Demospongiae > Agelasida > Agelasidae > Agelas > Agelas oroides. The sequence goes on along the minus strand of OX422191.1, from coordinate 5,897,939 downwards.
ACAAATTAACAATTTTAGGTTAAATACATCACAGTAAATATGCATGCATACATACTGTGAGGGATGCAGCTGTCGTATAACCTGTTACCAAAGCAAAACCTAAACTGTCATATAACCTGTTACCAAAGCAAAACCTAAACTGTCTGTTACCAAAGCAAAACCACAGTAGAAGTGAGCTGTAGGCAATCTTTTTATATGTTGCGAAGCAGAAGGTTATATCTGCTGCAAAGTGATATGAATATGCATACTTGGGAAATGGAAATGTCTTATTAGCACAAGTGAACACAATTGTACCTCGATACAGGTTGACTGTGATTGTTACACCACTGTTTCTGCTTTGCCAAGACAAAAGTATTTGGAATGCACAGACTGAAAGGTAATATAATTATATGCATGAAATTTTTATAAGCTTACTCCAGGCTGCACATGTTGTATAGCTGCTATATGTACAGGTCAGCTGGATACGTAATTTTAGCCAGTGCTTGTTGTCTATCTACAGACCATCTGTTGCCCAAGCGATTCATGGTACACACAATAATCATTGTGCAAAGCTGGAAATAAGGGGCCTCAATGGTGAAGTTTTGTGTGTGCTGAGAGAAGCAGAGCTTACTGGTTTAGAGCTCAAAGAGAAGATCTATGGCATCACTGGCATACCACCACATGTTCAAAGGCTATTCATGGGGCAAAATATAGTTAGAAACTCTTCTGTCGTATCAAATATTGATCACATGACAATAGAGTTGCAAGTAAAGGCGCATGGAGGTGGTCTTACGACACCCTGTGGATTTTGTGGTGTAAAAGAGGCCGAGTTTTCATGCACAGAATGCCATAGCATGTTGCTCTGTTCAAACTGCAACACGACCTGGCATGACAACAACCCCAGTCGACAGGGACATGTATACACTAAAATTCAGAGTACCAAAGATCAAGCAGCAAAAGAACACAGTGTAGAGGGAAATGATTCCGGAGTGTCATTTTCTACCTCCAACTCTAGTGCAAGCATAGACTCATCTACTTCAGATGATGAGTTTCTCGATCTTATCAGTGACTCATATCAGAGTCAAGACCTTGAAGATAAGTGCAAGCTAGCCACTCTTGCACAATTTTTTCACTACACTGCTTTCAAACCATACCAAGCAGAGGTGATTTCTCATCATCTCAGAGGACAGGACACAATTGTTATACAACCAACTGGAAGTGGAAAGAGCATCTGTTTTCAGTTTCCTGCCATATACACAGGTAAAATGACACTGGTGATCTGCCCAACTATTTCACTGATGCATGATCAGGTACAAAATTTGAAAGAAAAAGGTCTGAAAGCAGAATATCTTGGTTCAGGTCAGAAGGACAAGACAATTGAAAGTAAGGTTCTGTCTCCTACTGGTGATGTGCAAATTGCGTTTGTGACCCCTGAGTGGCTGTTCAATGGAAACAAATTACATCAGTTGCAGATGCTCAGTTCACAGGGCAGAATTGGACTTATTGCTATTGATGAGGCACACCTCATATTTGACTGGGCAACATTTCGTTCCAAATATAGTTTAGTAAAAAGTATAAAGGAAGATTTTCCAAATGTTCCCATCATGGCATTGACAGCTACAGCACCACCAAAAATATTGCTTAAGCTAAAGGGAATGCTAAAGGAGCCATATATTGCTCAAAGTAGCATCAACAGAGAAAACATCTCACTTCATGTGGAACAAATGCCTGACAAAGGACCAACCAGTCCCACGTGCAGAGGCAACTATACTGGTTTTGCTAGAAGAATCAAGGAAATCATTGAAAAACAAAGCTGTATAGTATATACAGATTTTGTGGCTGATGTAGGACCAATCCTTGAGGCTCTTCGAAATGAGAGTATTGAATGTGTGGGCTATTATGGTGAAATGGACACTACTTCAAAACATGAAGCCCACACCTCTTGGAGAGAAGGACATGTGCAAGCCATTGTTGCTACAAAGGCTTTTGGGATGGGAATAAATAAGCCTGACATCAGACACATTATAAGACATGGTGTCCCTGAGAGCCTCAGCAGTTGGCTCCAAGAACTAGGGCGGGCAGGTCGTGATGGAAATCCTGCACAGGCATACGTTTTCTATGCTGAACGAGATACAGACAATGCATGTGCTTGGATCTGAGACCACCTTCAGAATCAACAGGCTGTCTCCAACATACTCAAAAAATTTTCTGAAAGTTGGAGGTATGTCTATGCTCACCTTGCTGGTACCTGTCGCTGAAAGATTCTACTAGAAGTGTTTGGAGAGAACTCAGACATACCCAAAGCAACAGTCCCATGCTGCGATGTATGTTCCATGAATAAATGTCCAGTTTCAGATCATAGAAGAGAGTTTGAAATTGCTGCTGATGCAATTGATCACCTAGGTTGCTACGGTGAAGTCAAAATAACAGAATGGATCAGAGGAAGCAAGCGAGCTTGGATGTCGGACAAGAACACCCAAACAATGTCATTTGCCAATCACTGTGGTCAGTGATATATGGTGGAGAGCATTCTTGCGAAAGTGCCATGTATTGGGGATATTGGAACGCCGGTTTACAAACATTGTCAAGAGCAGTGGCCAATATGCTGTGTTTGCATGCTACAGTGTAACAAATGCAGGAAGGCCGAAGCTGAGTGATCGTTCTCCTGTATTAGTGTGTGAGTCAACAGCAAAAGCAATTACGCTAGCAAAACCACTGTCCCAGAGAAAGCCCTTGGCACAGATACAAACACATCACAATGAGCCACAAGCATCATGTAGCAAAAGCGCAATATCTGGTGAGCAGAAAGTACATGCCAAAATTGGTAAGGGATCCAGAATTATTGATACAGTGAAAGAACTCATGAAGGACAGCTCTGCCTGGTTGCACATTTCTACCAAGCAGGAATATCAATTTCCTGGACTACTCAATGATGTCACCAATCAGTATATGCTGCATACTTTGGATATAAGGAAGCTACCTCAAGCAACACCTGACAACCCACATTTCATGTGGTCTGATATTCAGATTTCCAAGGGTAAAGTGAACATAGATTGAAAGATCAAAGTTAAGATTGATGGAAAAGAAGAGGAGTTGTTGTACCATATGGCCCCATGTGCTGGGGTAAAGAAGTGTCCAGAATCTGGATGCAGCTATGTCTGTGCAGTAAAAGATCATCCAAAGTGTCCAACACATGGACATGCACTGAAACTATCTGCTGAGAATTCAGGTCGATGTCCAGTTACATTTGTATACCTCCATCCTACACAGGAAAACGATTACAGGAGGGTGGATAGCTGGTCTTGTCAATCATCAGAAGGAGCCGGTATGTAACTTACACTCACATGAGATAAACCCACCCAGTCACATTTCATCACTTGCAGCATCACTTATTCATGACTGTCAGCAGAAAAACCCAACTCTTACAGCTCATGACCTCTCAATAGGAAATGGAAGTGGTGTTGCAATTGGAGCTGTTGACCAAGCATCTAACCATTTAGGCCGGCTTCGGTACCAACTTTCAAGATCTAAAAAGCAAAATGGAAATGGAGATGTTTTGTTTCTTCTTAACCACTTTCAGCATCTCATCAATCAAATTGATGAAAAGGATGATGAATTTCAGGTGAAACATCGGGAGCATGTCTAGTTGAAACGACTGCAGAGAAATACCGTTCCCTAGGAAGACCTTATCTTCGTATTGCTGGATTTGAAGAATCTCTCACATACATGCTTGCTATGTCCCCACTAATGAGCCAGGTACTAATGTCAGCCCCATTTATTGAAGCTGATATTACATATGATGAAACAAACCAGTTTCCATACACATTCAATGTTACTGCTTTTGATGATGTACTTCTCCAATGGGTTGTTGTCTGCCGAATACGGGTGACATCACAGTCTGCACAAGCATACGCTCTCTGCTTCAAAAAAATGTTTGAACAGTGCAAGAAAGGTTGTCCTAATTTTACAGTAGGAGAATCATTGGTGGGGGTTGTTGTAGATTGGAGTGATGCTCAATGTAATGGTTTGAGAATTGCAGTTGGGAAGGAACTGGCCGACAAACTACTCCGGGGGTGTGAGGTACACTGGAATAGATCTTATCAACGAGTGAGTGAGAAGGTATGCAAACACCATCATCCCGCAAAACGACAGATAGAAAGACAAGCATTTAACCTGATTTCAGCTGCAATTACTAAGGCTAAGACTCAAGACCAAGTTTATAGGCTTTTTAGGTGTCTGTGTGGTGAGCTTAAAGTTTGTGATGTAAGGGCTCTGGTCCCAGGTCTGGGATCTCACCATGTTGATATTGTGGATAGTGGACCAAATAACTGGAAGTCAGCAAACCACTGGGTGAGTTGGTGGACTCGTGCAAACCACCTGAGGATGCTGTGCAAGCCTTTCACAAACATGGACCTAGAGCATTTTGAAGAGTGTCCTCGAACAACTAATGCTGTTGAACGACACAACAGGCAATGTAAAGAACAAAACCCTGTAGGCCTGGAACATGCCTTTATTCAAGTTTATCGAATAGATAAAGCGGTAGCACTGCGACATATTTCTGCCTCCAAAAATGTGCTCACTATATTTCCAAGCAACACCAGCCTTGGTCGTGTTAAGCGGCAGAAGAAGACATATCCATTGGACAAAACTGCAAGACAAGGACCACCAGACAAGAATTCAAACTTTGGAATAGACCTGTCTAGGAAGAGGCCTCTGTTGAGTGATTCCGATAATGAATTTGAGGGAACACCTGTGAAAGCACAGAAGGCAACCAAGAAAGGTGAGTAAACACACATAAAATCTTCTGATAGCATAATACACCAGATGTATAATAATTAAAATGCTCTGTATACAGACACGGTTGTTTAGAGTCTGTTTTGGCCCCTTGTCACATTTCTCTGTATTACATTTTTTTCCTTAGCTACAGTAAAATCCAAAAAACCATCAGGATCTTCATATTTTGGAAGAAAGGTGAGGGTCTTGTTTGATGATGGAAACACTTACCTTGGCATTATTGTACGCAAAGATCCAGAGACTGACATGTGGGTTACTGTGTTTGAAGACGGTGAGGAAGATCAGACAGCAGATCCAGCAACTGATACTGACTACACTCTTTTGGATTAGAAGCTCAGGTTATGTAACACTTCCCAGTATACATTAGAGAAACATATTATAGTGTCCCAAAAACAAACTGTGCCAGCCATGCAGTTAAGTTTATGATTAGCTATATCATCACTATTCTATCACCCATGCATGTTGCATATGATTCAAGCATCAGCTGTTCTCAGACTCAACATTCATAATGATTGTCATTGTTGCAACTCATTTTAATATTATTAACAAGTATCTTTCTAAAGTAAAACATGTCATGCACAGACTGCAGTATATATTGTATACTGACCAATGACCTACACCCTCTATGAGTCTCAATAAGGGAAGAACCCCTGGGTTGTTGTCAATTAATTTCCTAATGTAATCATTAACCTTAAGGTAAAAGTCTTCAAAACAATAAATTACAACAATTAATTACAAGGAAGATGGTTTGCAATCATTACTTATTTAGAAGTAATTGCAAACAAAACAAGCTGCTTGGTAAATTAATATGCACAATTTCAACTGTAATTATTACTTACTAATTGCAATTAACAGATACTAGACAACCCAATCCAAGCAAGGCAGAATTCACCTTCACATATAATAGAGTCTCTGGAAGCCTTGTTTTCAGACCACCAACTGGTTCAGTGGTCTTGTAACAACACGACACATGTTGCATGACCATTGTCATGTAATTACGCTAATTTGGAATTGCTTACAGCATAAATTGATTCCTGGGAAAGCAGGTAATGATTACATACTTACTGTTGTGGAGTTAGCCAAAATTACTTACAATTAAATACAATAAGTAATCCATTACAGCATAATTACAATTAACAACTACCATTACTACAACACTGGTTACCATGGTGATGGTTACTAAACATTCATAGAACCAGGCTTGCCAAATAGCCGCATATTTACAAAACTAGGCATATTGCAAAGTGGTGGTAATTATTGCTTCAGACACCAACGCACGTTTAGTGTTCCACATTCTAAGCACAGAACACTTATGTTCATAGAACCGCACATGCCCTACAACCTAAGTGCTGTATATTGTATAGAACCGCACATGCCCTATAACCTAAGTGCTATATAGTTGTAATTATATTCATAGAACCGCACATGTCCTACAACCAAAGTACTGTACTGTTGTAATTATATTCATAGAACCACACATGCCCTATAACCTAAGTGCTATATATTTATATAGTGTCTAAGCCTATATGAAGGGCTGAGAAGCATAGTGGTGTAACCCACAAATGTTGAGTTAGCCCCCCCTAACATGGGAATACTCTTAAAATGCATTTCAGAAGATGCTGAACATTTAGGAATTTGAAATTTCTGACCACATGTTCATATGGTATGTACGTTTTTTATTGCATATTTGCACAATTCATGCAATTTCCAGTACTTGATTTTGGGTTAGACCACTATGCTTCTCAGCCCTTCATATATGCTGTTGTAATCATATTCATTGAGCCTTGCATGTCCAAGACAGATTGTGTGTAATACATAATGTAAATACAGGGTCTCCCATTGCGTGAAATGGGGACCCCCGGTCCCCATTTCACGCAGACACTGGTACTTTAAGATTACGCGACGTGAATTTTACTAGGTACGGCGGCTGTACTAAACAGCTTGCTGGAAAAAAGGATATCATTTTGTAGCTCTTTTAAAGCTCTATCTACTGATACTAGTTTCATTAAAATTGGAGTTTGTTATCAGACGTTATCGACCCTAGAATTTAATTTCCACTACCGGCTCTCTAGCCACTTCATGTAGCATTTGTAATGCCAAAAGTAGCATTAGGCCTTGCCTCATGTTGTTTGAGGCATTACTTGTGCTATTCTAAGCACCACAGTAAACCATGCAGGGCCGGAGGAGCCGGTACGCTTTTTACGTTATATGCAAATATAAATCAACACCGTAACTTCCGGGCAGCACTAGTCTGGTGCCCAGACGGGGGCGCGTAGGTCTGGGCACGAGATCGAGACTAGGGGCCGTCCAATCGACGTCTGGACAGCATGCCTAAAAAGCTGGAGGAAGTTTTTGACCTTCCAGATCAGCCCTATCACCCTCGGAATTTACAGTTTTTCCCTACCGATCCTTTGGAAAGACTAATATCACTCGTCAGCTGATCATGAAAAGCAATGTGAGCGCTTCCTGAACTCCGTAAATTGCAAAATTTCGCAGCCCGGTGGCCGTACCACTTGCTTCCTCCGGGCCTGCCATGCTATTAATTCTAAGTACCACAGTAAACCGTGCTATTGCCTACATGATGGCAACAAGCATCTCATTGCACTTACAGGAGTGAACTCAAACAAGTGAGGATAGGATTTGTTATAAGTGACATGGTATCAATATTTGGAATGAAGAAAAAGTCTTTATCATGACTTGCAGCTCGCATTTCACTATGAAATCTTATACATCTATGTGTCTTCTTGAATTCAATTCCAGTAACCATGCGATCATACCACTCATCATCCACACACAGAACGTGACAGTTTTGATACATTTAGTGACCAGTTTTGGGTGGCCAGAGGGGAGACATGCAAGGGAAATATAGGCAACCTACTGGGAGAAAGTACTAAAATCTTCACTTTTGGCAGATTTTTCTGCTTTCCGCTTAGCAGGAACAAGATAGACTCATGCATGGCCGGAGACTGATGAAGTATATAATATTATGTCATTATCTAAAGCAAATATTTGGTGGAAAGGGTATGCACATGTCACCATCTTTTGTAAAATGAGTCAGTTATTAAATATTCTTGTTTTCATGTTTTCTTTTGTTTTCTTTTGTTTTGTTTAATTTTTGTATTTATGTTTTTTGTTTGTTTGTTTTTCCTTTAGAAAATGTTTATACAAAGTGTTACTAACTGGAACAGACAATAGCTACTGAAAGCTAATGACGTGAACATGTGTCACTCTGGACACAGAAATAAAAACTGGTAGCTACATAGATCAAGACGGCATCAGAGCATGATACAAACACAGGAAGGGCACATGCTAAAACTAAGTACAGAGCAGAAATCTTAGACTTTAAAAAGAGTATGTGTGAGAGTTGACTTTGGCGTAAGCTGCTTCATGGAGACATGACATACACATATAAAAATGGTCTGCCTAATAGCATATATATGCTGCATAGTGTAGTTAGGCATACAGACCTCTTAGCTTGCAGATACAATGTGTTCAACAGGGGCAGATCCATGGGGGGCTAGATATACACACCCACAAATCTTCACTCTATGCCCCCCCCCCCCTTCTTCAATCTCTGGATCCGCCCCTGTTCAATGATATCACATTTGCTGAGCACATCTGTGAACATGCACGCTACAAGGAAAGACTTCCATCGCCTAGTTACATCTACAAATCTAGTTCCATTGGTGCTAGCTATTGCAAATTGGCCTATCTAATACATGCATCAGTAACAGAACGTTATCATCATAGCTATATGCTCTAATTTATATGGGCTAGGGTGTGGTTAGGGTACAGTAGAGTGATATGGATGATATTAATGTTTTGTCAGTAACAATATGTCGAAATTGGTCATGGGAATAACCTAGTCTCGCAGGCCAGGCTCCGAACGTGAGAGTCTGGCCCGCGAGACTAGGAATTATTTAACCCTGCCGATATATACATGTATAATATTGGAACACCTGTCACGCTAAATTTGGACCCCCGTAAAATACACTCCCCGGAACCAGAACAACCGCAAAATATTTGGACCTGAAAAAATTGTTCCCCTTCCATGCGTGCAAGTGTACCACCGTACCAAGCTGGAAAGCCACTTGTTTAACTAACCATCTAGAGTACACAATATTTTATAGGCAAACTATTCTGATACGGGTCATGTCTCCATAAGAGGACCGGAACGCGAAAACAGCTCATTCTACAAAACATGTACATTTCATTATTCATTTCCTCTAGACAATGCTACACCTCATAGTTAACATGGGTCATTAAGCTCTTGCTGAGCAGGAGAAACCTGGGTAGAATTAAAAAAATTACTTTCTTTCCTCCCACCTGGTTGCTTATAGCATGCGTGAACCACCGGCAGGGCCAGTAACTAATTTGTGAATCAGCATGTGAATCGAGCTTCGAATGGGGCTACGAATCGAGCTACAAATCGAGCTTTAAATCAAACTTCAGGCCTGCGAATCAAGCCTCAAATTGAGCTTCAGGACTGCGAATCAAGCCTCAAATTGAGCTTCAGGCCTGCGAATCAAGCTTCGAAATCGAGCTTTAGGAGTGAGCTGTGAACCGAACTTATTGCGCTCCTAGGCCACCGTATAACTATTGTTTACGCGCGCAGATGGCTCGTCACGCCCCTCTTTGGTAGGCGGGAGGCAATGAATACTAAGTTATGCACGTTGGTATGTAGGTTCGCCAACCACACCCATCTTTTGGATCTTAGAGACGCGCAGGCCAATGCGTTGCAAAACAACTACGCCCCGTTTCGCTACTAATTATTGATCGCACTGACTGAACCAAGGAACCTTCATCTCTAGAAGCAGGCACTACAAATTACTGGTACGACGTCGTTACGTTGGGTGCGACTGCGGGGAGTAAATTGAAAAGGTAGGTGGATCTGCGTTTGTGTACTGGGGAGGCTTCATTGCTACAAACCTCATGCATGCGAGTAGTACACAGATGAAATTATACCCGTCCTGGGAGCAGGCTATGCCAAACCTTTAGATGCATTAACATTTGTACCCTGTGCACGTACGATCTTGTTTCAATGTTTAAGTTATCTTCATCCCCAACTTCCATGCAGGCTGATGATCATGGAGCCCCACGTTGATCTACTGCCAATTCACATTGCTGCTGCCAAGAATGATGTTCAGGAGCTGGCTAGATTGATTCAGCAGGGAGAAACCGTAATTGACCATGATACAAATGAATCACCTCTTCACGCTGCTGCACGAAGTGGGTCTAATGATGCCCTAATTTGGCTGCTGGAGAACCATATTGCTTCACCACTCGAAAAAGCTTCTAATGGCAACACAGCAGCTCACTATGCAGCAGTGTATGGCCACTTGGAAGCATTGAAGGTGTGTGTGTGTGTGTGTGTGTGTGTGTGTGTGTGTGTGTGTGTGTGTGTGTGTGTGTGTGTGTGTGTGTGTGTGTGTGTGTGTGTGTGTGTGTGTGTGTGTGTGTGTGTGTGTTGGTGAGAGGGTTCACTTTATGAAATACTATTCTTTTCTGCATATCTAATCAATGCTGTATCCTGTTTACATTCATGTGTAGCTGTTGATATCACATGATCCAAGCATAAGTGATCAAGTGTCTACGGAAACAGATGAGAATGGACTCTCCATCCTCAGCTTAGCAACACTGCAAGGTATCTGCATGGGACAACACTGATATTATTTTGGTGGACTGTTTTATACCAAACCCTGTTTGCTATTTAGGTGATGAGGAAATGGTATTGTGGATTCTGGAAAATTTTCCAAGGGTGGCTGAGGTGCCAAATGCCAGTGGCAACCTGGCTGTGCACTTTGCTGCTGCTCAAGGTAAGTGTCCTGTTAACAAGAAAGTTGCCTTCTTCAATCACAGACCGAGTTTTATAGTTATGATTGCACATTTACAAACATGGAAATATAGAGAACTGTTACTTCATAGTATTTCTCCCTAATTAAGGAGAATACATGGAGCTACACAAGTAGAGGTAGCTATCATATTCTGAACTGGCAATTAAAGCAGTCTTAACACTAGAGAAAAGTTGAAATTTGAGCTTAAAAAGTTTAATTGACATTCCTCTGGGTTGGACAAAGTCACAACAAGCATCAGGTACATCACAGCAAGCAAGTTGGAATGATGCAGTTACATTCTGTTCTCTCTGCATGGGGTTTGTATACAATTGACCACTTCTACTCATTAGGAATGTGTGGTATTGCAAAGATGTTCACAGTGTCCCTACTCACTTTCCATTTCTCCTCCATCTCACACACAATTACCACTGCCCCTTCGCACACATACTGTTACACTCAGGGTACTTGCAAATTCTGAAACTTTTGGTGAAGAGGTGTGGTCGTGATATTGCAGAAAAGCAGGATAGCCACCTCACCAAACCTGTCTACTTTGCCTCACAGGAAGGTTTGCTGCTCATTGCCATTACCTCACTTTTGTTACATTTCTTCACTCCACAAAACTGTGTCAAGCAGATCAGCTATACGTAGTTGATATATATTTTCAGCAAGTAGCTATACAAGCCACACACCCATTGCATGAGCTCAATGTTGTTTATTCCCTTGTGTACTGATGATTTCACCAGAGAGATTAGAATTCATTTCCTACCATCCAGATTCATGATAATTATGTCAGCTAATGAATAAAATAGCAGTGGCTAGGTTATTGTTTACCTAACTGCAGTTTGAGTAGTGCAAATTTTCCACCAGCTAACTTAAGGGCTTGTAATCCTAACCACTTTCTTTTATCTCACACTAGGCAAGCTAGATGTGCTAGACTATCTCATAAATGAGCTAGGGGTGGATCCAATTGCAAGAGACAAATCTGGAATGAGCTGTGTTCATGCTGCTACCCAAGGTGGTCAGCCCAATGCCATCAAGGTACCCCCAATATCCTAGTTTTGTTTAAATTTAATGTTTAATTTTAACCCACAGCTTAATTGTTGTTCGATTATAGTCTGAACAGAAATCATCTATGTGGTTTTTCAGTGATGCAATGCCTGCTTTTCTTACTGCTATACCAAAAACTGTATCAACAAACAGACCTTTCTAACAATCAATAAATGGAAAGAGTCTGTTGCATTATTCATTTCTGTTGCACAGTGGTTGATTTCCAAACTTGGCCCAAAGTATATCCTTGACAAGACCATCGATGGAGCAACTCCCTTGCACATGGCTGCAGGTATAATACTGTTAGTTAGTATGTATATGAAATATAGTTTATGCTGCCTTTTCATATTCATACAGCTCTTGGCCAGAGTGACATTCTGCAGTTTTTTCTCAACACACTTGAGGAGAAAAATGACATCGATGTGTTAGACCACATTCATGCAACTCCAGCACATGATGCAGCAGAGTATGGACAGAAAGAAGCCATGATTCTGTTGCTTAAGCATGGTGCTAATGTCAACATCAAAGACACGGTGAGCTTCAATTGAATAAGTCAACTATTTATATGTGATAGGTGCCATCAGTATACTTACTGCCACTATTATTATCCCTTTGCACTAAGCACCAATGTATACCTGATATGTGTTCCTTAGGAGAACAAGACACCCTACGAATTGGCAATGGAACAGAACCACACTGAAGTGGCCAATATGATTGCAGACTACCGTGAGAATGGGCCCAGTATCCTGTCAAAGTATTCACAGCCTTCTCGGGATCAGCCAAGTCGGGAACAGGTTGGGTGTGTGTGGCAAATTATTCTTCCAGCACTCTTCTTTTGCTATACAACAGAGTTTTTATTTCTGCATGTTGCATGTAGTGTATGTGTTTGGTGGTTGTTGTGGTAAAGATGCTGCATGCCATAGCTAATACTCGAATGACAAAGACACATACATACCTATTATATTGCTTTCCATGCAGTCCCAGCCCCGTACATCACATCAGGAAGCTGCAGAAATTTCCAGTGTCATTCAGCAGACAACTGAACACAGGAAGGAACACAAAAGACAGGTATCAGTTAATGATGAACCAACCAAATTCTAAATTGAGTATCCAGTTTCACTTCTCTCCCCTACTGTACCTGCAGGACTCCCATGGTCGGACGAATGAAGCTAGGAGGGAAGAGAAGATGGACACATGGGAAGATGAACCAAAAAGAAAATCCAGGTAATGGCTTCAAAGTCCTGTTTGTCAGTACAGAGCTATGTCTGCATACTTGTTTGGATCATGTGTCATGGCCATGGATTGCCATAGTCACCAAAAAAAAGTCAGCTGGGCACTGCATGGAGTCATGTCTGAAAAGGATGACCACCAATTCACTGAGAGTGCTTTCTCCCTAAGGGTTTGCTACTTCCTTAGCAACTCAAACTGTGCGCTGCCTCTACCTATTTAGGCTAAAGTAATCTGAAAACCCTAAAAGGTAGCATTTCTTCTTCCCCATAGTCCTATTTCTCACTTCTCTTCTACTTCATTTTATACTCAGTGGGAACCGCCGACACAGGCTCAGCTACCCAAGTGATGAAGAAGATGAAGAGATTGAACACACACTTGGACCACAGGTGGGACACACAAAAGAACACTATTTAGAGCACAGTAATCATTCATCCATGTACCACCAGTAGCAGACCTTCTCACAAATAATGACACTTTACTTGCCAATATCTTAGCCACTTTGAGAGTTTTTTGTGGTAGTTAACAAAACTTTTGCACGCACACAGTATAGCTCCATCTACAGCAGTCACTTCACTAGTGCTGCATGTGAGCCTGTTCTGTAACCTGTCTATCATCACTTACTAGCAATACTGTATAGTCATAAAATCAAAAAAGGCTACGAATTTTGGTGTATTTAGCACACTTTAAAGTGTATCAATCGAACGTTTTACCATAGACGTCTGTGTGCACAGCTAATAGTATTTTTTTAGGGTATGACTTTGATTTGCAGGGTGACATCTATGCTCGTCCCAGAAGACGTAAACATCACAAGAGCAGCTATCATCAGAACAGTGACCTTGAGGATTTCGTGAGTGAGACTATGTCTCACCACTCCTACTCCTCCAACAAAGCACATACTTCCAGAGTTGATGCTGCGTGAGTGCTTTCAATACTACAATATCCTTTCATCTATATTTACAGGACTACATCACACCATCTTTTACATACCACACATGCATTCACGCATAGCCTGCCCTTGGGGGAGAGTCCATATCCTCTCATCAACCATGGTGCCAATCTAGAGACTGCCTCAAACTACAGTCGCCCCTCCAGAGTGAAGCACTATCAGGATTCTGACTCAGAGATCAGCTCATTCAGCTCTAGTCGGTATCCCCACGGTAAGAACAGGCTTACCATTTTCACCATGTGTAACAGTAAGATACGAGTTTCTACTTATGGGTTTTTTGTTAGTATGAGAGGTAGATATATGCTAATTTTATGACCTTTCATTGACATGTGGAATAGTTGGATGACAGCTCTTACTTTCGCAGTTTGACATATGCTCAGGCACTCTTACAGAAGCCAGGGCTGCTGGCAATAGTGAATGTAATAAACTAGAAAATGTAGAACATTGTGGGGGCGAGCCTGAGCAAGCAGCAAACGGATTTGGCAGAGGATTTGTCACAAACAAGTAGATACTGATACGTCTTCACCAGAGATAGCTAGGTATCACATAATTATGCCAACAGCCAGGACAGCTATTGTTAGTGTGGCTACATATGCATGGACTAAGCTTTAAAGTCATGAGCTGAATTATTGGTGTCAAGAGCGCATGATGACGTCATTTTTAAAATTCCTCCGCAATAAAAATGACGTCATCATGTGCTCTTGTTGGTGTTTATATATAAGTGCCGTTTATGCATGGCCCTTACCTGAGCGACCTCGACCACCGTTGTGATCGAAATTTGTACTGCCTGTGGGCAGCCTGCCATTAATGATCTGTAGCAGAAAGGAGTAAGTTGCCATGCATGCTTCAACTTCAGTCGTCTCCGCTACGGGTCACTGACGCTGCACTCTAGCAATAGCCCTTCACCTACCCGGCTACCGAGTGCATGAGTTCGGTCTTCGTAATTTTAAAATTTAATCCATCCTGTATCGAATCACACTTTAAAAACGCGCCTTATGTGGTTTTAACCTACTCGTGCTAATGAGCTTTGAGGTTTACTACCGTGACTACTATGGATTCTCAAAAGCCCACCTGCTGTGACAATAGCCACCTGCTTGGCTTCTTAACGAAGTAGGTGCAAACATGCAGCTACCTTATAAGGCGCGTTTTGGAGGCGCCAAATTCGGCAGAGGATGGGGCCAACTAATGTATGGTAGTTTGACGCTCCTTCACGCCGCTTCGCGGCGCTCATAAGCTCCTGGTTCTGGGATATACCTTGATGTTAGCCTAAATTGTGTTGTTCATTAGCTGGGCTATCCAAGCTAAGCTTAGGTACTATCCACCTCTGTCATTACTTAAAATACCCAATGCCCAATAGTAGGTCTGTGAACATGTGACTGTGTCTTCAAACTACTGCAACAACAATCTCTATGTGCCACTTTAGTTGCTTTTCTGTTTCATTAGTACGCGAACTGTCAGCCATACTACCCATTTTTCTTTAGACGGTCGTCACAATATCCCAGGATTTTACCCAGGATATGACCCACGCTTTCCGCCACTAATTCCACCACAACACACAAAGGCCCACAGTGTGTCTGGGGCAAGCAGACACTATTCTCAAGGGGAGTACCACAGAGGTAAACATTAAGCATGTAGCCAATGTGGCTAATACTTGTCAGTATAGATTTTTTGCTACTACGATTCAATGTGGATTCCCACAGGTTATCCCCCCCCTCCTCATATGGCATACCCTGGACCATATGGTTACCACCCAGTCTACTATGGCTACCCACCTTACCCACCCTATGCAGTGAGTTTCGTGCACTGCGTATACCTCAAAGATAATTTAATTGCTAGCGCTGAGTATAGTTTTATTAGTAAGTACCGTAGTCTTGTAAAAGAGAGCCCACCCTCAAAAGAACGCCCACCCCCTACTTTTGGCCCAATTTCCTGTATAGGGTCAAAATTTGCTCAAATGAGTGCCCACCCTGGTGTGAGCTTCGCATGGCTTATGGAGTGCACTCGTGAAGTTATTACAAGGCAGCTCTGCGTAGATGAACGTAGCTAATGCGACGCGCACCGCAACCTAAACTATTCTCACATGGTGCTGTTCAGAGTGTTGTGTGCCATCAGGACTTGACTTCAAAGCCGATGGTAGCTCCGCTGAAAGTTATTATTTGTCCTTTGAGGGCATCGAGTCACTGTAAACATGACATGGGCACTCTTTCGTGGTTAAATGTAGAAGCACTCAAAAGAGTGCCCACATCCCTCTTTGGTGGACTTGTATGGTGCTCCACCCATGGGCGCTCTAAACTATTCCCACATGGTGCTGTTCAGAGTGTTGTGTGCCATCAGGACTTGACTTCAAAGCCAATGGTAGCTCCGCTGTAAGTTATTGTTTGTCCTTTGAGGGCATCAAGTCACTGTAAACATGACATGGGCGCTCTTTCATGGTTAAATGCAGAAGCACTCGAAAGAGTGCCCACATCCCTCTTTGGCAGACTTGTAAGGTGCTCCACCCATGGGTGCTCTTTCGTGAGACTATGGTACAGTCACAATCACTAAAAAGAGCACTCGCTAATAATATGTTATATATAAAGCATGGTAAGGAGGTGTATATGGCGAATATACTACCCGAGACTGAGGTCAGAGGAAGTTTGCAGTAGATGTACTCCGAGCCGCAGCAGCTCGGGGTACTTATATCTAACTGCAAACTTCCGATGACCGAGGTCGAGGGTAGTATGATTAAGTACCTGCGGTCGCATTAGCAGGGGTCTATTTGCCATATATGATGCCACGCGGCGCCTTTGATTCGCCTACGCACTATTGTATATACCCATATAATCACGATTATAATTCATTTAGTGACTACAAATCATTCTACACTCGCGTCCTTATCAGCTAGCGGACTGCAAGTGTTATCTTGTATCACAATTTTTCCAGAGTTTACTACACACATTTCATTTATTCAGCCCGTGTATCATCCAAAGACCACTGAAGAACGAATGCATCTTGCTGCGCTACAGCATGGGCGCCCTCTTCCCTTTCCTCCAGGCCACTACCAACATCCTGGCATGTATATGCATGGCAGGAGGTCTAAATTGGCTATGAAACAGGTGACAACAGAATGGTGATAGACATAATGCTAAAACAAATGTTAGCTACGTACACACTTAAAGCAGTGGCGGATTTAGGGGGGGTAAGGGGGGTGCAAATGCACCCCCCTTTGGCGGCTAGTAGTGTATTTTTGCGTACATAACTGCACAAGTCCATCAAATGATTATGCAGCAGTGGCATGCAGCAACAACAACCAGGTACAGTTACACACTCACATATCAGTTCCTTACTGATCTCCAGACGTTTGACTAGGACTAGAGTTGCTTCGAGATATTCAGTTCGGACAAAGCCTTTGTAGCCTCTGCGGAGCCACGCCTTTTAAATTCTGCGAGCGTTTAAAGGCTTCAAACATAATGACTAGATTTGGAAGAAGGTCGTCCAACTCTTGCTATTTCACCTCAAAACGGCACCAGAAACGATCTCAGAAGGTCTGAAATCGAAAATTTTCTTGGGGGGGGCATGCCCCCACACCCACTAGCGGGCGCGCTTCGCGCGCTTTATTATGCTCCGCCAAGTATAGCGATCAGTCAAGTGCACACTGGAACCCCCCTTACCCCCCTGTTGAAAATCCTAGATCCGCCACTGTAAAGCATCAATATTATATTTGAATTCACTGATCTGTTACTGCAGTCGAGACGACAGCCAGGTCCTCCCAAGCAACACACAGGTAAGCAGGCTTATAGTGAATTGTTTTCTTTATCTATGCTTACAGTTCTTTGTAATACATACTCCTTGTGCTCCAGAACAATTTAACAAGCACACACTTACCTCCAACTGTAACATCTCAACACACATGCATAGACCAAGATATTGGGTATGGTCCTGCACTGGGAGGTGCTGCAGAAGTTCCCATAAACGGCCAACAAGAAGAATTGGACTTCCATCCCCCTGCTCCCCCTGTTACTCTGAAAGATGGTAGCATCGAGCAGGGTAATGAGCACATGGTTGCATTTGATAGTAACTTCATAATGACTAAAAAGACAGAGAACGCAGATGTGCGACAGGTGAGCTACACACTGTCACTATCTGGTAGGTGTAGGACTATAACTGCTGCCAAGATTGTATGCTGGTCACAACAGTACAATATGATTTTAACATTTTTACATAGGTTGCTGGAACAACTTTGAATCCAGCAAAAGCTGGACCAAAGCCCTATGATGGAAGGTATGATTTTTGCATACCACACAAACTACACAGACAGATCTGTACTGTTTTGTTACACATACCTAGTAAATGTGTAGCCATTTGTGCACACTCAGCTAAACATACCAATAGAAACGCCAGTGGTAGCAACTTACCACAAGCTCTCTTCAGACAATTTCAGGCAAACAGAGAGCTGCGGGCAGCTGACAAAAATAAGAATGTACAAGTTCTACATAAATTAGACTTAGTGATGTCATACATGCCTGGTATTGGCTAAACCCTGTCCTGCGCAGTGGGTGACTTTGCATAACATCTAGGCCAACTTTTTTTTAGGGAAATGTGGTTCGTTGATTGTTCGTACACTAAGCAATCATGTTCATTTCACATGTGATCATGGCTTTACGTGCTTCAAGTTTGGCAGCTAACACTCCACACTGACATTCACACCCAAACCCATCTCAAATGAATGAGGCAGCTGTCTAGAGTTTCCTCACATACATTTGCCCTATCCAATACAGGTGGGATGAGTACATCACTTCTGACTCTGAAGAGGAGGAGGATGTTGAGGAACAGTTCAGTGTGGCATTTGCTGCTGAAGCTGTTGCTATATTGGCCATAGGATGTGTGGCAGGACTTAAGGGATTACAGAAAGTCCGGAAAGGGGTAGGTTATATATTCTTTAACCCCAAAGCCTAAAGAGTTGCATTATTCATGCAGGACACTTAGTCAACAGTAGGTTCACAGTCTAGACTCACCAAAAGCTTTTATATCTCATTGTCGTACCCAATGACACACAAACAAGCAGAAGCCATCAGCAATCTCAGATATCCATAAGGCAGAAAGGTCACACCTCTCCTCAGCCTGGGATGCAGAGCCAGAACATCGTAGGAAAGGAAGCCGAAAAGAGGCAATATCTGGCTTGGATGACCCAACATTGAAAGGTATATGCTACAATGAAATTTTAGCCTGGATAGTATTTGTCCATGGAGAGAAAGTAAGTTTTCATTTGAGCTTATTGGACTGAGTGCCACTTATCATTGTGGGCTCAGCACATTTTTTTAAACTAGTCATGTTAGAAGTGATGTTACTTTTTACTCCCTTAGGCATGAGTCCAGAGGAATTTGCCAGTCATGAGGAATGGGGGAGCAGCAACTGGGAGAAGTCTCAGAAGAAGGTAGCTGCTAAGTGTCTTAGTGAAATGCTACAACCTTAGAGCTGATTCTGTTTTAGCAGTTCTCTGTACAGTTTGGTTAGCGTGAAAGGGTACAGGTACAGTATAAATGCATATTACACACATCTGTAGCTTGTAATTTACAAGATTTGAGGGAGAGGCCTAAGATTTATCCAAACCAACTCAACTTGTCATCAAGAGCAAAATCACCATCACAAATATTTGAGACTCCATCAAGAGGTGTTACTGGTTAGGAAATGGTTGGAATAGGTATAGTTGGTAAAAGTGTCTACTCAGCAATCATCAATTCAAGGCCATCGGAAGCGGGGCGTTTGGGGCGGCCTTGGCCACCCCACTTTTTCCGTAAGCTTTTGAAATTTGAACTTTGAAATCTTGAATAATTTTGATGGTACTGTTTCTTTTACTCATTCATTTCTCTGTGAACAGCATTATCGTGAGCGTGCTCGATCGACGCCATCATACTTTCCATGTACATACATGCGCGATCTTGTTTTCTAGGGGTATCCGCGCATGCTCTTTTACTCTTAGCCGCCCCACCTCTAAAAGTCTTCCGACGGTCCTGCAATTTACTGATAATTTGGTAGAAGATGTCCACTGTATATCACTGATTAGCTTTTCAGTGAGCACTTTCTCAATTGTTCACTACTGTGTAGCCTTCTAGCAAGCCTAAGTCATCGTCTGCTGAAGCACTTGAAAATCCCCAGAGTGAGTTGCTGACTGCAGAGCTACAGAAGCAGAGCTTTTCTTCTGTTTCAAAGCACCTTGGTCAACAGATCCTCACTGATTCCCTGGGAGCAAGAGATTCCTCTATGGTGAGCAATGCTAATGAGCATATGAAGACACTGCACTTGCAGAAACTTACCTACATGCAAGTGTCCTAGTACAGAATCACTTAACTTTAAATAGTTGATGATTCTATGCTCTGCTCTCCACCTGATTCACACACCTGTTTCCCCTAAGCTTAACATTGCCTCCAGCAGTGTTGTGAGTTCCCGGATGTCCCTCAACCAGACCAGTGATGAAGATGATGATGATGACTTTGGGGATGCCATCTCTATTGTACATGGTATAACACCCTCCAAGACACCTGGAAAGAAAGGTACCTGGCTAAATAGTGTTACTGAGTATAATAAAATATCTTTGTGTGTATTGCTGCGGTAGTGTAAATGTACCAAACAGACAATTTATAAGTTGTTAGGTCTAACTAAGACTTGCCCGAGGTATGTGAAACTACTGTCAATCAGTGACAGCTAGCAATGCATGCATGTGAATTTTTGAATTTGAATGTAAAACATTTGTCTGAGTCTGAGTTTATTTTACACAACTATGGATTTTATCTCCATTGCATATTGAATGACCCTTTAGAGAAGCCTACCAAAGCCATTCAGGGAGAGCAGCACCCTGAAGAATGTAAGAACAATGAAAAGGCAAAGAGAGAAAAAGAGAAGAAGCCAAAGAAAGAAAAAAAGGAAAAGAAAGGTAATAACTACTACTCTGCAGCATAATCATTCAAATAGAATGGTCGGAAGGTAAAAATAATTTCAAATTTGGCTTAGATGAATGTAAATTTCTAGAAACCAAATTTCTTAAATCCATCGTTGTACCATAATTATTCTAATACTATGTATGATCCAATTTAATATAAGAAATCTAATGCTACGTAAGCTGGAGTCTTAAGTTAACACTAATCCAATTTAGCGTAAGATAATGATTGAAGCCAACCTCCAACCTTTGTGGCCTTCCTATGGGTCCCACAAACAGCCATACTGTCTTCATAGTTCGGCAAAGTCTGTGCACAATTCCAGGAAAAAACAGCTATACGCTTATCTAGCTACACTTGGTGCCACCTTGATTGGTCGCAGAGTTCGACAACGTATGTACACAATTCGAGGAAAAGCCAGCTGTACACTTACCTAGGTAGCAAAGGACACTTGGTACTGCCTTCATCAGTGAAGGAGTTCGTCGAGGTCTGTACACAACTCTAGGAAAAACCAGCTATACACTTCCCGCCTTCGTGTTCCACGTATTGTGATTCTCTACACAATTCTAGGAAAAACAGCTATACACTTCCCGCCTTCGCGTTCCACGTATTGTGATTCTCTACACAATTCTAGGAAGAACCAGCTATACACTCACTTAGCTTACGAAACCAGGCCTTCGTGTTTTCACATATTGTGATTCTGCACACAATTCTAGGAAAAACCAGCTATATACACTTACCTAGCTTATGAGAGCAGGCCTTCGCGTTTTCACGTATTGTGATGGTCGTATCTAATCACTGGACTGGATTGTGGACTGGATTGCTGAACTGGACTGATGGACTGGATTACTGGACTTAATTTGTTCATATCACTTGATTTCCATCCAATCCAACATCATGAATTTGGTTACAGTAGCTGCCTTATTATAAGCTGCACTTCATCTAGGGAATGTACACAAGTGCACAATGCACAAGCTACATGGATGGATGTGTACCAGGATCGAAATTCATGGTGTACACGCAGCGAGTCTTACTATAGCAAGTATGCAAAATGCATCAAAAGTACTGACAAAGGCCTCTTCACTACAAATTTACTGTGCCATGGAGAACGCTGATGTCAAATACCATGCTGGTTAGTGGTTACCAGGCCATTACCCATAGTCTTGTTGACTGTAGCCATGTAAAAACTATGCTTGGTCAGCGAGAGGCCTTGGAATAGACTATAGTGCCAGTTGGCCTACCAAGCAGCTCCATCTGCTGTAGTATAGGGCTACCTTTTAAGGTCTCTTGGGCACAATACTCCCACAGATTTATGCATGCAGTGTCCTTTGTTTCACGGCAATCTATTAGCCACATAGCATGCGAACATGTGACCCAATTCAACACATCTGATTGGGTCAAGGTCATGTGGTACACACAATTTAAGTTCAAAGGTCAGTCCAGTAATCCAGTCCAGTCCAGTGATCCAGTCCACAATCCAGTCCAGCGCTTAAATATGATTCTTATGCAACATAAGATCTAATTTTACGTAAGAAACTCAATTTCAGGAATTTATGATGAATCCAATCTAATGTAAGGTCACAACCTAATTATTTTTTATGCTTACGTAGAATTTAAATAATTACGGGTGTAATCGAAGCACATTTTCGTATGAAATATGCAAGTGCAGAGCACTTCAACCATCTGATCATTTCTCGGTCTTCCAGCCACTTTCGCCCGGTATCTGTTTTGATAAGAACACAGTCTGGGTGCACTACAACGCCTGATAAGAAGGCTTCCTGGTGCATTAAACAGCCTTTTTTGCCAGCTGTTTCTGTTTCGCTAAGAACACTAAAGGGTGCTTGCTGTTCGGCTAAACTGGATTCTCTTGAAAATAACTAGTACAGCAGCCTTCTGCACAATTGGTATCGCAAAATTTCAAGAATTGAATTTCTTCCACTACATTGGATCTACCGTTCTATTTACAGTAATTGCCTGGTCAGAAAAATACAGTCCATTAAAAAACTAGCAAGGTTCCCCTGGTGAATCAATATCCAATCCACCAACACACTTGAGAAGGTAGTTTTAGACAGCAAAATCACTTGACATTCTCTGCTTTGCTCCAGCCTCAGTTCTACATACCAGTAGGTTAGGAACAAGACTGGATCTTACATATTTGCATGCTCACACCAATAGACCTGTTGTTCCAGACTATTTGCATCTAGGCAATAGATGCAAATTCTGTGATATTGACATTGCTTATTTAATTTATCTGGGAACAGTTGCTGGTGTTCATACTACTGACATGGGTTGGTACAGCAGGTCCATTAGTTAAGTGCAGCAGCAGTGGTACTTGCATGATGAGACATGACCTTTCACCTTGGTATAATGCAGTACTGTTAAATTGGCGTAGTCCAGTTTTACTTATACAAACACAAATCAATGAAGTGCACTTTATTTGTTTTGTCCTTGCAGATAAAAAAGGCAAGGATGGGAAACCTAAGAAAGAAAACAATGACCAGAAAAAGGAGGTGAAACCTGCCAAGATTGCAGAGCCGCCAAAGGGTAAAGAAATACCTGCTACCCCCAACACCAATCCTCAAGGCAAGGCCACAAAAATTCCACCAGCCACCAGGGCAACCAAGGCTCCTGAAATATCACCTACCACCACAGCAAACTTGGCTCCTAGAACACCACCTGCTACCAGAGCAACTAAGACTTCTAAAATACTACCCGCCACAAAGGAGAACACAACTCCTAAGGCCGTCACTAATACCAGGGTAACTAATCCTGTAAAGACCGCTCCAGCAACGTCAACAGCCGGCACCAAACCAACAAGGGGTATGCTTGTCAATTTCTTCCACCACCATGATTCTATTACAAATTATATATCTAGCTTCCACTAGATTAGATTGGAAAAATAATCCAGGTACCAAACTTCTTCACTTAGATTAAATCCATGGCAGTATATTTTTAGAGAAAAGTACTAGCTGCAGACAAGCGATTCTCACACCAAGTGTGTTGCTTGCAATACTAGAAGTGTGTAGGTGCAGGTAATGTGATAATCTCTCTCTGCCAGTTATTTTTGCCTATACTTAATGCAGTAAGCCTTCCACATTATTGGATTAACAATTAAATTTCTTGCTCTACATTGCATCTACTGTGTCTATTAGATAACGACAGTAATCGAAAACTATGTGGAATGTTGTTCTTATCAGTTCATAGTGCAAATGTATTCTAACACCAAGTATAGTTACACTTGTGGTATGATAGTAGATGTGAAAACCTTACTGCAGCACCCAAGAAACCAGAGAAGCCTCCAGTCTCTGCATCTCCAAGGAAGATGGTAATACAACCTTCCCCTCCTGCACCCCATAAAGAGCAGGAAATCAGGTTGAGGGCTGCAGAAACCACTGCCAACTCTCTTGTAATGGCGTCTAAGCATACTAGAAGAGAGAGGCTTGCCCAAGCATCCATGGATAGTAGTGAAAGGCAAACAAATGTGAGTGATGGGTACTATGTTGTTACACCCATGATTACCCTAATGGACGTCTACCATCACATAACATTTTTCTGTGGATAATAAAGAAATTTGTTCATGCTATTCTTCTTTTTTTTTTGTCAGACATTAGCAAGATAGTGAAGGAGTAATCATATGTTCATGCATGAGAGTAGCTCTGTGAATATCATCTCAACACAGATGCCATCTGCTGCTGCAGCAACAAAAGAACATAAAGTGACTGTCACTGTTCCCGTGCACGGTAAGAGCAGTCAGACAGGTCCCAGGGAGGTGAGGAACCAGTTTTTTGATGATGAGAGTGATGAAGAACCAGAGGTTCAGGAGAAAAATGCAGAGCTCTCTGAGGCAGACCAGATTGAGGAAAGCATGCGGAACATGGGTAAACCAGTGCATTTATTCAGCTCAAAACAAATTAATACCATAGTATTGATTTCTAATGGTTGTAGTAAGCTGCAGAATATGCTGTCAGTTACACCTTTCTATGAGAAAACTACAGCATATATTGTATTTTTAATTGTGTAGTTCGTGATGGGTTAAAACATAATTCTGGAGGTCAGCTTTGGCATACACCTTTTCTGCCCTGCCTCAGGGTATTGTGCACATGTACTCCTGCTTGAAAGTATTAATGTTGCTGGCAGGCAAGTGCATGTGCACTAACCATCCTTCTACAATACTCCTTCCCTCAGCCAATGATCTTACTTCGTTTCTTGAAGATGCTGTACAGACAAACCCCACAACTTCTACCAAGCGTACAGATACCAGCCATGACCAGTTTGACAAGACAAGTGCCCCACTACTTTCTGGAACCAGTGCACAGCCCAAGATAGCATCACCAGAGCACAGTAGAAGTGAGCATGCCGTCAAAGTTGACCTTATTGAAATGGATGAAACTTCAAGAGACATATTTGGAGAAGATGGCCTGGCCGAGCTAAATGCTGCACTAATGGAACTAAGTACCATCCAGTCCGGTTTTGGTTTCAAAAGTCCAGGTTAGTTTTAATGTAATGAAGTGTACATAAATTTAAAGTGACAGTTCTCCCATTGTGTGAGCTTAGCTGGGCTAGATTGTCTGCATAGGCTAGAAAAACTAAAAACACAATAATTGTTTGACTGGACATTATATTAAGCATTAACTTTCCCGTGAACAATGCATGCTCTCTCCAGATGTCATGAGAGATCTATAAAACCATTGGTGTGATTTTCGTAAGTAGTCCTCCTCTCATTTAGTAATTTTTCGGTTTCAGATATTAAAGTCTTTCAATAAGTTTGTCGCAATTGCTAAGAAGGACATCATTATGTGACATTCATGTTTGATATGTAGAGCAACTTGAAGCATGAGTATAGTGTTGTTATCAGCATTTAGATATATGTGCAGTAATGCATGAAAGATCCAACTATGTCTACAAGACGTATTTGGGTGCATGACAGACTGGATCTCTAACCTAATGCCAGTACTGTTTTGATTTCCATTGTTCAGAGACTGCAAAACCCAAGTCAGTTACAAGTCATGGTGAGATTAAGAGCAAACTAACAGCCTCAAAACAAGAAGTCTCAAGAGTTGATAGCAAGCCACTCCAGTCACAACTTAGTGGTAATGATTTATACGTACATTGTGTGAACATATGCTTTGTTTTCCCACTTTTGTGTGTATTGTCTTGCTAACTTACAGAGACCTGGTTTCTATTTCTGCTTCCCACTACTTCAGGTTCTAGTGTTTCTTCCGGGAGTGAAGTATCTTATGAATTTTCTGCGACAAGAAAAGGTAGATGTTTTTGTCAAAGTAGAATGTTGTTATCAAGCATTGCAACGTACGAAACTTACTTGTATAGTAACATTCTTGTAGAAACACCACCACATTTGTGACCTTAGTTCATCTCAAAAAGCATCCCCATTTCATTTCTGAGGTGGGCATGATGTGTTTGTAGTTGACGTTTATATTGTACCAGTCAAACAATACAACTGTTGCCGATTGCATAAGCAACAGAATAATAGTGTAGCACAATCTTGAAAGCAATAAAAATGAAGAAGTTTGCACCTATATCAAGGTCACATGAAAGGTCAGGAGGAACCTGAAGATGAAGGAAAACCAGAACAGGAGACACAGGAAGTAGTGTTGTCTTTTCAGGGAGAAGGTACTGCCTCCAGTTCTGCAAATACTGTGAGCTGGCCTATGCAAGGTAATTACATTATAATCTGCAGATATGTGCAGTAACAAAAATCCTTAATTGACCAGAGTTGTTTGCTGTTCTGAGAGAGTAATTTACTGTACCGCTGTCAGGAATGCAAAGTTCTACTTTCTTTAGGACTGCCTCGATCTTCATCATTTGAGCAGAATCTCCTGACTACCTTGAAATCCCTGAATGAAACCGTGAATGAGATGAAAGCCAACCCCTCTGCCACACAAACTCAGGTTAGTGTTACTACTACTACATATGTTGAAAATAGCCATAGCAATGTGTTTTAGTCAGCGCTACATTAATACTCAGATAGTTGCTATGCAACTGCTACTTTATCACACAATTAATCTAACCCTCACACTTATAAGCAGCTATGTATATAATGGTTCCTCAATTAAGAGAAGTCGTTGTTATTCAGAAAGTACTCATGACTGATCTACTCCCACCCGATATTGACTTCATCTCTTGCAATGAGCCCTTCTTTATTTCCATAGTCCTGCAAAAGTCTGCCCACCTACAAAAGAGCACCCACCACCTACTTCTGGCCTAATTTCCTGCAAAGTTTACTTTAATGAGTGCCAAACCTGGAGCAAGCCTAATGGAGCACACTCATGGAGCAATAACCTTCAGATAGTATAGGACAAAGTTTTTCACACCAGATATGCATTGCACTTGAGGTTGTGCTTCTCAAAACAAGGTGGTTTTGCATGCGTAGACAGATGTAGCTAATGCGGCTACACTCACTAGCTACATCACACTTACAGTGTGACATGTTGCTGTTCAGCCTGAGTGTTGCGTGCCATTAGGACTTGAACTTGGAAGGCTTTGTTGTACATTGTTGTTCATGCAATAATTCTGCTGTCATCTGCAACAGGATGATGGATTCAAAGACATTGAGTTGCTGTAAACATACATGGGTGCTTTTTCAGTGCCAAATGCAGAACACTTGAAAGAGCACCCACCCCCCTCTTTGGCATTCTTGTAAGGTGCTCTGTTCATGGGTGGCTCTTTCGCAACACTGATAGCACATGCACTAAATATACTTGCCAAGTTCCAAAAATAGAGCATGTACTAAATATACAATACATAAGTACACCTAAAGGTTACTGTATGCACAGGCCCCCAAATTTAACATTACACTGAGTTCATATACAGAAATATTTTGATGTAAGAAAACACTTAACTAGGGAATGATTACACTTTTTCTTTTTACAGATCGATCACCAACAGCAAATTCAACAGCAACTAATCCAGAATATGCTAACCTACAGCCAGAATGACCCCCAGCTTATGACTAAGCTACTGGCCCTCCTCCAGGACAAGGACACAGAGAATGAAACTGTACGTTTTGTATTTGTTTTACAATTTGAAACCCTACAAAAGATCATACTGGATCTTTATACATGCATGTTGTGGCAAGTTTGTGTATTTGTAACTAGTTGCACCATGCATATGGTGGCATTCTGCACCTTTTTATAGCAAACAATCAATCAACACACACACAGTCCTCCTCCCATCAGCTGGAAACTCTTGAACACAAACTGATGGATGCTCAGCAGAAGCAGCTTCACGAGACCCAGGAACACTTCCGCACCCAGGCAGAATTCCAACAAGCCATCCAGCGCAAGCTTGAGGAACAAACAGAGAAGCAAATGAAGGTAAATACTTGACCAGCATAATTATTACTTAGGTGCAAGGTTTGTAAACATTAAATTGAATAGCACTACAAAAAAAAACTCAGCTACACCATTCAAAGACAAAATTGCGTAAGTTTTAGTGTACTAACTTCAAAATTTGTTAGCAGAGCAGACCAAACTAATTGAGTGCACGCAGATGAGCAACCTCTGCCAGTGTACAGATGAATTCACAATACACATATGAACTAAGCATGATGTTTGTAATAGTTATTACATCCAGATTACAAAGCAGTCACCAAAAGTATATCCACCCCTATCCCCTGCTGCTTATATAGGACAAAAAGTTCAATCCGCACTGTTTTATAAAAGAGGCTGTGAAGAATAAAAGCAACCTGGTATCCACTTTGCTTGTACATACGTACATGACCATTTTCAGTACAATGCCAAATCAATGTGGATAACATTTAGACTAACTATTCAACATAGACAGTGAGTACATGTATGACAAGCCAGGTAGGATGTTCATGAAGTGAAAATCAGAGGTTTATAAATATATTATTGAGCTTGTGAAACCCAATTTAACCCTATGCAAAGCAAAACTTGCACTAAAAAACCCTAACCCTGATACTAGGAGTAACCCCAGTCATGACTGTAACCCTGGTTGATTTTTATTTGTAATCTGTGCACCTTGTATCACACCTGTACCTTAACTGTGAATGAGCCTACGCCTATTACCTTGAACAGCCCCAGCCTTACAACACTGACCATGCTCTAGGCTGCAAGCAGGCACCACAACTACCATAAGCATGTCATTACTAGGACAGGCAAACTGTAACCAAGATAAGCATCCCCATTTAAAACCCATCTCTACAAAATTTAACATCCTCACTTTGAGAAAGTTGGCACAGAATTAGACCAGAACATCCAGCAAAGAATCTTTGGCACACGAACCATCTGCACCAATAGGTACTGCCAAAGGGCAAGCCTCTCAGACACCCCACCAAGAAATGACATTGAGACACCAAGAGTTCTATACATTGTTCACCTACCCACAAAGTTAGTTAGTAAATGATGATAACCCTGCTTATTAGACCCCATCCCCAAATTTGTGTGCATACAATGTAAGATTTAAATAACAAACCAAGAGCTGGGCTCCTTTCTGTAGACTACAGGTCCGGAGTTTAAATGAATCCAAACCCATAGTTATGTGATAATTGGAAAGGGTACTCTCCTGAAGACCAATGCTTTTTGAGCATATTCAAAATAATACTAGTAACTCAGTAGCTATAACACACACACACACACACGTGCAAATGTCACACATACATACACACCTTTACACACACACACACCCTTCACACCTAATACATACCGCCCCAACAAGCAACTATAAATTAAGCCTCATACTAGTAATTACTTTTAGCTGTAACCCCTCACCCATTATCTACAAATGTACCACCCAATTTAGCTAGCCACAAAGTGGGGCTTAATGTGTATGTAGAAAACGGGAACAATGATGTGTCAGTGGTGTTGGAGCTTCCCACTTGACATGACAACTGCTTTAACATGCTTTCTCAAGCTGGTAATCTTATTTTTTTAGCTAGCCATTATTTTCAGCAATATAGCAAGTACCTTACTGACTATAGGAGATTCCATTTGTAAATAGTTGTGCATGTGCAAGCAGTGGATACTAGGCCATGCTCCTCTTTCTGTGTGGCCTAGAAACAATTAAGGCTATACACAAGGATATTCATTCACCTTTCTTTGATTGCAGGGCATCCAGTCCAACTTTGATAAATACACTCAATTACTTGAGCAACAACTTGCCGAGCAGCGCAAAAAGTGGGAGGAAGAGTTGAAGAGACGGGATGAGGTAAGAATACTGAGACAAAATTTAACATTGATTCAACAGCATACCATAACAATGCACATGCTTGAGCTGATACATGTCTGGTAGGTATGTGCTATCATATTAGTTATGCATCTTATCTATTTTACCAGGAGGACAAACTCAGGCGAGAAAAAGAAAAGATAGACAAGGAGAAAAAACGGCATAAATCAAAAGATAGAAAGCAGAAGAAGAAACACCGTAAACACTATTTTGAGAGTGAGAGCAGTGCAACAGATTCTGAGGATGAAATGGTGCAACCATCACTGAAAACAACTGCGATGAAACCTGCAGTAAGTTATGTAAATATGTCTATCCCATTCTTTGGAGGCCCAGTTCATGGGTATAATACTATTGCCAACAGGCATATCTAGGTAAAACTTGGTGTATGAACATGTACCTAAAGCTATGCATAACAATTATGTTGTAGATCTTATAAAACTGGTATGCTAACTCATTCTATGTGGACTGTGGTTTTCAAGAATGCCTGCGTGTAAAGCCTCTACTATGAATCTCGAGCTACATAAACATTAAAGTTTAGGGGAAATGCACACCAAGATACTCAAAAACCTGCAGAACATACAAAGATTTATTTGGTGATTGTCGCAAGTATAAGTCACAAAGATATCCAAGCCAAGATATACCAACCAAGGGTTGAAATCTTATATTCTGTTTGCTGGCATCAAAACAGAAATAATAAATCGGAGCAGAAGTCAGAAATTCAAGCTAGAAATAAAACTTTCTGCTAGAAGTGAAGACAACAGACTGGTTGTACACCAGCTACAAGCATTTTTTTCTTGCATGGAGTTTTTCCTTTGGTTCATGAAAACTTTATAACAGCTTTTGTCACACTTATGCATGCATTGAGATACTGGTGGGTATGTATATGATAGCTATGTGCATGTAGGTACCAATACTACATGTATAGCTGGCACTGACTATATAAACTTCCTTCACATAAATCTCATAACCCATTCATTTAGAATCCTAGTACACATTTCAATGCAGCAAGATGCTTGCTTTGTAACAGTTACATCTACTGTAATGTTAACTGCTAGTTCTTCCTGGTCAAGCTACTTTTTCTTTCAAGCACTACTTTTTGTTTGTGTCATAGGTGAAGACAATGCAAGCAAAGATCTACACACAGGAACTACTTGATCCAGCAATGGTGCTAGAAGAGTCATTTCCTGAAACACCAGCAGGTACATGCGTTTAGATTACACCCCAAGTGGAAAGAAAAAATATAATATTAATGAATGAATGAAAAGCCACTAAAGTGCACATGGTCTTAGCATGAAGGTATTTGCATTTGCTAAAGATAGCGATTCCGGAAGCTCGTCACGTAGGTGTGAAATTTTTCCATTCAATTAATATGCCAGAAGTGGTCACGCGAACCGTCGACGTTTCGAGCAAAGTTGCTGCGTGCTGGTGAGAAAAGCCCCCACAAACTATATATCGTTCGGATGCTCAATGCCTGTACTCTCAATTGGTGCTAGTTGGCAAAGTTCAGGTAAAGTATGTTTGTCCCGGCAAATTTTTCACGTTTTAAACGAGCGTAAACAAAAAAGTAGAAGCGATACGAACTACCAACTGCTATATTCGAAATCCTTGGCCCCGAATGCCCCCAGAACAACTATTTTTAGCAGCATTATCTTTAGTGTAAGTTTGCACAAGTACTGTTTGTTCAACACATTTATTGTTGTGAACCAGTACATATAAAACACAAAGCCACATTGCAGTAATACTGACAAAGGGACACATGCCTGCAAGCCACAAAAGTTCTGCAGTGTGAATAAATAACATCTTGTGCAACTACAATTGCATTATCTTGACAACCAATTTTTCAGTCCGCCATCGTAGACTATCTATGAGAGAAGGAATAGGAAAGACAAACCTAATAGGGATGTATGCAGGTACAAGAGTGAAAATTCATGCATGTGCGCACACATGGTGCTGGCAAACATCTAATGTGCTGCGGATTTCGCCTTGCTTCAATGACATTGCCAGAAATTTGAATAGCGCGGCGGTCACGGCGTTATTTCCATAGCGTACGGAGTTATAAGTAAAACGCGGAAGTTTACGTTGTACCGTATTTGCAATTATCCGTAATTGTATATGCTAGCGTACATTTTGTACCTATTTTGTACTGATTTGGCAAATTCTGTGAACAAAATCTGCAAAAACTTTACGGCCAGTCGGGCAGAGAACATCAAAAATAAGTGAATTATATCGTTAACCAATCAAAAATGAACCGCAAAAGTGTATATTTTTATTTCAGAAAATTTGAAATGCCTATTTTTTCACACTTCAATGTGTGAAAATACGGTAGAAATACTATCACGAATGGCAAATTGTGTGACCTTCAGGAGCCAGCACTGTAGATATCTGTGGCTAGCAGAGAGAAAGCAGAAGGTGAATATATCGTTAACAACACATTTACGGACAAAGTAAGCTTGTTACTAAAGTTAGAGTTTGAACCGCCATAGGCTCCTGTAGTAAAACATGAAGTACGTGTAACGGAAATGTAACGGACGTTTCCAAAGAGTGCGAAGTCCGTGTCATTGCATTTCTGGCAATGAGTGGGAACATGCAGCATAAGCATGAAGCATCAACACTCATGATGCAAGTACTAGCAAGTGTACGCTTATACTTGTACAAGCATACGCATGCTGATACACTCACGCCACACTATTTGAATCAAGGCAAAAAATCAATGCAGTACCAATGGAAATTAAATAAGTGAACTGGGATAAAGTGTCCAAAGAAAACTATTAGGCTGACCTTTACGTAAATGTCACATACAGTATATAGATTAACAAGAAGAGTGCAACAGCATTGTCATAGAGAGGATGATTCTCATAAAACACAACAGTGCAGCTAGATGCTAACTGTTCCACTATTCATGTGACTGTGTGTTAAAAAGAGTGATTTCGCAGAAGATTGAGTCTTGTTGCTGAAGTAGGCAGTAATGGATTTGAGGCAGGGACGTCTGGGAAATGCACCATGCATATTTGTTGGAAGTGAACCACAACCAGTAGTACAAGAGCAGTTCCTATGGAGTTGCTAGGGGTAAGTAACTTACTTGAAATGCCATTACTAATGAAAGGCACTGAAGTGCCAAACCCTCGGTGCAGCAGTGTATGTGACTGTACTTGTGTGTTAACTAGAATCGATCACTGTCTCGTGAACAATAGTATCATGATGTTTGCTCTCGAGTTGATATGGCATGATATCAATTCATTCCTGTCTGTCCTCGAATCTGTTGACAGCTAGGCATTTGGGCCTCATATTAACACAGTGCAGACTCTCTCATGCTTGCCATGCGCATTGTTTTGTTCCTGCCTATGCAAAGTTCGCTCACGAGTTTCTGACGCTCTACAGGCCTTGTGCAACTTATCTTTAGCTTTCCTAGCTAATTTCACACTATCTGATTCTACTGCTCTCATACGTTTCATAGCTTTCTCTCGCAAATTACAGCGTTCACATGTCTTCCGTGTTACAGGTACAGCAGGTTTACAGTGCGGGCATACCTTTGTTGGAGGCATACCAATGGCCAATAATCGAACTCGCAAAGAACGTCTCTCCCAAGTGAGAACAAAATGGCCGCTAGCCACGTGGTCCAGATTCATACGCATGCGCGTTTTCCGCGGAGTAAAAAATGGCCGACTTATCATGTTGGCCGTACCAACAGGAAACGCTCTAGCTTCGCAACGAAGCATTTTCAGAGAAAATCGCTTAAAATTTTCGACCTTCATCCGCCGCTGAGAAGGTTAGTATCGTTTGTGGCACGAATAATCACGTGAAAAGTGAGATGTTGAGTAACAGACACACAGACACACACACACACAGACCAAGTACTGTAACCCTCGCTGCGCATGCGCGCCGAGGGTTAATGACAACTGAGGCTATCTATTGGTCAGCAGCTAGGGAAAAGCACCTACTTGACATGCATTACTAATAACAACTTAGGCTTCCCCCTTCAGTGCTTATAGCCCCAATGGCTGAGCATTTAAAAGCACTGTATTAGAGATCAAGTGTAAAAAGTACAAGTCTGAAAACTGTGGTGCATGTAGCAGGCCCACTGAATTTCATCGACGTTTTCTAATGGCTAACAGTACTTGTTAAAATTGCCCCACCATCAGAATAGCCCTGTTTACATTCAAATATTTCCTCACAGAGGGAGACAGTGAGAAATAATGCCAAGCCAACTTTATCATGGACCATATTAAGCTCGAGTGAAGCTTTACCCAGTTGTACAGTGTACTGGTTCATCCCATAAAGCACATACACATCAATAGCTCACATACCTCATAGTCAGGTTGCATTATCTGTGCTTCTAGCTTCGTCTACGGGTACAGAATCACGACAGTTAAATTGCAGAGTTAACAAAGATCAATTTGGTGAAAGTTGCATTCAAATCCATCCAGCCTTTCCGAGATACAGCACCTACTGTAGACCACGTGAACATACCGTAAATGATGAACTATAGACTACCACTTTTTCCATTAAAAAGGATTGGAAACATTTTCGTGTGCAAATCCTCTTTCAAGTTACGGATCTCGGCTTCTACGCGGCCGATTTTCACGGGACAAGAACCGTTCAGCTCGTAATTTAGCGACGAATTTTCTAGTGAACATCCTAATATACTTACATTAATCTGAATAAACCGTCCGGAATCGCTACTAAAGATGGAGAATATGCAATTTTTGTAAACCACTAGTAACCTGAGTTATGATCAATAAATGTTGACACTTCAGTGACCACACAAACTTCATCCTGACTTAGCTACAACTTTCTGGTAGCAGGCTACCGATGCAGCACAGCCACACTGAGCTACAAGTCACTTGGACACTCCAGTGAAGTGCACACTTAGCTGCACTACAGCACATCCCATGCCTACTGTTGATGGCAACATCGACTGATGTCTCTCATAAGGCTTTGTGTTGTGTTCTTAGCTCTTACACAACTCAGATACAGATACACAATAGTAGCATGGCCATCTTCTGCCCATCATCTTGCCTCTAGATGGCTTCAATTTCCACAACCTTAGACAAACAGTGTTCATGCAATAGCAAGTAAGCTTCACTTCACTATACATGCAATGGCTATGCTTATTGTTAGAAGCTGAATTGTGCACCTAACTCCGTTTCCTGTTCCACTTTTGCCCTAATCTAGCCAGGCTTCCACACTATGTGGCTAGTGGGTTAGCTTAATGACTTATTCATAGCAGGACAAGCTGATTTGTCCACCTGCATTCAAGCCACTTGCATTCAAGTCACCGTTTTCTTTCAACTTGGGGTGCGGTTAGCCTCAGGGGAAAAAAAGATAGAACAAAGCAGGAGTTTACAAAACACAAATGTAATCCATCTATGACCGGACCTACTTATTATAGTGCAATTGATGGCTCTTCTTTCGTCAATATTGTAACTTCTCCCACAGGCAAGGAAAGGCAATTAGGTTTGCTGAAGCGCCGTGAGACAGAATTTGATTTGTCCCGCACTACAGATGCATTGCGGAGGTTTGAAGGCGAGGAGGATGAAGAGGAGGATGGTAAGACAGAAACAAAATGTCCTTAAGAGCTTCATTAGATACTTATTACTGGGCTGAACTCTAGTTGATTAATTTTAAATGGCTTTTATAATCATTAAAGGAAAACTATGCATCTAGCTACTTAGCTTTTGTCATCAACGATTTACAGAAGTACAATAGGATTTATTTAAATATGCCAATACAAGCTATCATACACAAGCAACTGAAATTACCACAATTGGAGCACTATGTCCATAGAATGAATTTCCACAGAAAAACCATTGGAAGTTTAAAACAAAGAATTTGTACTACACACCTCACATATTTTTAGTTGTACTTCGTAGGAAAGTGTTTGCACTGAATGTTTGCAAAAACAATGATCATTGGCCATTCAGACAGTTAGAATTACTGGTAACTCGACATCTGTTGCAATTGAACTTGATTTTCAAGTGTTCAAGGGCCAGCTGATGCAGTGAGGCTGTAGTCCAGCATTTGTGTTCCGCAGTCCACTGAATTTTATAAGTAATAATGGTTAGTGTTGACAGCTACGTACGTATGTAACTTTCAAAGTACATTTGTTCTTTATTGCCTGTAGTTGAGATGCAGTTCCAGCATGCTAGGCCAGTCACCCTGAAACGTGCTGACATAATCCAAATGCAAGAAGATAGTAACGTGAGTTCATACTGTTAAGTTGCTGGAAAAGTGACATACCATACTTCTTTGATCAGACACTGCATAATGTAACAACTGAAATTCATTTTTTAACCCAGTGCTTTCACTAGTGCAGGTACTATTAAAGAGTAGCAACTATTCAAGGGCAGATCTATTTCCGACAATACAGCAATCACATCAACATTCATTGCAAAATAAAGGCTGAGGGGCTAAGCTTTTCTAACTCTGGACATTCAAATGACAATACCAAGCCTTACTGATGTTTTGATGTTATTTACTGTAAGCGAGAGTAGGCACTCAAGACTAAGCCTCCATCAGAATTTGAGGGTCAGTGATTACCTTTCCAGTGATAAGGAGTTTGAAAGTCATTTCATCCAGGAACCCTGAAGCAACTCCTTTTTTTCCATTGCAAACAACCTGTCTCTCCTGGGAAGCACAAGATCTGTCTCGATCATCATCTAGCTGTTCAAAAATCAAAAGTTTCATCAGCAATGGATCCTCATTGTAGCATCGGACTCTTCTTTCCACCTACTAATGCATCCAGTATCATCTCAAGTAAACGCTCAACTAAAGTTGATATTAAATGCCTGAACTTTCTCTGCACCCATTAACAGCCATGCTGATGCGACTCTGGTATATCTAGGGTTTGACCCCTTGTATTTTTGGCCATCTCCAGAAGATCTTCCAATCCTGCTTTAATTCCTAAATGATCCGTTTGAGTTGTTCACTCCAAAATTTCGTATTTAGTTGTGGTTGTAAACTATCAACATGAGTCATATAGCAAAGACCACTAGATAAAACATAACCGGGAATCAGCAAAATAAACTTTGGGATTTACACACACGGGTGGCAGCAATCGACTATAATCTCTGGTTTTTGCTACAAATGTGGGACAAGAAACAGCGAGAAGTGAAACTCAGGGTCAGATACATATAACACAACTATACACTACCAGAATAGTGCATGTCAAGATAAGCACCCAATGAATATATAAGCAGCTGCTGACTTTCAAAATAAATATTAGCACTCTGAGTTTATGCTATTCTTGAATAACTGTAGGCACAGAAATGAATGAGCCAACTGTAGGCACAGAAATGAATGAGTGGCTATTGTTGTGGGTGCCATTTCTCATCGTCACCAATGTCTGCAAGCTAGATATTACATATACAACCTATTTAATGTGATAATTTGCTCTCTGATTGATGATGCTTTGTTGAAAATTGCTGGTTTGAGATTAATCACTTTGTCAAATTAAACTGCTATCAATGCAGACATTCTAGCTGTGTGCACTGATAGCAATTTAATTAACCCTCAAATAATTTTTGGATGATAAGGAAACCTCAACAATGTTATGTAGCACAGAGACATAGTGGCAAGTGAAGTGCTTAATTACCAGTGGCGGATCTAGAGGGGGTTCCATGGGTTCCTGTAACCCCCCTTTTGAAGGGCTGCCTTCACGTGTACTTAGTAAGTCTGCGCAAACGTAACTACGTACACTACAGCCCACACTGGAGATACACAGAAGCCACACTGAAGCTTCACAGTAGCAATAACGCACGCGTGTCAACTCTCGAAGGGAAGGGTGGCTCATCACCTTTTTAGTTATATTCATACAGTACTCCCTCTGCATGGATGGCGAGATGCTATCAGTATCTTTTTTCACGCGCCTCACGGCTGCTTTGCAGCCTCTGCGGAGCGAAGTGGAGCTGCACCTTTAAATTCTGCGAGCGTTTAAAGGCTTCAAACACAGTGACTAGAATTGGCAGTAAGTTGTGGGTGTCTCTAATTGCTGGAATGGAATATGGAATGGAACAGTGGAATGGAATATGGAATGGACGGTGAATGTACACAGAACAGCTAAATCATGTAACTGACGCACTGCTCAGTCTAGGCTGAGCTATACCTACTACAGCTTGGGCTCTTACCTCACTGCAGAGGCTTTATGAGCAAGTCGTTGCTGACATATTTTTATTACTGCCTCGTCCGGTACGTATGCTTTATAGCTGCTAGTGATATTGTGGTTGGTTATATCTGGCTTGCCAAACTAAACATGTAGTTTGCTAGCATTAATGTTTGAAATTAACAACTTGATCCAGGGTTGAAGACAAATTGCCTCCAATGTTCACCCTCTCACAGTCACAGGCCAGTCTAAGGCTTGTGAACCTGTGACGAGCAAACTGCTGTGTGTAACACTAGCTCAGCCTAGTTCCCACTCAGCTCCACACAACCATGAAAAGCTTGGTGGGGGCTGGAAACACTCACCAGATGCTTGAACTTGTACTAGACTAGTGGCACCATTGGGTTTAAAGCTTACTTTTTGTGGTGAGGTAAGACCCTAGCTATACCAGCAGAGCACATAAGAATGGCCACCCATTCTTATGCACTCTTGTAACCTAGTAGGTAGCTTATCCACCAGGTAGGGCAGGGCTAGCTAGCCTACGAAACGGCATTTTCTAATTTTGATCGTCCATTCCATATTCCATTCCAGTGATTAGAGAGACCCGTAAGTGGTCCAACTCTTGCTATTTCACCCAAAAACAGCACCAGAAACGATCTCAGAAGGTCTGAAATAAAATTTCTGGGGGGGCATGCCCCCAGACTCCCCCTAGCGGGCGCACTTCACACACTTTATTACGCTTCGCCAAGTATAGCAATCAAGTGCACACTGGAACCCCCCTTTTCAAAACCCTAGATCTGCCACTGATTACATCACATTGCCATGTACGCTTAGTGAGCTGACGTGTATGCTTATATACTGTGCACATATTAGCACACAAGAACTCATTCATATCTGCTAACAATGAAACTCACTCATAGTTTAGTTTAATCAATTGTCTCGTCGTACCGTCTTTCAACTCAGGATTACACTCCACATCGTACACATGGCACTTCAGAGATCACACATAAACAGAGAGAAGCCAGAAGGATACAGGGTAACACACAATAACTTAATGAATTAGCACTAGGTGTGTATTCTCATTGATCGTTTCTAATTTCCATGACTATCCACAACTTCATCTGAATTTGCAAACTTTATTGTTTTAAGTTACCACCACAAACTCCGGGGGTCATTTCAGCCAGTTGACATCTGACCGCAAGTTGATCTATAGGCCACATAAACAGTTAAGTTGGTGTGTACACACAGTCACTTTGCAAACAGCAGGGGCTTCTTGAGCAAAACCCTAACCAACTTCAATAGAACAGACACATCTCAACAACTGTGCACTATGGACATGCAGCATCACTAACAATAACTTTTGTATAGCATGTCAAATGTATGATCTCTGTTTCATTGATGTTTGCTATAAATCTGCTCCAGAAAGTCATGGCAATCATCGTTGTTATCTTCATACCTTTACAGTTGAGGATGAATTCCACATTCTAAGACCAAAGCCACCAACATTCATTGATAGCAAAGGTATTTTGCAATGCACTGTTCTACTGAAGCACTATCTTATTTATTATCTCTTTTCATTGGCAGAACCAGTTCAAGAATTTGATGAAAGCAGGCTTAAATATGGAGTGAGTTTTAAAAAAGTAAAGCATGTATATGATGCCCCATATGTAGAGTGCA
The DNA here is from genome assembly GCA_949130485.1 of Agelas oroides. NCBI lineage: Eukaryota > Metazoa > Porifera > Demospongiae > Agelasida > Agelasidae > Agelas > Agelas oroides. The sequence goes on along the minus strand of OX422191.1, from coordinate 5,858,222 downwards.
AACTGCCCCGAGATGAGAAATTTCAGTGACAACTCAACCACTTAGGGCACCAGCAAGCAATTGTTGTACATGAGTCTTAAAAACATGTTCGATGGCTTGAGGTGAAATAGAGGAAAGCAAAAAGCCAGCAGTCGCCAAAAACAGAATTGAACCAAGGGCCTGTGGCATAAGCTGCAAGTGCTCTGTCAAATCAGCTATGAAGCTGTAGTGCACAGATACATTGTGCAACAGCCAATACCGACTCACATGAACACATTTACAATAATGATTTTCTTAACTGAAACATTTGAAGTATCATTTTCATATGCTACTGGATAATTTACTAAAACTATTAAGTATAAAATAAGATTTCTCTCTGTCTGTATGAAGTTCTTACAGATTTTGATGCAATTCTCATTGGGATCAATCCCATATCCCCAACAACAGCTGCATAGGGATGAAGCTTTCCAATCTGCATGCTCGAAACCAAACTGAAGTCACGTGCATGCTTACATTCACATATTTCCCATACTTCCACTTCGTATGATATTGTTGACTGTACACAGCTTTCAAACACCTTTGAAGAAGTTCCATATCCAAAACTTCTGGCCCAAGAGATTAGTGCATGTGCACACTGTTTGCTAGCAGCCTCTGCTATAGCTTCATCTCTTGTATTTCACTCTACGTTTGCCGAAAACTGTACCACAAGATATGTACTTACATATGATTATCTGCAATTCTAATCTAACTTTAGTGCACTTGTCTTTATTTAAGACAAAAATACATTATTGCAGATTTATCTACATTTACCAGTATTCTGCACCTAACACACCATCTTGCATTATACATTCAGTAACACTTGAAGATCAACTCTTTTTCAACCACAACATGTTACCCTGCTTTGTAGAATAGGTACCACATCAGCTAACTCTAAAGCAGTGAACAAGCCTTTTATGGTAGGAGATAAAACAACCTTGTCGGATACCAATTTTGAGCTCAATCCAACTTGAGCGTTCTCCATTATTACAAACACAGCTGGTTTTAGAAGTAAAGAGCCTGCCCAAATCCTGCCTCCAGTCCAAATGACTGCAGCTTATGTGAAACATGTCTAACTACAGCCTTCACTAAAACAATAATGGACTGCCTTCACTACTAGAAATCACACTATGTTGAGTTTTCGTAGGTTACCCTCTGAAAGTGCCGTAAAGTGAACAATGAAACTTGCATCATGGTATTTTCATGTAAAATGACTGTTCCTATGAAGTACATTTTCATGTGCTGCATGTACACCAAGGTCTGTAGGCTAGAGATCTTGGAGTAAATGTGTAACTGGACTTTATTGAACAAGAGACATTGTTTCGCTATATGGCAATGTGCCAGGCATTCATGCTTCTCAAAGAAGTGTCTGGTAGGTGAATTTTCATCTGACACTCCCTCTTTTGAACTTAAAGTCAGCTCAAACTGCAAATATACCTGCAAAATCATGCATGCAATAGTTGGTGGAGTTGTTTCATAAACTTGACATTGACCTAGAGAGAATTTGAGGCTTTTCTCAACTGCACTTTTACATGTATCAGCTGTTGCAAACATAGCCACTCATTTAAGAAATACATGTGAGTTAGAGGTGCATACTGTGTAGCAGAAGCTTTTAAAAGGCCAACTAAAACATTGTACACTCCATTTTGTAATTACTGCTTGTAGCAAAATTGATCAAGCAAACTGGAGGTTAATAAACAGGCTATAGTTTCCCCTACAGCATAATGGGGTCTGACTTTCTTCTCTTACTCTAAGCCAGGCTAGCACGATAACGGCTGAAGCTATTACAACGATTCAAACACAAAAAAAACAAACAGCATAAATCACTGGGTATTGCACTCACTACTTATCGTTATCGTAGAACTCGAACTATTCTTCAGTGATCCTCAAGCACTCTGATGTTAATGCTTAGTGCTCTGACTTGTTTCAAACTTCATCATTTCTCAGTGAGAACTCTTACCATAAATATTTTTGAGTCATAGTCTCGTACCCAGGCTACTTTGAGTCAGTGCTGTGAGATGCTAGGACCAAAACTATTCACACAAACTAGAAATTTTCACTTCCTCCAGCTGAACACCAAGTTCGCATGATAGCAAGATGAAGGACTTCAGTCAGTGTATACCTAATATCCTGAGCCCAGCTTCCCATAGAAAAATGACGGGAGACTTGGCAAGGTTCTGGGGTGCATGTTAACCCTAAATTAATTGTCTTGTGTAGACTAGTCCCACCTTCTTTCACCTGTATTTCGACTTCTGCCAGGAGTTAGCCCAAGAAACTTGATCCACACCTTCCTTTAGAAGTTCATCATGACCCTGACCACACCCACTCATTACCGAGCGTTCAATAGTCAGAGCCCTCCAACCAGAGAACGCTCCTCCAGACTGAAAGCTGCCTAAAAAGCCAGAAATGGAGTCCCTACAAGGTGAAAGAACCTTTTTCTACGCTCGTTTGTACAACAAATCAGAAGAATGGGCCATCCGCACTGACCAGGCCCTTTCTATAGCCAGCTGCAACAGCCACCATGCTCTGTCAGCCATAGTGGTGCACCCACCCACCTCCCCTTGTCCCACCCTTTCTGCTAACGCAGAACCTATCTTCAAAACGGATTGCGCCAATTGATAACATGTGGCAGAATTTTGATGACAACTATAGTCGTCATTTGTAGTTAAAGGGTTAAGCAACTGTAGACTCTGTATTCCTAATAAAGTTCGTAACTCTATTGATCCTAACTGCTTGATACATAACTCAGTTCTTGAGCAACTATGTTCGCAATTGGTCAATTGCTTAAGGGTTAGTGCAGATCGAACCATTCCCAAATGTGGTGGTAAGAGACTAGCTGGTTGGAATGAGGAAGTGAGACCACTTAAAGATAAATCAATACTATGGAACAAGATATGGCATGAGGCCGGCTGCCCTTCTGTTGGCATACTCTCTCAGTTGAGAAAGCATGCAAAGTCTCTGTACAAGTATGCTGTTAGAAGGCTTATTAGGAATCAAGACCTAATGAGACGAAAACGCATGGCTGAAGCCATGGTTAGTGACTCATCAAGAGATTTCTGGCATGAGGTGAATCGCTCTAAGACCAGGAAGCAAACCCCAGCCACTTGTGTTGATGGTGTGCTTGGAGATGATAGAATTGTTGAACTATGGGCTTCCGAATTCAGAGATCTGTTCACCTCAACTGATCCACGTGCCCCTGAACACTTGGCTGAGAAGCTTTCTGCGCTAGATATTACTTCTTATGATCTAGAGACTTTGGAAATCTCTCCTGGAGCCGTGTTGGACTCTATTAAGAAACTTTAGAGAGGCAAGTCCGATGGAGGGGATCTTCTATCTGATCATTTGATTTTCTCACCTTGTTCCTTTGTTGTGCTACTAGCTCCTATCATTACATCCCTGCTACGACATGGCTACATGCCCCCATGCTTTAGTGATGCACTTGTTCAGCCTATCACTAAAGGCAACAACAAAGATTGTTCTCTGTCTGTTAACTACCACGGCATCGCACTGACCTCATGCTTTAGTAAGGTGATTGAATTGTGTATTTTAGAAATGTATGGAGAGTACTTACTCACATCTGAGCTGCAGTTTGGTTTCAAACCGGGGTTATTCACTACGATGTGCACTGGTGTGCTCAAAGCTGTTGTTTCTTGGTACTTAGATGGGGGGTCCAAAGTCTATGGTTGCCTTGTTGATGCGTCTAAGGCTTTTGACACTGTTGATCATAGCATTCTACTGGAAAAGCTATTGTCTAGAGGTTTACCTAATGTATTGGTATGCTTTCTTCTCAGATGGTACCAGACCCAGTGTTTATGAACCAAATGGAATGGTCTCACCTCAAATGCTTTCAGTGTCTCTCGAGATGTTCGTCAGGGTGGAGTTCTTTCACCTATTTTGTTTACTCTTCACATAGATGATTTGCTTAAGGAGTTGTCGCATTCCAAGGTGGGATGCTACTGGGAGAATATCTTTGTTGGTGCTCTTGCATATGCTGATGAATTAACACTTCTAGCTCCTAGTCCTTCTGCACTTAGGAAACTCCTTGCCATATGTGAAAAATCTGGCTCTGATCTCAGGCTTAATTTTAATCTTGATAAGACTCAGTGCATTAGGTTCAGTAGAGAGAGACTTGGAGGTCATGGAATTGCATTTCAGTTCTGTGGCAAGTATATCAGATGTGTTGAGTATGTTTCCCATCTGGGACATATTATATCACATGATCTTAAGAATGATCTGGATATTCAGAGGTGCAAGCGTGATTTTATTAGGCGGGCTAATGGCGTATTGTCACATTTTGATTTTTGTACTCCTGAAGGTTTAACTCAAGTTTTGCATTCTTACTGTATGTCATTCTATTGGTATACACTATGGAATTTGAGCAACAGATCCATTAAAGCTCTTGATGTCTGTATCAATAAAGTGCTACAACGCATTTGGTCTTTGCCATATAACTGTCATACTGACACTCTTCATCTTGTAGCTGGTTCTGTTTAATGTCTGCTATAATCGTTTTTGTAAGCTATTGTGTTCTGCTAAGACCTCATAAATCATCTAGTACGATCAGTTTTTCAAGGCTCCTCACTGTCTTGTTGTAATTTTATTGGTTACAACTTTAATGGCTCTGATTTTGTTCGTAACTACAGTTGTGGAAATCTTTCGGTTGTTAATCTAATCAGGGAGATTAGAGACAATAGTCTTTTTGTTGATGGCTTTGATCAGAACATGCTTAATACGATTGTATGTACTGTTTCATGTGAATAGAAATAACTTTAACTTAGTGGTATTGCACTCTAATTCTTTATCTGTTATGTGGTGTGAATTACATGTTTAATAATAATTTTAATTTAAGGTTTTAAGATCACACACAAAGAGGAGCACCCTAACATAGAGTGCAAAGATAATTACCACAACCAAATAATTTTTTCTTCAGCATCAGCATGTGGAACCAAATCAGCATAAGAAGAATGTACCATCTGATGATCCCACGACAGCTGGTGCTGGGGGTGAGCTTGCAGCTGCTTTACGCATTCGACAGAAGCAACTGAGGGTGTAGCTTAGTTTTGCACATATAAAGGAAATATCCTTGCATGCTTAAGTAGTACAACATACTGTTTGGATTGTTTACATACTTTATTGTATATTTCTTGCAGAAACAAACTCTTACTTCACTGTATATAGATGGGATATATTTTTTGTTCTCAGCAGTTGAGTAATTCTAACCCTGCACACTTACTAGCATTTATAACCTGAATGTTTGCCAGGAAACTTATGGGAGGAGGCTCTGCATTTATGTAGCCTGTCTGCCTAATTGGCAAAGTGTTTAATTCAAGCAGAGTGTGTACTTTTTCAAGGCTAACTGTACCCCAAGTGGAAAGAAACGGTGTAGATGGACAAACCACCTTCCATAAATAAATCATTAAGCTAACCAAGTAGCTACACAAGCAATTCTGCTTATAGCTGATGCTTGGCGACTCCCATCTGCTATTTCTAAGATACCTAAGTAAGGACTATGCATGACAAGCCAGTCTGTGTTCAGACTTAGCCTACAGTTAGCCAGAGTAGCCCTTAGGTAGGTAGTCTACAATCACTGGACTAGACTGGAGGACTGGACTGGTGGACTGGTTTAAAAATTATTTTTATGCTCGCTAATGAAAACTCATCTGCATTTGGAGACATAGCCACTCCTTCACAGACTCTAGCAAGAATATTTAAATACTAGAGTCACTAGATGACATAAAGCATGTACAGTCAATCCTATAAAGCCTACAAGCCAAGCCTTGAAGCATTGGCAATATAGATGTCGCTTGGAATGACTCTGATTGGGTACTTGATTATACTTGCAGATCAATAACACACATTAGGCACTGTAGTGTAGTCAAAGCGCAAGAGTACAAGTCATTTATATATCCAACTGCAAGTGTCATATGTAGCCAGTGACTATTAGTCTCATGTAGCCAGACTCGCCAGAAGGTTGTGAGAGTCTGGCTATGTGAGACTAAGTGAATAGACCCTTCACTAAAGACTTGTACTCAGACGGTTGTCTACACCATAACAGTGAAGGACAAAAAAAAACTGGATGTGAGGCTGAGACTACCATACACCCCTACCATGCTGCACACTAACCACAAAGTAAAGCAAGGCCTCACTACTGTTGTAGCACTACAGTTATTTACTTCATGTTTAAACAGACAGAATAGTATGTCCAGGTTTATAAAGGCTAAAATGCATCATGTCTAAACCTACAGCAGAGTGAGGTCTCATAAGAGAGCACAAAAGTGGTTTTAGCACAAAAAATGTCAGTCCACCAGTCCAGTCCACCGGTCCAGTCCACAAGTCCAGTCCAGTGATTGTAGACTACCCCTCAGGTAGGACAAGTGGCTCCATTGTATGTTACCACTCCATGACAAGCTATTCTCTGCACTCTTGACAGTTTTCTCTAGGCTGTTAATTAAGCATTTCAGTTGCAGCCGGTAGAATGACAAGCCTTGTTTAGCTATATACATGCCACAGTTGGTGTGCTGTGATCTGATAATGGATAGTTCACTGGCGCAGTTAGTCTATCAAGCCAGACCATCTCTCACCCTCCAGGAAAGTGAGAGAGGGTCTAGCAGATGTTATTACGTATGCATGAGATGCTGACCAATCAGATTCTACTGTTCCATTTTGAGACAGCAGCAACACCTTGACTTCAGTATGTATTAGGGTTGCAGATTAAACAAACTCTGAACTATGAATACTAACAACATCTGGTAGACCCTCTCTCACTTTTCTGGAAGGTGAGAGATGGGCTGGCTTGATAGACTATGGCGCCATGTATTGCTCACCCCACAAATGTTCTACATTCGCCTAGTTATGTCATTTACTGGCAGAAGCAGTTTGTCCAGTCTCCCTCAATGTCATGTAAGCGCAAGCGGCCGAATTTACGTACATTTTATTTACACGGGAAATAACTACAAGGGTCAACTATGAATCATGTTATGCGCAGGAAACCGAATTACATTGCTAGGCAACAGAAGGTGCACTATCCCTCTACAAGTTGGACAGGACTAAAACACGGAACGGATTAGGAAACAGATCGAAAAACAGATCGATTAAACTTAAGATTTACATCCCTTCAGGTCGTGAGAAGAGCTTTCACAGTCTTAGTTTAACAACAGCACTGGTCACCGGACGTCCATGCAAGTTTCTCCTCCCACGCCTCCGTGCGCGGCTAGCTGAGCACTACAGGCAAACAAAATCCGATACGCAGCAAGTTGGTCTTGTCGGCCAGATTTGCCGTGGCGGTCAGGAAACGAGGTTAGGCCTAGTCAAGAAAGTCAGTCCAGTGATACTAAGTACTGCACCGTGCATAACTTCACGATAGCCTATACATGAAAAAAATTGTACATGCATAGAAACATGCAAAACCACACAAAACAACTTCAAAATATAGTCTACAAGTAAAAACAAAAACTCAAAGCATGCCAGTTCAGTGATAGGTCCCATGGGTCCCTATTCTCAGCATCACTCACATCACTGCAGGCCTTTGTCACCAGCGGTTTGTCCATGAAATAACGTTCGCTCCACCCGCAGCAAAAAGTACAGGTTTCAATGCTTCCACGTCGTTTCATCTATAGTACCGCAGCTCGTTTCAAAGCTCGAATCTTATTGGTTGGGTTAGGGTTTATTAGGGTTAGGGTTAGGGTTAATTTAGGGTGTTGTTAGGGCAATGACATATATGCGTATATAAATGTGTATAGTATATTGACCAATAGGATTAGAGCTTTGATAAGAGCTGCGGGATACATCCGTTTCATGCCCCCTCACGTGATATGTGTGGGTGGAGCATGCATTGCACATGTGTAGTGTAGTATGGCACTTGTATGACGGTTGAGTGTACACATTAGACGGAAAAGTGTGCATGGTCGTTCGAAATTGCTTGTGGTCTAATGGTTAGGGCTCAGTATACAGGTTAGGGTTAGGGTTAGGGCTAGGGACAGGAAATGGGTTTTATTCCTTCTTCTGCTTTAAAAAGTGACGAACACCTTATGCGATGCCACTTGTGGCAATGTGGCGTAAGTGCGACATAATGCGGCTTTCACCCTGCACCTGGGTCATGTGACAGGGGACACGAAACGGCGTGAAAGTAATGAGACCCAATAATCTTGCTAGCCGCGTGGCAAAGTTGGTCTAGATTCCGTTCCAATCCCTGAATTTGCAGTTTATCACGATCCGTTTTTCAATCCGTTTCCTAATCCATTCCGTGTTTTAGTCCTGTCCCTACAAAGTTTGCTCTACATTTGATAACACATTTTTGGCTACATGACTATTCCTCTCTCTACGTGATTTTACTTAGCGTATTCAGAGAGTAGTATATTTTTACCTGTCCATCATGACTCTTTTGTTTATATCTGTTCCTCCAGTTGTATTTTCACAGTATATGGTCATGCAAGGCGTAGACGGTCAAATGGGAAGAGTATGACAGCAGGCAGCAAGACAGCAGGGCGGACTGCGGACTCGCGGACTCGTAAGACTTACCGGAAATATTTTACGGCTGGAATGCTTTGTTCTTTGCCGACACACTGCACGTGCAGCAGTAGATGGGCATGCTACTGCCATTTGTGCAAGTTGTGTAGGCGCTAACAACACCAAGCTAGCGTTACATGAGAGGCGTCGACTGTGCTGTAAAGAAGCATCGTTACCAGGCAGAACTGTGAAGGCATGGGAATGTTGTGCAGCAGTGCATAAGCCAGTAGGTGTAAGTGCGCATTCCACTGTAGTTCAACGGCGTAGGAATGGGGGATAGAAAATCACGTCCGAAAATACATTGTAAAACAACGCGTAACTTCTTTGCCGCCTCCTCCAAAAAGGAAAGACTAAAATATTTGCCCTTCCATTTGCCTTGCCTATGAGCCCATCCAATGTTGCACCAGTTGCCAAATTTGGCTAGCGATGTGAAATAATATCCGCTAGTACAATCCTTTTTCCGACGATAGGCGCTTGAACAGACATAGTATTTCTTTTGCTAAATCCCAGGTAGAAGACTGTTTGGAGTTGAATTTCAAGTATATATTATCAAACATTAGCCCACCTATCCTACAGTTCTTATTCTCAGTAAGATAAAGTAGTCAAGATGAAGGTATATATTCGTGGCAGTTGTTGGGGGGAAATCAACTGTACAGGACAGAGCTAGCCTCCAAAAAACATGCATATAAGACTGAGTACAGCATACTTGGTGAAGATGATCATGTGAGAGTCAGTCCATGAAACCTAAATTTGGGCAGTGAAAGCATATACATGGTAACTTCTTGTCGCACACAAGTCGATCAAGGTTTCAAGTGTTTGTGTGCATAATTTGTTAGTAACATGGCAAACCTGCTGTATACAGCCTGCTGTGTGCATTGTGAGCTTGCTCTCAAAATATCATGAAATTTCTACCTTCTCCACTGACTACTTGTGTTGCTTACTTGATTCTATTACACTTGATATGCTAAATTTTCACTCAATGATACTGTCTGTGTGACTGTATACACAGCCAGCCTCATACTACCATACTACAAGCCCAAGACCGTGTCACACAAGTATACCAATCACTACTTTAGCATACTTGTATGTTTGAAATCAGCCTTGTTCCCAAGTTCCCACCCAGCTTTCTGTCGGCACTGCAAGTGATGAAAAGCGAAGTAAGGAAGGCCTGGAAATGAGGCTATGCTCAACTTGTGTATGCACTCCCCTCCCTTCACCAACAAAACGACTACACAAATGCAGACAAGACTATCAGATCACCAAGAAAGAGTAGGGGGAGCTTCTCCCCCGCCCCTAGAGGAGTACTAGGAAATGGCTTTTGTTTTAAAGAACACCTAAAAATTAAAAATACAGTTAGGTGTGATTTTATGCATTGCAGAGCACCCAAATTTTTGTTGAGGAGCATGCCCCCAGAGCCCCTAAACAACGCTTCAAACAGCTTCCCCCCAAAACTCAAAATCCTAGATAGAACCCTCTCCTCTCAAAACATGAGGGGACAGACTGCACACAACAGACCTTCCTTTAGCAACCCTCTTGGAGAAAAAAGGAGACATCCTATATTTGAAGACAAGCATCCTGGGTGTATGTTCCAACTCTCACTTCAAGTGTCAGGCATCCCATGACCCATTTGCTACCCTGTGATCTCTATCTGTGCTGTTGCACCTGGATGGGGCTTAACAGATACTTCTATCACTTATTCACTGGATGAAATTGTCTGAGTCTGTATTTATGAACTCTGTCTACTGAGAAAAGTTGTGGTAGTGATTACATGATTAGAAATCAGAAGTCTGGCTGAACTCTTCAACGATTCTTGCATCCTCGTGCAAATTTATTCTGTGATCAGTCCCTCACGGTGCATGGATTGTATATTTATAGGCTTTCCTTAGCTTACCCAGGGTCTCTCAACACAAGGCTATGTTCACCTATTTGAAACAGTCTCAGACTTCACAATGCCAAACCATCCCCTACCATTTCACTCAGAGCATCTCCCCTCCTTCTCCTAATTTACATTTTAGTTGATGTAATTTGTAAATCAAGACTTTTTGTGTATGCTACAGTGATATAATGGTCGTCATGGGACCTATTTTATTGCTGTTTCGGACAGGTGATTGCTTTATACAGGTCATTTTTCACAAGATTAGTACAACCGGGACCAGAAGTAGTGGCCATAACAAAAAAGAGGTGGCAGTCTTTAACATGCAGTGACCACTATTGACAGGTTTCACTCTAGTGACAATACATTGAGTGAGAATGCAGCACATCAACTAGTAAGCGGTAGAATATGTCAAAGGAGAAGGTACACATTCTACGAAGAGTTTGAGTGCAGCGCAGTTAGTTTGCAGTATATGCCAATATTAAATGCACACTGTCACTGCTCACTTTGGCCTGGGCTTGCTACGGAACGATGCACACAAATGATCAAAATGTAATTCGTGTGGAACAGTAAACCTTTTACAAGTCTTTGCTGCCCAATTATAGACCACAAATTTAGGGCTCAAGAACAGACTGTACCGTCAAATGGTCATCTCAGTTGCCTCTCATGCATATGTGGACCTATATGGGATACGCTGTGAGCGTAGTACAACAACTTTAGTGGTGCATGGTTCACTGGGGCACACTGATTTTGAATTTGCTGAATTTGCTATGTAATAGAAGCACCAGGTGCACCGGTTCACTGGTTTACCTGGTGCACTGGTTCACCTGGTGTGCCGGTTCACTGGTTCACCTGGTGCGCCGGTTCACTGGTGCACTGGTTCACCTGGTGCCCTAGTGCACTGGTTCACCTGGTGCACTGGTTCACCTGGTGCACCGGTTCACCTGGTGCACTGGTTCACTGGTTCACCTGGTGCACCTGGTGCACCGGTTCACTGGTTCACCTGGTGCACCGGTTCACTGGTTCACTGGTTCACCTGGTGCACTGGTGCACTGGTTCACCTGGTGCACCAGTTCACTGGTTCACCTGGTGCACTGGTTCACCTGGTGCACCGGTTCACTGGTTCACCTGGTGCACCTGGTGCACTGGTTCACCTGGTGCACCTGGTGCACTGGTGCACTGGTTCACCTGGTGCACCGGTTCACTGGTTCACCTGGTGCACTGGTTCACCTGGTGCACCGGTTCACTGGTTCACCTGGTGCACCTGGTGCACTGGTTCACCTGGTGCACCTGGTGCACCTGGTGCACTGGTTCACCTGGTGCACCTGGTGCACTGGTTCACCTGGTTGCATGCATTCTGGCATGTTAAAATTGTGTACATGGCTATTATGGTCAAGTTGACCTTTACCTTTATGGTCTCATAAACAGGTTACCAAGGCCAAAGGAGAATATTGTTAAGGATGTTAGTTATTTTTGGTTGATTTGTTTCAGTAGCTATTCTTTTTCTGCTCGTAGAAAATCTGCAAGGTCCAAGTACAATGCTCTATGCTCAGGCCGATAGGCTGGGGTGGAAGTGTACAATCCAGTGTTATTAACTTATAATTGCCTCCTTGCTAATGCTGGCTTAGTAGATTTCTCTAGCACATACTCTGGCTGTACCTGGATGTCAGAGAAATGGCTGACTCTCAGAAGCACAGTAATGCAGTAGCGCTTTAACTAAACGCACGAAAAGCGATTCAAAAATGAAAAATTTTTCCAATTAACGCACGTTAGAATGTAATTATCTTGCATTCTAGGTGCACTGTACACTTCCGCCCCAGCCTATTGCCCAGACCCACACATAGGCTGGAATGAGGTTCACCCCCAAATATGTGGGATGGGTAGGTAGAGCTGACTAAAGGTTAGCTATACATCCGGCTACGTGTATGTCAATGCTGTCTTCTCAACACTAGCATGTAATATATCATTATAACACAACCTAACACAACATAACACAATTAACAATCCAAACACTATCCAAAAATATGCTAGTCTGAGATGTGGTAATGTTTTAAATTTTACAGATTGGACATTTCCATAGTTTCTTCAGCCTTGGGTTGTGGACACACTTTTTGTGGTACCATCTTGGGCAGGTGTCACATCCAACCCAGAGAGACTCTTCACCTTCAGAAAAGGTTTTGTCACATGTTGGACAAGTCTCCGTATCGAGCTCCTTCTTCTCTATTACATATGTTCTTGCCACCTGCTTACGTCTCGTCAAGAACCTGAGCTTCTTTCGCACACCTGCAGGTATGCATGAATGTACATGCACATGGTAATAAATTAAATAGGTATAATTATGTTGCAATGGTTAGCCTTCACCCAGTGGTGTAGTAGGAAAGTGTATTTAGTAGGGGGGGGCTAAGCTTTAGTAGTGTTGGTAAAAGATACCGCGCGCAAAGCATGCAGTGAAATTTTATTAAAACCACGCCCACTAATTAGTGAAAAACTCGCCTTTGGATGTGCTCTCTTCTCCAATGTGGAATTGGATACAGGAACGATTCAAAAGACGATAATTGCTTCATTTGCAACCTGTTGCTGTACAAGCTACAGATGCTCCTGTATTAATTACCCATGGACAAAGAGTACGTGGCACATAAAACGGCGAGTACCAGTACTTATTCGAGTACCTATATAAATACAGTGAACTGGGGTGGGGGGGGGGGGGGGGGGGGGGGGCTAAGCCTCCCCAGTAGCCCCCCCCCCCCCCTCCCCCCCTATTCCTACGCCCTTGCCTTCATACTCCTTTTCTTTGGTTTGGGTAACGAAGTTTTACCTAGTTTAGTTTGTTTACGAATTCTACAATTAGCTCTGGATTGCTACCTTCAGTCTTCACTCTCTTTGAGGGTGATAGCTGTTCCTCTGAAGTCTCCTTGTGGCCTATGATATGCAAGAAGAGATTGATAATTAGTAAGCTGACAACTTAATCATTTGCGCATGCATTGCTAACCAGGCTTATCTGCAATCCCTTCTGCATATTCCAGTGGTCTTTTTCGTTTTCCTCTACTGGGGATCTCTCTTTTACGGCCTGGGATGAAAGAGTGCAGTCTGTGTTAATGATACAGTGCATTCAGGGCAATAGTCTGTCCAGATGATTAACCTTGAGAGGAAGTCTTAAGCTTTTTTTTTGAAGCATTGGTGGACGTCTGGCACTTGGAAGTATCCTGGTGGCCTATAGGAATCTTGCTAGGGCTTGGGGTTGGACCTGTATGATATGGGATAAAAAGTAGAGTGATAGTTCCACTTGCATCATGGTTACAATAGTGCTTTTTAGCTCTGCAATGCCCATTAATATTAATTAGTTAATTGTTAACCTCGAGGGGTAGACTTCACTTTCTTTAAGGGTGAGGTCAGAGAACCATCAGGGCATGTGTGGTTGTCAGAGGTCTCCTTGCGTCCTAGGGGTTGAGTGAAACCATTTTATCACTGAACCAACTAGCAGAGAATGCATATATTAACTATGAGCATGCTCACCAGGGTAATCTGCACTCTGGCACCCTTCACTTGTGACCAGCTTCTTGCTAGGGCTTGGGGTTGGACCTGCATGTGTGGGATAAAAAAATGTTACAGTGCAGAGTGATCTTTTACTTACATGTATATTTATGATAGTGATTATATAGCTCTGTAATGTCCATTAATATATAGCCAATGTAAGATGTTTAACCTCGAGGGGTAGACTTCACTTTCTTTAAGGGTGACATCATGCGAGAACGATCAGGGCATGTGTGGTTGTCAGAGGTCTCCTTGCGTCCTAGGAGTTTGAATTAAACCAGTTTATCGCTGAACCAACTAGCAGAGAATGCATATATTAACTATGAGCATGCTCACCATGGTAATCTGCACTCTGGCACCCTTCACTTGTGACCAGCTTCTTGCTAGGGCTTGGGGTTGGACCTGCATGTGTGGGATAAAAAAATGTTACAGTGCAGAGTGATCTTTTACTTACATGTATATTTATGATAGTGATTATATAGCTCTGTAATGTCCATTAATATATAGCCAATGTAAGATGTTTAACCTCGAGGGGTAGACTTCACTTTCTTTAAGGGTGACATCATGCGAGAACGATCAGGGCATGTGTGGTTGTCAGAGGTCTCCTTGCGTCCTAGGAGTTTGAATTAAACCAGTTTATCGCTGAACCAACTAGCAGAGAATGCATAATATTAACTATGAGCATGCTCACCATGGTAATCTGCACTCTGGCACTCTTGTTCTGTATCCAGCTTCTTGCTAGGGCTTGGGGTTGGTCCTTTATGTCATGTGATAAAAAAAGGTCTCTTTGTCACAGTGCACAGTTATGGTTGGTTCTGCAATTAGTAATCCAATTCCATTAGCCATAACATACCTTCATGTGAGGAACTAGTTTTCAGGGGTGATGGTTCAGCACTTTTTGACAGTTTTCCAGCTGATGTCACTGCAGGGGGTTGAATAAGGGATGCTTCCAAGTTCCAACATAGCTAATAGTATAAAAGCTGCAGCATAGGGATGCATACCTGGACCAGTGTTACTAGTGTCTTCTGAGTCTGACTCAAAATCTGTAAGATGATCCAACACTTGTTCATTACTTGGCTATATACACCTTGATTCATTGACACAGCATATTACATGTCAAGAGTGCATTATGCATGCATTTATACTACATAATTGGTATTTAGGTATTCGCCATCCCTCATCTATTACTGTTCATTATTGATAGGTGAACGTACACATGTATTTGCTTTTGTTTCCAAGATTTTGCCACAGTCGGGGCTGCTCTTCAAAATCTTGAGGAAAATACCGATTCATCATTACTTTATGGGTGACAATAAAGTGTACTTTTATATCATACCTTCATTACTGCTTGCATATCCATGATCAACTGCGGAGAAAGTAGCATACCTGAACTATAGCTAGTGTAACTGGCTAGCTATCTCATACTTTGTGATATCTTACGTCTCTTTTGTTTCCCTTTCCTTCTGGACCTTGCTGACGCTGCTGAATCAGTAGTTGAAGCTGATCTGCTACCCTTTTTAGTATTGGAAGTGTTCTTGCTGTGTTGCCACTCCTGTTCACATGCTGGGTATAAAGATGAAGGCACTGTCACGCAGCCGAAGTGGCGAGATGCGCGGTTCTCATCTATGGTCACAGTCACTTTGCTCAACTCAAATCTCATGTACGATTCTCTACCAACCACCCATGTATACAGAACTTAGCCTTTTATATGACTAGGCTACTAAAAGTGCAGAACATGATTTGGAAGGTGTGAACATGTGATACAGGAGGGTGTGAACATGTGATACAGGAGGGTGTGAACATGTGATACAGGAAGGTGTGAACATGAGCTAGCCAGCTGGTCAAACCATAAACAAATAAAGCAAGCACAAAGAGTATGGGCATATGGAAAAGCAGGAAATGGAAATTGGAAATGGAAATTGGAAACGGAAATGGGTACAAAAAAAACGCACCAATCACTGGTGCAATGTTTTCTTCGTAGTGTTCTTAGTCATTATTGTGCTTAGCAATGTTTATATGACTGGCTTTGCAAGTCATGTGCTTTGCCTTTACTCTTGTCCTGTGCTTTGTGATTACTTATTTAGTGTGATTGACTAGCGCTCATGTGGCAAGCAATGTTGCAATCTAGTCTGGTTCACATGTGAGAGGGTCTTGGCACGAGACTAGTTGCAATCTGACCATGAGAGTTCGTTTTGGAACAAGGCCAGCATTCCTACTCTTGCAGCCTCGTTCCTAGACCCACTTCCAGTTTTGATTACTTGCAGTGTGTGAAGCAAATTATGGCTTCATACCCAGGCCCTGTGTACAATAGCCCCATTCCCAACACATTGCCCCCCCCCCAATACTTGCCAATGCAGAAATAGGTGTAGTGTTCTGCCTGACTGATTCAAACATTAATCTCAGGACATGTACATATTATACAGAATCACCTAGTTACTATGTATGGAACACCAAAGATAGAATACTGCTGACAACATAAACAATGACTTGCACACCCAAGTGAGAAATACTAAACAATCACACATTACGCTACAACTGGGGGTGGCAAAGGCCTGGGAACTAGGCTAGCAAAGTAACTGATCAAAAACTGGAGGCGGGGAGAGCACTGGGATGCCTAGGAACCAACAACTTGCTAGGACTACAACAGCTAAGAGGTTGTGTTTTCATTTCTGTTTTCAGTTTCCAGTTTCCATTTCATTTCCATTTCCTGATTTTCCAAAAGTATAACTCCAATGCATCACAGGCACATGTACCTGCATGTTACTACATTAAGTTGAGCTTGTAACTGTCACTTGAAATGGCTGTATACATAGCTACAGGTGACTTAGTGTTTGTTTTGGAAACTTAACACTACCCTTAAGGAGGTTAGTAGCATTATATTGTAACTAACCTTTCTCCAACTGCTCCTTACAATCACTTGAAAATGCCTCCTTGTTGATCTGCAAGGTACGCCTGTACATGTAGTCTCTGTGAGGTACTGTAGTCACTGTCCATGGAACAGAGGAGATCCATCATGTCTGCTCAGGACAAGGAAAAGATTAAATGACATGAGCTGTACAAGTCATACAAGTCTGTAGTCATGCAAGCCAAACCATGTTCATTCTGCAGCGCTGACTGCATTTAGTATCTAATCCATGTGCCATTACTGGTTACGATTAGTGCTGCAGAATGGAAAGGGTATAGCTTGCAAGATTGATGTACTTGTGAATTGTGTATTCACTGCTACATTACATTAACCAGTATGCCAGGATTCTAAACCAAATAAGTTCACAAAAAATGCAGTATTGGAAACAAGACACAATTACTAGTACTTTTTACCTATCAGGCTACATGAGATTCTGGAAGAAGCCCCCCCTAGCAAGCGAGTAAAATACTCGGAGGTATACATGAAAGGCTACATAATAGGTTTGACGTAAGTATTGTACATACAACTAAGATTCTGAGGGCAGCATTTCCCCTGGCAGAGAAGAAAAGATCTGGTCGTGAAAAGCACTACTATTACACGGGAATTACCTGGAAATCTTCCCCAGTATCGTCGTCTCTTCACTGTACAAATCAGTCACCTACTCAGTCACCTACTCAGCCATCAAGTCAGCCGTCCATGTCACTTGTCCCTCAGTCATCTCTTGATACAGCTTCACTTCTTGCGAGGAACCAGGAGTTGGAACGCCAAATCAAACATCTAGAGGAAAAGATAGAGAATCAGCAAGCAGTGATAAGTGTCCATCAATTACAGCAAGAGGTTGCTCTCCTTGTGCACAGTGACAGACAGATGATTCATGGGCCAGACACACTAGAGCATTTTAGATCATTTTCATTGGAGCAGGTGTCCAGTGAAGTGCAGTCAGGGGCACCAATGCTGTATGAGTTGATGCAGACGCTTGATGACACTAGGCGCAATGTGGCGGATGATGAAGGGATGACTGTGGAGGAAACAAAAGTGCTCGTGTCCTGCTGCATTCTGCTCAATGCATGGTCACGAATGGTTAATGAATCCAAATGTTCCTGAGTTTCATGCTGGTTACCCGTGGTATCAGCAAGGAGGTAACCACATGTATAGCCTCATTTCTGTCACAGCCCTGGCTTAGCCTCGTTCCCATGCAGGACTCATCACTTGCACACTACTTGACTTTTCTTTACTGCAAGCAATGAAAAGCTTAGTGGTGGCCTGGGAATGAGGCTACATGTGAACACATCCACTACAAAATGACACCAGAGTACCTAAATAATGCTTCTGCAGGCAATGGCGATACTCAATCACGGCGGGATATGCATGTCCTACATCAATTCATAATAGTATATATGCATGTAAATGCACATATACATACCTTGGCGTTCATGGCGAACCTTTTGGTGGATGTTAAGGTACACCCATACCTACTTTCCAGATTGTACCCTCTGCAAGAAGTTTGCCTCTTGGGTTAGATGCTTGAGATGCCTCCAGGTGTTGCTAACCTCTGACAGATTACCACTCATCGATGCTCAATGTGACAACGTGCCTTGCTGTCGACATCAGATATCTTCCACCCAGCCTTGAGTTCACAAACACACCACAGAAGAGTCGCAGTTCTTTGACAATTGATGATCTACTGCTCTCATCTCAAGATGGAGAAGTTCTTATCAAGCGTGCAGTGAGATATGTGAAGGAGTTCCTGGTGACTCACTTTAAGGATCTGGCTTCCATGGCCAAGCTTGTACCTAAGAAAGAATGTCCACATCCAGTGCAGAAGTCAACAGTAGTACCCATGAAAATCTTGATGAAAGATGAAAAGTATACCGATGACACAATTGACATTCTCCGACAATTAGTCACAGACGCTACTCTCTCTGGAGATGCACAGGTTAGCATGAGGTACACTGCAATGATCACTGATTATCTTATCACAGGAAATAATATATATACAGGTAGTCTAGTAGTTGGTGATCAGCTAACCTGCAAAAACATTCGTTCGGCCAAGAAGTTTGCACAACCTGAGATCAACCCATTGTACCAGTTAAAATGGGCGCATGAAAATCCTGGTAAGATGCTTAAACTTAATTTAATGACCAGTATTCAATAATTAATTATAGTGTTATTGGTGGTGCCAGGATCTCTGTGTAGCCTCCGGGAGGTTGTCAGGCAAGTGCAGGTGGATAAAGGAGTCAAGGTTTTCAGTACTGGAGATGAGTTTCTACTCCACTGCTTCCAGAGCCACTTGCTTGCAAACATCTGCAAGCAGCTAGGTATTGAGAATCCATCTGATGCAATACCCATGCATGACAAAACATCAGAATGGCTGGAGCAAACAGCAACATCAATTGTTCAAAATACTTTTTTTCGGACTGACAGTAAAGATAGTCAATACTCCTTCCATCGATCTTTCCTCAGAGCAGCCTATTATTACATTGATTTGCGTAATGCAATCAAGCATGAGAATGGTGATCACATTATTCTACTTTGGAAATTTTGGCTCCTCTATTTCCTTGGAAGTGGCTGCAAAAATTATGCTACAGAAGCTGCAAATTTAATCTGCAACCTGCAAGCTGACTTCCCTAAGGCCATTGCTTTTGTTGTACGACACAACAGGACAGTGAAAGTGGATGGACGTCCTGGTCATGGAAAACCAATTGACCAGATGATTGAACACTATAATTTGTAAGTGCTTACATGTACATGTTTTCGCATTGCCTAGACACCTGTCACATATATAAAAGGTGATGTAAAAGGCTTTACGAGTTATCTTTGTTTAATTACAGAGTTTTGAAACAAGCCATCCGGTCAAGTGGTGCCAACATTACAGTCCAGCACATAGAGGATGTTTCGTTGTGTGGCCTATTTCTATTGGATGCAGCCAAAAAGGTGGATGAAATGTTTGGAGTGCACAAGCCATCAACAAAACACACAGTTAAAGGAGATATTACCAGGATGTGCTCTTACCTCATTGACAACAATGCTTCCAAAGAGGATCTTTCCAGGACAAACATTCTCACTTTTGATGATCCTGAAACCAAAGGTCTAGAGCGGGTAGCAAAGGGGTGGATTGAGGAATATCTGTGTCTCGGTCACTACAATTTGAAGAGGATGCATCTGTGGAAGTTACAAGGATGATCTACATTACAAACATGTACATTTTACATATACCTTCTGGTCTCTATATTTAATATTTGGAAGACAAAATGTATCTAGTGGTTAGAGACATTCATAATCCAGTACACATCAGCACAAGTTACACAATAATGTTATCTACCTAATATATTAGAAATGATCTCAAAAAACTTAACATAAAGTTGGGGTCTCAATCCAGGTACAGTGCTCCAAAGCAAGAGAGCAAAACTTTTGAAATTTTTCAAATTATATAGTAAAGCCCTCCTATGATCTTATTTACACATACAAACCATCGTTATTTGCACGTACACAGCCTGCGCTGCGAGTTTTAGCTTCTCTATATACTTGCCATACTTAAGAAGAGCCATTGTGACGTCACAGACAATTTGTGATGTCACAGATGTGCACTACGATGCCAAAGAACCATCAGCCAGCTAGAATTTCTCATATTCGAACTGAGTATTAGCTAGAAGTTCGGTTAAGTAGGCTTCGTGGAAAACGTGGCAAGCTCAACTACAACCGGTTCTTCTCAGAGCCAACTCACAACTTCCTTGATCACCCCAGCAACCAGGAAGTGAGTCCTCGGAGTCAAACAGTACTGCGCAATGTCAGCAACGTGTGCTCTACCACGAGAAACTGTAAGATTTCATACTCTGCACCTGGAGCCAGTGAACGCGGATCAATAAAGACAGCAGCCATACTGTTCACCTAGCCACGCGTTGTGGTTAATGACATCTGAAAGGAACGCCCACCCATGACACGTCACTAAAATGGCTGAAAGTTACTATTTCCACGCAAACGCGCTCCCAAACCTTCCAGGAAGGCTTTTATTCTAAGAAAAGTACTTGAAACAAAACTTTACCCTATGTAAAAGCCATCTTTCTAGTAAATCCTGTTAACTCGGAGTTTTGTGGCTATACTATGCTAAACACTTTTGCCCCTCAAAAATCAGTTTTTATAGATTTTCTTGACAATGCTTGGGAGAGAAGCCTGTTGACTACCCTCGTAACAAACTTCCAAGTAAAGACTACTTTCACACTGCATCTGCACACTTAACTTCAAGAAGCAGGGCTATACTATGCTAAACACTTTTTCCGAATGGGGTGACTGTTGGCAGCCATATTGATGAGGAGACATCACGTGACACTTAATTAAATTAGGGAAAACATAACAAGTGTTGGGTCATTCCTTTTATGTACTTTGTAAACACATTTGATGTGTGTGTCAAGCATTACAGCTAAATGTTTCCAAAATTGAAAGTTTTGCTCTTTTGCTTTGGAGCACTGTATTTTAATGTCATCAATTGTATGAACAGATTGAGCTACCTTACATAAGTGATTAATAACTGGACGAGGACATACAATATCTGGACCAAGGAAAGAGAAACCTGTGCTACTACAACAGATGTTGTCCCTCTCTTTGGTTAGTTTACTATGGAGCTCATCATACTTCTGTGGAGTTAATTTTTGACCACATCTTCTCTTTCTATATAACACGTCCAACACGTGGTCTCTTCATTAAAAACCTTAGTCTACAGTAAGGCACAATGCCACTGGAACAAACATCACAGCACAGAATGTGATCTCCAATGACTGACTCACTACTGCCCATGTTATGCAATAGTGTTCGCCGTCTGCAGTTTTCTTTGTTAGATGCAAAGTCAACAAGCTGTGTGTTCGGTTCAGTATTCACTTCTTTTGTGGTGTAATATTAGCTGTGCCACAGCTTCAACACCTCCCCTTCCAGCACGCCCAAACATCTGAATGAAGTTAATAAACCGTAACTCAATGCAGTAAAACATTATTGTTGCACATATATACCT
This sequence comes from Agelas oroides, assembly GCA_949130485.1. NCBI lineage: Eukaryota > Metazoa > Porifera > Demospongiae > Agelasida > Agelasidae > Agelas > Agelas oroides. The sequence goes on along the minus strand of OX422191.1, from coordinate 5,836,391 downwards.
GGTATAACATGGCCATAGTCGTTGGTAGTCCATATACAATCACCAGCTCTATATAAGGTATATCCATACCCTATATTGTATAGAAAATTGTGTAATGGTAACCTCGAAGAGGCTTTTTGAGAACTCTTTGCAGAGTCTGAAATAGTGTTGAGCTCACCAGTCCAAAAGCAACAGTTGCACAGAGACAACGAAGGCTTGATGTATGGGAGGAAAACAGATGGTGGATGTGTTCCTTTGTCTCTGTGGACAACTTTGCATGGTACATTGATACCATACCCTTCAGATGGGCACTATGATGCAAATATGGAAAAACCTAAACTGCCACTGATTTGGTTTTTACAAATATGACAGTTTTAGGGAACTGAAGAGGGTTTCGACAAGATGAAAGTTGCTCAGCAAGGTTGCTTAAATCTTTCTGAAAGAAAAGACAGACATTAGTGCCATCATTCTTGGTACCGTAATTATTCTAATACTACAATTTAACATAAGAAGTTCAGTTTCAGGAATTTATGATGCTAACATAAGGTCACATCGTAATTTCTTAAGCTTACATGTAGATTCGAATAATTGCGGTACATTTGGTACTATTCAAGCTACCCTAAGTGCTGTACCCTTGATTGTAGAAATATAGACGTTTGGCCAATTCAAGTCTAGCTTCACTTTCACTGGGTCACATAGGCATAATGAATTGATGATTTTATCCTCCACTGTATGTGGGGCAGAAGCTGTGAGAGCCGTAAAAGGGACTTTCGTGAGGGCTCACAAACCACCAATCCTCCCAAATGCTCTACGAAGCTGGGAACCCCTAAGGACACGATCAAACACAAAACTCTGTCATGTTATAAAACATCCAGGATGTCTGCTTTGTCCCTACTATTCATGGATAAGATGTGCTTCATCTACGGCAACAAGTACAAGGTGCTGCTTAAAATTCAAAGAAAAGATTGATCAACTGCTGTCTCAGGAGACATGAAAACTGAAATTAGAAAAGGCCAATGAATTTCACAGCACAGAGATTTAAGTGACAAACGTACCAATTCGACAGCTACTGGATATAACCGTCTTGAAGTCACCAGCCTTACTGATACGCATTGCTCTAACTCCAGCCTGTGAGAGCCGTTCCACCTTAAAAACATACACCAACCTAACTTAATGACGGTCAATTTATATGCTAAATTTACTTCTTACCCGCTAATCCATGAGACCAACAAGTGGGCTAATCACAACCTCCACGGCTGATGTACTTGAAGCAAGAGGTGCAAGATACATACAAAGACCCTTGCCACCACCAGTTGCCATGCGAATGTATGTATCCTTGCCATGAAGAGCAGGTAAAGGGGCTTCTAGCTGCCCAGCCTTGAAACTTGAAAACCCAAAGTGATGATGCAAAGTAGTGGATAGGATAGAATATGCAACACACCCTTCACTTGGAGCTGACAAGTTGCCACCAGCAAGGGGACATGTTCCCAGGCCTTCTCCCAATTTTTCTCCACGGCTGCAAGATAAAATCTGGGAGTGGCCTGGGGACGAGGCTATGCAGGTGTAGAGTTACACATCTTTGAAGAGACTATGTACAGGTGCTTGCATCTCTCCATCTTCAGAGGCTTCACTAACTTTTAAAGCATTGTCACATGAAGACTAGCCTCTTCCCTAATGCCAAATAGATATTACGCTAACCTGAAGCCCCCAGTGTACAGCACAGTTCCAATTATAACCTTGGACAACATGACAGTGGTATAATAATAATAATAATAATAATAATAATAATAATAATAATAATAATAATAATAATAATAATAATAATAATAATAATTTTTATTTCAGTGACATGAGTGTATACACTCCCAGCCGACACCACGGCTTACAAGTCACTAACATAGTTATGAGTTACGTTTTAAAAACATATTATAAAGAAGTTTGGCTGTTCTACCGTCTGGGCTCTGCATGATTGTGATGAACTTGTCCTCGTCAGAGAGTGCTTCAGCGTCCACATGATGGAGGTTCAAGAGGTGCAGAAGGGGGGCTCTAGCCTCTTCCAGAGCTGGACACCCCACACAGAAATGCTGTAGCCTCGTTCCCAGGCCCCGCCCAGCTTCCAGTCGCTTGCAGTACGCTTAACCGTACTGCAAGCGACGGGAAGCTGGGCGGGGCCTGGGAACGAGGCTAGAAATGCTGTTCATCTTCCACCTGCCGTGTGTTGCATGACCTGCATATCCTCTCTTCTACTGGGAGGCCGATGTACCTACCAGTTTCAATTTGTAGTGGTGCTGTTCCTCCTCTCAGTCGTGCCAGCAGAGATCTGTGAGATTTTACTCTAACTTTCTGTACATATTCTTCTGTTTTCCCATATTCTGTTTTAAAGTTTACGTATAACCTCAACTTTGGTTTGGATGAAACCTCAGTTTGCCATCTCTCTTTTTCCAGGCGAAAGAGACAGCAGGTGACTACATGCTGGAGTTCACTGTGTGAGAGCCCCTCACAGGAGCTCTGGTGCCACCAGTATTGCAGGCCACACCCAGTTAAAGTCTGCTTGACTTGACTTGCCCAGTTGTCTTGGTTTTGTTCTTCAGTAAGCCTCTTGCATTCTATGTATATACTAGTGAGATGATTCATCATCATGGAGCGAGCCTGAGCAAGCAGTGAACTACTTTGTCATGGCACACAGCAGGACTTGTCACTGTCGACTGTTTGAGCCAAATTTGATAACGCATAAGTAGCTAAGTCCTTACCAGAGATATATATAAATATCACATATGCCATGCAGCCATTTCTCCAGCCAGGGCAGCTAACGTGGCTACACATGCATGGACTAAGCTTTACACCGAAATCGTGGGCTAAATTTCTGGCGTTTATGGGTGCCGTTTATGCATGGCCCTACCTGAAGCGACCCAGTCAACCACTGTCCCTATTAAATTTGTACCGCCTGTGAGCGGCCTGCCGTCGTCAGTAGAAGAATTAACTTGCCATGCGTGCTTCAACTTCATTTGTCTTCGCTCCGGGTCACCGACCCTTGCACTCCGACAGGCGTTTTTCGAATTTGGACGCGGTTTTTACGGTATACAGGCGTTAGGCCAGCGGTCCATTTCATTCAGATACAGGAAGTGCACGTAGAGCTACATTCCAGTGTGTAATTAAGGCAATGAATACTTCCTGACTTTTCTACAAGCTAGCTCCAGCCAGCAATGGCAGAAACGAACCGGACTTGCGCCAGTTTGCGTAGAGGTACCTCTCTGCTGTTCATAAATGTACTTTGTATCCCGGTTTGATAATGCCTTCCAGCGTTGCGACCGTTTTTCGCGACCTCGTCGCGGGGCGAGACTCGTGATATGTTGCCGCGTATTTTAGTACATTTTTTTTGACTACCCGAACCCTGGCGATATATATATGTATGGATAGCCCATGGATAGCTCTACAAAATATGTAAAAATCAAAAACTTCCGCTCGGGCAGTTAGCAGTTATGCGGGCTCAAAGTTGGGCTGAAATATTATGCTGCGGTTTACATAATTGGCATTTTACTGGTGCGTTCTAACTGGGAATGCTGTACAGAGAGATGCACTGGCAACTGTGCAGGGTGAACTGAAAGGTAAAGTGATTTGAGTACCAAAAGTAAAGTAACTGACTTGGCTTGTATGCATTCAGGGCCCCAAAGTTGGAAGACAGGCTATGTGATAGCTGATAGTTTAGATGTTTTTGAGGCGAAATAGAGGAAAGTGAAAAGGCCAGCAGTCGCAGGGAATCAAACCCAAGGACACCTGGCTTGTGCAGCCAGTGCTCTGCGACTGAGCTACGACAAATGGACAACCACCAGCCCCCACAATCCTCTATATGTGCTGCATGGGTGGTACTGAAATGCCTCAGTCACACACCCAGTTCGCTTCACAAACATCTAAACTCTATTCCAACATGAGGCTAAGCAGCTGATAGTTAATCTCAGCTAGCACCCATTAATGTTTCACACATGCTGGGTTGGATAAGCAATCAGTGGTAGCAACCTTAGCATCTGCTGTGCCATAAGAAATGGTACTCAGTGCAGATCCCAGTATATAGAAGAGCAAGAGGAGGACAACAGTGATAGAGAGGAAGATGACAAGGAGGGTGTCAATGGATTTCCATTAACGACAGTACATTGGCATCCATATGCTACACAGTGATTTATATGGTTAGGGTGGGGTTAGGGTTGGGTTAGGGCTGGTATAAATACCGTATAGCATATGCATGCTAACATACTGTCGTTAACGGCTTGTTGTCAATGATAGTGACGACAATGACTTGTGTTAGTGCCTTAGCATTATCAGGTGGGGGAGCCAAAAAGTTAAATCCTAGAATGTCCCAGGGCCAGCAGCTGAAGAGCCAATGAAGTTGGAGAGCACCACTGCATCTTTAGTGCGATGCATATCATCACTGAGGGCTTGTATGAGTAGCGAAGAGCTTTCAGATGACATGTATATCTTTGGATGGTGTGCCCAGAGGGAACTTTAAAAGAATTTCTCCAATGTCAGTAGCAGTGCCCACTCTCATGTAACAAGTCACACTGTGCCTTTAACGTTACTTGTACACAAAGGAGGACCAGTCCAATACGAACGCTGGCCCTCAAGTCTTCAGCATGCTTGTAGCGCACACCTGCAATAGGCAACCTGGATTATGCAGTATAATGCACTCTGCGTAACTGTTTTGAGCTCACTCTAATACTACCCTGCTGCCTACGGGGTTAGACTGTAACACAAAATTGCTATTTCCCAAACTTGCCTTAGAAAGGGGGGGTGGGGGGTTGTGTAGGGCTGGCAAGTAGCGATGGCTCCGTGTGCTCCAGCCAAGGATCTGCAGTACCATTTCTTATGGCACAGCAGATACAAAATAAGGTTGCTACTACTGACTGATTGATTATCCCACCCAGCACGTGTGTTAACGGGTGCTAGCTGAGCTTAACTATAGCTATCAGCTATCACATTGCCTGTCTTCCAACTTTGGGGCCCTGAATGCATACAAGCCAAGTCAGTTACTTTACTTTTGGTACTCAAATCACTTTACCTTTCAGTTCACCCTGCACAGTTGCCAGTGCATCTCTCTGTACAGCATTCCCAGTTAGAACGCACCAGTAAACATGCCAATTATGTAAACCGCAGCATAATATTTCAGCCCAACTTTGAGCCTGCATAACTGCTAACTGCCCGAGCGGAAGTTTTTGATTTTTACATATTTTGTAGAGCTATCCATGGGCTATCCATACATATATATATCGCCAGGGTTCGGGTAGTCCAAAAAAAATGTACTAAAATACGCGGCAACATATCACGAGTCTCGCCCCGCGACGAGGTCGCGAAAAACGGTCGCAACGCTGGAAGGCATTATCAAACCGGGATACAAAGTACATTTATGAACAGCAGAGAGATACCTCTACGCAAACTGGCGCAAGTCCGGTTCGTTTCTGCCATTGCTGGCTGGAGCTAGCTTGTAGAAAAGTCAGGAAGTATTCATTGCGTTAATTACATACTGGAATGTAGCTCTACGTGCACTTCCTGTATCTGAATAATTTCTATAGTTCTTGGACCGCTGGCCTAACGACTGTATAATTCCGTGTTACTAACATTGACTTTAACCCCTACTGTACGCTTGCCTACAGCATGCCAGATATGCTGCACACACACATGGAAACATGGAAAGCTCTACTGTGGTAGCTACCTCCACACGCTTTGAATGGTAGCAGACCGCTCCTCGTGGATAGGTGAGCAACTGGGCATAAAAATTTACTCGCTACTGGATCTCCAACATAGCAGTGCTGTCCTCCAGTGCCTGTTTTAATAATGCCGGATCACCCTCCTTCTCATCTCAGCAATCAACGTGTTTTCCAGTCATTCCCAGCATTGTAGTCCTGACAACTATACTAGAATTCTCATGTTGATGATCTCTACTGTAAGTGTAAGTTGCAAATTCTCATAATAATTATGCTGGTAAATTCTGCAGTGTTGCTGTACTCAAAGCACTGTAGGAAGGGTACAAGTACTCCATCACTTGCATCAAATTTTCACTAGTACTACTGTTGGTGGTCTTGAACGGTATAATAAAGGGGTCATACATGTACGAAAGTTTGATTGTTACGACATCTTGCCAGCATTGAAGCAAGAAGTAGAGTTTGATGCTCATGAGTTCCATCTTGCATTAGTTCAGTGGCGTAGGAAAGACTTCTTGATTGGGGGGGCACAGTTTGAAACTACACATAGACTAGTGAGCAATTTATATAACAATTTATGAAAACTTGGGGGGGCACATGCCCCCGGTGCCCCCCCGGTTCCTACGCCTATGTAGTTTCGAGTTTGATGAGCAAGACTGATGCACAGTAACCTGTAGCTCTGTCCAGGTCTGGTGTGCAACAGCTATTCAGAAGAGAAGAGCTGTGAAAAAGAACAGGTAGTAAACAAGCTACTGAGAGCTGCATTCACTGGTACAATGGTGTGATCAGTGCAAAGAAAATTATACCATCACTCGTGAGCATTGATTGGTGAGCTGACGATTCAGCTGAACATACATGTATAGTCTCTGGTAATTTTTTACTGGTTATTTACAATTTTCTTTTAGAGACTCTTTCAACCCTCCTGTAGTCTGTACAGTATAATAAACAGAAGTGGTTCATGCTAGCCTCGTACCCAGGCTCCTCCCCTGCAGAAAAACGGGGAGAGAGCCTGGAAGATCTGATCACGTGCCCCGTGACGTACTATGCGTGGTTTTATGCGTGGTTTTGATAATCGAATTATTGCCCACGCAGTTCGTACTAAGCGGTACTCGTGCTGTTATTGGAGTTCTGGATCAGTGGATGTCGCTGAGACTACAGATGGGCACTGGAAGGCTGTTTCACTGTTATCTAGCTAGCTGGTAAGCAGTATAGCTTCTACTGTACACATCGCTATTCCGCCCAAACGGCGCTAGAAGATAGTCGCTTTAGCGACGTTCACACCGCTGGCTACCGCTCACTATGACAGCACGCCAGGAGTATTCAGAACTCACAGCTGTTCACAGAGGCATTCCAAAGACTCCTTGCTGACATAGTGAGCGACAGCCAACGCTGTCAACGTCGATAAGGCAACTGCCTCCTGCGCCGTTTGAACGAAACAACGTCGTGGCAGCGTAAAATTTGGCGCTGCAGTAGAAGCTATACCATACTAGGAGCTTGGGTCTAGCTAGAAAAATAGTCTTTCAGTGCCGATCTGTAGTCTCAGTACTGAGTACGGACTGCGTGGGCAATAATTCGATTATCAAAACCACGCATAAAACCACGCATAGTACGTCACGGGGCACGTGATCAGATCTTCCAGGCTCTCTCCCCGTCTTTCTGCAGGGGAGGAGCCTGGGTACGAGGCTAGTTCATGCTAGTCTTCCCATTTGTGGAAATAGAAGTTCGGTTTGCGTTGCTTGAAAGATAACCTTTTTCTAGCTATTTTTACGATGAATTTGATTGCTGGAAAATATTATCACTGCGATAAAATTTTCTCGGAACTTTTATCAATGAGGAAATATCATTGCGGCCAGGAATTTTGATCGCTCATGGAATTGCAAAGCATCTAGTAAGTACTTCCACATTTTCAATGATTTTGTCATTTCTTCCAAATTGTACCCCTTACTGCAGTAGGGACAAGTTTCAGCACATCAACCTCGAAATAAATTCTACTACAGAAGCCACAGATTCTTCTTTGAGACCTTCTGCTTCTGTGGCTATGTATTCATTCCCCAACTCTTTCCCACTTGATAACCTAGTATTGAGATAGTGATTTACCCTTGTAGTAAGTCGAATATTCAGTGTGAGCAAAGTTAAACATTCTTGCTGTGTACCAATTCTTTGCATCTACCTGTATCTGTACATTTTCCTACAGTAGGTAAAAGTCACTCATACGGAGTCACTGATCCAGGGGAATCAGAGCTCCTTGACTGGGGAGTCACTGACAAGGGGAGTCATTCACTCCTTGAAACTGTGAGCAATCAAATTTTCTGTTGGCGATGTTTTCTGTAAAAAAATGTTTGCCTCGTTGCCAGGCCTCCCCTGTTTTTTGTTCTTCGGTGTATTATTCTGAACACAAACTGAAGAACAAAAAAACAGGGGAGGCCTGGGAACAAGGCTATTAAAAGTTACGCTTGGCAATTAAATTTTCTAGAAAATATTAATAATATTTTCAAGCGATCAACGTTACTGTAGCAATGGATAACTGGAACATAGTCTATTTATCGCTATCAACAGGTGATCCCCAAACAACAATCTTGATGTTAAGATTGATCCATCTTGGGGTTTCATGACAGGAAACTGTCAACATTAATACTCTCCAGATTACTTTGCCTTCACAGAATTTTGTTATGGTACATACCTACATGTATGTATAAGTGCACGAGGCTTTACTTTGTTGATTCACAATCTCATTGGTAACTTCCTAAAGGTAGATGCATCCAGTATGGACACAATACAAGGAAGGAGGGAGAAGGGAGGGAGGGGTGGTGGGAGGGGAGAGGAGAGAGGGAAGGGGAGGGAGGAGGGAGAAGGGAGGGAGGGAGGGAGGGAGGGGGAGGGATTGCAGATCACAGAGAGGGAGAGGGGGAGGGAGAGGATTGGGAGGGAGGGATGGGAGGGAGGGACGGGAGGGAGGGATGGGAGGGAGGGATGGGAGGGAGAGAGGGGGAAGTATGGGAGGGAGTAGAAATGAAGGGAATATGAGATAATTCCACTAATGTGTACACTGGAATAAAGTACATGGAATTACTCTAAGGTGTACATTGTACATGCAACATATTATGTACATGTACCTTCACTGCCATCCCAGCCAAAGCTTCTAGTCATGTCGGTCATCTCCCATGCAGATTGATATGAATCTTAGAATGTTGCAAATGTTATCTAAACCGTGGGCAATTATGTAAAACTGATAAGATAAAACTGAGCTGAGGATATTATAGATCCCACTTACCCCAACATGCAGCTCAATGGTCAGCTCACAAATGGTCACAAGTGATATTTTCCAACATTGAATACAGGCCATTGTACCCGACATTTAAAATGAATGCAGCCCTTAGTAGCTTGCTTACCTTATTCTCTTCTGAACTGGTGCTACACACCTGGACAGAGCTATAGCTTACTGTGTATTAGCCTATCTCAGGAAACTTGAAAATAGAACAAGGTAACATCGAACTGTACTTCTCACTTCAATGCTGGTGAGATGTCTAGTAAGAATTGAATGCGAAAAGCATTTGTACTTGTATCTACTAACAGTAGTATCATTTAAGTTTGATGCCAGCGATGGAGTACTGTGTCCCTTCTACAGTGCTCTGAGTATAAACAAAACTGCAGAATTTACCAGCATAATAATCATGAAATTTTGCAACTTATAGTATGTCTTGCAGTAGTGTTCTCTAATGAATTTGCAGTTGCCAAGACTACATTGTGGTCATGAGTGGAAAACTGTTGATTGAGACGCGGGGAGGAGTGATTAATAAACAGGCACTGAAGGACAGTATTGCTGTGTTAGAGATCCAGCAGGGAGCATGCAACAGTTGTTCACCCTACCAGGGTGTTATCTGCTACTGGTCAAAGCGTGCAGAGGTACTCTACCCTTCCTTTCTGTCAGAGCCACAGTAGCTTGCATTTTCCTTGTGTGTGTGTAGTGTATCTATAGCTTGCATGAACAAGAGAAGATATTTCCATATGACCAGAGAATCAGAGAAGTAAAGCATTCACATTTTACACCACCAGCCCTATCAACTGGGGTATGGGAAGAGCCACCACATCTTCTGTAAGAAACTTTCTGCAATGTTGAGTGAGAAGAGAGACAGCCATACAGCAAAATGATGGGGTGGATAGGTTGACACTTGAGCTTTGACCTGTTAAGAACCTCTATTATGTCTATCAGGGGGCTAGATATTTTGCAAACATGCCTGGAAATGCAGCTCTGTGTGATCCCATTGATCTCCAGTCAGAACGTCCAAGCATGAACAGCTAGTGCAACCATTTACACTAAAACTCTTTAAAGATTTTACATCCTATTATACTTGAAACTTTCTTGATTAGTCCAGCCACTGAAACTGTTATTTTACAAATTTTCAGTAACTATGCAGTTACCATCATCCATCATAAAAATTAATTTTTCATTGGCTAGAGTAATCAAGAAACTTACAATCATGAGTCATCCTAGCCACACATGCAGTTACCATCATCAAAATAAATGTTTCATTGGCTAGAGTAATTTACAATCATGAGCCACACAGGACTTTTCTCGTATTATACCTCCACTTGTTTGCTGTACATAAGTCAGCCTCGTTCCCAGGCCCGCCCAGCTTTCCTTACAAAAGATCTGCAGTGGCCCAGGGGTTAAAGTCAAGCCTGATAACACAGGAGTATACGTATTTCCGTAAAAACCGCGTCCAAATTCGAAAATCGCCTCTGACAGACCTCCACTGGCCTTCACATATCGACCTTCGTGAAATATTGGAATGCGCTTATTTAAAATTTACGGTATAAAGCAGTTGGTCGATAGATAGATAGACACACGGGTGCGCAATGCAGTCACACTAGTGTGCAAAAACTACTTAGTTAAAATGACCATCAGTGAAGGTTACTGCAGTTTCAGGGTTCAATGAACAGATGATTAAAGAAATCAAAAACACAATATCTGATCATCAATCAACCCCCTCACAATCCATCAAGCTTCAAAGAGCTAGCAGAGACACTTGTCAGTTTATATGCATCCATCTGCTGGCTATTATCCAGTTCTGAACTGGATAATTGCCAGCAGATGGGTTGGCCTTGTGGTAACTTGGGACCCGCACACTACCCACAGTCACCATTTAGGTTCCTCATAGACAGACTGAATTATTCCAACAGACACGCCAATATATACAGAAAACATACAAGTGTACCTTACATCATCACTATGCAATCATTACATTCCTTCCCCCTAAAAATAAAAATATATAAAAACAAATAACTCTACTCTATAGAGTATCAGAGTATCTCTCTGGGGGACGATGAACTCTTGTAGGGTACCGACGCTCAGTCTGTTGTGTCAGTCTAGCTGGAGTATCCTCTAGCTTCCGCTCTGAGGTCTCTCCATCCTCAGGTGAGGACTCAGTCAGGTTCGGAGTCGATTCCCACGACACTTCCTGAGGTACGGTCTCAAGAGGTGTAGCAACCTCTTCTGACTGCTCCGTGAAACGCTTTCGAATGTGATCCTGATATCTCTTCCAAACCGTTCCGTCCTGCAACTGCACTTGGCATGAAAGTGGTCCCGTCTTCTGCACCACTTCACCAGGTAACCACTTGGCTCCTGCTCGGGGAGCGAAATTGCGTGCATACACTCAGTCTCCCTCAGCAACTCACGGTCACTGGCATGAAAATCATGAGTCACCTTCTGCTGCGACTGGCTCCGTTGTACCCTCCTTGATACACTGGGTACCATCAAGTCCAGACGTGAGCAAAGTCTACGACCCATTAAAAGCTCAGCAGGTGACAATCCAGTCGTCTGTGGAGTGATTCTGTAATTAAACAGAACTCTTGCAATCCTGTCTGTGAGACTTCCAGCCTTCATCTTTTTCATTCCTCTTTTAAAAATCTGCACGGCTCTCTCAGCGAGTCCGTTACTAGCTGGATGATAGGGAGCAGACTTCAAATGTTTGATCCCGTTACGACTCAAAAACTCCTCAAACTCAGCACTCACAAAGCACTGTCCATTATCCGACACCACGGTCTCTGGAATCCCAAACTGTGCAAACGTGATTCTCAGTTGCTGAATAGTAGCATTCAACGTAGCAGCTCTCACTGGATACACCTCAATCCATTTAGAGTGTGCATCAATCACAATCAAAAACATGTGACCCAAAAACGGTCCTGCATAGTCTATATGCAACCGCGACCAAGGTCGTGATGGCCACTGCCATGGCTGCAATGGGCTAGGTGGTGGACCAGGCCGATCTTCCTGGCACTCAGGACACTGTCGTACCAGAGTCTCAATCTCTGAATCCATTCCTGACCACCAACAAAACATTCTAGTGAGAGACTTCATCCTCGAACATCCAGGATGACCACCATGTAGCTCACGAAGTGCCTGGTTTCGACCAGGAGGGGGAACAATCACTCTGGACCCCCACAGGAGACATCCATCATACACTGACAACTCCAACCTCTGATTCCAGTATGGCTTCAGTTCCTCAGTCACCACTGTCGGCCACCCCTGCTGCACACACCGCAGCACCTGGGATAATAGAGAGTCTCTCCTTGTCCATGTACGAATCTGTTCTGACGAAATGGGAGAATCTTTCAAACCTTCAATCAGAAGTACCCACTCGGCTGGGTCAGGAATCTCCCTCGGACTCTCAGGAAGTGGCAGCCGGCTCATTGCATCAGCATTTCCATGCTGTGTGGTTGACCTGAACACCAACGTATACTCATAGGAGGAAAGGGTCAAGGCCCATCTCATAATCCTCCCGGAAGCCATCTGTGGAACTGACCGACTCTCACTCAATAGTGTAGTTAGAGGTTTGTGGTCCGTCTGCAAGTAGAAATGTCGACCATAGATATACGAGTGGAAGTGTTTGACACCAAATACAATAGCAAGGGCCTCTTTCTCCACTTGCGAATAACGCCTTTCAGTGTCCGAAAGTGTACGAGAAGCAAACGCAATCGACTTCTCTGTCCCGTCAGGCATGCGGTGTGACAATACCGCACCAACACCATACGCAGATACATCACATGCTAACACCAACTCACGCTTCGAATCAAAATGTACCAACACTTGAGACGACACAAGGAGCTCTTTTGAGGCTTCAAATGCCCTCCTCTCACAAGCAGTCCACCTCCAGGGTACTGCCTTTCTCAACAAGTTGTAGAGAGGGTTTAACACAGTTGCCATATTTGGCAAGAATCGAGAATAGTATGTCAGGAGACCCAAGTACGACTTCAACTCTGACACATTCCTCGGATCTCGTGCCTCTTGCACAGCTCAAACCTTCTCTGCCACTGGGTGTAGGCCTTGTGCATCAATCTGATAACCCAGAAAGACCACTGACTTTGCCATAAACGAACACTTCTTCCTCTTCAACCGCAGTCCAGCCAACTCAATCCTGTGAAGCACCTGTTCCAATGATACCAAATGTTCCTCATCCGTGGGACCTGTCACCAGTATATCGTCTATGTAAACGATCACACCTGGGATATGCCGGAGGAGGCTCTCCATGACCCTCTGAAACACACCTGGTGCCGAAGCAATGCCAAAGGGTAGCCTTGTGTATCTGAACAGTCCTCTGTGTGTGTTCACCACCACCAAATCCTTCGATTTCTCGTCCAAAACTAACTGTTGGTAGGCCTGGCTTATGTCAAGTTTTGTGAAGGTTTTCCCTTCTGCCAATGTTGCCAACAAGTCCTCCACTCTTGGAATAGGATATCTATCCAACTTGGACGCCTGATTAACCGTCATCTTAAAATCTCCACAAATTCGGACCGACTTGTCCCCCTTCAGAACCGGGACAATGGGCGCTGCCCAATCCGAGTGTTGTACAGGTTCCAAAATGCCTTCACACACTAGCCTCTCCAACTCTTGCTCCACCTTGGCTCTCATGGCATACGGGACTGGACAAGCACGACAAAACCGAGGTGTTGCTCCAGGATCAATGTGAATCTTTGCCTCGTATCCTTTCAACATTTCCAACTCCTCTCCAAACACTCCCTGGTGACGATACAAAACGTCTTGTAGAGAACTACCCTGCACTTGGTGAATTCTCTTCCAATCCAGCCAGACACTTTCCAGCCAATTACGACCAAACAAACTCGGGGCCCTCTCCCTTCAGCACAATCAAGGGCAAGCGGGCTCTCTGTTCTTCGTACTGCACCTCAAGCGTCCAAAGGACACCCAACGGTTCTCCTGAATAGGTGCTCAATCATGTCTTGCACTCCTGCAGCTGCCTGTCAGGCCAATACTCCTGGTACGTACTCTCCAATACCAGTGATACAGCTGCTCCTGTATCCAACTCCATTGTGAGTGGTTTTCCGTCCACAACCACCTCCACATTTATTGGCTTACTACGCCCTGCATCTGACAGACAATATAGGGGGTACTCATTTTGAATGGAGTCCTGTTCCACCCCAGGCTCCTGGACAACTTTCACACTCTTGTCTTGAGGCTGCATGTGACACTGCTTGTCCACCCCCACACCAGTATTCCTTGGTTTCCTGCAGGTCTTCCTAATGTGCCCCACCTTGCCACAATTATGACAGCGTACACCCTTAAAAGGGCAGTCGGTGGGAGCATGAGCTGTGTTCCCACATCTGAAACAACCTCTGGCCACGCCAGCTGTCTGCACTCCGCCCCTCCGACCAGGGGTCACTTTGTGCACCTGTGCGGGTTCCTGCTTCGCACTCTGTAACTCGCGAACGTTCTTGGCAGCCGTTTCGAGCCCCTGCGACAACTCCAGGGCTTTCTTATAGGTAAGTCCCTTCTCGGACAGCAGTCTCTGCTGAATGCGGTCATCGTTTATACCGCACACAATACGGTCTCTCAACATCTCGTCCAACGACGAACCGTGCACGTCTGCGCTATCGAGCGCAACTCCGCTACATAAGTAGCAACCGACTCTCCTGCATGTCGGAACCGCGAGTTGAACTTAAACCGCTGCACTATCTCGGACGGTGCAGGACTGTGATACAGAGCCACCACCAACTCGTCGTACGTCTTTTCTCCGGGCTTGCTCGTGGCTAAGGTAAGTCGGGGTAATTTCGGTCACGGGGTATTTCCGGTCACTTAGTAGAGAAGGACTTCTCACTTCTAACAGCTACGCTCTCAGCCAAAACTACGGTGCTGCACATATAGTGGCAACACTTAGCTACAACATACCTGTAAGCAAAGTCGAGACCTTACTTCCTTTGCGCAGATCTGGCGTCATTTGTAGTTGCTGTAAAATGACGCCAATTTGACCTGTCAAAACTTCAGAACTCCTTTCCTTACTCTTAAGCGAAGGGAGGGCGCCCAGTCAAAACTGTGCAGACATAAACATCAACTATTATCAAAAGCGACAGTACACTACTAGCAGCTCAGCACTCGCACTATGCTGTGAGACGCTAACTCCTGCGTGGCCTACTTGCGTGGGTGGCGGATGAAAAACGCGCGTAGGTGATTCAAAACGTTGCAACATTCCCCAAGGCAATTCCCGGCTGGAGTTTGGAAAAGCTAACTGTAACGCAATGCCCGCGGGGGCAAAAAAAAAGTTAACCCTGGCCCCAACCTAACTCTAAACCTCGCGTGGGTATACCCCCGGTAATTTCGCGGTGCCGTTATTCCGACTTGATCGCTTAGCTGTCCCCAGGGATGCCTTATACTTGCAAACGTCGTAAAAACGATGAACGAGCACCGCTATCATACTTTTCACCGCGTTCAGCATGTCGACTATCAAAGGTGACCGGAATTACCCCATCAAATTTTTTATCTCATATTTAGAACACAACTTTTAAAAGATAATTTTCTCATGTACGTGAACCACCGATTGAAGCGAATTGTTTGCAGCAAGTAGTACATACTTAGTAGTGTCAGCGACCACTGTTTAGCTAGATCTTCATTGTGTACTTTTGGCACTGTGTTTGAGTAAAGTTGTAAGAGTCAAAGAGTGACCGGAATTACCGTTTTACCTTACCAAACTGTTTAACAACTTGTAGGTCCTCGGACCAATGACGGACAGGAATATCGCACGCGACATCCGTCACTCCGTTCGCTGCGAAATAGTGTTGGATCCGTTCGGCGTACTGGCGCCACTCTTCTTGTGCTTCCACAAATTCGCCAATATGTCCATACAGAGCCGCCATGCTCCGGAGTCTGTCCAATCCCCGACTTGTCGCCAATATATGTGGTAACTTGGGACCCGCACACTACCCACAGTCACCATTTAGGTTCCTCATAGACAGACTGAATTATTCCAACAGACACGCCAATATATACAGGAAACATACAAGTGTACCTTACGTCATCACTATGCAATCATTACAGGCCTGCTGAAAAGTGTCTGAGTGGGCTTTGTGGCCATCCCAGTTTTCTTCTCAGACAGATATTGAACATTGCAAAGTGGTAGTAGTATTGAAGGTCACAGACACCTGAAAATGAGATCTGAAAAACATTTCAAAACAAAGCTCTGGTGTGATTCTCACAGTGGTACAATTTGACCAACGTTCAGAACTGTTGAAAGGGAGAGTAGTAGAGACTGGCAATACAACAGAATCTAGCTCACAGCCACTGAAACCATGAATGTGCAGGTTTGTGCAGTGAATATCTCTTGTTAGTCGTCCTAGGACAACATCTTTGAATATTGAACTTCAGAACTTCAGTTATAGTAACATGGCTATATACATGTGGCTACTGTAGGCTTAATTGTGAAATCGGCCATGTCTAATCAGAGGAGGTAGGATGCAATCATGTGATAATTAACTGACATTTCAAAGCCAAGAAGTGTGCATGGATGCAAGATAAATGAACGGCTACATGAACAAAGTCGTGATGGGTACAATGGGTGTGGGTCGTCTCTAATCGCTGGACTGGATTGTGGACTGGATCGCTGGACTGGACTGCTAGACTGGATTACTGGACTGGACTGCTAGACTGGATTACTGGACTGACCTTTGAACTAAAATTGTGTGTATCACATGACCTCTACCCAATCAGATGTGCTGAATTGGGCCACATGTTTGATGCTTAGCGGCTAATAGATTGCCGAGAAACAAAGGACGCGGCATGCAGCAACTGTGGGAGTTTTGTGCATAAGAGACCTTAAAAAGGTATGCGTATACTACAGCAGATGGAGCAGCTTGGTAGGCCAATTGGCACAATAATCTATTCCAAGGCCTCTCGCTGACCAAGCATAGTTTTTACATGGCTGGTATTACATAGCCTGGTAGCCACTAACCAGTATAGCATTTGACACCAGCGATCTCCATGACACTCCGGCAGTACATTGTTTTTAGTAAAGAGGCCTTTGTCAGTACTTTTGATGATCTTTTGCACGCTTGCTATAGTCAGAGGGTGCTCTGAGCTCACTGCGTGTACACCATGAATTCATGATGCATATCCGTCCATGTAGTTTGTGTATTGTGCGCTCATGTACATTCAGTAGCATGCAATGGGAAGATGAAGTGCAGTTACTGTAACCAAATTTACGACATTTGATTGGATGGAAGTCATGTGATATGAACAAATTAAGTCCAATAATCCAGTCCATCAGTCCAGTCCAGCAATCCAGTCCACAATCCAGTCCAGTGATTAGATACGACCATGGGTGTGCATGGTTTTCGACAAAGCTGAAAACATTTAAATGGTCTCCTGTGACTCACCTTGCATCGAAGTGGTAACCTAAAAGTTTGACCTTCGGAAAGGCTGATTGACGCTCGCAAACGTTTGGTACTCACATTTTTCCCTCTGAAAAGGCTCAATGAGGAAATTAAGCCGTTCTGTATTCGCGTTTTGACCTCTGGAAAGGCTGTGTGAGGATGGTAGACGTTCGGTACTCGCGTTTTGACCTCTGGAATGGCTGATTGAGGATGGTAGACGTTCGATACTCGCGTTTTAACCTCTGGAAAGGCTGTGTGAGGATGGTAGACGTTCGGTACTCGCGTTTTGACCTGGAATGGCTGATTGAGGATGGTAGACGTTCGATACTCGCGTTTTAACCTCTGGAAAAGCTGTGTGAGGAAGGAAGACGTACGGTACTCGTGTTTTGACTTCCGGAATGGCTGATTAAGGATGGTAGTCGTTCGGTGCAACCGTTTTGACCTTCTGAAAGGCTGGTTGACGCTCGTAGACGTTCGGTACTCGCATTTTTACCTCTGGAAAAGCACACTGAGGAAATTAGCCGTTCGGTGCAAGCGTTTTGACCTCTGGAAGTGTGTGTAAGGATGGTAGACGTTTGGTACTCACGTTTTGACCTCTGGAAAGGCTGATTGAGGATGGTAGACGTTTGGTACTCGCGTTTTAACCTCTGGAAAGGCAGTGTAGGGAAGGTACACGTTCAGAACTCGCGTTTTGACGTATGGAAAGGCTGTGTGAGCATGGTAGACGTTCGATACTCGCGTTTTAACAACTGGAATGGCTCAATGAGGGTGGTAGACGATCGGTACTAGCGTTTTGACCTCTGCAAAGGGTGTGGGAGCATGGTACACGTTCGGTACTCGCGTTTTGAGGTGTGGAAAGGCTATGTGAGGAAGGTAGATGTACGGTACTCTCGTTTTCACCTCTGGAAAAGCTGTGTGAGCATGGTAGACGATCGGTACTCGCGTTTTGACTTCTGGAATGGCTCATTGATGATGGTGGACATTCGGTGCACGCGTTTTTACCTCTGGAGAAGCTCTGTCAGCGTGGTAGACGTTCACTACTAGCGTTTTCACGTGTGGAAAGGCTGTGGGAGGAAGTAGACGTTCGGTAGAGTAAGTCATCAATTTCCGGTCACCATAAATAATCGGACGCGATTTCTTCAAATCCAGAAGATTGAAACTGCTGTCTGTGGTAGTAAACAATAGATAGTTAGAGATGTACTCGGTACCTGGAAGAACCAGTTGTCGAATCTACTTCAGGTGGTATAATGCCAGTCCAAAGCCTACCGGTCCGAATTTTTCAATGCCCGGACGTTAACATCTATAGTCGGACACGCGGCCCTTCTGACGAAGGGCAGTGATAAGCGGCTGGGTTCTAGTGTCGTCTTCAGATATCTATCTGTCTACTACTCCATAACTAGCACTTGGAACTAGAAGGCCTTCGTGTTCGTGGCGACAAGAGCAACGTGTTCACCGCATCAATTATCGGACGCGCATGCGCATGTAACAAACAATTTGAACCTTTGAGGACTGGACGAGGCGCTGGACTGGACGAGAAGGTGGGAGCTTCGATACTGATTCGATACTGAAAGAGACTTAAGACTTGTGGCGCTCAACAGGTCTTGGGTAGTCTGCGTCCGTACCAAGACTGAGGGGAAGAGAGGCTTCACCGTCTCTGACATGAGAGATCTATTGCAGTTATTCTCTCTGCATACTTCAGAGCTATGGCCTGCATGCAAATAACATCTACCGAGGTTGTATTCACCTGGACTATCTGCAGTCTGTTTGTATGTTGGTGGGTGTTGTGACGGAAGGAGACTGGCCAAGGGGACCAACTGTTGGGGTTTCCCGGGTGGTGGGTTAGGTGTGAATGCTACCAGTCAGAGGTCTGCATGCCTCTGTTTAACTACCATAGTCCCTTGATTCCATAGGTGTGAATCTGGTGACAAGGCTGCTAGCACTGTCTGGACATTGTGCTAATTAATCTATGCATTGTCTTTGCATTGTGTTTGCATGTGCATTTTTTTGCAGCTGTATTCTGTATGCCTCAATAGGCGCAAACAGAACGAACTTGAACTTCGAACTTTGAACAATTATAGGTCCAGGTGAGCTGTCTTTCGAGTGTGTAAACATGTGACTGCCATCAGAAACCTCTTGCTTCTCACATAGAGGTTAGCCAGAAGAAAGCAGGAACGAGGTCGATAGCACGTGCAGTTGGAATGGGGAGGATGAATGACTCGAAACTTGCAGGTATCGTAAAACTGAAAAACAGTACAGTGGGGTATTATTGGCAAATCTCATCCACTGTAGCCAGAGGGAAGGCTTCTATGAAGCCCAAGCAGCTGTTGAGTATGGCAGGTTAGGAAATCAGTTGTGCAGATGGGTCTTTATATCTATTATGTATTGCTATGTGTTTACTCTTATGCAGGAGTGTGATCACTGGAGGGAGGCCAAGAGCTGCAAAACGTGTATGTCCAGTGCTAGACTTTTCCATTGAGGAGGAGTCGGTTGCCGAAGCCTCTAGTCGGACAGGTGAGATGTCTCTGAGTGTGTGTGTGCTCTGAGCGTGTAAGCGTGTGATGGTAAATTCACATTAGGTTCTCCATCTGATATTCCTGTGTAGATATAGAATATTACAAGACTTAAAAAACATTAAAAATGTAAAATGATGTAGGGATGGCATGCCAAAAAGTATGCAAACAAGGTAGGGATAATGCATGAAAGCAAAGGTCAACATATTGGCAAAGCCCCATCCCTACATCTTTTTCACACTACAGTTAGACAGTGCATGGGGGTCTTCCTAAAACGTACCACAAGTTCACAACCTTTACTGGCAGTTCATGGCTGTAGCCTCGTTCTCAGGCCATTTCCTCCTCCCACGTGGCCTGGGAACAAGGCTAGTATGAACCTCTTCAACAACTTAAGCAGTGAGTTGGAGTAGACTGCAGACTTATGAGTTGAAGTACATGGCATGGTTTTAGCCTCGTCCCAAAGTAACTTTCCTTCTCCCACATCGGCTCAGGAAGAGGCTAATATGATCTTGCAGCATTGCATCAGCTGTAGTGTGAAAAATATGTAGGGATGGGGCTTTGCCAATATGTTGACCTTTGCTTTCATGCATCATCCCTACCTTGTTTGCATACTTTTTGGCATGCCATCCCTACATCTTTTTATGTTTTTTAAGTCTTGTTTCTGTACTTTTTTGATGTTAATCTCAGTTACAGTTAGACATAAGTCTATTTCAAGTGTAACCACAACACCAGAACTTGACAGTTCACCAGGCATGTAATAATTATGTGAAATATAGCCAGCCAGAACCTGATGAAGGGCCAACCACTCAACTCTGTGAAACCAATTTCATGATTCAGTTGTCAATTTTCCATTATCACATGACGACTGACCAGCTGCAGCACAGAAAACTATCATACTGACAACTGACCATCCTAGCTTTAGAGTTCACTAAAGCTGTGAGTAGGCTATTTTTAGTGTAGCTACAAGTAAGCAGCTGAATGCAGCGCCTTACCTATGTGCTGTTCATAAGCCTTGCCCAATGCCGCGGAGGGAAAAGACCGTGCCAGCTATGCATTCTGCCCGCTGGAGATTTCGCTTTGTGTACTAGTGTCGCTTCTAGACCAATGACCGTGGTCTTTGGTCTGGGAACGAGACTTCATGTGCACATGCGCACAAAATATAAAAAATGGCGTCCTAAGCAACGCACAGGATCTTCAGAGTGTTGTGAATGGCTTTTGTTGACCAGGGTGAATTTGAAGCTATGAAGACGCTGAGTGGTTGTGGAGCTGTGCGCTGTGGTGAGCATCAGTTTCGTGCTAAAATTACGGTGAGTACTTGAGCCGTTTTCGAGTTATCGTTGTTTGAGCAAAAAGTCGTAACGAAGAGAAAAATGGCACTTTCACTACCGCACACTTTTGCGTTTAGCTGTCTTCCGCGAGGCTTTTGGGCACTTACATGGGTCTTGCTGATCACGAAGGCACTCAAAGAGGAAGCCTGGGAGCTTTTAGCGTATTTGTAGTGAAGTTATACGGCTCAGTTTGCGTAAGTATTGCCCATGATATATTGCACATCGGCGCCATCCCTACATAGAGAGTCTACCAACTCTCTGATATTTCAATCACATCTCTGCATTTGAGGTGGAATATCTCCAAACTTCCGTTAGTCTTTAAAACCTGACGTTTTTTTCACTTGAGACTAGTTTTTGCCTACTGAGTGCAAGCCTTAACACACCGTATCTCCATTTCTGTCCATGCAGCCAGGGCAAGAATTGGCCCACCCGGTCCCAACCATGGCACTTTGACAGCCAAGTCTAGCAGCCACCATGTGCATGTCAACCTGCGGGTGACCCCACCCACGTCCCCCTGTCTCACCCTTTCTGCTGGCGCAGAATCGCGTAGTGCACAATATGATGTAACCAAAAGTGCACTATAGGGTTTAAAGGGTTAACTTAAGGGTGGGGCTCATACTCGTGTGTTGCTGTGTTGTTGTGTCAAAATCTACTACAGCTACACATGAGCCAGTTTGGAGATACAACGCCTCAAAAGCAGTGATGCAATCAAAATGCGCAATGGAATAATATTTGATTTCTCATTGGACTGTCACATATGGCAGTGGAACAAATAGTTCTGTGGCGCATATGAAACAGCAGTTGCCCTTCGGTCTCATGCTGCTCCATCTTAAGGTATTTTCATGGGTGTTATTTACAGTCAGCACAATTTTTCATGTTGATTTTATTTCGTGACCTGCTACATGTATTCGCTGTCATTTCATGGCTTGCTGATAAACATTCACTTTTATCACCATACTTTGCTCACTAAAGTGGTATGGAACACAAGGGGGGATCTGGGGGGATCTCTACTCCATACCAAAGAAATGGGACATTCTCTGAAGCTGAATTTGTTAAATTTCTTACTGACACATTGGCATCAGCTAAAACGAGTATTGAGCATTAGAGTATTGCAAACAGTTTCTGTTAAGACAATATAGATTTGGTCAGACCACAAGGGTGGCTTTCCCATTCCCTCTACACTGTATGAACCCCTGGGATGATGTACATGAAAATGTGTTGCTTAGGGGAAAGGGTTAGGTGTGTGTATAATGAAGTGATATTATAATTAATTTACCCTTTGATCGCTTCTCCTTCTGCCTTCTTTCTGCTTCTTTCATACTCTTCTTTTCTTCTCTTGCTCTCCTCCTAGCTTTTTTTTCTCTTTGCCTTTCCTCTTTAGCTAATTTCTTTTCTTCAAGTATGACCAGGTTCTCTTGGCTAGTCAAAACCCTGCCACAAGACTTGGGGTTGAGAGTGGGGGCTTGAGAGGGAGGTTTAGGGTAGCTAAGCAATTCACTAATTCCAGTTGATTGGAGAGGCTGCTGGAGAGGTAGGGTGACTCTGGGCCAGCCAGGTGTTATACTGATCATTATCTGTGATGTCATGCCCTTCGTCGTACCAATACTCAAACAGTGCAAGTTCACGATCACTAAAGTCCTGCTTTCTAGCCTCTGAATCCGGAGTGACATCTCTTCTGGAAGTAAAGCACCTGACAGCTGAACTGATCATTGGGATGAATGACAGCCCGGTTTCCTCTGAAAGAGCAGAGAGATCAGAAATCGGCCCAAGCACAGCTTCACAATCAAGGGGGTATGTGCCAGTCACCCTAAACCCCACTATAACATTAGGAATTGTCATGCTGCCCATCCAGGCTTCACTAAAGAGCCGTGAAAACTCATATCTTGTTATAATTTTGCCAGGGTTGGCAGTGAGATATTCATGGCAAACATGATTCCAGGCCTCTTTTAATGGACCAAAGCAACCTTTGTCCAATGGCTGAGAGATATGGGTGGTATTGGGAGGCAAAGCAAACGCAAGAACTTTGTGCTGGGCTGCCACTCGAATAGTGTCAGGGCAAAAGTGGGATGAGTGACCCCATCCAACAGGAGGAGAACAGGCCTAGCTGAGGGTATGTAGCGCAGAAAGTGGTTGTTAAACCACACATCAAACAGTTCACAATCAATCCAGCCCTTGCTTGACAACCCATAGATAGTCCCAGATACCTCTCCTACTGCCAGTTCTGGAGCTAAGGTTTTATGATCCCAAATCACCATGGGTCGCAAGCAAAACCCCACAGCACTAGCACAAGCTACTATAGTAATCTGAGATTTGTCACCAGAACCAAGGGCACAAGCACTGCTTCCCTTCTGAAATATAAGCCTAGGGGCTTTGGGGTCTAAAGGCATACCGGACTCATCCATATTGAAAATCTGTCCTGGCCTACCTTCAAGCTTGTTGCCTTTCACCATCTCCTCCAAGAGATCAAAGTAGCAGTGCAGCATCTCAGGATCAGTAGCCTTGCTTCGGACTTGAGAAAGAGGAGCAGGACTACATACAACAAGTTCAGGGTGTCACCTCTGGAATGAATCCCACCACCCATGGGTCACAGTCCGCCCTTTTCCTCGACTATCCAACACTCGCTGCACAAGGGCCAAAATCTCCGACTTTGATCTTGCATACCCAATTGCTCCACAGCGAGAAAGAAATGTTGCAAGTTCCGCCTCTTCTGTGGATGTAAGGTACTTGGGAGGTCCACTTATTGCCCCTGGTTGGATGCGACCACTTACCCGGTCAAAAACTGTCGATCTGGGTACATTATACTGTATGGCAGCACGCCAGATGCTTTTACCATCACCAACTATGGCTTTAACTGCTTGGTCCATTCGGTGTCCTGACCACCTCTTGTAGGTGCCTCACTCTTCTGTAACAGTCACAACACTACAACACTACCTGTAGTAGTGCCAATTGTACCTCGAAACACCCTTTCTTGTAACGGACAACACTGCATCATGGATCACTACAAGAAATACATAATAATGCAATCATATTTGAGAAGTGGAAGGAGAATAGGAGAGTGGAAAGACAATGCAAAATTTTCTGTAGTAGCTAGCTCTGTCACTACAATGCAAGCCCTCTAGTGTGGACACCGTTTGGGGCCACCCATGTGTGTCCAGAATATGGTAAAACCTACTTCACACCGCCCCTTTTCTATATCAGGCAGCCATTCCTGCAGGGTCTCCCTAACATGCATATCATATTAAAATTCTTCTTCAAGCAAGTAATCAATTTGTAAGTTCAACCATCAAGTTTTCAAGGTGGTTTCTGCAAACAATCCCGTGGCCCTGCTCACAAGGAACTGCACGTTCCTGCCTACTGGAGTAAAAACATTGGACTCAAATTAATTATTGGACACATCACAGCTTTTTTGGGGCCAAAACAGCAAACTTATAAAGCAGCTAACGTCACTTCTACTTCACAATATTTATTTTGGTCATAGACTATTTAAACAGTCCCTCACCATTACACTCTACGGAGGACTAGCGATGCAGACGCCAGCTAGTCATGAGGCAGGTCAGACTCACCTGTTTGCGAGGCAAAACAGCACGTGGACGGTGGCAGCGCATGCGCACTTTGTGTCCGATAGATGACCGCATGGTATTATTGTTCATGCTGCCGCGAACACGAAGGCCTTCTAGTTCCAAGTGCTAGTTATGGAGTAGTAGACAGATAGATATCTGAAGACGACACTAGAACCCAGCCGCTTATCACTGCCCTTCGTCAGAAAGGCCGCGTGTCCGACTATAGATGTTAACGGGCGGGCATTGAAAAATTCGGACGTAGGCTTTGGACTGGCATTATACTACCTGAAGTAGATTCGACAACTGGTTCTTCCAGGTACCGAGTACATCTCTAACTATCTATTGTTTACTACCACAGACAGCAGTTTCAATCTCCTGGATTTGAAGAAATCGCGTCCGATTATTTATGGTGACCGGAAGTTGATATAAATATATTTCATGTTTCTTTCCATAAACTACGCTGGTTGATTTATGTGCAGCATAAATAGGTGAGTTCAAACGATATCGTGCAATATCTCGAGAACTACTCAACGCACAAACACCGGACAAATACCAGTATGTAGCCAAGAGCCTGTAGATTCTACTGATGCTAATATGGTGGAGACTTCAACTTGTTTGGAGACAACACAGCAAGAAATGACAAATTTCACCGTCCGATTATTGATCGAATCGGACTGGTCCATGTTCAGCTACGCCCCTGAGTGTTCAAAGCAGCTATCGCTACCAAAATATATTGCGAATTTGGGAGGTCTTGGGGCATCGTATCGATGCTAAAATCTCTCCAAAAGCAGCTTCAGAGAAGGCACAAACAACAGTGTCTGAAAATACATACACTTTTCCGAATATTGATGTTTTTCGGACGGCCATTTTATCGCTTCTAGCGCCAACAGGAAACAATGCGCGGGCGTCATTTTTGGTACACCAGGTACCACGTACCTCAGCTACAGTCTTGTGCTATCGCCGAATGTTTACGCAGTTTTCCCTCCGCGTTTGAGTGTCCGAATATACCTGTCGTCCGATGATTACTAACTTACTCTACATGCATACATACCTTCTGTGGCTTCAGTCTACCCCCATCTGGGTCAAGCCAAAGCTTCAGTCTGTGGCAGTTGATTGCAGTCTTCATCAGATCTCCCTTTCCATCCTTCAACCGGTAGCGACCTTTGCCCAAGTCTTCAGCGATTGTATACGGCCCCCCAGGAAACAGCTGGTCCAACTTGCCACCTTTCCTCCCCTCATTCTTCATGTCTTTCACGAGCACCTTGTCCCCAACTTTCAGTTTTGTGTTTGTGTTGTGTTTCGCGTCGTAATGTTTCTTTTGCCGCTCCTGGGCTTTTTCAATGTTTGCTAGAGCATTTGAATGCACTTTCGCTCGGAGCTCTGCCATGCGTTTTACCTTCGCTTCAAAATCATCCTCGTCAAGCTCTGATGTTGTTTGAGTCAGCTGAATAGGTAAACGAGCCTCCCTACCATACATGAGGAGGAAAGGAGTGCACTTGGTGGAGTCTTGTCGGCTAGATCGGTAGGCAAACAAAATGTTGTCAATAAGCTCATCCCAATCATCCATGTGCTCATTTACGAGCTGTTGAAGCTTCGATTTCAGCGTCTGATTTAAGCGCTCATCTAAGCCATTTGACTGTGGGTGGTAGGCACTGGTAATTTTGTGTTTGAAACCAGTGAGCTCTTCTAGGAGATCAATGAGCTGATTGCAAACTCACGACCTTGGTCAGAAACTATCTCTTCAGGACAACCATGGCGGAGAATCATTTTGTAGAGGAAAGCAGCTACATGCTTTGCCCCTTTTGTTGGGATTGCTTCTGCTTCAGGCCACTTTGAGAAGTAATCGGTAAGGGTAATGCAGTATCGATTACCATTACGGCTTTGTGGCGGCTCAATTAGATCAATGCCAACTTTCTTCCATGTATCAGACACTGGTATCGGATGCAGCATGGGAGAAAGCTTGTCAAATTTCCTTTTGCTCCTTTGGCAAATCTCACATCGTCTGACCTGTATACATAGGGATGACACAACTTCTATTCAACGCAACACCAACATAAATTCTGTCTGTACACACCACCTTACTTTGTATACAAAGTTAACACACAAATGTGTCATACCCAGTCATCCACATCACTATTGATTCTCTTCCAGTAGTATCTCTGTGAGACTTTGAACGCAGTCTTGTCACGTCCAAAGTGGCATCCTCCTACTCAGTCATTGTGGCAGGCTTCCAAGATTTTGGATTTTGTATCCGAATTCATCACAACCTGTCACACACAGCAAGTTGAGCAACACAATAACAAGCAGGGCTTGTACCACCCATTACCAGAATCTCATTAACTAATGCCCTTCCCTTTAAGATGCTCTCTAGAACATGAAGGCCTCCACAGGCCTCCTCTACTAGCTGATGCACGAAGTCAACCACGCTGAAACTAAACCCTACTACCGTCCAGCTTAATAGCCTGCAGTTTACCTGCCTCAGCTGTCCTTCTTTTCCACTGTAATGGAGGATTCCATCCACAACTTGGAACTTCTTCGACATTCTTCTAAGAACGCTCTTGTCTGCTTTTGATGCACCCTGTGGGTAGCATCCTTTAGTGAGATACTCAAAAACATTCTCGTACGTTTCGGCTTCCTTCTCTCCTCCGTCCTTGCCGTCCTGAGTGTCAGCGTCCGCTGACTCGGGCTCCGAGATGATGGTAGGTGGCTGACTCATGATACTGAGCTGAATTTGAGTTTATCGGGCGACACAGCTCCTTAAATACAGACGGCATCTTTCCAGAAACTTCTACCGAAGGTGTCAAGGTTCAAAAACGGCACAGCAGGCTCACTCTCATTGGGTACCTTCTTCGTTTGTTCCGTACCGCAACGGGATACTAAATTTCCTAGGGGATACATTTGGGGGTACTGTATATCCTGAGGATATTTCGTGCGGGGGTACGTAATATCCTTTTTTTTTTTTTTTCAATCTGATATATATGTACTCTGTACAAATGGGTAAAAAGGAAAGTAGGAAAAACATTGAAACCAAATAGCATATAAAGAATTGTAAGAGTTCTATTAATGTCCAATTGGCATGTTGAGATTGACTCTGGTGTTTAGGCCTGAAGATGGACCTCAGCATGGATGAGGTCCAGGGGGTGGTCTGTCAGGTTGAAGTCCCTGGCTGGAGCATGGAAGGCAGATCTGGGACCTCGGAGGCATGTGATGGCTGAGTCGATCAAGCTGAAAGCGATCTTAATCTGATGAAGCTGAGGGTGCTACTGTATGGTTGGTCGTGTTTCTCAGAAATGAGACCTGCAAGTCTCTTGAAAGCAACCGTGGCAGACGGACCCCAACCTCCACTTGTGGACAGGACCAGAGGAGTAAAGGTACCATGCTCCACTTCGAGGACACGCTGTTCATATGCTCTCCTCTTCTCGCGTTCATGTCTTCTGTAGCAAGCGTCGGTGGAGGAAGTACAATTCGCTGGTGCATGGGAGTTGAAGATTCTGACATCAAAGAAGGTTGATTTTTTGCTTTTGTCCCAGAACTTTTGGGCCTTGATGTCAAGTCTTGCGCCTTCCTCAGTATTGGTGCTTCTGAGGGGGAATCTCTCTCCAGTCAACGGCCGTACATAATATCCTAGGATATTATGTACGGGGATACAAAAAACCGGGGATGCCAAATATCCTATGACATTGGGACCCCTACGTTCGTACTCGCGTTTTAACATCTGAAATGCCTCATCAAGGATGGTAGACGATCGGTACTCACGTTTTGACTTCCGTATTGGCTCATTGAGGATCGCGGTACTCGCGTTTTGACAACTGGAAAGGCAGTGTTAGCATGGTAGACGTTCGGTACACGCGTGTTGACCTCTGGAGAAGCTGTGTCCGCGTGGTAGACGTTCGGTACTCGCATTTTGAGGTGTGGAAAGGCTGTGTGAAGAAGGTAGACGTTCGGTACTCGTGTTTTGACCTCTGGAAGAGCTGTGTGAGCAGGCTAGACAGTCGGTACTCGCGTTTTGAGGTGTGGAAAGGCTGTGTGAGGAAGGTAGACGTACGGTACTCGCGTTTTGACCTCTGTGTGAGCGTGGTAGACGTTCAGTACTCGTATTTTGACATCTGAAATGGCTCCTTGAGGATGGTAGACGATCGGTACTCGTGTTTTGACCTCTGGAAGAGCTATGTGAGCATGTTAGACGTTTGGTACTCGCGTTTTGACTTCCGGAACGGCGCATTGAGGATGGTAGATGATAGGTAGTCGCGTTTTGACCCCTGAAAAAGCTGTGTGAGCATGGTAGACGTTCGGTACTCGCGTTTTGACAACTGGAATGGCTCATTGAGGATGGTAGATGATCGGTACTCACGTTTTGACCTGTGGAAAGGCTGTGTGAGCATGGTAGATGTTCGGTACTCGCGTTTTAACAATCAGTCAATCAATTTTATTATTTAAGTGACACACATGAAAATGCCTAGCCATGTTATGAGTTATGAGTCACTGTGATTGTGAATGTGTAAAGTGAATGGTGTAAAAATGACAAAAGGTGAGGATATAAAAAACTACAACGTAATTTATAAAAAGCCAATGTTCTTCAACATTTGGTAGACTTAATTAAGCACATTACTCAAAGAGGTAATAGTGTGAGATGGGGAAACGCAAGTCTTGCTGTGGAAAGTGTACGAAGTTGGTGAAGGCGGAGGGAATTTACTATGAGGGAAGCTATAAATCGTGGTACCATCCAGAGTGCGTTACCCTTGATGCCAGTGAATATGATAGGCTATCTAAGTCTTCTGAAGAATGGAGGTATGAAAACTGCAATGAGCACGAGGAGAAGCTAGGAGACAACCGAGGAAATGACATCTGCAACAACACATCGAAGAGGGAAACCTGGACGGAGAAACTGTGACAACTGAGCCTGCAGTCGATGCAAAATCAGAGGTGCAGAAAAAGACAATTGATCGGGCATACGAAGTGCTGGAGGGGAGGACAGTGTACACAGAAGGCGAACTAGAGGGTATATTGAAGGAGAACTACCATGAGGAGAGGGAACGAAATGAGTGGAGGGACACCAACGTGACTAATACTCTGAAGTCACTCAAAGGCGAACTGCTGGGGCATTTAAACTCAAGGGAGAGTAAGGGCATGAAACTAAACACACATGCTATAGGACAGCAGTGGCCACAGCTGGAAGCATTGTTGGTCCACCTGGTGGAAAGAATTGAAGAACTAGAATCAACAGCTGCACATAAACAAAAGTGCTTGCAAGGAAAATACAACTCATGGAAGAACAGCAGAAAGAATGGCAGAACAGGGAAGTGCAGCAAGATCTCATCCAGACACAGCCCCTGATTGTTCAGGCCCTAGCAGAGAACCAAGCAGAGCAACCTAAAATGAACATGTGAAATGGGCAAAAACAAGGAAAGGTGAGGAAAAGAACCAGCCCAGTGAAAACAGAAGAGTAACAGTGGAGAATCCCACTGAAAGAGACCTCATTGGAAGACCCATTATCAGAGGCAGGAGAACGGGATCGGAGAGGCTCAGATATGACACTGCAGGCCAAAATGTAGAAGTTACACAACCAACATGGATTCAAGTGCCACAGAAAATTGGACAATACAATTGAGCAACACCCACAACCACAATGTGGCAGACAAGCTGTTGAGCCAGTTGAACACTTTCAGCCAAGCGATCACTGAGTATGTGAGAACAACTGCCCAAGGGAGGGTACCTACTCCCACAGGCAACACTTAGTGACAGTGGGGGATGGGGGGAGGGGGGGAGGGGGAAAAGGGAAGTGGGGATGGAAGCCTAGGTGGGGACCAACTGTAGTTTGTGAACTGCAGAGGTTGGTGGTCAAGAGAGATAGATATAAAGCTAATGTTGCAGGAGTTGAAGCTAGATGTTCTTGAAACTTTTTTGAGGGAAGAAGAGGAGGCATCAGTAGCAGGTTATGTGTGGTATGGGCGTAATAGAGAGGGGTGCAAACGAGCAAGCGGGGGAGTGGGAATATTAGTACGGAAAGAATTGCAGTCTAGGTTGTTGTCATGTCAGAGGGAAGGGATGGAACTAAAGTTAAGGGAAGGAAGGAAAGTACCGGTAGGAGTGACGTATGCTAATCCTGAGGGGGTGAGGACTGATGACACAGAAGATCAGTTTGAAGAGGTGCAGGAGGAGATAGGTAGGCTACAGGAGGAAGGATATGAGGTTGTTGTAATGGGTGACTTTAATGCACATATTGGGTTGGGTATTGAGCAACAACCAAACAGGAATGGTCAGAGACTTTTGAACCTGGTATGGGCCGGTGAACTGATCATTGGGAATGAACTTCCACAGTGTCAGGGGGGATAGACTTGGAAGTATGAGCAAAACAGATCAGTAATTAACTATATACTGTTCTCAAGGGGACTAGTTGTGGTGAAAATGTAGATTGATGATTCAGAGAGGAAGGAGATAGGATTAGACCACAATCTCCTATGGTGTGAAGTGAGACCGGGAAACCTAGAAAAGGTGGTGTTGCAGGATCGGTACAAGTGGAGAATTGGTGGGAAATGCAACTGGGAGGAGTACCAGGATGCAGTTATGGCAGATTTCGCAGACTGGGACGCCCAACTTGAGCTGAACCAGAGCCTGGAAGGAGAAGAACTAGCATGGGAGAGTTGGATGAAGAAGGTCATTATAGCAGCAGAAAGAGGGATAGGGAAGAAGAAGATCAGAGAGAACTCAAAAGGTTGGTGGTCAAAAGAGATTGAAGCAGCTATCCAAGCAAGAAAAGAAGCATGTAGGAAGGTCAGAGAGGCAAGACAAAGGAAGAATGCTACCCTTAATATTAGATGGAAAGACTATAAAGACAAGAGGAAGGCTGTGAAGAAACTGTTGAGGAGGGAGAGGAAGGAGATGAGGAGAAAGACCTTGAAGAAAATTAGGGAACAGGGGGGAGCCAGCAGTAAACTATTCTGGTCAGACCTGGTTGGAAGAAAAAGGAAGAGAAGGAGCATACCAAGATTGAAGAGCAAGATGGGACAAGTAGTAGAAAGCCAGGAGGAAGTGGTAGAGGAACTAGCCAGGCATTGGGAGGAGTTGGAAAGAAGGAAAGAGAGTGAAAGTACTATGGAAGAAGACAGAATGGTAGTGAAGTACGGTCAGACAGATGTGAGATGGTGACATTTGATGAAGTGGTTGGAATCCTGAAACAGCTGAAGAGGGGTAAAGCCACTGGACCAGATGGCATTCCCAATGAGATGATGTATGGTGGTACGAGGATGGTGATGACTATGGTGCAGTTGTTCAACCTTGTTGTACAGCAAACATGTTGCCCGAAGGACTGGAGGAGGAGCTACGTAGTGCCACTTTACAAGGATGGTGATCCAGAGACAGCGAGCAATTATAGAGGAATTGCATTGGGAAGTTGTGTGGCTAAGGTGTTGGCGAAGCTGCTTTCAAGGAGGCTGGGCACATTTGCTGAAGAGGAGATCTTAACAGAGGCCCAGGGAGGATTTAGATCTGAGAGGTGTGCTGACCAGATATTGATTCTGAGGGGTGTGTTTGAGCTGAGGAGGAAAGAAAAGAAGGGGACATACATGGCATTTCTGGATGTAAGCAAGGCGTACGATACAGTTTGGTGTGATGGGTTGTGGAGGAAAATGCAGCAGTACGGGGTAGAGGAGAAGTTTGTCCGCATCTGTAGAGGATTGTATAAAGGGATTGAAGCAAGTGTGGTGTTGGAAGGGGAACAGTCAAGATGGTTTCTGGTTGAAACAGGGTTACGCCAAGGTTGCCCATTGTCGCCGCTGTTATACAGCATATACGTAATGGACATGATGAAGCAACTAGAAGAAAAGTGTTTGGGAGTGATAATGGATGGAATGTGGTGTGGGGGTCTGATGTATGCGGATGACATTATACTGTTAGCGGAGACAGGTGAATTGCAGGAAATGCTGGATGTGGTGGCCGGGTCACTATGCACTGGAGTGGAGGTTTTGCTTCAATGCATGGAAGAGCAAAACGATGGTAGTTGGAGCAAATAGCGAAGAGAGCTGGTCGATTACCAGAGAGCAAATGGAAGATAGATAGATAGATAAAATTTTATTTTGTTAACGCAGGAATGCAGTATCCACAGAACACAGGGTGGCTTTTCGTACTGGTCCTGCCACAACAAAACAAACAACTACACATGTACACTGTACACTGTAAAGAATATAAAGTTCGTATCTGAAACAATAAAACAGTACTAACTAATCACTGATTACTACGTTTTTCAGTGCTGACAGAAATGCATTCTTTGTTGTTGTGCTTTTAACACAGTCTGGAAGGTGATTGTATAGGGAGGCTCCTTGGAATTCGAAGGATGAGCGGTACATATTTGTCTTAGGGCAACGGTGGAGAGCTAGTCGCATTGACCCACGAGACTTGGGTTGATTTTCGTGGATACTTCTACTAAGTACAAACTTAGAGTTGAGGTATAAAGGCCCAGTCCTATGTAGACATCTATGTACTTGAAGCATCATTGCATTATGTCTCCTTGTCTTCAGGGTGGTCCATCGTAATGTCTTCCGAGACTCCTCACTAGGAGTAAGAGGTGGCTTTCTCAAGATCACACGCATGGCATAGTTCTGGATCCTTTCTATTTTGTTAGACAAGACAGTTCCACATGACCCCCATACTACACTACAGTAGTCTAGTTGGGGTAGGACAAAAGCTAGGTAAAGTAGCTTGCGGGCTTTACATGGTAGATGATAGCAACTCTTTCTGATTTGAGCCAGCTTGCCCATACACTGATGGTGTAGGTTATGTACGTGGGGCTTCCATGAGAGTTCATTGTCAACCTCAATTCCAAGATAGCGTACCGAGTCCCTCTTCTGTAGGGGAGTGCCTTCCAGACACACTTCAACTGAATTTGCTATACTGGATTTACTCTTCCTTGTGAGTACCATCAACTGGGTCTTTGAAGCATTCATCTTGAGGCGGAAGAAGTGATAGCATTCAAATACCTAGGTGTTTGGCTGGATCGGAAGATGAGAGGGAATGTGCAGATGGAGAGAATGAGGGAGAAGGCTGAGGAGTGGGCAGGAAGGACCGAGTGGATGAGTCGAGCTAATGGCCAGATAGAGGTAGAACGTATGGGAACTTCTGGCTTGTCCAAGCCTTGAACATGCAGCATGTGTATGGTGGACAGGAGGAAAGGTAGCCAGCAAACGGTTAGAAGCTGTCCAGGACAGGGTTGGCAGGAAGCTACTTGGAGCAAGCAGGTCTGTGGCAGGAGTAGCAGTATGAGGAGACCTAGGGTGGACGAAGCTAGAGGAAAGGAGGGAAGAGAAGAAGGTGCTCTATGGAAGGAGGGTGGAGAGGCTTGATGACAGTAAGCTGGTCAAAATGATAATGGAGAAGATGCAGGATTGTGGAAGTGAGTATGATCTGTTGTTAAGGAAGTATGGGTTGGAAGGTAGAAAAACTGCAGGGATTGGATGGAAGGAAAAAGTAGCCTGAAGTGGTATCAGATGGTGAAGGAAGAGGCAGGATTGGAGGAGTACACAAGGTCTTTGGTGGGTGAGGAAGGGGTAAGGCTCCGGTTTAGGCTGAGAGCAGGATCAGCAGGCCTCTTCAAGGACAAAAAGCGGTGTAGGATGTGTGATGATGAAAGGTGCGTCTTGTGTAACAGTTGCGAAGTAGAGGATGTGGAACACTTTCTGGTGAGATGCGAAGAGTTTGGGTGGGAGAGGCAGGACTTGTTAGAGAAGATAAGGCAGATGGAAGGAACACAAGAGTGGATAGATGAGTATGGAAGGGTGGGGGGTGAGGGAAAGATGGTACTGCTGTTGGGGAGGAGTGTAAAGAGTTTGGAGAGGGAAGTGGGAGATAGAGTGGATGAGCACGTTATGGAGGAAGTGAGGAAGTGGTGGCAGAGGAGGAAGGAACTGGTTTACAGTGGAAGTCCCCATGAACCTGGACCCCTATAACCCCCAAATTCAGCCCCCCTTAACCATCAATAACCATGTCATGGTAGTCATAATTATTCATTTCTATAAATTATCCAGTTTGTATCTAACGCTGCATCTGTACTATATCTGTGCTGTACTACTATAGCTACTACCATGCTCATGTACCTGTGATGGCCCAAACGGGCTCAACTATTCCAATTAAATCATTTATACATTTTATAAATAAACTTAGCAATTGTACAAGTATTAATTTCAGAGATAAGAATATATAAAAACTTGTCAATTATACTGAGGTGCATAAAAGTATGGTCTCTTTCAGTTATAATAAAGAACAGCTCATTTCGCAATTTTTGTAGTTTACTACATTCCATTACAAAATGAAATTCAGTCTCAACTTTATCATTGTTACATAACTTACATACCCTTTCCCCTAGTGGCACCTTAGGAGTCCGATATCTACCAGTCTCCACTGCCAGCGGAAGGCACCCAGCACGCAGCGAAGCCATGGCCCATCTCTGGCCAGGGCCAAGTGGGGCCAACACAAAACCGGCAGTATCAGCCCAGCTTTTAATTAGTTTGTAGTTACACAGTTTACCTCCACTTTCTGAGTTTCTAACTGGTCTATGCAGATCCTCTAACCAAACTCTTTCTGCTAGATCAATGAGTTTATTTTTTATGAAAGATAGAGTTGTGGTTACAGAAAACCCATTTGGTATGTCTACTGAGAAAGTGTAGGAGCTTCAATAGTATTAACTAGTAATTGTTTAACTTGCCAGCACCAATTCTTACATCCTGATTCAGCCATAGTCATAGACCATTGGAAAACTGCATTTGCAATTCTATTAGAATTATAAGATCTTAGTCTAAACCACCATTTTATCACAGTAAAAGCATGTGTTATCCAAACAGGAATCCATCCCATGTCCCCATAGAGGGCAGCAATGGGGAAGTTCTTCCCAACTCCTAGGAAAGATCGCATAGCATTTCCTTGTATGGATTCTAAGGGACTGTGTTTCTCATAACCCCATACACAGCAGCTATAGTCTATCACAGGTGTGACTAGTATTGAGTAGAGGTATGAGTATGTTTGCACTGAGAATCCACAATTTTCCTTTGACTTGGCTATAAGACTTCCTAATGACCTCCTAGCTGCTAATGCAACCTTATCTACTAATGTTTTATGATCAAGATGCTCATTAATCCAATAACCTAGGTATTTATACTCACTGCAGTAATCCAAGACTTGGTCATCATAATAGAAGTGGTACAAATTCTGTTTACGTCTTTTATGCCTGAAGTGCATTATTTTTGTCTTTTCAGCGTTAATGAGTACATCATTCTCTAAGCACCATGCAGTAGTTTTGTCAATTAATTTTTGTAAATGATTGGGATCTGAAGCCAGAAGTACAATATCGTCTGCATAGGCCAGAGCAGGCACTGAAAAATCATCACATCTAACTCCAAGTTCACAAGCTTCATAGTCCTTAAGTAAGTCATTTACAAATAAACCAAACAATGTTGGGGATAGTAAGCAACCTTGCTTTACTCAATTCACATTAAACCATGGGGTATATTCCTTATGAACTTCCACTGAGCATTCAAAATCTTGGTACATGCCCTTAAGAGTGTCCAGAAATGGTCCTCTTATTCCATATAATGAGAGTTTTCTCCACAATAGATCCCTATTTATAGAGTCAAAGGCTTTTTTAAGGTCCGTAAGTGTCATTGCCCTTCAGTTTACGATTAAGTACAATGTTGTGAAGAGTAAGAATGTGGTCTTGGCATGATCTATGTGGTCTAAAGCCATTTTGAAGATCTGAAATAACCTCATGGGTCTCTAGTAGGAACATTAGGCGTCTATTTAAGATGGAGCTTTAATACAGCACTTTGTAAGCTGATACCTCTGTAACTACCTGGGATGTGTTTATTACTCATGCCTGACTTAGGTATTGGGAAAATAACAGCTTTCCTCCAAGCTGAGGGACACACACCATTCTCAAAACAATAGTTAAACAGGTAAACAAGGAAGTTAATAATTGATTCATGCTGTAAGTAACTTGGATCAATGCTATCAATTCCTACAGCTTTGTTGGTTGGTGCCAGTTTGAGCGCTTGGATGACTTCTTCCCAAGTGATAGGTTCATTGAGTTGATCAGAGTCCGGTATGACATCTATCCTAGCTTCAGGACTGGGGTGAACACTAGATTTACTGCTATCTCTATTAAGTAATGCTTTAAAGCACTCCATCCATTTGCTTAGTACAACATCCCTTTCAGAGGACATGTTACCATCTTCTAATCGTACTTGAAGTGGGATTTGAGAGTCCTTACTATTTTCAGAGATGCCTAATTTTTTTATATCCCTCCAAAATTGCTTTACATTTTTCTTTTGTTTTAGTAGCAATTGTAATTTGTTCCATTTGATGTATCTCTGCTTCTTACTTCTTACGGCTCTATCAAAATTGTGTTGTGCCCTTACAAACTCATGTTTTAAGACTTGATTGGATCTGTTTCTTAACCAGGCTTTACAGGCCTTTCTTACTTCTGATCGTAAAACAGATAATTCTTTGTCCCACCACTTTTTCTAGTTCTATTTCTATTTGTCTGTTTCCTTTTGATGGGAAGTTCTTTGAGTATGACATTACAGAAAGATTCATATACCTGATCAATATTTTCTACGCCATTCTGAAAGTGCAAACTAAGAGCTTCTATACTAGCAGGATTGCTGAGAAAATCATCTGGTACTTGAACTTTTGGTAATCGTTGTGTAGTTGTAGCAGTGTTGGTTTGTAAACCATTTACACTCTTATTTCTGTTGGGGATTGTGTTATGTGATGCTTGCAGGCAGAAGCTTCCACTCAGAACTGAATGGTCAGATGGAAATTTTTCTACATCTATTTGATTCTGTGAAATTAGATCTGAGACATAATCAATATTAAAGTTCTCAAACATCTTAAAGTGTTTGGTAGAGACAAAGACATAGTCCACTACTGATGCACCTTTAGTTGAAACACGAGTGTATTTGTTTGAATTTTCACCAAATCTCCCATTTAGCATGCAAAGATCACAATCTATCAGAAACTCTAAAATCGTCCTACCATGACTGTTGACAGGAGAATGGTCAATGGATAGCCTTGGAGGTATGACAGTGACACAATGATCTAACATTTGGGTGTCTGGTTTGTCTGAACATCTAGCATTAAAGTCACCACAAATCATGAAGTTATCACATGAATGGAGCTTAAGGACTAACATTCGCATTATATTGACAAATTCCAGGCTTTTGTCTCCCCTTGAGGAGTTGCTAGGTGGAAGATAAGCTACACATACTCCAAATGTTTCTGCTGTTGCAGTGTGTACCAGGCTGATGCACAGTATGTCCTCAAAATCATTGCTAAGGATATTAACTGAGAAAGATTCTAAAACATAGTTTGCTACTAAAACCCCTACTCCCCCAGAACCTCTCCAGGCCTTTTTGTGTACACTCTTTCTGTTATGTCCGAACCACATGTAACCAGGTAAGTTAATATTACCCTCATTACCACACAAATGGGTTTCTGTAAGATATATCTGCTCCAGTTTTACTAATGCATTCTAGTTTGGTGTTGTTACCATAAAATCCTCCCATGTTCCAACTGGCAAATTTTATTCTAACTGTACCAATGTCTGCCGATTTGTGTGCCAGACCCCCACCCAACCCCCGCCCCAGACAGGACAATGACTCACCTATGCCCTGGGCACCCCCACAGGCAGCAGAGGCACTGGCATCTTCCTCATCCACTGGCTGACTAGGTTCATGGGTGTGCTGTGGGACTGACAGAGCTGGTTGAATGGAACTGGAAACATTTGACAATGAGGATAAGGTGGTAGAAACTGAAAAGAGCTTGGGTGGTGATTACTGAGATTGTGAAGATGCTGAGGAGGAGGAGGCTGGGCATTTGGGTGATTGTATAAAAAAGGAGAGGGCTGGGGATTTGGGTGATTGTATAGAAAATGTGGAGGCTGGGTATTTGGGCACTTGTATAAAAAAGACTGGGAGCCAGAGCTGGTTTGAGATGGAATGGTGATTTTCCAAGGTAAGGACCATGATCTTGTTATTTGTTCAATTGTTCCTTGGTTGGCTAGCAGTGCGAAGTACCACACCTGCTTACTTTGATTGTGGATTCTCGTCTTTCAATTCTAAAAGAAACTTGGTCCACTCCTAGCTGAACTATGGCATTCTCCACTTCTGTCTTGGTAGTTGTGAATCGAGTACCCCAGATATAACGTACAGTTGGGCACTTGAACAGAGGAACAGTTACTTGGCAAGACTCTTCCCTTTCCACATGGTCACTCTCAGCAGATGCAGGTGAATCCTCTAGACCACCATCTGCAAGGAGGTCAGATCGATTTCTGATTGGGATGGAGGCAGACACATCAGTATCACTGTTGGAGTCATCGATATTGTCATTGTTAACAACTGGTGTTGTGCTCCTCTGTTTTCCTTTTCGCTTCCTCTTTGCCGATTTCATCTTTCTCCTGGATGAGGTGGGTTTGTCTCTTGCACTGCACGAATCAAAACATGACTCCATAATGCTGATTCTTGCCTCAAGCTTTCCTATTTGCTCTTGTAGCACTTTATATTTCAGACCTTCTGAGATCGTTTCTGGTGCCGTTTTTGGGTGAAATAGCAAGAGTTGGACAACTTACTGCCAAATCTAGTCACTGTGTTAGAAGCCTTTAAACGCTCGCAGAATTTAAAGGTGCGGCTCTGCTTCGCTCCGCAGAGGCTGCAAAGCAGCCGTGAGGCGCGTGAAATAAAGATACTGAGAGCATCTCGCCATCCATGCAGAGGGAGTACTGTATGAAAACAACTAAAAAGGTGATTAGCCACCCTTTCCTTCGAGAGTCGACACGCGTGCGTTATTGCTACTGTGAAGCTTCAGTGTGGCTTCTGTGTGTCTCCAGTGGGCTGTAGTGTACGCAGTTACGTTTGCGCAGACTTACTAAGTACAAGCGAAGGCAGCCCTTCAAAAGGGGGGTTCCATGGAACCCATGTAACCCCCTCCAGAACCGCCACTGCATTGAGGATGGTAGACGATCGGTACTCGCGTTTTAACTTCCGCAATCGCTCGTTGAGGATGGTAGGTGACCAGTACTCGCATTTTCACCCCGTAGAAAGGCTGTGTGAGGAAGGTAGACGTTCGGTACTCGCGTTTTGACTTGTGTAAAGGCTGTGTGAGGAAGGTACACCTTCGGTACTCGCGTTTTGACTTCTGGAAAGGCTGCGTGAGGATGGTAGACGTTCGATAATCGCGTTTTGACAACTGGAATGGCTCATTGAGGATGGTAGACGATCGGTACTCGTGCTTTGACCGCTGGAAAAGCTGTGTGAGCATGGTAGATGTTCGGTACTCGCGTTTTGACTTCGAAATGGCACATTGAGGATGGTAGACAATCGGTACTCGCGTTTTGACCTGTGGAAAGCCTATGTGCGCATGGTACCCATACTCTATAGAGCGTCTTCCAGTGACTAGCCACTCTAGCTCCTCATCTGATTCCTGTGTCAGCCACTGTTATTTAAGGTGAATTGCCCAGTTTTTGGGCAAAGTATAATTGTTGCATTGAGTGGGGGGTGTATTTTGTGAATGTTTTACTTTTGTACTGTATTTTTCTTGTATACCTTGCAGGTATGAAGAAAAGTGGCAACTGCGCATGTGTTCCTTGTACTGTACTTATCACTAATGGGAAAAGAATATCAATCAACTGAGCAGACTGTGCTTTCACATTGTACCTCCAGAACAGTCTAGGGACTATCAAACTGTTGCCTAGCCTAGCCTTGTTCCCAGGCCCAGTTCAGGCCCGTTCGAAATATCGGAGCCCGTTCGATTTTTCGAACGGGCCTGGGGACGAGGCTAACTCTAGCCTTGTTCCCAGGCCTCCCCCGTTTTTACCTTCCATTTGCATTCACAATAATACACGGAAGTGGTCTCCACTCCTGTGTATTATTGTGAACGCTAACGAAGCCAAAAACGGGAGAGGCCTGGGAACGAGGCTAGTCACACTCTATATCCAACCTTTTATATTTGTGCTTTGTTGTTTCTCTATTCTCTCTCTCCTATTCATGGACAGACACTTGTCCTTTGATTATGTATGTCAAAATATTAGTGTGGTAATTAATGACCTCTGACCCAAGGAACTGAGTACACTACAAATGTGATCAGTGGAACTAACTGGATTGGAAGTAGCTATGAAGTTGTGTACCTGTCTGCTGTAGTATTGTTACATTAAGTTTGTGATGCATGTAAATATCAAAAATGGACAGCACAATCACGAAGCGATAGTTGCTGCCAACGTTGTGTTATGCACATGCAGCATAGGACTCAGGACGTATTTTAAACATGTTTCTACACTGCATGTATTATGCTCAGATGTATGCTGCATTGCTGACATAATTCTCCAAAGGCCTATAGCAAGCGCTCTGTACTGGGCCTGGCTTGTTAGAGTACTTTCTGGCTTATTCCCAGCGTTTGTCCTGGCTCTGCATGTTGTCTGTGTTGTCCTCTAATTTTGTGAAAACCCTTTTTTAAGCCTCGAAAGACTCGTGATAACAGAACTCATGATAACAGAACTCCCCGTCGAGTTCGCAAAACTTACTACAACACCAGCTGTTGTGAAGTAACGAATCCCCTTAAAGGAATGGCTGATTGAGGAAGGTAGACGAACGGTATTCGCGTTTTCACCTCTGGAAAAGCCGTGCGAGCATTGTAGGACATTCGGTGCTCGCAGTTTGACAACTGGAATGGCTCATTGAGGATGGTAGACGATCATTACTCACGTTTTGACTTCTTGAAAAGCTGTGTGAGCATGGCAGACGTTCGGTACTCGCGTTTGACCCCTATAAAGGCTGTGTGAGCATGGTAGATGTTCGGTAACCTCGTTTCCACTTCCTGAATGACACATTGAGGCTGGTAGATGACCGTTACTCGTGTTTTGACCTGTAGAAATGCTGTGTGAGGAAGGTAGACGTTCGGTATATTCGGGCATTGACGTGTGGAAAGGCTGTGTGAAGAAGGTAGACGTTCGCTATTCGCATTTTCACCTCCGGAAAAGCTGTGTGAGCAAGGTAGACGTTCGGTGCCGTCGTTTTCACTTCCGGAATGGCTCATTGAGGATGGTAGATGACATAAAATTTTGGGGCCCCCGTTAGAATGGGGTCCCATATTATTAACATTATTGGGCCCCCATCGGGATTTTGGGGCCCCCTTTGAGCTTGCGCTTTTGGCGAGGCGGAAGTAGCGTTTGCTACCGCTATCCCATGCAATCATGTCAAATCTCCCAAGCATAGTATAGAAGGAAGAAGGGTAGAACAGTGTTTCTACTCGAGAACTCACTATGGAATGAGTGTTACCATGGACAAGCCAGATGCGTAACGCGCTTCTGACGACGAACATCCAGGATCATCGTCGACTGCAAACGGAAGATTCAGTTTCAGCGTTATCCACAGCTACCTTAGCAAGCGGAGCTATCCGAGGTGTCTATGTGGACAGCCTTTCAGATGGTTCACTTTCAGATAGCCTATCATAGCAGAGTTATATTCCCCAGCCATACGAAATGAGATGCTGATGGTGACCTTACTTCCAGTACAACAGGAACTCGAGACTGCGAACTGCCACACTATATGCAAATGCATATAGTGTGGCAAATGCATATAGTGTGGCAATGGGTGAGAACCCCCGCAACATTGACTACAACCAAAGTGCAATGTGAAAGCTTTAGCAATTGGTTCCATTTTAAGTGTGTAGGTTTATGCAGTAACTCTGACACTGATAACTGGAAGTGTTCCACTTGTTCTGTATATGTATTGATGTCATTTAAGATTCTGTTTCTCTTG
This sequence comes from Agelas oroides, assembly GCA_949130485.1. Lineage (NCBI taxonomy): Eukaryota > Metazoa > Porifera > Demospongiae > Agelasida > Agelasidae > Agelas > Agelas oroides. Next base: position 5,793,877 of record OX422191.1, on the reverse strand, counting down.
TTAGTTGTAGCCATACATTGTTTTTAAACACACTCTACATAACTTCAACTTACAGTTAACTGCCACTAGAGTCACCGACTATAACATGATGTATGGGGGCCCCAATCTCACAAGGGGGGCCTCAAAATGTTAATATATTAGGGCCCCATGGGGCCCAAAAATGTTAAAATTTTGGGACCCCAGGGCCCTAGAAATTTAAAATTTTGGGGCCCTGGGGGTCCCAAAATAGGGGGGCCCTATTTTCACATGACACAGGTATTCGCATTTGACCACAAAAAAGGCTGTGTGAGGAAGGTAAACACTCAGTATTCGCGTTTTGCCCTCTGGAAATGCTGTGTGAGGAAGGTAGACGTTCGTTACTCGCATTTTGACCTCTGGAAAAGCTGTGTGAGGAAGGTAGACGTTCGGTACTCACATTTTCACCTCTGGAAAAGCTGTGTGAGCATGGTAGACGTTCGCTACTCGCGTTATAATATTTGGAATGGCTCGTTGAGGCTGGTAGACCATCGGTACTCGCGTTTTGACCTCTGGAGAAGCTGTGTGAGAATGATAGACGTTCGGTACCTTCGTTATGACTTCCAGAATGGCTCATTGAGGATGGTACTACTAGATGACCACTATTCCCGTTTGGACCTGTAGAAAGGCTGTGTGAGGAAGGTAGATGTTTGGTACTCGCGTTTTGACTTCTGGGAAAGCTGTGTTAGGATGGTAGACGTTCTGTTCTCGCGTTTTGACCTCTGGAAAGGCTGTGTTAGGATGGTAGACGTTCGGTACTCGCGTTCAGACCTCTGGAAATGCTGTGTGAACATGGTAGACGTTCGATAATCTCGTTTTTACTTCAGGAATGGCTCACTGTGCATGCTAGACGACCGGTATTCGCATTTTGACCAGTAGAAAGGCTGTGTGAGGAAGGTAGACATTCAGTACTCTCGTTTTGACGAGTGGAAAGCCTGTGTTGTGGCATAATGTGTTATTGATGTATGATGTCAGTGCTGTAATTATTGTATTGGCATTTCCTGTCTGTTGCTATTTATGTTCCGTTCTGTAAGTTCAGTTCACATGTCTTGTCTTGTTTGTCTTGACTTGTCCCCCGGACTGCTCTCTGAATAATAATATTTGGCCACGTTACAAGTGCTAAAGCTAGACCGTAACCCCACATGGTGGCAGCGGTGGGATGGCCGCAAACGTCTCTCTCAACCCCCCAGGGAGGTTCGACTTCAAGCGTCCAGACGCATGGCCGAAATGGAAGCGCCGTTTTCAACAGTACCTCACAGCCACAGGGCTGGACAAAGAGGAGGACGCCCGAAAAACTAGTACGTTGCTTTACTGCCTATAGGGGAAGAAAGCGAAGACGTGCTCACCTCCACGAACATAACCGAAGCCGATCGCGCGAAAAATTCGATTCGTTCTTCAACGTCCGGAGAAACGTTATCTACGAACGTGCACGGTTTAACCGGAGAGACCAACACTAAGGAGAAAGCGCAGCAGTATATAACTTGTCTCTACAGTCTGATCGAGACTTGCGAGTACGGAACCTTCAAAGAAGAGATGTTACGAGACCGACTCGTAGTGGGGATAAGAGACGCGGCAATGTCGCAAAAACTCCAAATGGATGCAGAACTCACCCTAGAGAAGACGAAAAAAGCCATTCGCCAGAAAGAGGCTGTGCACGAACAACAGCGTGAGCTGCAAGGAGACGGCAGCGCAAAAGATCCCATAGTCGTCGATGAGGTCAAACATACCCGTTGGCGAGGTCAAAAGACAAAGGGCGGTTCTAGCTACAAACCACAACCCAAAAGGGGAGGAACCAGAAGCAGTCAACCGTGTATGAGGTGTGGGAAAGCTAGACACCCAACACCTGATAAATGCCCAGCTCTAAGTGCCACCTGTCGCAAATGCAATAGGAAAGGACACTATGGATCTCAGTGCTTATCCAAAACTGTGGCAGCAACAACACAAGAGGTGGAAGCTGGCCCAGTGGAGGAAGCCTTCCTGGGCACAGTGACCCCAACACAAAAACTGGAAGCAGACTCAGTGGAGGAAGCCTTCCTGGGCACTGTGACCTCGAGTAAAGACAAGGCCTGGTTGGTCAATATTCGACTGCAAGGAAAAGAAATCCTGTTCAAGATGGACACAGGTGCTGAAGTCACTGTGATTTCCGAGAAAGTGTATCACACGCTCGAGAAGACAAAGCTGGGAAAACCTTCCAGAGTCCTATACGGACGAGCCCGCCAACCACTTGAAGTACTGGGACAGTTCTCAGGAAGACTGGTGCACAGAGAACACTCGCACTTAGAGGACATCTTTGTGGTTCGAGACCTGCACAACAACCTACTGGGACTGACAGCAATCACAGGTCTCCATCCCATCCAGAGGGTCAGTGCTACATATCAAGGATCAGCCGACATATCGGAGAGATTCCCGATGGTCTTCACGGGACTCGGAACCCTTGGATGAGACTACATCATCAGATTAAAGGAAGACGCATGTCCGTTTGCTCTCTACACACCTCGGAGAGTACCCTTCTCTCTACGGAATCAAGTTCAAGATGAGCTCAGCCGGATGGAAGCCTTGGGAGTGATCTCGAAGGTGAAAGACCCCACTCCCTGGTGTGCTGGCATGGTGGTTGTGCCAAAGAAAACAGGAGCAGTGAGAATCTGTGTCGATTTGAAACCACTCAATGAGAGCGTGTTGCGGGAGGTACATCCGATCCCTAGAGTCGACGAAGCACTAGCACAGCTCACTGGAGCGACCATCTTTAGCAAGCTGGATGCCAACAGTGGCTTTTGGCAAATTCCATTGTCATCAGAATCTCGCCCACTCACTACCTTCATTACGCCATTTGGGAGATATCATTTCAACAAACTACCCTTTGGCATCTCCAGTGCTCCAGAGCTATTTCAAAGGAGAATGAATAAAGACGAGGCAGAACATGACAACAGACTGATGCAAGTCCTGCAAAGGTTGGAAACTGTCGGGGTAACTCTCAATCGAGAAAAGTGTGCCTTCAGGCAGTCCTCAGTGAAGTTCCTGGGTCATCTGATTGGCCAAGATGGAGTCAGGGCAGATCCAGAGAAAACTAGTGCTATCCGTGACATGGAAACACCCCAGTCTGTATCGGATCTGAGGAGGTTCCTAGGAATGGTCAACCAGTTGGGGAAATTTTCTCAGCGCATTTCTGAGCTAACTCAACCATTGTGAGAGCTGCTAAGCACCAAGCGAGCCTGGTTATGGGGCCCAGAACAGGAGCAAGTATTTGGCCCTGTCAAGGAGGAGTTGTTACAACCGACGACTCTAGTGCTGTACAACCCCCAAGCGGAGTTGAAAGTATCAGCAGATGCATCCTCATTTGGGTTGGGAGCAGTGCTCTTCCAGAAAGACAAAGACGACTGGAAACCCATGGCCTATGCATCCAGGTCGATGTCCGAAACAGAAAGGAGGTATGCTCAAATCGAAAAGGAAGCCCTAGCAGTGACATGGGCATGTGAGAAGTTCACTGATTACATCATGGGGCGGAAGTTCCTGATCGAGTCAGACCACAAGCCATTGATCCCACTTCTGAACACCAAACAGCTGGACAGTATGCCACCACGAATTCTGAGATTCCGACTGCGTCTAGCGAGGTATGACTACACAGTATGCCATGTTCCAGGAAAACACTTGTACACAGCAGACACCTTGTCTAGAGCGCCAGTGGCAGGAAGTGATGACGACTCATTACAAGAGGAAGTAGAAGCGTTTGTGAATGGTGTTGTGGAATGTTCTCTACCAGCTACAGAACAACGCCTGAACACATACAGATGTGCGCAGGAACAAGACCCGGTGTGTCAGCAGGTTATTGAATATTGCCGAACAGGCTGGCCAAGGAAAGGATTGGTGAAGCCTGACATTGCACCTTACTGGAAAGTCCGAGGCTCATTGACAGTGTGCAACCGACTGTTGTTGTATGACCATCGAATCGTGGTTCCAAAGTCCTTACAGGAGGAAACAAAGCAGAAAATCCATGCTGGTCATCAAGGAATACAGAGATGTACAGCAAGAATTGCCCAATCTGTATGGTGGCCGGGAGTGAGTCAGCAGATTGCTCAAACAGTGCAACAGTGTGCTGAGTGTGCCAAGAATTCCACTCCTAACAAGGAACCGCTGATGATTTTGCAACTGCCAGGATACCAATGGCAGGTGGTTGGAACTGATCTGTTCGAAATCGATGGGACTCACTATGTTCTCACAGTGGACTATTTCTCAAGATACCCTGAAGTGATACAGCTGACTAGCACTACGTCTGCTGCGGTGATCAGAGCACTCAAGTCAGTGTTTCCTCGACACGGAATACCAGAAACTGTCCGAAGTGATAATGGTCCTCAATATTCATCGCAGGAATTTGCACAGTTTGCAAGCTCATACGAGTTCAAACACATTACAAGCAGTCCAAGATTTCCACAGAGCAATGGCCAAGTGGAGCGGACCGTTCAAACGGTGAAAAAGTTGCTGAAGAGGTCAAATGATCCCTATCTAGCTTTGCTGAGCTATCGTGCAACACCGTTGCCATGGTGTGACCTCAGTCCTGCGCAACTAAGCATGGGACGAAGGATTCGAACACCTATCCCACAGACTAACAAGTTGTTGGTGCCAAATTGGGCCTACTTGAAAATGTTCCGTGAAAAGAACGAACACATCAAACAGTCTCAGAAGAGAAACTTTGACAAACGACATCGGGCCAGAGAGCTAACCCCTATTCCAGACAACACGGATGTTTGGATTACGTCAGAGAGACAATCCATTCAGGGGAAAGTGATTTCTCCTGCGGAGTCTCCTAGATCGTATGTGGTCAGTACGCCTTCAGGAGAAGTCCACAGAAATCGGAGTCACTTGAACATTGTTCCCGATAGACCCAAACCTGAACATCAGGAAACTCAAACTGATTCATCGCCAAAAGTGATCATGACAAGGTCACGTACAGGAACTGAGATTAGACTGCCAGAGAGACTGGCTTGAGGGGGAGATGTGGCATAATGTGTTATTGATGTATGATGTCAGTGCTGTAATTATTGCATTGGCATTTCCTGTCTGTTGCTATTTATGTTCCGTTCTGTTCACTTGACTTGTCTTGTCTTGTTTGTCTTGACTTGTCCCCCTGACTGCTCTCTGAATAATAATATTTGGCCACGTTACAAGTGCTAAAGCTAGACCGTAACCCCACAGTGTAATCAAAGTAGACGTTCGGTACTCGAGTTTTGACGTGTGGAAAGGCTGTTTGAAGAAGGTAGACGTTCGGTACTCGCGTTTTGACCACTGGAAAAGCTGTGTGAGCATGGTAGACGTTCGGTACTCGCGTTTTGACAACTGGAATGGCTCATTGAGCGTGGTAGTTAATCCGTATTCGCATTTTGACCCGTAGAAAGGCTGTGTGATGAAAGTTCAGTACTCGCGTTTTGACGCGTGGACGTGTCGAAAGCTGTGTGAGGAAGGTACACCTTCGGTAGTCGCGTTTTGACTTGTGGAAAGGCTGTCTTAGCATGGTAGACGTTCCGTACTCGCGTTTTGACATCTGGAAAGGCTGTGTGAGCATGGCAGACGTTCGGTACACGCGCTTTGACTTTCGGAATGGCTCTTTGAGGATGGTAGACGATCGGTACTAGGGTTTGACCTCCGGAATGGCTCATTGAGGATGGTAGACGATCGGTACTCGTGTTTTGACCTCAGGAAAAGCTGTGTGAGCATGTTAGACGTTCGGTACTCGCGTTTTGACCTGTGGAGAAGCTGTGTCAGCGTGGTAGACATTCCGCATTCGAGTTTTGACTTTGGAATGGCTCATACTCGCGTTTTGACCTGTTTAAAGGCTGTATGAGCAAGGTAGTTGTTCGGTACACGCGTTTTGGCTTCTCGAATGGGTAATTGAGGATGGTAGACGATTGATACTCGCGTTTAGATATATGGAAAAGCTGTGTGAGCATGGTAGTCCTTCGGTACACGCGTTTTGACTACAGAATGGCTCCCCGATGATGGTGAACGTTCGATACTCGCGTTTTGACCTGTTGAAAGGCTGTATAACCATGGTAGACGTTCAGTGCTCGCTTTTTGACCTCTGCCGGCTCTGGAAAGACGGAAGGGAGACGTTCGGTACTCGCATTTTGAACTCTGCAAAAGCTGTGTGAGCAATGTAGTCGTTCGGTACTCGCGTTTTCAGCTATGGAAATGCTGTGTGAGCATGGTAGACGTTCGATACTCCCGTTTTGACCTCTGTGAAGGCTGTATGAGCATGGTGTCACAGACAACACAGAACAGCCCTAACCCTCCCTCAGCCTTACGGAACCGACTACACCCCTAGGCGTACCGTTACTATAGCAAAGCACACGCCATAACTAGCGTAACAATGCCGTTACTAGGATAAGTACGCCGTTACTAAGAGAAGCATGCTCCCATTTAAAGCCCGCCGACCGAGTATCACGCACAAACAACTATACTCACCGTGAGATAGTCGCCGCAGTACAGACCCGAATGAGCAGCGAAAGAATCTTCGATACAGGAGCGCCTACCACCGAAGAACAAGCCTCCCAGACGCTCCACCAAGACGACACGATAGCGAGCCGGAATCCCGTACGTTAACCGTTCGCCCATCCCCCTAGTTAATATTATGATAACTCCACCCATTGAGCCCCACCCCCAATTTGTGTTGTACTTTTGAATATTCATAGCACTGTAAATACCCATATAGCACTATGTGCCAACCAAAAGCTGGGCTCCTCAAAGCAAACCTTAGGCGGGGAGTGGTCCCGCCCTTTCTGTAGTAGGCGACGGGTCGGAAGTTCAAAGGGACCGAAACCCGTGGTTATGCGAGGACCGGAAAGGGTACTCCCCTGAAGATCAGTGTTTTTTGAGCATATCTCCCAAAAACAGTAACTGCCCCATCCATTTGAGCCATAAATGCCCCACCCACTTAAGTCATAAATGCCCCACCCATTTAAGCCATAAAATGCCCCACCCATTTAAGCCATAAAATGCCCCACCCTTTTAAGCCATAAATGCCCCCATCCCCATCTCCCTTTATGTTTTAACTTCACACTTTATGTATGCGTGAAATTTTGAACATCGATGTGCCAGCGGTGTTGGTGCTCCCCGACTCGACACACAACTACTCTCTTTTTGACCTCTGCAAAAGCTGTGTGAGCATGGCAGTCTTTCGGCGCATGCATTTTGACTCCCGGAATGGCTCACTGTTTGATGATAGACGTTTGATACTCGCGTTTTTGACCTGTTTAAAGGCTGTATGAGCAAGGTAGTCGTTCGGTACACGCGTTTTGGCTTCTCGAATGGGTAATTGAGGATGGTAGACGACTGATACTCGCGTTTAGATATATGGAAAGGCTGTGTGAGCATTGTAGATGTTCGGTACTCGCGTTTTGACCTCTGGAAAGGGTGTGTGGGAAGGTACACGTTCGGTACTCGCCTTTAGACATCTGCAAAAGCTGTGTGAGCAAAGTGGACGTGCGGTACTCGCATTTTCACCTATGGAAAGGATGTGTGAGCATGGTAGACGCTCGGAACTCGCGTTTTCACCTATGGAAATGCTATGTCAGCATGGTAGACGTTCGATACTCGCATTTTGAACTCTGCAATAGCTGTGTGAGCAATGTAGTCGTTCCGTACACGCGTTTTGACCTGTGGAAAGGCTGTGTGAGCTAGGTAGACGTTCGGTACTCGCTTTTTGACCTCTGCAAAAGCTGTGTGAGCATGGTAGTCTTTCGGTACTCGCGTTTTGACTACAGGAATGGCTCCCCGATGATGGTGAACGTTCGATACTCGCGTTTTGACCTGTTGAAAGGCTGTATAACCATGGTAGACGTTCAGTGCTCGCTTTTTGACCTCTGGAAAGACTGTGTATGGAAGGGAGACATTTGGTACTCTCTTTTTGACCTCTGCAAAATCTGTGTGAGCATGGCATTCTTTCGGCACATGCGTTTTGACTCCCGGAATGGCTCACTGTTTGATGATAGACGTTCGATACTCGCGTTTTGACCTGTTTAAAGGCTGTACGAGCATGGTAGACGTTCGGTACTCGCGTTTTGACCTCTGTAAAGGCTGTGTGAGGAAGGTAGACGTTCGGTGCTCGCTTCTAGACCTCTTCAAAAGCAGTGTGACCATGGTTGTCTTTCGGTACACGCGTTTTGACTTCCGGAATGGCTCACTGTCGATGGTTGACGTTCGATACTCGCGTTTTGACCTGTTGAAAGGCTGTATGAGGAAGTTAGACGTTCGGTACTCGCGTTTTGACGTCTGGAATGGCTAATTGAGGATGGTAGACGAATCGGTACTCGCGTTTCGATCTATGGAAAGGCTGTGTGGGGAAGGTAGACGTATTTTGACCTCTGTAAAGGCTGTGTGAGCATGGTAGTCGTTCGGTACACGCGTTTTGGCTTCTGGAATGGATAATTGAGGATGGTAGACGATTAGTACTCGCGTTTAGATCTATGAAAAGGCTGTATGAGGAAGGTAGACATTCGGAACTCGCTTTTTGACATCTGCAAAAGCTGTGTGAGCAAAGTAGACGTGCGGTACTCGCATTTTGACCGATGGAAAAGCTGTGTGAGCATGGTAGACGCTCGGTACTCGCGTTTTCACCACTGGAAATGCTGTGTGAGCATGGTAGACGCTCGGTACTCGCGTTTTCACCACTGGAAATGCTGTGTGAGCATGGTAGACGTTTGATACTCCAGTTTTGACCTCTGTAAAGGCTGTGTGAGGAAGGTAGACGTTCGGTACTCGCTTTAAGACCCTTCAAAAGCTGTGTGACCATGGTCGTCTTTCGGTACACGCGTTTTGTCTTCCGGAATTGCTCACTGATGATGGTAGACGTTCGATACCCGCGTTTTGACCTGTTGAAAGGCTGTATGAGCATGGTAGACGTTTGGTACTCGATTTTGTACCTCTGGAAGAACTGTGTATGGAGGCGAGACGCTCGGTACTCGCATTTTGAACTCTGCGATAGCTGTGTGAGCAATGTTATCGTTCCGTACACGCGTTTTTACCTGTGGAAAGGCTGTGTGATCTAGGTAGACGTTCGATACTCGCGTTTTGATTTCTGGAATGGCTAATTGAGGATGATAGACGAATCGGTACTCGCGTTTTGACCTCTTGAAAGGCTGTATGAGGAAGGTATGCGTTCGGTACTCTCGTTTTGACTTCTATACAGGCTGTGGGAACAAGGTAGACGTTCAGTATTCGCTTCTTCACCTTTGCAAAGGCTGTGTGAGCATGGTAGTCATTCGGTACACGCGTTTTCACTTCCGAAATGGCTCATTGATGATGGTAGACGATCGATACTCGCGTTTTGACGCCTGGAAAGGCTGTGTGAGGAAGTAGACGTTTGCTACTCGTATTTTGACCTCTGCAAAATCTGTGTGAGGTTGGTAGTCTTTCGGTACACGCGTTTTCACTTATGGAAATGCTGTGTGAGCATGGTAGACATTCGATACTCCAGTTTTGACCTCTGTGAGGAAGGTAGACCTTCGGTACTCAAGTTTTGACGCCCGAAAAGGCTGTGTGAGGAAGGTAGACGTTTGGTACACGTATTTTGACCTCTGTAAAGGCTGTGTGAGCATGGTAGTTGTTCGGTACAGGCTTCTGGAATGGATGATTGAGGATGGTAGAGGATTGGTACTCGCGTTTAGATCTATGAAAAGGCTGTGTGAGGAAGGTAGACGTTCGGTACTCGCTTTTTGACATCGGCAAAAGCTGTGTGAGCAAAGTAGACGTTCTGTACTCGCATTTTGACCTATGGAAAGGCAGTGTGAGCATGGTAGACGTTCGATACTCGAGTTTTGACCTCTGTAAAGGCTGTGTGAGGAAGGTAGACGTTCGGTACTCGCGTTTTGACGTCTGGAAATGCTGTGTGAGGAAGGTAGACGTTCGATACTCGCGTTTTGACTTCGCAAAAGCTGTGTGAGCAAAGTATAGACGTTCTGTACTCGCATTTTGACCTATGGAAAGGCTGTGTGAGCATGGTAGACGTTCGATCCTCGAGTTTTGACCTCTGTAAAGGCTGTGTGAGGAAGGTAGACGTTCGGTACTCGCATTTTGACATCTCCAAAAGCTGTATGAGCAAATTAGACGTTCGGTACTCGCGGTTTCACCTATGCAAATGCTGTGTGAGCATGGTAGACGTTCGATACTCGCGTTTTGACCTCTGTAAAGGCTGTGTGAGGAAGGTAGACGTTCTGTACTCGCGTTTTGACGTCTGGAAAGGCTGTGTGAGGAAGGTAGACGTTCGATACTCGCGTTTTGACTTCTGGAATGGCTAATTGAGGATGGTAGACGATCGGTACTCGCCTTTAGATCTATGGAAATGCTGTGTGAGCATGGTAGACGTTCGGTACTCGCTTTTTGACCTCTGGAAAGACTGTGCATGGAAGGGACACATTTGGTACTCCCTTTTTGATCTCAGCAAAAGCTGTGTGAGCATGGTAGTCTTTCGGTACACGCGTTTTGACTTCCGGAATGGCTCACCGATGATGGTAGACGTTCAATACTCGCGTTTTGACCTGTTGAAAGGCTATATGAGCATGGTAGACGTTCTTTATTCGATTTTTGACCTCTGGAAAGACTGTCTATGGAAGGGAAACGTTCGGTACTCGCATTTTGAACTCTGCAAAAGCTGTGTGAGCAATGTAATCGTTCGGTACTCGCATTTTCAGCTATGGAAATGCTGTGTGAGCATGCTAGACGCTCGGAACTCGCGTTTTCACCTAAGGAAATGCTGTGTGAGCATGGTAGACGTTCGATACTCGAGTTTTGACCGCTGTAAAGGCTGTGTGAGGAAGGTAGACGCTCGGTACTCGCGTTTTGACGTCTGGAAAGGCTGTATGTGGAAGGTAGACGTTCGGCACTCGCTTTTTGACCTCATCAAAAGCTGTGTGACCATGGTGTCTTTTGGTACACGCGTTTTGACTTCCGGAATGGCTCATTGATGATGGGAGACGTTCTGACCGGTTGAAAGGCTGGATGAGCATGGCAGACGTTCTTTACTCGATTTTTGACCTCTGGAAAGACTGTGTATGGAGGGGAGACGCTCTGTACTCGCATTTTGAACTCTGCAAAAGCTGTGTGAGCAAAGTAGTCTTTCCGTACACGCGCTTTTACCTGTGGAAAGGCTGGAAAAACCTGATAACGCCATTTTTTCGCCCGGGGAAGTACTGTGAAGCGCGTGCAGGCCTGTTTAAGTGCCAAACAAGATCGTGAAAGCAGTTTTCACCGCTGTGGAGGTCATGTGAGGCTCGTGCAAGCCTGTTTATGAGCGCAAAAGCCTGATAAAGCCGTTTTAACCTCCGAGGAGGTTCTGTGAAGCACGTGCAGGCCTGTTTAAGAGCCAGGAAGATCGAGAAAGCAGTTTTCAGCGCTGTGTAGGCCCTGTGAGGTTGGTGCAACCCTGTTTATGTGCGGGAAAGACCAGATAATGCCGTTTTAACCACCGGGGAGGTACTGTGAAGCACGTGCAAGCCTGTTTAAGTGCCAGAGAAATCCAGAAAGCAGTTTTCACTGCTGTGGAGGTACTGTGAGGTCGGTGCAAGCCTGTTTATGTGCGGGAAAGACTTGAAAACGCCGTTTTAACCTCCGAGGAGGTGCTGTGACGCACGTGCAGGCCCGTTTAAGTGCCTGAGAAGATCGAGAAAGCAGTATTCACCGCTGTGGAGCCCCTATGGGATTGGTGCAAGCCTGTTTATGTGCGGGAAAGACCTGATAACGCTGTTTTTTCGCCCGAGGAGGTACTGTGAAGCACGTGCAGGCCTGTTTATGTGCGGGAAAGACCTGATAACGCCATTTCAACCTCCGAGGAGGTACTGTGGAGCACGTGCAAGCCTGTTTAAGTGCCAGAGAAGAAAGCCCGCTGTGGAGGTACTGTGAGGTTGGTGCAAGGCTGTTTATGTGCGGGAAAGACCTGATAACGCCGTTTTAACCTCCGAAGAGGTGCCGTGAAGCACATGCAGGCCTGTTTAAGTGCCAGAGAAGATCGAGAAAGCACTGTTCACAACCGTGGAAGCCTTTTGAGGTTGGTGCAAGCCTGTTTATGTGCCGGAAAGACCTGATAAAGCAGTTCTAACCTCCGAGGAGGTGCTGTGAAGCACGTGCAGGACTGTGTATGTGCCGGAGCATATCGAGAAAACAGTTTTCACCGTTGTTGAGGCCCTGTGAGGTTGGTGCAATCCTGTTTATATGCGGGAAATATCGGATAACGCCGTTTTAACCTCCGATGAGTTGCTGTGAATCAAGTGGAGGCATGTTCAAGTGCCACAGAAGATCGAGAAAGTAATTTTCACCGCTGTGGAAGCCCTGTGAGGTTGGTGCAAACTTGTTTATGTGCGGGAAATCCTGATAAAGCAGTTTTCACCTCCGAGGAGGTGCTGTGAAGCACGTGCAGGCCTGTTTAAGTGGCAGGGAAGAGCGAGAAAGCAGTTCTCTCCACTGTGTAGGTCTTGTGAGGCTCGTGAAAGCCTGTTTATGTACGGGAAAACCTGATAAAGCCGTTTTAACCTCCCAGTGTAACAGTATTTACTGTCTAGTTCGTGGCTGGCTGAAATACTCTCAATATAAGTTCGACAGACAGACTTACAGACTTTACAGACTGACTGAGAAATGCATGAACATATATTTATATAGTAGCCTCGTACCCATGCTCCTCCCCATGCCGAAAAGCGGGGAGAGAGCCTGGACGATCTGATCACGTGCCCCGTGACGTACTATGTGTGGTTTTATGTGTGGTTTTGATAATCGAATTATTGCCCACTCTGTCCGTACTTAGCGTTATTAGCGGTACTCGTGCGTTGTAGCCGTTGTTGGAGTTCTGGATCAGTGGATGTCGCTGAGACTACAGATGGGCACTGGAAGGCTGTTTCACTGTTATCTAGCTAGCTGGTAAGCAGTGTAGCTTCTACTCTACACCTCGCTGTTCCGCCCAAACGGCGCTAGAAGACAGTCGCTTTAGCGACGTTCACAGCGCTGGCTACCGCTCACTATGACAGCATGCTGGGAGTATACAGAACTCACAGCTGTTCACAGAGGCCTTCCAAAGACTCCTTGCTGACACAGTGAGCGATAGCCAACGCTGTCAACGTCAATAAGGCGACTGCCTCCTGCGTCGTTTGAACGAAACGTCGTCGTGGCAGCGTAAAACTTGGCGCTACGGTAGAAGCTATAGTTGAAATATCATACCGGGAGCTTGAGTCCAGCTAGATAATAGTGAACTCAGTGCCAATCTGTAGTCTCAGCAACATACAACAACGGCCGTGTCAGCGCTGAGTACGGACTGCGTGGGCAATAATTCGATTATCAAAACCACACATAAAACCACACATAGTACGTCACGGGGCACGTGATCAGATCGTCCAGGCTCTCTCCCCGCTTTTCGGCATGGGGAGGAGCCTGGGTACGAGGCTATTTATATAGTACATTCCAATGACGTAACAATGCACAATGAATAATCTTACAACACACACAACCATACAAAGTCTCAGTCTCACTACATCTCCCCCTTTAAAACAGTCTCTCCGGGGGTCTAATGGCAGTTCCAGTCTGCAAAAGTGTGACAATTCTGCGAGGTTGCTCACTGGCACTTGTAGGACTTGAGCTGGTCTCAAGTTCAACAGTTGAGGAATGTTCAGGAACAACGTTCAACTGGCTACGATTCCTCCGCACCTCACCAGAGGGGATTTCCACGATATACGAACATGGAGCTTCGGCAGGTTCAACCACTCTGCCTTCAACTGGTTGCTTGTCAGTAGTGATCACCACTTCCGATCCATCCGGTATCTCAAACTGTTCTTTGACCCGGTGATGCTTGTCAAAATTTTCCCTCTGCTTCTCTTCGAATTGAAGGTTATTTTGCTTGAATTGAGGGAGGTAAGACCAACTTGGAATAAGGTTCCTCTTCGTTTGAGGTAAGGTCGTTCTAATTTGTCTACCATCAATAATTCAGATGGACTCAATCCACACCATGGCATCGGGGTAGCCCGATGTGAGAGCACACCTATATGTGGATCTGAGGAGTTCTTCAGAAGCCCTTTTATAGTCTGGACCATTCTCTCCACTTGTCCGTTGCTTTGCGGGAATCTCGGGCTGCTTGTTATGTGTTGGAACCCATAGGATTTTGCAAACACTGAAAACTCTTTTGCTGCGTACTGAGGACCATTGTCAGTCCTTAGAACTTCTGGTATCCCATGTCGAGCAAAGATTGTCTTCAACAATGCAATGATATTGCTAGATGTTGTGGATGATAACTTGATCACTTCCGGGTATCGAGAAAAGTAATCTACCACCAGCAGGTAGTGTTCTCCTTTCAGCTCGAACAAATCTGATGCCACTACTTGCCATGGGCAGTCTGGCAGTGGAGTCGGTAGTAGGGGTTCTCTCCGTGGACGCGCAACCCTAGCACACTCCCTACAGTTCTCCACAAACTGTTTGACCTGACTCGTCACCCCTGGCCACCACACAGACGATCTGACTCTCTCTCTGCACCTCTCCACACCCTGGTGGCCTTCATAGATTTTCAACATGGTTTCTCTTCTGAGAGAGGGTGGCACAACTATACGACTGTTGTAGAGTAGCAGGTCATCACAAAGGGTGAGTGAACCCCTGACCTTCCAGTAGGGTTTCAACGAGCTCTCAATGGAATGTTTGGCTGGCCAGTTCGTCTGGCAGTACTCTCTCACTTTTGAGCACTCAACATCCTCCCTTTGTGCCTGCCGGTATGCCTGCAGTCAATGAGTTGTAGCAGGTATAGATGACATAGTGACATGATCCACATAAGCCTCCACCTCTTTCTGTAACTCCTCTTCACTCTCTCCCTGTGTAGGGGCACGAGAGAGAGCATCTGCTGCATACAGCAGTTTTCCAGGAACATGTTGAGCAATATAATCGTACTTCGCAAGTCTCAAACGAAATCGGAGTATCCGTGGCGGAAGATTATCCAGGTGTTTCGTATTGAGAAGAGGTACCAAAGGCTTGTGGTCTGATTCCACTACGAACGATCGTCCAAGTATATAGGTACTGAATTTCTTACATGCCCACGTTGTCGCAAGTCCCTCCTTCTCAATTTGGGCATATCGTCTCTCAGTGTCAGAGAGTGCTCTCGAGGCGTATGCAACCGATTTCCACGTCTGTTCGTCTAACTGCAGTAACACCGCACCCAATCCGAAAGACGAGGCATCAGCCGACACCTTTGTCTCAGCCTGGGGGTTATACAAGACCAGTACTGTCAGTTTAGTAAGTTCCTGCTTGATCTCAGCGAACGACCTCTCTTGATCTGGACCCCACACCCATGCACTTTTGTTAGACATCAGTCCTCTCAGTGGGTGACTGATTTCGGCAATTCTTGAGGAAAACTTCCCTAGCTGATTCACTAACCCCATAAATATCCGGAGATCTGATACTGACTGGGGTGGTCCCATATTGGAGATTGCCGATGTCTTCTCAGGGTCAGCACGTATACCGTCCTCGTCAATCATGTGACCAAGGAATTTGACACTCGTCTTGTGAAATACACATTTCTCTTTGTTGAGAGTGGCTCCCGCTTTCTCCAATCGTTGCAGGACAGCGGACAACCGTGCGTCGTGCTCCTCTCGGTTCGATCCAAACACCAACACATCGTCTACTAAACACACCACTCCCTCCAATCCTTCCAGCATCTGGTTCATCCTTCTCTGGAAGAGTTCCGGAGCGCAAGAGATACCTTTGTTAAAGTGAAACCTCCCAAAGGGAGTGATGAACGTGGTGAGTGGACGGCTCTCTTTCGACAGGCCAGAACCCACTGTTCGCGTCGAGTTTGCTGAACAGTGTGGCACCTGATAGTAATGCTAATGTATCATCCACTTTCGGCATCGGGTAGGGCTCCCTCAGGACACTTTCGTTTAGCGGTTTGAGGTCTACGCAGATCCTCACCTCTCCCTACTTCTTGGGGACAACAACCATCCCTGTGCACCATGGCACTGGTGTGGTGACTCTGGAAATGACGCCCAATCGTTCCATTCGATTCAGCTCCTGTTCCACTTTCGGACGAAGTGGTATTGGTACGTTTTGAGGTACATACAGAGAATAAGGGGTTGCATTGTCCTTGAGTTTGATCTGATACTCCTCCCCTATTGTTCCGAGGCCTTGGAAGACCTGGGGGAATCGCTTTACCACATCTGGTTCTTCAGTGCCGACCACATCTATCCGACATGCCAATTGTAGGGCAGTGATGGCCTGCAGGCCTAGAAGGTTTGTCTTTAACCCTTTCACCACATAAACGCTCTGCCGTGCAGATCGCTTGCCGTGTTTCATCCACCCCATAAACTGGCCCATAACATCCAATGTCTGATGGGCTGGACCCCAGAGGACCTTTTTAGGGTCTCTCAGCCTTGGCTCTCCTAATGACCGATATGTTCCTTCATTAATGGCAGTTTCTTCTGCCCCTGTATCCATTTTAAAGGGGACAATCTGTCTTTTTAGTCGTATGTCCACTGACCAGGAGGCTTCTTCATTTGACATCACTGCACCCAGAAACCCTGCTTGGTCTCTGTTCTCCTCTGGAGCGGTGGAGACAGTTGCAACTGTTTTCGAAAAACACTGAGCTCTGAAGTGGCCTTTCTTCTTGCACTGATGGCAAGTTGCTCCCAGCACTGGACACCTATCTCCAGGATGGTGTTTGTTACGGCCACACCTCGTACATTTGTTGGCTCCTCTGTTGTGATGCGATCTGTTATCGACCGACGAAGCCCCACCGGTCCCGCCTTGTTTCCACCTTGAAGTTCTGGGACCGTTGCCGCGCCGAAGCCTCTTTAGTGCAGCTTCTTTATCGCCTTGCAACTCTCGACGGTGCTCTTTCGCCGCAGCCTTCTGCCGGATCATCGTTTTCGCTTTCTCCAGGGTAAATTCGGGGTCTGTCTGCAGTTTCTCGGACAAGGTAAGATCCTGTATGACGACCACCAATCGGTCGCGCAGCATTTCCTCCTTCAGTCCGCCGTATTCACAAAATTCGATCAACTCATAGAGTTCGGTAATGTACTGCTCAGCGGACTCGCCCTCTCGCTGAGACCGGCGGTTAAACTTGGCCCTCTCAAAAATAATGTTCCGTCGTACTTTAAAGTACGCGTCGAACTTTCCCACTGCGGCGTCGTACATTTTCTGGTCCTCTGTGCTGATGTGAGTTGAGGCTAGAACGGTGTCTGCCTCTTCGCCCATACAGTAGAGCAGCGTGTCTACTTGTCGAGGGTCGTCCTCAGCATCGAGACCGGAGGCGCTCCGATACTGTTCAAAGCCATTCGTCCGGTTTGGAGAAATCGAACTGTCCTGGAGGTTTCAGATGGATGCCAGCCATGGCATCCCACCGCTGCCACCATGTAACAGTATTTACTGTCTAGTTCGTGGCTGGCTGAAATACTCTCAATATAAGTTCGACAGACAGACTTACAAGACTTTACAGACTGACTGAGAAATGCATGAACATACATTTATATAGTACATTCCAATGACGTAACAATGCACAATGAATAATCTTACAACACACACAACCATACAAAGTCTCAGTCTCACTACACCTAGGAGGTACTGTGAAGGACGTGCGGGCATGTGTAAGAGCCACGGAAGATCGAGAAAGCAGGTTTCATCACTGTGGATGTCCTGTGGGGCTCGTGCAAGCCTGTTTATGCGCGTGAAAGACCTGATAACGCCGTGTTAACCTCCTCGGAGGTGCTGTGAAGCACGTGCAGGCATGTTTAAGTGCCTGAGAAGATCGAGAAAGCAGTATTCACCGCTGTGGAGCCCCTATGAGATTGGTGCAAGCCTATTTATGTGCGGGAAAGACCTGATAACGCCGTTTTTTCGCACGAGGAGGTACTGTGAAGTACGTGCAGGCCTGTTTAAGTGCCAGAGAAGATCGAGAAAGCAGTTTCCTCTGATGTGGAGGCCCTGTGAGGTTGATGCAAGCCTGTTTATGTGCGGGAAGTCCTGATAAATCCTCCGAGGAGGTGGTGTGAAGCACGTTCAGGCCTGTTTAAGAGCTAGGGAACAGTTTTCAACACTCTAGAGGTACTGTGATGCTCGTGCAAGCATGTTTATGTCCGGGAAAGACTTGACAAAACCGTTTTAACCTCCGAGGAGGTGCTGTGAAGCACGTGCAGGCCTGTTTAAGTGCCAGAGAAGATCGAGAAAGCAGTTTTCGCCGCTGTGAAGCCCTATTATGTGAGGGAATGGCCTGATAACGCCGTTTTAACCTCCGAAGAGTTACTGTTAAGCATGTGCAGGCCTGTTTAAGTGCCAGGGAAGAGCGAGAAAGCAGTTTTCTCCAATGTGGAGGTCTTGTGAGGCTCGTGAAAGCCTGTTTACGTACGGGAAAGCCTGATAAAGTCGTTTTAACCTACCAGGAGGTCCTGTGAAGCACGTGCAGGGATCGACAAAGCAATTTTGACCACTGTGGAAGCCCTGTGAGGTTGGTGCAAGCCTGTTTATGTGCGAGGAAGATCGAGAAAGTAATTTTCACCACTGTGGAAGCCCTGTGAGGTTGGTGCAAACTTGTTTATGTGCGGGAAATGCTGATAACTCCGTTTTAACCAGGTACTGTGAGGCACGTGCAGACCTGTTTAAGTGCCTGAGAAGATTGAGAAAGCAGTTTTCTCCACTGTGGAAGGCCTGTGGGGTTGGTTCAAGCCTGTTTATGTGCGTAAACGACCTGAGAACGCCTTTTTTAACCGCCGAGAGGGTACTGTGAAGCCCAGGCAGCCCGTTTTAAGTGCAAGCGAAAATCGAGAATGCAGTTTTCACCGCTGTAGAGACCCTATGAGTTTGGCGAAAGCCTGTTTATATGCGGGAAGGAACTGAGAACGCCATTTTAACCTCCAAGGAATTGCTGTGAAGCACGTGCAGGCCTGTTTAAGTGCCAGGGAAGATCGAGAAAGCAGTTTTCACCACTGTGGAGGTCCTGTGAGGTTGGTGCAAGTCTGTTTATGTGAGGGAAAGACCTGACAAAGCCGTTTTATCCTCCGAGGAGGTGATCTGAAGCACGTGCAGACCTGTTTCAGTGCCTGGAAAGATCTAGAAATCAGTTTTCACCACTGGGGAGGTCCTGTGAGGCCCGTACAAGCTCGTTTATGTGCGGGGAAGACTTGATAACGCCGTATTAACCTCCGACGAATTGCTGTGAAACGCATGCAGGCTTGTTTAAGTGCCAGGAAAGGTCGAGAAAGCAGTTTTCACCACTGTGGAGGTCCTGTGAGGCTCATGTAAGCCTGTTTATGTGCGGAAAAGACATGATATCGCCGTTTTAACCTCTGATGGGGTACTGTGAAGCACGTACAGGCCGGTTTAAGTGTCAGAGAAGATCGAGAAAGCAGTTTTGACCGCTGTGGATGCCCTGTGAGGTTGGTGCAAGCTTGTTTATGTGCGGGAAAGGCCTGATAACGCCGTTTTAACCTCTGAGGGTGTACTCAATGCAGTTAAGGCTGGCTCAGTTGGCTAAGTGTGCGCACGCCTCTACGCGCGCCTCTGCGTTTATCTAATTACCTAACCGCTTAATTCGATTACATTAGCAATTAGTGTAGAAGCCTTAGGTGTGGTTCTGTGTTTGCCACGTAGGTCGTGCGAAGTAGGCTGCCCAGTACAAGCTGTGGCGTCGCCATAGCTAGCCTCAGCGAGTGTCTCGTGTGTAAATCTAAATGCATGGAGTACAGTGGAAAGGATGACAAGCACGTGGCGGTAGCTATTTTTTTTAGTGCTACTATCTCTATGCTAGCGATGGTACAGAGTCCAATTACTATCTGTAACAAGTCTGACATCCTGAAGATCGACGAGCTGACCTTTTACCCTCTCTCTCGGCTTGATCCAGCACTGAATTTCCTGAAGTGCACCTGAGGGCTCGCTAATAATTCACTGTTGACGTACTCGGGCAGCTTTAGGCATAATTAGATTCATATGCGAGCCGCACTGAGCCGGCTGGTAGTGAACAGTGTAACTTTGTGCAGTTTTGCGGAAGGTAGAATGAAGCTATTTTGAGCTGAAATTTTCAACAATTTCTCTGCAGTAGTTGTTGTACTAGAATCCGGTTGGAAATAGCGCACAGATAAATCGTACAAGCCAAGGTAAGTGGTAATGCGCAAGTGTTTGTCCGTTTTAGCCCAAAAATCGCCACTTTTCGGCTTTTATTTACTTTATGAAGGGTGCTGTACCCAGTTTCCAGGCACATTCGTGTTGTTTTGATGGTAAGCTTTCCAACGGTGCCAAAATTGCTGCAATTTACCTGGTGTTTACCATCCGCATTTTGAGAAATAGCTGCAAACGGTGTGCAATAATTATTGTTTTGTTTACAATGGGCGGGGTCGTTGCCATGGAAACGGAGTGTTTGCGGTTACTCTTTGGGGTATGTAGGACACAAATATTACCTTTGCTAGACCCAAGAGTGTAGCTGTTAGCAATCAGAACGATTTCAAAACTCCATGCATGCACACTTTTTGAACTAGAAAAAAAAGTTGAGCCAGCCTTAACTGCACTGAGTACTCTGAAGCACGTGCAGGCCTGTTTAAGTGCCAGAGAAGATCGAGAAAGAGGTTTTCATCGCTGTAGAGGCCCTGTGAGGTTGGTGCAAGCCTGTGTATGTGCGGGAAAGACCTGATAACTCCCTTTTTCCCTCCGAGGAATAGCTGTGTAGTGCATGCAGGCTTGTTTAAGTGCCACGTAATATCGAGAAAGCAGTTTTCACCACTGTGGTGGTCCTTTGACGCCCGTGGAAGCCTGTTTATGTGCGGGAACGAGTTGATAACGCCGTTTTAACCTCCAAAGAGGTACTATGAAGAAGGTGCAGGCCTGTTTAAGTGCCATACAAGATCGAGAAAGCAGTTTTCACCGCTGTTGAGGCCGTGTGAGGTGGGGTAAGCCCGTTTATGTGCGGGAAAGATCTGATAACGTCGTTTTAACCACCTAGGGGGTGTTGTGAAGCACGCGGATGCCTGTTTAAGTGGCAGAGAAGATCGAGAAAGCAGTTTTCACCACTGTGGAAGCCCTGTGAGGTTAGTGCAAGCCTGCATGTTTATGTGCAGAAAAGACATGATAACGCCGTTTTAACCTCCGAGGGAGTACTGTGAAGCACGTACAGGCCTGTTTAAGTGCCAGAGAAGATTGAGAAGCAGTTTTGACCATTGTGGAAGCCCTGTGAGGTTGGTGCAAGCTTGTTTATGTGCGGGAAAGACCTGATAACGCCGTTTTCACTTCCAAGGGTGTACTGTGAAGCACGTGCAGGCCTCTTTAACTGCCAGGGACGGTCGAGAAAGCAGTTTTCGCCACTGTGGAGGTCATGTGAGGCTCATGCAAGCCTGTTTATGTGCGGAAAAGACATGATAACACCGTTTTAACCTCCGAGGAGATGCTTTGAAGCACCTGTAGGCCTGTTTAAGTGCCAGGGACAGTGGAGAAAGCAGTTTTCACCACTGTGGAGGTCCTTTGAGTTTGGTGCAAGCCCGTTTATGTGCGGGAAGGACCTGACAACGCCGTTTTAACCTCCGAGGAGGCACTATGAAGCACGTGCAGGCCAGTTTAAGTGCCAAAGAAGATCGAGAAAGCAGTTTTCACCGCTGTTGAGGCCGTGTGATGTTGGTGCAAGCCCGTTTATTTGCGGGGAATCCTGATAAAGGAGTTTTAACCTCCGTGTAGGTGCTGAGAAACACGTGTAGGCCTGTTTAAAGTGTCAGGGAAGATCGAGAAAGCAGTTTTCACCGCTGTGAAAGCCCTGTGAGGTTGGTGCAAGCCTGTTGATGTGGGGGGACCATCTGTTAACGCCGTTTTAACCTCATAGCAGGCGCTGTGAAGCACGTGGAGCCCTGTTTAAGTGCCAGAGATGATCGAGAAAGCAGTTTTGACCGCTGTGGATGCCTTGTGAAGTTGGTGCAATCTTGTTTATGTGCGGGAAAGACCTGATACTACCGTGTTAACCTCGGGAGGATGTGCTTTGAAGCACGTGGTGGCCTGTTAAAGTGCCAGGGACGATCGAGAAAGCAGTGTGGAAGTCCTGTGAGGCTCGTGCAAGCCTGTTTATGTGCGGAATAGACCTGATGACGCCGTTTTAACCACCGAGGAGGTACTGTGAAGCACGTGCAGGCCTGTTTAAATGCCAGAGATGATCGAGAAAGCAGTTTTCACCACTGTGGAAGGCCTGTGCGGTGGTTCAAGCCTGTTTATGCGCGTAAAAGACCTGAGAACGCCTTTTTTAACCTCCGAGAGGGTACTGTGAAGCATGTGAAGGCCGGTTTAACTGCCAGAGAAGATCGAGAATGTAGTTTTCACCGTTGTAGAGGCCCTGTGAGGTTGGTGCACGCCTGTTTATGTGCGGGAAGGAACTGAGAACGCCGTTTAACCCCCCAAGGAATTGCTGTGAAGCACGTGTAGGCCTGTTTAAGTGCCAGAGAAGATCGAGAAAGCAGTTTTCACCACTATGGAAACACTGTGATGTTGGTGCACGCCTGTTCATGTGCGGAAAAGACCTGATAACGCTGTTTTAACCCCCGAGGGTAGCACGTGCAGGCCTGTTTAAGTGCCAGAGAAGATCGAGAATGCAGTTTTGACCGCTGTAGAGGCCCTGTGAGGTTGGTGCAAGCCTGTTAATCTGCGGGAAAGACCTGATAACACCGTTTTAACCTCCGAGGAGGTGCTGTGAAGAACGTGGAGACATGTTTAAGTGCCTGGGACGATCGAGAAAGCAGTTTTACCCACTGTGGAGGTCCTGTGAGGCTCGTGCAAGCCTGTTTATGTGCGGAAAACACCTGATTACGCCGTTTTAACCTCCGAATGGGTACTTTGATGCACGTCGAGACATGTTTAAGTGCCTGGGACGATCAACAAAGCAGTTTTCACCTCTGTGGAGGCTGTGTGAGCTAAGTGCAAGCATGTTTATGTGCGGCAAATCCAGGTAAAGCAGTTTTAACCTCCGAGTAGATCCTGTGAAGCAATTGTGTAGTCCTGTTTAAGTGCCAAGGATGATCGAGAAAGCAGTTTTCACCACTGTGGATGTCCTATGAGGCTCGGGTAAGCCTTTTTATGTGCGGGAAATCCTGATAAAGCAGTTTTAACCTCTGAGTAGGTGCTGTGAAGCACGTACAGGCCTGTGTAAGTGCCAGAGAAGATCGAGAAAGCAGTTTTGACCGCTGTGGAGACCCTGTGAGGCTCTTGCAAGCCTGTTTATGTGCTGGAAAGACCTGATACCACTGTTTTAACCGCGAAGGAGCTGTGAAGCATGTGGAGGCCGAGAAGCAAGTGCCAGAGAAGATCGAGAAAGCAACTGTGGAAGCCCTATGAAGTTGATGCAAGCCTGCTTATGTGCGGAAAGACCTGATAACGCCGTTTTCACTTCCGAGGGGGTGCTGTGAAGCACGTGTAGGCCTGTTTAAGTGCCATAGACGATCGAGAAAGGAGTTTTCACCACTGTTGAAGTCCTGTGATGCTCGTGCAAGCCTGTTTATGTGCGAGAAAGTCCTGATAACGCCGTTTTAACCTCTGAGTAGGTGCTGTGAAGCACGTACAGGCCTGTGTAAGTGCCAGAGAAGATCGAGAAAGCAATTTTGACCGCTGTGGAGGCCCTGTGAGCCTCTTGCAAGCCTGTTTATGTGCTGGAAAGTACTGATACCACTGTTTTAACCGCGGAGAAGGAGCTGTGAAGCACGTGGAGGCCGAGAAGCAAGTGCCAGAGAAGATCGAGAAAGCAACTGTGGAAGCCCTGTGAAGTTGATGCAAGCCTGCTTATGTGCGGAAAAGACCTGATAACGCCGTTTTCACTTCCGAGGGGTTACTGTCAAGCACGTGCAGGCCTCTTTTACTGCCAGGGACGGTCGAGAAAGCAGTTTTCGCTACTGTGGAGGTCGTGTGAGGCTCGTGCAAGCCTGTTTATGTGCGGAAAGACCTGATAACACCGTTTTAACCTCCGAGGAGATGCTTTGAAGCACGTGTAGGCCTGTTTAAGTACCAGGGACGGTCGACAAAGCAGTTTTCACCACTGTAGAGATCCTGTGAGGCTCATGTAAGCCTGTTTATGTGCGGAAAAGACATGATAACGCCGTTTTAACCTCCGAAGTGGTACTGTGAAGCACGTGCAGGCCTGTTTAAGTGACAGAGACGATCGAGAAAGCAGGTTTCACCACCTTTGAGGTTGGTGCAAGCCTGTTTATGTGCAGGAAAGACCTGATAACGCCGTTTTAACCTTCTAACAGGTACTGTTAAGCACGTGGAAGGCTTTAACGTGGCAGAGAAGATCGAAAAAGCAGTTTGCAGCGTTGTGGATGCCCTGTGAGGTTGGCGCAAGCCTGTTTTCGTGAGGGAAAGACCTGATAACGCCGTTTTAACCTCCGAGAAGGTGCTGTGAAGCACGTGGAGACGTGTTTAAGTGCCTGGGACGATCGACAAAGCAGTTTTCACCTCTGTGGATGCTGTGTGAGCTAAGTGCAAGCATGTTTATGTGCGGGAAATCCTGGTAAAGCAGTTTTAACCTCAGAGGAGATACTTTGAAGCACGTGTAGTCCTGTTTAAGTCCCAAGGATGATCGAGAAAGCAGTTTTCACCACTGTGGAGATCCTGTGAGGCTCGGGCAAGCCTGTTTATGTGCGGGAAATTCTGATAAAGCAGTTTCACCCACCGAGGGCGTGCTATGAAGCACGTGCAGGCCTGTTTAAGTGCCAGAGACTATCGAGAAAGCAGTTTTCACCACTGATGAAATGCTGTGATGCTCGTGCAAGCCTGTTTATGTGCGCGAAAGAACTGATAACGCCGTTTTAACCTCCGTGGAGATGCTTTGAAGCCCGTGTAGGCCTATTTAAGTGCCAGAGACGGTCGAGAAAGCAACTGTGGAGGACCTGTGAAGTTGATGCAAGCCAGCTTATGTGCGGAAAAGACCTCATAACACAGTTTTCACTTCCGAGGGGGTACTGTGAAGCACGTGCAGGCCTCTTTAACTGCCAGGGACGGTCGAAAAAGCAGTTTTCGCCACTGTGGAGGTCGTGTGAGGCTCGTGCATGCAAGACTGTTTATGTGCAGGAAAGACCTGATAACACCGTTTTAACCTCCGAGGAGATGCTTTGAAGCACGTGTAGGCCTGTTTAAGTGCCAGGGACGGTCGAGAAAACAGTTTTCACCACTGTGGAAGTCCTGAGCCTGTTTATGTGCGGAAAAGACATGATAACGCCGTTTTAACCTCCGATGGGGTGCTGTGAAGCACGTACAGGCCTGTTTAAGTGTCAGAGTAGATCGAGAATGCAGTTTTGACCGATGTGGAAGCCCTGTGAGGTTGTTGCAAGCTTGTTTATGTGCTGAAAATACCTGATAACACCGTTTTAACCTCCGAGGTGGTGCTGTGAAGCACGTACAGGCTTGTTTAAGTGGCACAGAAGATCGAGAAAGCAGTTTTGTCCACTGTGGAGGCCCTGTGATGTTGGTGCAAACCTGTTTATGTGCGGGAAAGACCTGATAACGCCGTTTTAACATGCAAGTGGGTACTGTGATGCACGTGCAGGCCGGTTTCTGTGGCAGAGAAGAACCAGAAAGCAGTTTTCACCGCTGTGGAGGCCCTGTGTGGTTGGTGGAAGCCTGTTTATGTGCGGATAAAAACGTTTTAACCACCTAGGAGCTACGGTGAAGCACGTGGAGGCCTGTTTAATTGCCAGAGAAGATCGAGAAAGCAGTTTTCACCGCTGTGGAGGCCCTGTGTGGTTGGTGGAAGCCTGTTTATGTGCGGGGAAAACCTGATAACGCCGTTTTAACCACCTAGGAGATACGGTAAAGCACGTTGAGGCCTGTTTAATTGCCAGAGAAGATCGAGAAAGCAGTTTTCATCGCTGTGAAGGCCCTGTGTGGTTGGTGGAAGCCTGTTTATGTGCGGGAAAAACCTGATAACGCCGTTTTAACCACCTAGGAGATACGGTAAAGCACGTTGAGGCCTGTTTAATTGCCAGAGAAGATCGAGAAAGCAGTTTTTACCACTGTGGAAGCACTGTGAGGTTAATGCAAGCCTGTTTCTGTGCGTAAAAGACCTGATACCACTGTTTTAACCTCGGAGGAGGAGTTGTGAAGCACGTGGATGCCGGTTTAAGTGCCAGAGAAGATCGAGAAAGCAACTGTTCAAGCCATGTGAGGTTAGTGTAAGCCTGTTTATGCGCAGAAAAGATCTGGTAACGCCGTTTTCACTTCCGAGGGGGTACTGTGAAGCACGTCCTTAACTGCCAGGGACGGTGGAGAAAATCGGCACTGTGGAGGTCGTGTGAGGCTCGTGCAAGCCTGTTTATGTGCGGGAAAGACCCGTTTGAACCTCCGCGGAGAAGCTTTGAAGCACGTGTAGGCCTGTTTAAGTGCTAGGGACGGTTGAGAATGCAGTTTTCACCACTGTGGAGGTCCTGTGAGGCTCGTACTAGCCTGTTTATGTGCGGGAAATCCTGATAAAGCAGTTTTAACCTCCGAGGGCGTGCTATGAAGCACGTGTAGGCCTGTTTAAGTGCCAAGGACGGTCAAGAAAGCACTGTTGAAGTCCTGTGATACTCGTGCAAGCTTGTTTATGTGCGGGAAAGACATGACAACACCGTTTTAACCTCCGAGGAGGTGCTGTGAAACACGTGGAGACATGTTTAAGTGCCTGGGACGATCGACAAAGCAGTGTTCACCTCTGTGGAGGCTGTGTGAGCTAAGTGCAAGCATGTTTATGTGCGGGAAATCCTGGTAAAGCAGTTTTAACCTCCGAGGAGATCCTGTGAAGCACGTGTAGTCCTGTTTAAGTGCCAAGGATGATCGAGAAAGCAGTTTTCACCACTGTGGAGGTCCTGTGAGAATCGGGCAAGCCTGTTTATGTGCGGGAAATCCTGATAAAGCAGTTTTAACCTCCGAGGGCGTGCTATGAAGCACGTGTAGGCCTGTTTAAGTGCCATAGACGATCGAGATAGCAGTTTTCACCACGTGATACAACTCAGACAATGCACAA
This sequence comes from Agelas oroides, assembly GCA_949130485.1. Classification (NCBI taxonomy): domain Eukaryota; kingdom Metazoa; phylum Porifera; class Demospongiae; order Agelasida; family Agelasidae; genus Agelas; species Agelas oroides. The sequence continues at coordinate 5,766,918 of OX422191.1, read as the reverse complement.
TTGCTTTATTGTCTCTACTGAGCATCCGTGCACATTGAATCATGAATAGGAACGCAATCGGTCAGTCATTATGCCGCAAAGTCTAACCTTGTTTCTAGTCTTCACTCAGTGTCTGTTGCTTGCAGCACAAAATGTATACTTTCAAACCACAATTGTTGAAGTCCTGTGATGCTCGTGAAAGCCTGTTTATGTGGGAGAAAGTCCTGATAACGCCGTTTTAACCTCTGAGTAGGTGCTGTGAAGCACGTACAGTCCTGTTTAAGTGCCAGAGAAGATCGAGAAAGCAGTTTTGACCGCTGTGGAGGCCCTGTGAGGCTCTTGCAAGCCTATTTATGTGCTGGAAAGACCTGATACCACTGTTTTAACCGCGAAGGAGGAGCTGTGAAGCACGTGGAGGCCGGTTTAAGTGCCAGAGAAGATCGAGAAAGCAACTGTGGAAGCCCTGTGAAGTTGATGCAAGCCTGCTTATGTGCGGAAACAACCCGTTTTCACTTACGAGGAGGTACTGTGAAGCACGTGCAGGCCTCTTTAACTGCCAGGGACGGTCGAGAAAGCAGTTTTCGCCACTGTGGAGGTCGTGTGAGGCTCGTGCAAGCCAGTTTATGTGCTGGAAAGACCTGATACCACTGTTTAATCCGCGGAGGAGGAGCTCTGAAGCAGGTGGAGGCTGGTTTAAGTGCCAGAGAAGATCGACAAAGCAACTGTGGAAGCCCTGTGAAATTGATGCAAGTCTGCTTATGTGCGTAAAAGACCTGATAACGCCGTTTTCACTTCCGAGGGGGTACTGTGAAGCACGTGCAATCCTCTTTAACTGCCAGGGACGGTCGAGAAAGCAGTTTTCGCCACTGTGGAGGTCGTGTGACGCTCGTGCAAGCCTGTTTATGTGCGGGAAAGACCTGATAACACAGTTTTAACCTCCGAGGAGATGTTTTGAGGCACGTATGGGCCTGTTTAGGTGCCAGGGACGGCCGAGAAAGCAGTTTTCACCACTGTGGAGGTCCTGTGAGGCTCGTGCAAACCTGTTTATGTTCGGGAAAGACTTGAAAATGCCGTTTTAACCTCCGATTGTGTGCTGTGAAGCACGTTCAAGCCTGTTCAAGTTCCAGAGAAGATCGAGAAAGCTGTTTTCAGCGCTTTGGGGGCCGTGTGAGATTGGTGCAAACCTGTTTATGTGCGGAAAAGACTTGATAACGCCGTTTTAGCCTCCGAGGGGATGTTATGAAGCACGTTTACGCCTGTGTAAAGGCCAGGGGAGATGTAGAAAGAAGTTTTCACCACTGTGGAAGTCCTGTGAGTCTCGTGCAAGCCTGTTTATGTGCGGGAAAGACCTGATAACGCCGTTCTGACTTCCGAGGGGTTACTGTGAAGCACGTCTTTAACTGCCAGGGACGGTGGAGAAAATCGGCACTGTGGAGGTCGTGTGATGCTCGTGCAAGCCTGTTTATGTGCGGGAAAGGCCCGTTTGAACCTCCGAGGAGATGCTTTGAAGCACGTGTAGGCCTGTTTAAGTGCCAGGGACGGTCGAGAAAGCAGTTTTCACCACTGTGGAGGTGCTGTGAGGCTCGTGCAAACCTGTTTATGTTCGGGAAAGACTTTAAAAAGCCGTTTTAACCTCCGATTGTGTGCTGTGAAGCACGTTCAAGCCTGTTCAAGTTCCAGAGAAGATCGAGAAAGATGTTTTCAGCGCTTTGGGGGCCGTGTGAGATTGGTGCAAACCTGTTTATGTGCGGAAAAGACCTGATAACGACGTTTTAGCCTCCGAGGGGATGTTATGAAGCACGTTTACGCCTGTGTAAAGGCCAGGGGAGATGTATAGAGAGAAGTTTTCACCACTGTGGAAGTCCTGTGAGGCTCGTGCAAGCCTGTTTATGTGCGGAAATGACCTGATAACGCCGTTCTGACTTCCGAGGTGGTTACTGTGAAGCACGTCTTTAACTGCCAGGGACGGTGGAGAAAATCGGCACTGTGGAGGTCGTGTGATGCTCGTGCAAGCCTGTTTATGTGCGGGAAAGGCCCGTTTGAACCTCCGAGGAGATGCTTTGAAGCACGTGTAGGCCTGTTTAAGTGCCAAGGACGGTCGAGAAAGCAGTTTTCACCACTGTGGAGGTCCTGTGAGGATCGTACAAGCCAGTTTTATGTGCGGAAAAGACCTGGTAACGCCGCTTTAACATCCGAGTTGGTACTGTGATGCACTTGCAGGCCTGTTTAAGTGGCAGAGAAGATCGAGAAAGCACTTTTCACCACTGTGGAAGCCCTGTGAGGTTAGTTCAAGCCTGCATGTTTATGTGCAAAGACATGATAACGCCGTTTTAACCTCCGAGGGAGTACTGTGAAGCACGTACAGGCCTGTTTAAGTGGCAGAGAAGATCGAGAAAGCAGTCTTCACCACTGTGGAAGCCCTGTGAGGTTAGTGCAAGCCTGCATGTTTATGTGCAAAAAAGACATGGTAACGCCGTTTTAACCTCCGAGGGAGTACTGTGAAGCACGTACAGGCCTGTTTAAGTGCCAGAGAAGATTGAGAAAGCAGTTTTGACCGCTGTGGAAGCCCTGTGAGGTTGGTTCAAGCTTGTTTATGTGCGGGAAAGACCTGATAACGCCGTTTTCACTTCCAAGGGTGTACTGTGAAGCACGTGCAGGCCTCTTTAACTGACAGGGACGGTCGAGTAAGCAGTTTTCGCCACTGTGGAGGTCGTGTGAGGCTCGTGCAAGCCTGTTTATGTGCGGGAAAGGCTTGATAACACCGTTTTAACCTCCGAGGAGATGCTTTGAAGCACCTGTAGGCCTGTTTAAGTGCCAGGGACGGTTGAGAAAGCAGTTTTCACCACTGTGGAGGTCCTGTGAGGCCCTACAAGTCTGTTTATGTGCGGAAAAGACCTGATAAAGCCGTTTTAACCTCCGAGGAGGTGCTGTGAAGCACGTGCAGGGCTGTTAAATGCCAGAGAAGATCAAGAAATGAGTTTTCTCCTCTGTGGAGGCCCTGTGATGTTGGTGCAAGCCTGTTTATGTGCGGGAAAGACCTGATAACGCCGTTTTAACCACCTAGGGGCTACGGTGAAGCACGTGGAGGCCTCTTTCAGTGCCATGGACGATCGAGAAAGAAGTTTTCACCACTGTTGAAGTCCTGTGATGCTCGTGCAATCTTGTTTATGTGCGAGAAAGACCTGATAACGCCGTTTTAACGCCTGAGTAGGTGCTGTGAAGCACGTACAGGCCTGTTTAAGTGCCAGAGAAGATCGAGAAAGCAGTTTTGACCGCTTTGGAAGCCCTATCAGGTTGGTGCAAGCTTGTGCCTGATACCACCGTTTTAACCCCGGAGGGGGAGCTGTGAAGCACATGGACGCCTGATTAAGTGCCAGGGACGATCGAGAAAGCAGTTTTCCCCACTGTGGAGGTCGTATGTGGGTCGTGCAAGCCTGTTCATGTGCGGGAAAGACCTGATAACACCGTTTTAACCTCCGAGGAGATGCTTTGAGGCACGTGTAGGCCTGTTCCCAGGGACGGTCGAGAAAGCTGTTTTCACCATCGTGGAGGTCCTGTGAGGCTCGTGCAAGCCTGTTTATGTACGGAAAAGACATGATAACGCCGTTTTAACCTCCGAGGGGGTACTGTGATGCACGTACAGGCCTGTTTAAGTGCCAGAGAAGATCGAGAAAGCAGTTTTCACCGCTGTGGAAGCCCTGTGAGGGTGGTGCGAGCTTGTTTATGTGCGGGAAAGGCCTGATAACGCCGTTTTAACCTTCTAAGAGGTACAGTGAAGCACGTGCAGGGCTTTTAACGTGGCAGAGAAGATCGAGAAAGCAGTTTGCACCGATGTGGTTGCCCTGTGAGGTTGGTGCAAGCATGTTCATGTGAGGGAAAGACCCGTTTTAACCTCCGAGGAGGTGCTGTGAAGCACGTGGAGACATGTTTAAGTGCCTGGTACGATCGACAAAGCAGTTTTCACCTCTGTAGGGGCTGTGTGAGCTAAGTGCAAGCATGTTTATGTGCGGGAAATCCTGGTAAAGCAGTTTTAACCTCCGAGGAGATCCTGTGAAGCACGTGTAGTCCTGTTTAAGTGCCAAGGATGATCGAGAAAGCAGTTTTCACCACTGTGGAGATCCTGTGAGGCTCGGGCAAGCCTGTTTATGTGCGGGAAATCCTGATAAAGCAGTTTTAACCTCCGAGGGCGTGCTATGAAGCACGTGTAGGCCTGTTTAAGTGCCATAGACGATCGAGATAGCAGTTTTCACCACGTGACACAGCTCAGACAATGCACAATTGCTTTATTGTCTCTACTGAGCATCCGTGCACATTGAATCATGAATAGGAACACAATCGGTCAGTCATTATGCCGCAAAGTCTAACCTTGTTTCTAGTCTTCACTCAGTGTCTGTTGCTTGCAGCACAAAATGTATACTTTCAAACCACAATTGTTGAAGTCCTGTGATGCTCGTGCAAGCCTGTTTATGTGTGAGAAAGTCCTGATAACGCCGTTTTAACCTCTGAGTACGTGCTGTGAAGCACGTACAGGCCTGTTTAAGTGCCAGAGAAGATCGAGAAAGCAGTTTTGACAGCTGTGGAGGCCCTGTGAGGCTCTTGCAAGCCTGTTTATGTGCTGGAAAGACCTGATACCACTGTTCTAACCGCGGAGGAGGAGCTGTGAAGCACGTGGAGGCCGGTTTAAGTGCCAGAGAAGATCGAGAAAGCAACTGTGGAAGCCCTGTGAAGTTGATGCAAGCCTGCTTATGTGCGTAAAAGACCTGATAACGCCGTTTTCACTTCCGAGGGAGTACTGTGAAGCACGTGCAGGCCTCTTTAACTGCCAGGGAAGGTCGAGAAAGCAGTTTTCGCCACTGTGGAGGTCGTGTGAGGCTCCTGCAAGCCTGTTTATGTGCGGGAAAGACCCGTTTGAACCTCCGAGGAGATGCTTTGAAGCACGTGTAGGCCTGTTTAAGTGCCAGGTACGGTCGAGAAAGCAGTTTTCACCACTGCGGAGGCACTGTGAGGCTCGTGCAAGCCTGCTTATGAGCGGAAAAGACATGATAACGCCGTTTTAACCTCTGCTGGGGTACTGTGGAGCACGTACAGGCCTGTTTAAGTGCCAGAGTAGATCGAGAATGCAGTTTTGACCGCTGTGGAAGCCCTATCAGGTTGGTGCAAGCTTGTTTATGTGCGGGAAAGGCCTGATACCACCGTTTTAACCCCGGAGGGAGAACTGTGAAGCACATGGACGCCTGATTAAGTGCCAGGGACGATCGAGAAAGCAGTTTTCCCCACTGTGGAGGTCGTATGAGGGTCGTGCAAGCCTGTTCAATTGCGGGAATGACCTGATAACACCGTTTTAACCGCCGAGGAAATGCTTTGAGGCACGTGTAGGCCTGTTTAAGTACCAGGGACGGTCGAAAAAGCTGTTTTCACCATCGTGGAGGTCCTGTGAGGCTCGTGCAAGCCTGTTTATGTCCGGAAAAGACATGATAACGCCGTTTTAACCTCCGAGGGGGTACTGTGATGCACGTACAGGCCTGTTTAAGTGCCAGAGAAGATCGAGAAAGCAGTTTTCACCGCTGTGGAAGCCCTGTGAGGGTGGTGCGAGCTTGTTTATGTGCGGGAAAGGCCTGATAACGCCGTTTTAAACTTCTAAGAGGCACTGTGAAGTACGTGCAAGGCTTTTAACGTGGCAGAGAAGATCGAGAAAGCAGTTTGCACCGTTGTGGATGCCCTGTGAGGTTGCTGCAAGCATGTTTATGTGAGGGAAAGACCCGTTTTAACCTCCGAGGAGGTGCTGTGAAGCACGTGGAGACATGTTTAAGTGCCTGGTACGATCGACAAAGCAGTTTTCACCTCTGTAGGGGCTGTGTGAGCTAAGTGCAAGCATGTTTATGTGCGGGAAATCCTGGTAAAGCAGTTTTAACCTCCGAGGAGATCCTGTGAAGCACGTGTAGTCCTGTTTAAGTGCCAAGGATGATCGAGAAAGCAGTTTTCGCCACTGTGGAGGTCCTGTGAGGCTCGGGCAAGCCTGTTTATGTGCGGGAAATCCGGAATAAAGCAGTTTTAACCTTCGAGGGCGTGCTATGAAGCACGTGTAGGCCTGTTTAAGTGCCATAGACGATCGAGATAGCAGTTTTCACCACGTGATACAACTCAGACAATGCACAATTGCTTTATTGTCTCTACTGAGCATCCGTGCACATTGAATCATGAATAGGAACGCAATCGGTCAGTCATTATGCCGCAAAGTCTAACCTTGTTTCTAGTCTTCACTCAGTGTCTGTTGCTTGCAGCACAAAATGTATACTTTCAAACCACAATTGTTGAAGTCCTGTGATGCTCGTGCAAGCCTGTTTATGTGCGAGAAAGTCCTGATAACGCCGTTTTAACCTCTGAGTAGGTGCTGTGAAGCACGTACAGTCCTGTTTAAGTGCCAGAGAAGATCGAGAAAGCAGTTTTGACCGCTGTGGAGGCCCTGTGAGGCTCTTGCAAGCCTATTTATGTGCTGGAAAGGCCTGATACCACTGTTTTATCCGCGGAGGAGGAGCTGTGGCCGGTTTAAGTGCCAGAGAAGATCGAGAAAGCAACTGTGGAAACCCTGTGAAGTTGATTCAAGCCTGCTTATGTGCATAAAAGACCTGATAACGCCGTTTTCACTTCTGAGGGGGTACTGTAAAGAACGTGCAGGCCTCTTTAACTGCCAGGGAAGGTGGAGAAAGCAGTTTTCGCCACTGTGGAGGTCGTGTGTGGATTGTGCAAGCCTGTTTATATGCGGGAAAGGCCTGATACCACCGTTTTAACCTCGGAGGGGGTGCTGTGAAGCACGCCCAGGCCTGCTTAAGTGACAGGGACGATCGAGAAAGCAGTTTTGACCACTGTGGAAGCCCAGAGAGGTTAGTGCAAGTCTGTTTATGTGCGGGAAAGACCTTATAACGCCGTTTTAACCTCCGAGGAGATACTGTGAAGCACGAGCGGGCCTGTTTATGTGGCAGTGAAGATCGAGAAACCAGTTTGCACCGTTGTGGATGCCCTGTGAGATTGGTGCAAGCCTGTTTATGTGTGGGAAAGACCTGTTAACGCCGTTTAACCTCCGAGGAGGTGCTGTGAAGCACGTGGAGACATGTTTAAGTGCCTGGGACGATCGACAAAGCTGTTTTCATCTCTCTGGAGGCTGTGTGAGCTAAGTGCAAGCATTTTATGTGCAAGAAATTGTGGTAAAGCATTTTTAACCTCCGTGGAGATCTTGTGAAGCACCTCGGAGGGGATGCTGTGACGCACATGAACGCCTGATTAAGAGCCAGGGACGATCGAGGGAACAGTTTTTCCCACTGTGGAGGTCCTGTGAGGCTCGTGCAAGCCTGTTTTATGTGCGGAAAAGACCTGATAACGCCGCTTTAACATCCGAGCTGGTACTGTGATGCACTTGCAGGCCTGTTTAAGTGGCAGAGAAGATCGAGAAAGCACTTTTCACCACTGTGGAAGCCCTGTGAGGTTAGTGCAAGCCTGCATGTTTATGTACAGAAAAGACATGATAACGCAGTTTTAGCCTCCGAGGGAGTACTGTGAAGCACGTACATGCCTGTTTAAGTGCCAGAGAAGATTGAGAAAGCAGTTATGACCGCTGTGGAAGCCCTGTGAGGTTGGTGCAAGCTTGTTTATGTACGGTAAACACCTGATAACGCCGTTTTCACTTCCCAGGGTGTACTGTAAAGCACGTGCAGGCCTCTTTAACTGCCAGGGACGGTCGAGAAAGCAGTTTTCGCCACTGTGGAGGTCGTGTGAGGCTCGTGCAAGCCTGTTTATGTGCGGGAAAGACTTGAATAACAACGTTTTAACCTCCGAGGAGATGCTTTGAAGCACGTGTAGGCCTGTTTAAGTGCCAGGGACGATGGAGAAAGCAGTTTTCACCACAGTGGAGGTCCTGTGAGGCTCGTACAAGTCTGTTTATGTACGACCTGAAGACCTGATAAAGCCGTTTAACCTCCGAGGAGGTGCTGTGAAGCACGTGCAGGGCTGTTAAGTGCCAGAGAAGGTCAAGGAAGCAGTTTTCTCCATTGTGGAGACCCTGTGATGTTGGTGATAGCCTGTTTATGTGCGGGAAAGACCTGATAACGCCGTTTTAACCTCCGAGGAGGTACTGTGAAGCACGTGCAGTCCTGTTTATGTGGCAGAGAAGATCTAGAAAGCAGTTTTCATCGCTGAGGAAGCCCTGTGAGGTTGGTGTAAGCTTGTTTATGTGCGGGAATGACCAGATAACGCCGTTTTAACCTCCGAGGGTGTACTGTGAAGCACGTACAGGCCTGTTTAAGAGCCAGAGAAGATTGAGAAAGCAGTTTTGTCCGCTGTGGAAGCCCTGTGATGTTGGTGCAAGCTTGTTTATGTCCTTGAAAGACCTGATTCCACTGTTTTAACCTCGGAGGAGGAGCTGTGAAGCACGAGGATGCCGGTTTAAGTGCCAAAGAATATCGAGAAAGCAACTGTGGAAGCCCTGTGAAGTTGATGCAAGCCTGTTTATGTGCCGAAAAGACCTGATAACGCCGTTTTCACTTCCGAGGGGGTACTGTGAAGCACGTGCAGTCCTCTTTAACTGCCAGGGACGGTCGAGAAAGCAGTTTTCGCCACTGTGGAGGTCGTGTGACGCTCGTGCAAGCCTGTTTATGTGCGGGAAAGACCTGATAACACAGTTTTAACCTCCGAGGAGATGCTTTGAGGCACGTATGGGCCTGTTTAAGTGCCAGGGACGGTCGAGAAAGCAGTTTTCACCACTGTGGAGGTCCTGTGAGGCTCGTACAAACTTGTTTATGTGCGGGAAAGACTTGAAAAAGCCGTTTAACCTCCGATTGTGTGCTGTGAAGCACGTTCAAGCCAGTTCAAGTGCCAGAGAAGGTCGAGAAAGCAGTTTTCACCGCTTTGGGGGCCGTGTGAGATTGGTGCACACCTGTTTATGTGCGAGAAATCTTGATTATGCAGTTTAAACCACCGAGGGGATGTTATGAAGCACGTTTACGCCTGTGTAAAGGCCAGGGGAGATGCAGAAAGAAGTTTTCACCACTGTGGAAGTCCTGTGAGGCTCGTGCAAGCCTGTTTATGTGCGGGAAAGACCTGAGAACGCCGTTTTCACTTCCGAGGGGGTACTGTTAAGCACGTTCAGGCTTCTTTAACAGCCAGGGATGGTCGAGAAAGCAGTTTTCGCCGCTATGGAAGTAGTGTGAGGCTCGTGCAAGCCTGTTTATTTGCGAGAAAGACCCGTTTGATCCTCCGAGGAGATGCTTTCAAGCACGTGTAGGCCTGTTTAAGTGACACGAACGGTCGAGAAATAGGTTTTCACCACAGTTGAAGTCCTGTGATACTCGTGCAAGCTTGTTTATGTGCGCGAAAGACCTGACAACACCATTTTAACCTCCGAGGAGATGCTTTGAAGCCCGTGTAGGCCTGTTTAAGAGCCAGGAACGGTCGAGAAAGCAGTTTTCACCACTGCGGAGGTACTGTGAGGCTCGTGCAAGCCTGCTTATGTGCGGAAAAGACATGATAACGCCGTTTAAACCTCTGCTGGGGTACTCTGAAGCACGTACAGGCCTGTTTAAGTTCCAGAGTAGATCGAGAATGCAGTTTTGACCGCTGTGGAAGCCCTATCAGGTTGGTGCAAGCTTGTGCCTGATACCACCGTTTTAACCCCGGAGGGGAAGCTGTGAAGCACATGGACGCCTGATTAAGTGCCAGGGACGATCGAGAAAGCAGTTTTCCCCACTGTGGAGGTCGTATGAGGGTCGTGCAAGCCTGTTTATGTGCGGGAAAGACCTGATAACACCGTTTTAACCTCCGAGGAGATGCTTTGAGGCACGTGTAGGCCTGTTCCCAGGGACGGTCGAGAAAGCTGTTTTCACCATCGTGGAGGTCCTGTGAGGCTCGTGCAAGCCTGTTTATGTCCGGAAAAGACATGATAACGCCGTTTTAACCTCCGAGGGGGTACTGTGAAGCACGTACAGGCCTGTTAAGTGCCAGAGAAGATCGAGAAAGCAGTTTTCACCGCTGTGGAAGCCCTGTGAGGGTGGTGCGAGCTTGTTTATGTGCGGAAAGGCCTGATAACGCCGTTTTAACCTTCTAAGAGGTACAGTGAAGCACGTGCAGGGCTTTTAACGTGGCAGAGAAGATCGAGAAAGCAGTTTGCACCGTTGTGGATGCCCTGTGAGGTTGGTGCGAGCCTGTTTATGTGCGGAAAAGACCTGGTGACGCCGCTTTAACATCCGAGTTGGTACTGTGATGCACTTGCAGGCCTGTTTTAGTGGCAGAGAAGATCGAGAAAGCAGTTTTCACCACTGTGGAAGCCCTGTGAGGTTAGTGCAAGCCTGCATGTTTATGTGCAGAAAAGACATGATAACGCCGTTTTAGCCTCCGAGGGAGTACTTTGAAGCACGTACAAGCCTGTTTAAGTGCCAGAGAAGATTGAGAAAGCAGTTTTGACCGCTGTGGAAGCCCTGTGAGGTTGGTGCAAGCTTGTTTATGTGCGGGATAGACCTGATAACGCCGTTCTCACTTCCAAGGGTGTACTGTGAAGCACGTGCAGGCCTCTTTAACTGCCAGGGACGGTCGAGAAAGCAGTTTTCGCCACTGTGGAGGTCGTGTGACACGCGTTCAAACCTGTTTATGTGCGGGAAAGACTTGAAAAAGCCGTTTTAACCTCCGATTGTGTGCTGTGAAGCACGTTCAAGCCTGTTCAAGTGGCAGAGAAGATCGAGAAAGCACCGCTTTGGGGGCCGTATGAGATTGGTGCAATCCTGTTTATGTGCGAGAAATCCTGATTATGCAGTTTAAACCACCGAGGGGATGTTGTGAAGCACGTTTACGCCTGCGTAAAGGCCAGGGGAGATGCAGAAAGAAGTTTTCACCACTGTGGAAGTCCTATGAGGCTCGTGCAAGCCTGTTTATGTGCGGGAAAGACCTGATAACGCCGTTGTCACTTCCGAGGGGGTACTGTGAAGCACGTGCAGACGTTTAAGTGCCAGAGAAGATCGAAAAAGCAGTTTTGACCGCTCTGTAGGCCATGTGAGGTTGGTGCAAACTTGTTTATATGCTTTAAAGACTTGATACCACTGTTTTAACCGCGGAGGAGGAGCTGTGAAACACGTGGAGGCCAGTTTAATTGCCAGAGAAGATCGAGAAAGCAACTGTGGAAGCCCTGTTAAGTTGATGCAAGCCTGCTTATGTGCGTAAAAGACCTGATAACGCCGTTTTCACTTCCGAGGGGGTACTGTGAAGCACGTCTTTAACTTCCAGGGACGGTGGAGAAAATCGGCACTGTGGAGGTCGTATGAGGCTCGTGCAAGCCTGTTTATGTGCGGGAAAGACCCGTTTGAACCTCCGAGGTGATGCTTTGAAGCACGTGTAGGCCTGTTTAAGTGCCAGGGACGTCGAGAAAGCAGTTTTCACCACTGTTGAAGTCCTGTGATACTCGTACAAGCCTGTTTTTGTGCGGGAAATCCTGATAAAGCAGTTTTAACCTCCGAGGGCATGCTATGAAGCACGTGTAGGCCTGTTTATGTGCCAGGGACGGTCGAAAAAGCAGTTTTCACCACTGTTAAAGTCCTGTGATACTCGTGCAAGCATGTTTATGTGCGGCAAAGACCTGACAACACCGTTTTAACATCCGAGGAGATGCTTTGAGGCCCGTGTAGGCCTGTTTAAGTTCCAGGGACGGTGAAGAAAGCAGTTTTCACCACTGCGGAGGTAATGTGAGGCTCGTGCAAGCCTGCTTATGTGCGGAAAAACATGATAACACCGTTTTAACCTCTGCTAGAGTGCTATGAAGCACGTACAGGCCTGTTTAAGTGTCAGAGTAGATCGAGAATGCAGTTTTGACCGCTGTGGAAGCCCTATCAGGTTGGTGCAAGCTTGTGCCTGATACCACCGTTTTAACCCCGGAGGGGGAGCTTTGAAGCACATGGACGCCTGATTAAGTGCCAGGGACGATCGAGAAAGCAGTTTTCCCCACTCTGGAGGTCGTATGAGGGTCGTGCAAGCCTGTTTATGTCCGGAAAAGACATGATAACGCCGTTTCAAACTCCGAGGGGGTACTGTGAAGCACGTACAGGCCTCTTTAAGTGTCAGAGAAGATCGAGAAAGCAGTTTTCACCGCTGTGGAGGCCCTGTGAGGCTCTTGCAAGCCTGTTTATGTTCTGGAAATACCTGATACCACAGTTTTAACCGCGGAGGAGGAACTATGAAGCACGTGGAGGCCGGTTTAAGTGCCAGAGAAGATCGAGAAAGCAACTGTGGAAGCCCTGTGAAGTTGATGCAAGCCTGCTTATGTGCGGAAAAGACACGTTTTCACTTCCGATGAGATACTGTGAAGCACGTGCAGGCCTCTTTAACAGCCAGGGACGGTCGAGAAAGCAGTTTTCGACACTGTGGAGGTCGTGTGAGGCTCGTGCAAGCCTGTTTATATGCGGGAAAGGCCTGATACCACCGTTTTAACCTCGGAGGGGGTGCTGTGAAGCACACGCAGCCCTGTTTAAGTGACAGGAAAGATCGAGAAAGCAGTTTTGATCATTGTGGAGGCCCTTTGAGGTTGGTGCAAGCCTGTTTATGTGCGGGAAAGACCTGATAACACCGTTTCAACCTCCGAAGAGGTGCTGTGAAGCACGTGGAGACATCTTTAAGTGCCTGGGACGATCGACAAAGCAGTTTTCACCTCTGTGGAGGCTGTGTGAGCTAAGTGCAAGCATGTTGTGTGCGGGAAATTGTGGTAAAGCAGTTTTAACCTCCGAGGAGATCCTGTGGAGCACGTGAAGCCCTGTTTAAGTGCCAAGCCTGTTTATGTGCGGAAAATCCTGATTAAGGAGTTTTAACCTCCGAGGGCGTGCTATGAAGCACCTGTAGGCTTGTTTAAGTACCACAGACGAGCGAGAAAGCAGTTTTCACCACTGTTGAAGTCCTGTGATGCTCGAGCAAGCCTGTTTACGTGCGAGAAAGACCTGATAACGCCGTTTTAACCTGTGAGTAGGTGATGTGAAGCATGTACAGGCCTGTTCAAGTGCCAGAGAAGATCGAGAAAGCAGTTTTCACCGCTTTGGGGGCCGTGTGAGATTTGTGCAAACTTGTTTATGTGCGAGAAATGCTGATTATGCAGTTTAAACCACCGAGGGGATGTTATGAAGCACGTTTACGCCTGTGTAAAGGCCAGGGGAGATGTAGAAAGAAGTTTTCACCACTGTGGAAGTCCTGTGAGGCTCGTGCAAGCCTGTTTATGTGCGGGAAATCCTAATCAAGCAGTTTTAACCTCCGAGGGGGTACTGTGAAGCACGTGTAGGCCTGTTTAAGTGCCTGAGAAGATCGAAAAAGCAGTTTTCACCCCTGTGGAGGTCCTGTGAGGCTCGTACAAGCCTGTTTATGTGCGGGAAATCCTAATCAAGCATCTTTAACCTCCGAGTACGTGCTATGAAGCACGTGTAGGCCTGTTTAAGTGCCAGGGACGGTCGAGAAAGCAGTTTTCACTACTGCGGAGGTACTGTGAGGCTCATGCAAGCCTGCTTATGTGCAGAAAAGACATGATAACGCCGTTTTAACCTCTGCTGGGGTACTGTGAAGCACGTACTGGCCTGTTTATGTGCCAGAGTAGATCGAGAATGCAGTTTTAACCGCTGTGGAAGCCCTATCAGGTTGATTCAAGCTTGTTTATGTGCGTGAAAGGCCTGATACCACCGTTTTAATCCCGAAGGGGGAGCTGTGAAGCACATGGACACCTGATTAAGTACTAGGGACGATCGAGAAAGCAGTTTTCCCCACTCTGGAGGTCGTATGAGGCTCGTGCAAGCCTGTTTATGTGCGGGAAAGACCTGATAACACCGTTTTAACCTCCGAGGAGATGCTTTGAGGCACGTGTAGGCCTGTTTAAGTACCAGGGACGTTCCAGAAAGCTGTTTTCACCATCGTAGAGGTCCTGTGAGGCTCGTGCAAGCCTGTTTATGTCCAGAAAAGACGTGATAACACCGTTTTAACCTCCGAGGGGGTACAGTGAAGCACGTACAGGCCTGTTTAAGTGCCAGAGAAATTGACCCGGTGAGGTTGGTTCAAGCTTGTTTATGTGCGGGAAAGACCTGATAACGCCGTTTTAACCTCTGAGGGGGTACTGTGAAGCACGTACCGGCCTGTTTAAGTGCCTGAGAAATTCAGAAAGCAGTTTACACTGCTGTGTAAGTGCTGTGAGGTTGCTGCAAGCATGTTTATGTGCGGGAAAGACCTGATAACGCCGTTTTAACATCCGAGGGGGTACTGTGAAGCACGTACAAGCCTGTTTAAGTGCCAGAGAAATTGACCCTGTGAGGTTGGTGCAAGCCTGTTTATGTGCGGGAAAGACCTGATAACGCCGTTTTAACCTCCGAGGGGGTACTGTGAAGAACGTACAGGCCTGTTTAAGAGCCAGAGAAGATTGAGAAAGCAGTTTTGTCCGCTGTGGAAGCCCTGTGAGGTTGGTGCAAGCTTGTTTATGTCCTGGAAAGACCTGATACCACTGTTTTAACCTCGGAGGAGGAGCTGTGAAGCACGAGGATGCCGGTTTAAGTGCCAAAGAATATCGAGAAAGCAACTGTGGAAGTCCTGTGAAGGTGATGCAAGCCTGTTTATGTGCGGAAAAGACCTGATAACGCCGTTTTCACTTCCGAGGGGGTACTGTGAAGCACGTGCAGTCCACTTTAACTACCAGGGACGGTCGAGTAAGCAGTTTTCACCACTGTGGAGGTCCTGTGAGGCTCGTGCAAACCTGTTTATGTGCTGGAAAGACTTGAAAAAGCCGTTTTAACCTCCGATTGTGTGCTGTGAAGCACGTTCAAGCCTGTTCAAGTGCCAGAGAAGATCGAGAAAGCAGTTTTCACCGCTTTGGGGGCCGTGTGAGATTGGTGCACACCTGTTTGTGTGCGAGAAATCCTGATTATGTAGTTTAAACCACCGAGGGGATGTTATGAAACACGTTTACGCCTGTGTAAAGGCCATGGGAGATGTAGAAAGAAGTTTTCACCACTGTGGAAGTCCTGTGAGGCTCGTGCAAGCCTGTTTATGTGCGGGAAAGACCTGATAACGGCGTTGTCACTTCCGAGGGGGTACTGTGAAGCACGTGCAGGCCTGTTTAAGTGCCAGAGAAGATCGAAAAAGCAGTTTTGACAGCTGTGGAGGCCCTATGAGGTTGGTTCAAGCTTGTTTATATGGTGAAAAGACCTGATACCACTGTTTCAACCACGGAGGAGGAGCTGTGAAACACGTGGAGGCCGGTTTAAGTGCCAGAGAAGATCGAGAAAGCAACTATGGAAGCCTTGTGAAGTTGATGCAAGCCTGCTTATGTGCGTAAAGGACCAGATAACGCCGTTTTCACTTCCGAGGAGGTACTGTGAAGCACGAATTTCACTGCCAGGGTCGGTGGAGAAAATCGGCACTGTGGAGGTCGTGTGAGGCTCGTGCAAGCCAGTTTATGTGCGGGAAAGACCCGTTTGAACCTCCGAGGAGATGCTTTGAAGCACGTGTAGGCCAGTTTATGTGCCAGGGACGTCGAGAAAGCAGTTTTCACCATTGTTGAAGTCCTGTGATGCTCGTGAAAGCTTGTTTATGTGCGAGGAAGACCTGACAACACCGTTTTAACCTCCGAGGAGATACTTTGAAGCCCGTGTAGGCCTGTTTAAGTACCAGAGACGGTCGAGAAAGCAGTTTTCACCACTGCTGAGGTACTGTGAGGCTGGTGCAAGCCTGCTTATGTGCGGAAAAGTCATGGTAACGCCGTTTTAACCTCTGCTGGGGTACTGTGAAGCACGTACAGGCCTGTTTAAGTGCCAGAGTAGATCGAGAATGCAGTTTTGACCGCTGTGGAAGCCCTATCAAGTTGGTGCAAGCTTGTTTATGTGCGGGAAATGCCTGATACCACCGTTTTAACCCCGGAGGAGGAGCTGTGAAGCACATGGACGCCTGATTAAGTGCCAGGGACGATCGAGAAAGCAGTTTTCCCCACTGTTGGAGGTCGTATGAGGCTCGTGCAAGCCTGTTTATGTGCGGGAAAGACCTGATAACACCGTTTTAACCTCCGAGGAGATGCTCTGAGGCACGTGTAGGCCTGTTTAAGTACCATGGACGGTCGAGAAAGCTGTTTTCACCATCGTGGAAGTCCTGTGAGGCTCGTGCAAGCCTGTTTATGTCCGGAAAGGACATGATAACGCCGTTTTAACCTCCGAATGGGTACTGTGAAGCACGTATAGGCCTGTTTAAGTGCCAGAGAAGATCGAGAAAGCAGTTTTCACCGCTGTGGTGGCCCTGTGAAGGTGGTGCGAGCTTGTTTATGTCCGGGAAAGGCCTGATAACGCCGTTTTAACCTTCTAAGAGGTACTGTGAAGCACGTTCAGGGCTTTTAACGTGGCAGAGAAGATCGGGAAAGCAGTTTGCACCGTTGTGGATGCCCTGTGAGGTTGGTGCAAGCCAGTTTATGTGCGGGAAAGACCTGATAACGCCGTTTTAACCTCCGAGGAAGTGCTGTGAAGCGCGTGGAGACATGTTTAAGTGCCTGGGACGATCGACAAAGCAGTTTTCACCTCTGTGGAGGCTGTGTGAGCTAAGTGCAAGCATGTTATGTGCGGAAAATTGGGGTAAAGCCGTTTTAACCTCCGAGGAGATCATGTGAAGTACCTCGAGTGGGTGCTGTGAAGCACATGGACGCCTGATTAAGAGCCAGGGACGATCGATAAAACAGTTTTCCCCACTGTGGAGGATCTTCTCTGCCACATAAACAGTCCTGCACGTGCTTCACAGTACCTCCTCGGAGGTTAAAACGGCGTTATCGGGTCTTTTCCGCACGTAAACAGGCTTGCACCAACCTCAGAGGGCTTCCACAGTGGTGATAAGTGCTTTCTCGATCTTCTCTGGTTCTTAAACAAGCCTGCACGTGCATCACAGTACCCACTCTGATGTTAAAACGGCGTTATCAGGACTTTCCCGCACATAAACAGGCTTGCACCAACATCACAGGGCCTCCACAGTGGAGAAAACTGTTTTCTTGATCTTCTCTGGCATTTAACAGCCCTGCACGTGCTTCACAGCACCTCTTCGGATGTTAAAGCGGCGTTATCAGGTCTTTTGCGCACATAAAACAGGCTTGCACGAGCCTCACAGGACCTCAAGCAGTTTTCACTGCTGTGGAGGCCCTGTATGGCTGGTGGAAGCCTGTTTATGTGCGGGAAACACCTGATAACGCCGTTTTAACCACCTAGGGGCTACGGTGAAGCACGTGGAGGACTCTTTCAGTGCCAGGGACGATCGAGAAAGCAGTTTTCACCACTGTTGAAGTCCTGTGATGCTCGTGCAAGCCTGTTTATGTGCGACAAAGACCTGATAACGCCGTTTTAACGCCTGAGTAGGTGCTGTGAAGCACGTACAGGCCTGTTTAAGTGCCAGAGAAGATCGAGAAAGCAATTTTGACCGCTGTGGAAGCCGTGTGGGACTGGTGCAAGCCTGTTTATGTGCGGGAAAGACCTGATAATGCCGTTGTCACTTCCGAGGGGGTACTGTGAAGCACTTGTAGGCCTGTTTAATTGCCAGAGAAGATCGAAAAAGCAGTTTTGACCGCTGTGGAGGACCTGTGAGGTTGGTGCAAGCTTGTTTATATGCTGAAAAGACCTAATACCACTGTTTTAACCGCGGAGGAGGAGCTGTGAAACACGTGGAGACCGGTCTAAGTGCCAGAGAAAATCGAGAAAGCAACTGTGTAAGCCCTGTGAAGTTGATGCAAGCCTGCTTATGTGCGTAAAGGACCAGATAAAGCCGTTTTCACCCCCGAGGGGGTACTGTGAAGCACGTCTTTAACTTCCAGGGACGGTGGAGAAAATCGGCACTGTGGAGGTCGTGTGAGGCTCGTACAAGCCTGTTTATGTGCGGGAAAGACCCGTTTGAACCTCCGAGGAGATGCTTTGAAGCACGTGTAGGCCTGTTTAAGTGCCAGGAACGGTCGAGAAAGCAGTTTTCACCACTGTGGAGGTCCTGTGAGGCTCGTACAAGCCTGTTTAAGTGCCAGGAACGGTCGAGAAAGCAGTTTTCACCACTGTAGAGGTCCTGTGAGGCTCGTACAAGCCTGTTTATGTGCGGGAAATCCTGATCAAGCAGTTTTAACCTCCGAGTACGTGCTATGAAGCACGTGTAGGCCTGTTTAACGCTCTGAACGCGGTGACCATATATATATGGTCGCATTAAACTTCCGGTCGTCGCGGCGACCATATATATATGCTCACGATAAGTTCATGCGCTTTCCGCGCGAAGCTAAGAAGCTTAACGAGATTTGAGGGTAGGCCCCTCCATGATAAGTGCTAATGAGGGTGGGCCACACCTTTTGACTGACATCATCGTCTAGAAAGACAGGAAGAGGCGGTACTTATTCGCGGGGTATCGTCAATGAGCCCGAGGGCTGGCAAACACGAAGCTTTTTCTCGCCCACAGGGAGCAAGTGTTCTCCATATTTGACTTCAGGTAGGAGTAATAGCTTGAAATAACTTGTAAATCGGCTGATTTTACCGTGGCTGGGGGTATCAGGTGAGAAAATCGGCAACGTTTCCAACCGCTCGAAGCTACAATGTATAGTCAGCACAAAATGGCTTCAAACAAGTAGAAATGACTTACTACGCACTTACCAGTCATTTAGATAAACTAGTCCAGCCTATTGGCACCCTATCTATACAAATCAAGCCACTAGAACAGCCAAAGACTTGTTAGCACGCTTGTCACTAAAACCGTTCGAGTCAATAACGTTGATATGGAACAACTTCCGCGTTAATAAACTGTCATGAATAAATCACTTCCGCGTTCAAAGGGTTAAGTGCCAGGGACGGTCGAAAAAGCAGTTTTCACTATTGCGGAGGTACTGTGAGACTCGTGCAAGCCTGCTTATGTGCGGAAAAGACATGATATCGCCGTTTTAACCTCGGCTGGGGTACTGTGAAGCACGTACAGGCCTGTTTATGTGCCAGAGTAGATCGAGAATGCAGTTTTAACCGCTGTGGAAGCCCTAACAGGTTGGTGCAAGCTTGTTTATGTGCGGGAAATGCCTGATACCACCGTTTTAACCCCGGAGGGGGAGCTGTGAAACACATGGATACCTGATTAAGTACTAGGGACGATCGAGAAAGCAGTTTTCCCCACTCTGGAGGTCGTATGAGGCTCGTGCAAGCCTGTTAATGTGCGGGAAAGACCTGATAACACCGTTTTAACCTCCGAGGAGATGCTTTGAGGCACGTGTAGACCTGTTTAAGTACCAGGGACGGTCCAGAAAGCTGTTTTCACCATCGTAGAGGTCCTGTGAGGCTCGTGTAAGCCTGTTTATGTCCAGAAAAGACATGATAACTCCGTTTTAACCTCCGAGGGGGTACTGTGAAGCACGTACAGGCCTGTTTAAGTGCCAGAGAAATTGACCCGGTGAGGTTGGTGCAAGCTTGTTTATGTGCGGGAAAGACCTGATAACGCCGTTTTAACCTCTGAGGGGGTACTGTAAAGCACGTACCGGCCTGTATAAGTGCCAGAGAAATTCAGAAAGCAGTTTGCACTGCTGTGTAAGTGCTGTGAGGTTGCTGCAAGCATGTTTATGTGCGGGAAAGACCTGATAACGCCGTTTTAACATCCGAGGGGGTACTGTGAAGCACGTACAGGCCTGTTTAAGTGCCAGAGAAATTGACCCGGTGAGGTTGGTGCAAGCCTGTTTATGTGCGGGAAAGACCTGATAACGCCGTTGTCACTTCCGAGGGGGTACTGTGAAGCACGTGTAGGCCTGTTTAAGTGCCAGAGAAGATCGAAAAAGCAGTTTTGACCGCTGTGGAGGCCCTGTGAGGTTGGTGCAAGCTTGTTTATATGCTGAAAAGACCTGATACCACTGTTTTAACCGCGGAGGAGGAGCTGTGAAACACGTGGAGGCCGGTCTAAGTGCCAGAGAAAATCGAAAAAGCAACTGTGTAAGCCCTGTGAAGTTGATGCAAGCCTGCTTATGTGCGTAAAAGACTTGATAACGCCGTTTTCACTTCCGAGGGGGTACTGTGAAGCACGTCTTTAACTTCCAGGGACGGTGGAGAAAATCGGCACTGTGGAGGTCGTGTGAGGTTCGTGCAAGCCAGTTCATGTGCGGGAAAGACCCGTTTGAACCGCCGAGGAGATGCTTTGATGCGCGTGTAGGCCTGTTTAAGTGCCAGGGACGGTCGAGAAAGCAGTTTTCACCACTGTGGAGGTCCTGTGAGGCTCGTACAAGCCTGTTTAAGTGCCAGGGACGTTCGAGAAAGCAGTTTTCACCACTGTGGAGGTCCTGTGAGGCTCGTACAAGCCTGTTTATGTGCGGGAAATCCTGATCAAGCAGTTTTAACCTCCGAGTACGTGCTATGAAGCACGTGTAGGCCTGTTTAAGTGCCAGGGACGGTCGAGAAAGCAATTTTCACTACCGCAGAGGTACTGTGAGGCTCGTGCAAGCCTGCTTATGTGCGGAAAAGACATGATAACGCCGTTTTAACCTCTGCTGGGGTACTGTGAAGCACGTACAGGCCTGATTATGAGCCAGAGTAGATCGAGAATGCAGTTTTAACCGCTGTGGAAGCCCTATCAAGTTGGTGCAAGCTTGTTTATGTGCGGGAAAGGCCTGATACCACCGTTTTAACCCCGGAGGGGGAGCTGTGAAGCACATGGACACCTGATTAAGTGCCAGGGACGATCGAGAAAGCAGTTTTTCCCACTCTGGAGGTCGTATGAGGCTCGTGCAAGCCTGTTTATGTGCGGGAAAGACCTGATAACACCGTTTTAACCTCCGAGGAGATGCTATGTGGCACGTATAGGCCTGTTTAAGTACAAGGGACGTTCCAGAAAGCTGTTTTCACCATCGTAGAGGTCCTGTGAGGCTCGTGCAATCCTGTTTATGTCCAGAAAAGACATGATAACGCCGTTTTAACCTCCGAGGGGGTACTGTGAAGCACGTACAGGCCTGTTTAAGTGCCAGAGAAGATCGAGAAAGCAGTTTTCACCGCTGTGGAAACCCTGTGAGGGTGGTGCGAGCTTGTTTATGTGCGGGAAAGGCCTGATAACGCCGTTTTAACCTTCTAAGAGGTACTGTGAAGCAAGTGCAGGGCTTTTAACGTGGCAGAGATGATCGAGAAAGCAGTTTGCACTGTTGTGGATGCCCTGTGAGGTTGGTGCAAGCATGTTTATGTGCAGGAAATCCTGGTAAAGCAGTTTTAACCTCCGAGGAGATCCTGTGAAGCACGTGTAGTCCTGTTTAAGTGCCAAGGATGATCAAGAAAGCAGTTTTCACCACGTGATACAACTCAGACAATGCACAATTGCTTTATTATCTCTACTGAGCATCCGTGCACATTGAATCATGAATAGGAACACAATCGGTCAGTCATTATGCCGCAAAGTCTAACCTTGCTTCTAGTCTTCACTCAGTGTCTATTGCTTGCAGCACAAAATGTATACTTTCAAACCACAATTGTTGAAGTCCTGTGATGCTCGTGCAAGCCTGTTTATGTGCAGGAAGACCTGATAACGCCGTTGTCACTTCCGAGGGGGTACTGTGAAGCACGTACAGGCCTGTTTAAGTGCCAGAGAAATTGACCCGGTGAGGTTGGTGCAAGCCTGTTTATGTGCGGGAAAGACCTGATAACGCCGTTTTAACCTCCGAGGGGGTACTGTGAAGAACGTACAGGCCTGTTTAAGAGCCAGAGAAGATTGAGAAAGCAGTTTTGTCCGCTGTGGAAGCCCTGTGAGGTTAGTGCAAGCTTGTTTATGTCCTGGAAAGACCTGATACCACTGTTTTAACCTCGGAGGAGGAGCTGTGAAGCACGAGGATGCCGGTTTAAGTGCCAAAGAATATCGAGAAAGCAACTGTGGAAGTCCTGTGAAGGTGATGCAAGCCTGTTTATGTGCGGAAAGGACCTGATAACGCCGTTTTCACTTCCGAGGGGGTACTGTGAAGCACGTCTTTAACTGCCAGGGACGGTGGAGAAAATCGGCACTGTGGAGGTCCTGTGAGGCTCGTGCAAGCCTGTTTATGTGCGGGAAAGACCTGTTTGAAGCTCCGAGGAGATGCTTTGAAACACGTGTAGGCCTGTTTAAGTGCCACGGACGGTCGAGAAAGCAGTTTTCACCACTGTTGAAGTCCTGTGATACTCTTGCAAGCTTGTTTATGTGCGGGAAAGACCTGACAACACCGTTTTAACCTCCGAAGAGATGCTTTGAAGCCCGTGTAGGCCTGTTTAAGTGCCAGGGACGGTCGAGAAAGCTGTTTTCACCACTGTGGAGGTCCTGTGAGGCTCGTACAAGTCTGTTTATGTGCGGGAAATCCTGATAAAGCAGTTTTAACCTCCGAGGGCATGCTATGAAGCACGTGTAGGCCTGTTTAAGTGCCAGGGACGGTCGAGATAGCAGTTTTCACCACTGTTGAAGTCCTGTGATACTCGTTCAAGCTTGTTTATGTGCGGGAAAGACCTAACAACACCGTTTTAACCTCCGAGGAGATGCTTTGAAGCCCGTGTTAGGCGTGTAGGCCTGTTTAAGTGCTAGGGACGGTGAAGAAAGCAGTTTTCACCACTGCGGAGGTACTGTGATGTTTGTGCAAGCCTGTTTATGTGCGGGAAGACCTGATAACGCCGTTTTAACACCCGAGTGGGTACCGTAATGCACGTGCAGGCCTGTTTAAGTGCCAGAGAAGATCGAGAAAGCAGTTTTCACC
The DNA here is from genome assembly GCA_949130485.1 of Agelas oroides. Taxonomy (NCBI): domain Eukaryota; kingdom Metazoa; phylum Porifera; class Demospongiae; order Agelasida; family Agelasidae; genus Agelas; species Agelas oroides. The sequence goes on along the minus strand of OX422191.1, from coordinate 5,744,234 downwards.
ACTGTGAAAGCCCTGTGAGGTCGGTGAAACCCTGTTTATGTGCGGAAAAGACCTGATAACGCCGTTTTAACCTCCGAGGAGGTACTGTGAGGCACGTGAAGGCCTGTTTATGTGGCAGAGAAGATCGAGAAAGCAGTTTTCGCCGTTGTGGAGGCCCTGAATGGTTGGTGGAAACCTGTTTATGTGCGGGAAAAAACTGATAACGCCGTTTTAACCACCTAGGGGCTACGGTGAAGCACGTGGAGGCCTCTTTCAGTGCCAGGGACGATAGACAAAGCAGTTTTCACCACTGTGGAGGTCCTGTGAGGCTCGTGCAAACCTGTTTATGTGCGGGAAAGACTTGAAAAAGCCGTTTTAACCTCCGATTGTGTGCTGTGAAGCACGTTCAAGCCTGTTCAAGTGCCAGAGAAGATCGAGAAAGCAGTTTTCACCGCTTTGGGGGCCGTGTGAGATTGGTGCACACCTGTTTATGTGCGAGAAATCCTGATTATGCAGTTTAAACCACCGAGGTGATGTTATGAAACACGTTTACGCCTGTGTAAAGGCCACGGGAGATGTAGAAAGATTTTTAAATACTGTGGAAGTCCTGTGAGGCTCGTGCAAGCCTGTTTATGTGCGGGAAAGACCTGATAACGGCGTTGTCACTTCCGAGGGGGTACTGTGAAGCACGTGCAGGCCTGTTTAAGTGCCAGAGAAGATCGAGAAAGCAGTTTTGACCGCTGTGGAGGCCCTGTGAGGTTGGTTCAAGCTTGTTTATATGGTGAAAAGACCTGATACCACTGTTTCAACCGCGGAGGAGGAGCTGTGAAACACGTGGACGCCGGTTTAAGTGCCAGAGAAGATCGAGAAAGCAACTGTTGAAGCCCTTTGAAGTTGATGCAAGCTTGCTTATGTGCGTAAAGGACCAGATAACGTCGTTTTCAATTCCGAGGGGTTACTGTGAAGCACGTCTTTAACTGCCAGGGACGGTGGAGAAAATCGGCACTGTGGAGGTCGTGTGAGGCTCGTGCAAGCCAGTTTATGTGCGGGAAAGACCCGTTTGAACCTCCGAGGAGATGCTTTGAAGCACGTGTAGGCCTGTTTAAGTGCCAGGGACGTCGAGAAAGCAGTTTTCACCATTGTTGAAGTCCTGTGATACTCGTGAAAGCTTGTTTATGTGCGGAAACGACCTGACAACACCGTTTTAACCTCCGAGGAGATACTTTGAAGCCCGTGTAGGCCTGTTTAAGTGCCAGGGACGGTCGAGAAAGCAGTTTTCACCACTGCGGTGGTACTGTGAGGCTTGTGCAAGCCTGGTTATGTGCGGAAATGTCATGATAACGCCGTTTTAACCTCTGCTTGAGTACTGTGAAGCACGTACAGGCCTGTTTAAGTGCCAGAGTAGATTGAGAATGCAGTTTTGACCGCTGTAGAAGCCCTATCAAGTTGGTGCAAGCTTGTTTATGTGCGGGAAAGGCCTGATACCACCGTTTTAACCCCGGAGGGGTTGCTGTGAAGCACATGGACGCCTGATTAAGTGCCAGGGAGAATCGAGAAAGGAGTTTTCCCCACTGTGGATGTCGTATGAGGCTCGTGCAAGCCTGTTTATATGCGGGAATGTCCTCATAACACCGTTTTAACCTCCGAGTGGGTACTGTGAAGCACGTATAGGCCTGTTTAAGTGCCAGGGACGGTCGAGAAAGCAGTTTTGACCTTTGTTGAAGTCCTGTGATACTCGTGCAAGCTTCTTTCTGTGCTGGAATGACCTGACAACACCGTTTTAACCTCCGAGGAGATGCTTTGAAGCCCGTGTAGGCCTGAAAAGGGTCGAGAAAGCAGTTTTCACCACTGCGGAGGTACTGTGAGGCTTGTGCAAGCCTGCTTATGTGCGGAAAAGTCATGAAAACGCCGTTTTAACCTCTCCTGGGGCACTGTGAAGCACGTACAGGCCTGTTTAAGTGCCAGAGTAGATCGAGAATGCAGTTTTGACCGCTGTGGAAGCCCTATCAAGTTGGTGCAAGCTTGTTTATGTGCAGGAAAGGCCTGATACCGCCGTTTTAACCCCGGAGGGGGAGCTGTGAAGCACATGGACGCCTGATTAAGTGCCAGGGACGATCGAGAAAGCAGTTTTCCCCACTGTGTAGGTTGTATGAGGCTCGTGCAAGCTGTTTATAAGCGGGAAGGACCTGGCAACACCGTTTTAACCTCCGAGGAGATGCTTTGAGGCACGTGTAGGCCTGTTTAAGTACCAGGGACGGTCGAGAAAGAAGTTTTCACCACTGTGGAAGTCCTGTGAAGCTCGTGCAAGCCTGTTTAAGTGCGGGAAAGACCTGATAACGGCGTTGTCACTTCCGAGGGGGTACTGTGAAGCACGTGCAGGCCTGTTTAAGTGCCAGCGAAGATCGAGAAAGCAGTTTTGACCGCTGTGGAGGCCCTGTGAGGTTGGTTCAAGCTTGTTTATATGGTGAAAAATCCTGATACCACCGTTTTAACCCGGAGGGGGAGCTGTGAAGCACATGGACGCCTGATTAAGTGCCAGGGACGATCGAGAAAGCAGTTTTCCCCACTGTGTCGGTCCGGGAAAGGCCTGATAACGCCGTTTTAACCTTCTAAGAGGTACTGTGAAGCACGTGCAGGGCTTTTAACGTGGCAGAGAAGATCGAGAAAGCAGTTTGCACCGTCGTGGATGCCCTGTGAGGTTGGTGCAAGCCAGTTTATGTGCGGGAAAGACCTGATAACGCCGTTTTAACCTCCGAGGAAGTGCTGTGAAGCGCGTGGAGACATGTTTAAGTGCCTGGGACGATCAACAAATCAGTTTTCACCTCTGTGGAGGCTGTGTGAGCTAAGTGCAAGCATGTTATGTGCGGAAAATTGGGGTAAAGCCGTTTTAACCTCCGAGGAGATCATGTGAAGTACCTCGAGTGGGTGCTGTGAAGCACATGGACGCCTGATTAAGAGCCAGGGACGATCGAGAAAACAGTTTTCCCCACTGTGGAGGATCTTCTCTGCCACATGAACAGTCCTGCACGTGCTTCACAGTACCTCCTCGGAGGTTAAAACGGCGTTATCGGGTCTTTTCCGCACGTAAACAGGCTTGCACCAACCTCACAGGGCTTCCACAGTGGTGAAAAGTGCTTTCTCGATCTTCTCTGGCACTTAAACAGGCCTGCACGTGCATCACAGTACCCACTCGGATGTTAAAACGGCGTTATCAGGACTTTCCCGCACATAAACAGGCTTGCACCAACATCACAGGGCCTCCACAGTGGAGAAAACTGTTTTCTTGATCTTCTCTGGCATTTAACAGCCCTGCACGTGCTTCACAGCACCTCTTCGGATGTTAAAGCGGCGTTATCAGGTCTTTTGCGCACATAAACAGGCTTGCACGAGCCTCACAGGACCTCAAGCAGTTTTCACTGCTGTGGAGGCCCTGTATGGCTGGTGGAAGCCTGTTTATGTTCGGGAAAAACCTGATAACGCCGTTTTAACCACCTAGGGGCTACGGTGAAGCACGTGGAGGCCTCTTTCAGTGCCAGGGACGATCGAGAAAGCAGTTTTCACCACTGTTGAAGTCCTGTGATGCTCGTGCAAGCCTGTTTATGTGCGAGAAAGACCTGATAACGCCGTTTTAACGCCTGAGTAGGTGCTGTGAAGCACGTACAGGCCTGTTTAAGTGCCAGGGAAGGTCCAGAAAGCACTTTTGACCGCTGTGGAAGCTCTGTGAGGTTGGTGCAAACTTGTTTATGTGCGGGAAAGACCTGATAACGCAGTTTTAACCTCCTGCGGGGGGTACTGTGAAGCACGTACAGGCCTGTTTAAGAGCCAGAGAAGATTGAGAAAGCAGTTTTATCCCCTGTGGGAGCCCTGTGAGGTTGGTGCCAGCTTGTTTATGTCCTGGAAAGACCTGATACCACTGTTTTAATCTCGGAAGAGGAGCTGTGAAGCACGAGGATGCCGGTTTAAGTGCCAAAGAATATCGAGAAAGCAACTGTGGAAGCCCTGTAAAGTTGATGCAAGCCTGTTTATGTGCGGAAAAGACCTGATAACGCTGTTTTCACTTCCGAGGGGGTACTGTGAAGCACGTGCAGTCCTCTTCAACTGCCAGGGACGGTTGAGAAAGCAGTTTTCTCCACTGTGGAGGTCGTGTGACGCTCGTGCAAGCCTGTTTATGTGCGGGAAAGACCTGATAACACAGTTTTAACCTCCGTGGAGATGCTTTGAGGCATGTGTAGGCCTGTTTAAGTGCCAGGGACGGTCGAGAAAGCAGTTTTCACCACTGTGGAGGTCCTGTGCGGCTCGTGCAAACCTGTTTATGTGCGGGAAGGACTTGACAAAGCCGTTTTAACTTCCGATTGTGTGCTGTGAAGCACGTTCAAGCCTGTTCAAGAGCCAGAGAAGATCGAGAAAGCACCGCTTTGGGGGCCGTGTGAGATTGGTGCAAACCTGTTTATTTGCGAGAAATCCTGATTAGGCAGTTTAAACCACCGAGGGGATGTTGTGAGGCACGTTTACGCCTGCGTAAAGGCCAGGGGAGATGCAGAAAGAAGTTTTCACCACTGTGGAAGTCCTATGAGGCTCGTGCAAGCCTGTTTATGTGCGGGAAAGACCTGATAACGCCGTTGTCACTTCCGAGGGGGTACTGTGAAGCACGTGCAGGCGTTTAAGTGCCAGAGAAGATCGTAAAAGCAGTTTTGACTGCTCTGTAGGCCCTGTGAGGTTGGTGCAAACTTGTTTATATGCTGTAAAGACCTGATACCACTGTTTGAACCGCGGAGGAGGAGCTGTGAAACACGTGGACGCCGGTTTAAGTGCCAGAGAAGATAGAGAAAGCAACTGTGGAAGCCCTGTGAAGTTGATGCAAGCCTGCTTATGTGCGTAAAAGACTTGATAACGCCGTTTTCACTTCCGAGGGGGTACTGTGAAGCACGTCTTTAACTGCCAGGGACGGTAGAGAAAATCGGCACTGTGGATATCGTGTGAGGCTCGTGCAAGTCGTTTATGTGCGTGAAAGACCCGTTTGAACCTCCGAGGAGATGCTTTGAAGCACGTGTAGGCCTGTTTAAGTACCATAGACGATCGAGATAGCAGTTTTCACCAGGTGATTCAACTCAGACAGTGCACAATTGATTTATTGTCTCTACTGAGTATCCGTGCACATTGAATCATGAATAGGAACACAATCGGTCAGTCATTATGCAGCAAAGTCTAACCTTGATTCTAGTCTTCACTTAGTGCCTGTTGCTTGCAGCACAAAATGTATACTTTCAAACCACACTTGTTGAAGTCCTGTGAGGCTCATGCAAGCCTGTTTATGTGCGGGAAGACCTGATAACGCCGTTGTCACTTCCGAGGTGGTACTGTGAAGCACGTGTAGGCCTGTTTAAGTGCCAGAGAAGATCGAAAAAGCAGTTTTGACCGCTCTGTAGGCCCTGTGAGGTTGGTGCAAACTTGTTTATATGCTGAAAAGTCCTGATACCACTGTTTTAACCGCGGTGGAGGAGCTGAGAAGCACGTGGAGGTCGGTCTAAATGCCAGAGAAGATCGAGAAAGCAACTGTGGAAGCCCTGTGAAGTTGATGCAAGCCTGCCTATGTGCGTAAAAGACCTGATAACGCCGTTTTCACTTCCGAGGGGGTACTGTGAAGCACGTCTTTAACTGCCAGGGACGGTGGAGAAAATCGGCACTGTGGAGGTCGTGTGAGGCTCATGCAAGCCTGTTTATGTGCGGGAAAGACCTGTTTGAACCTCCGAGGAGATGCTTTGAAACACGTGTAGGCCTGTTTAAGTGCAACGGACGGTCGAGAAAGCAGTTTTCACCACTGTGAAGGTGCTGTGAGGCTCGTACAAGTCTGTTTATGTGCGGGAAATCCTGATAACGCCGTTTTAACACCCGAGTGGGTACTGTAATGCACGTGCAGGCCTGTTTAAGTGCCAGAGAAGATCGAGAAAGCAGTTTTCACCACTGTGGAAGCCCTGTGAGGTCGGTGAAACCCCTTTTATATACGGAAAAGACCTGATAACGCCGTTTTAACCTCCGAGGAGGTACTGTAAGGCACGTGCAGGCCTGTTTATGTGGCAGAGAAGATCGAGAAAGCAGTTTTCGACGCTGTGGCGGCCCTGAATGGTTGGTGGAAACCTGTTTATGTGCGGGAAAAACCTGATAACGCCGTTTTAACCACCTAGGGGCCACGGTGGAGCACGTGGAGGCCTCTTTCAGTGCCAGGGACGATCGAGAAAGCAGTTTTCACCACTGTTGAAGTCCTGTGATGCTCGTGCAAGCCTGTTTATGTGCGAGAAAGACTTGATAACGCCGTTTTAACGCCTGAGTAGGTGCTGTGAAGCACGTACAGAAGTGCCAGAGAAGATCGAGAAAGCAGTTTGCACTGCTGTGTAAGTCCTGTGAGGTTGCTGCAAGCATGTTTATGTGCGGGAAAGACCTGATAACGCCGTTTTAACCTCCGAGGGGTACTGTGAAGCACGTACAAGCCTGTTTAAGTGCAAGAGAAATTGACCCTGTGAGGTTGGTTCAAGCTTGTTTATGTGCGGGAAAGACCTGATAACGCCGTTTTAACCTCCGAGGGGTACTGTGAAGCACGTACAGGCCTGTTTAAGAGCCAGAGAAGATTGAGAAAGCAGTTTTGTCCGCTGTGGAAGCCCTGTGAGGTGGGTGCAAGCTTGTTTATGTCCTGGAAAGACCTGATACCACTGTTTTAACCTCGTAGGAGGAGCAGTGAAGCACGAGGGTGCCGGTTTAAATGCCAAAGAATATCGAGAAAGCAACTGTGGAAGTCCTGTGAAGGTGATGCAAGCCTGTTTATGTGCGGAAAGGACCTGATAACGCCGTTTTCACATCCGAGGGGGTACTGTGAAGCACGTGCAGTCCTCTTTAACTACCAGGGACGGTCGAGAAAGCAGTTTTCGCCACTGTGGAGGTCGTGTGACGCTCGTGCAAACCTGTTTATGTGCGGGAAAGGCCTGATAACACAGTTTTAACCTCCGAGGAGATGCTTTGAGGCACGTGTAGGCCTGTTTAAGTGCCAGGGATGATCGAGAAAGCAGTTTTCACCGCTTTGGGGGCCGTGTGAGATTGGTGCACACCTGTTTATGTGCGAGAAATCCTGATTATGCAGTTTAAACCACCGAGGGGATGTTATGAAACACGTTTACGCCTGTGTAAAGGCCATGGGAGATGTAGAAAGAAGTTTTCACCACTGTGGAAGTCCTGTGAGGCTCGTGCAAGCCTGTTTATGTGCGGGAAAGACCTGATAACGGCGTTGTCACTTCCGAGGGGGTACTGTGAAGCACGTGCAGGCCTGTTTAAATGCCAGAGAAGATCGAGAAAGCAGTTTTGACCGCTGTGGAGGCCCTGTGAGGTTGGTTCAAGCTTGTTTATATGGTGAAAAGCCCTGATACCGCTGTTTCAACCGCGGAGGAGGAGCTGTGAAACACGTGGACGCCGGTTTAAGTGCCAGAGAAGATCGAGAAAGCAACTGTTGAAGCCCTGTGAAGTTGATGCAAGCTTGCTTATGTGCGTAAAGGACCAGATAACGCCGTTTTCAATTCCGAGGGGTTACTGTGAAGCACGTCTTTAACTGCCAGGAACGGTGGAGAAAATCGGCACTGTGGAGGTCGTGTGAGGCTCGTGCAAGCCTGTTTATTTGCGGGAAAGACCCGTTTGAACCTCCGAGGAGATGCTTTGAAGCACGTGTAGGCCTGTTTAAGTGCCAGGGACGTCGAGAAAGCAGTTTTCACCATTGTTGAAGTCCTGTGATACTCGTGAAAGCTTGTTTATGTGCGGAAGAGACCTGACAACACCGTTTTAACCTCCGAGGAGATGCATTGAAGCCCGTGTAGGCCTGTTTAAGTGCCAGGGACGGTCGAGAAAGCAGTTTTCACCACTGCTGAGGTACTGTGAGGCTTGTGCAAACCTGCTTATGTGCGGAAATGTCATGATAACACTGTTTTAACCTCTGCTGGAGTACTGTGAAGCACGTACAGGCCTGTTTAAGTGCCAGAGTAGATCGAGAATGCAGTTTTGACCGCTGTGGAAGCCCTATGAGGTTGGTGCAAGCTTGTTTATGAGCGGGAAAGGCCTGATACCACCGTTTTAACCCCGGAGGGGGAGCTGTGAAGCACATGGACGCCTGATTAAGTGCCAGGGACGATCGAGAAGGCAGTTTTCCCCACTGTGGAGGTTGTATGAGGCTCGTGCTAGCCTGTTTATATGCGGGAAAGACCTGGTAACACCGTTTTAACCTCCGAGGCGATGCTTTGAGGCACGTGTAGGCCTGTTTAAGTACCAGGGACGGTCGAGAAAGCTGTTTTCACCATCGTGGAGGTCCTGTGAGTCTCGTGCAAACCTGTTTATGTCCGGAAAGGACATGATAACGCAGTTTTAACCTCCGAATGGGTACTGTGGAGCACATATAGGTCTGTTTAAGTGCCAGGGAAGATCGAGAAAACAGTTTTCACCGCTGTGGAGGCGGGTGGTGCGAGCTTGTTTATGTCCGGGAAAGACCTGATAACGCCGTTTTAACCTTCTAAGAGGTACTGTGAAGCACGTGCAGGGCTTTTAACGTGGCAGAGAAGATCGGGAAAGCAGTTTGCACCGTCGTGGATGCCCTGTGAGGTTGGTGCAAGCCAGTTTATGTGCGGGAAAGACCTGATAACGCCGTTTTAACCTCCGAGGAAGTGCTGTGAAGCGCGTGGAGACATGTTTAAGTGCCTGGGACGATCGACAAAGCAGTTTTCACCTCTGTGGAGGCTGTGTGAGCTAAGTGCAAGCATGTTATGTGCGGAAAATTGGGGTAAAGCCGTTTTAACCTCCGAGGAGATCATGTGAAGTACCTCGGAGTGGGTGCTGTGAAGCACATGGACGCCTGATTAAGAGCCAGGGACGATCGAGAAAACAGTTTTCCCCACTGTGGAGGATCTTCTCTGCCACATAAACAGGCCTGTACGAGCTTCACAGTACCTCCTCGGAGGTTAAAACGGCGTTATCAGGTCTTTTCCGCACGTAAACAGGCTTGCACCAACCTCACAGGACTTCCACAGTGGTGAAAAGTGCTTTCTCGATCTTCTCTGGCACTTAAACAGGCCTGCACGTGCATCACAGTACCCACTCGGATGTTAAAACGGCGTTATCATGACTTTCCCGCCCATAAACAGGCTTGCACCAACATCGCAGGGCCTCCACAGTGGAGAAAACTGATCTTCTCTGGCATTTAACAGCCTTGCACGTGCTTCACAGCACCTCTTCGGATGTTAAAGCGGCGTTATCAGGTCTTTTGCGCACATAAACAGGCTTGCACGAGCCTCACAGGACCTCAAGCAGTTTTCACTGTTGTGGAGGCCCTGTATGGCTGGTGGAAGCCTGTTTATGTTCGGGAAAAACCTGATAACGCCGTTTTAACCACCTAGGGGCTACGGTGAATCACGTGTAGGCCTGTTTAAGTGCCAGGGACGGTCTAGAAAGAAGTTTTCACCACTGTTAAAGTCCTGTGATACTCGTGCAAGCATGTTTATGTGCGGCAAAGACCTGACAACACCGTTTGAACATCCGGGGAGATGCTTTGAGGCCCGTGTAGCCCTTTTTAAGTTCCAGGGACGGTGAAGAAAGCAGTTTTCACCACTGCGGAGGTAATGTGAGGCTCGTGCAAGCCTGCTTGTGTGCGCAAAAGACATGATAACGCCGTTTTAACCTCTGCTGGAGTACTGTGAAGCACGTACAGGTCTGTTTAAGTGTCAGAGTAGATCGAGAATGCAGTTTTGACCGCTGTGGAAGCCCTATGAGGTTGGTGCATTTTTGTTTATGTGCGGGAAAGGCCTGATACCACCGTTTTAACCCCTGAAGGGGATATATGAAGCACATGGACGCCTGATTAAGTGCCAGGGACGATCGAGAAAGCAGTTTTCCCCACTGTTGAGGTCGTATGAGGGTCGTGCAAGCCTGTTTATGTGCGGGAAAGACCTGATAACACCGTTTTAACCTCCGAGGAGATGCTTTGAGGCACGTGTAGGCCTGTTCCCAGGGACGGTGGAGAAAGCTGTTTTCACCATCGTGGAGGTCCTGGGAGGCTCGTGCAAGCCTGTTTATGTCCGGTAAAGGCATGATAACGCCGTTTTAACCTCCGAGGAGGTACTGTGAAGCACGTACAGGCCTGTTTAAGTGCCAGAGAAGATCGAGAAAGCACTTTTGACCGCTGTGGAGGCCCTGTGAGGCTCTTGCAAGCCTGTTTATGTGCTGGAAAGACCTGATACCACTGTTTTAACCGCGGAGGAGGAGCTGTGGAGCACGTGGAGGCCGGTTTAAGTGCCAGAGAAGATCGAGAAAGCAACTGTGGAAGCCCTGTGAAGTTGATGCAAGCCTGCTTATGTGCGGAAAAGACCCGTTTTCACTTCCGAGGAGGTACTGTGAAGCACGTGCAGGCCTCTTTAACTGCCAGGGACGGTCTAGAAAGCAGTTTTCGACACTGTGGAGGTCGTGTGAGGCTCGTGCAATCCTGTTTATATGCGGGAAAGGCCTGATACCACCGTTTTAACCTCGGAAGTGGTGCTGTGAAGCACGCGCAGCCCTGTTTAAGTGACAGGAACGATCGAGAAAGCAGTTTTGATCACTGTGGAGGCCCTTTGAGGTTGGTGCAAGCCTGTTTATGTGCGGGAAAGACCTGATAACACTGTTTTAACCTCCGAGGAGATGCTTTGAGGCACGTGTAGGCCTGTTCCCAGGGACGGTCGAGAAAGCTGTTTTCACCATCGTGGAGGTCCTGTGAGGCTCGTGCAAGCCTGTTTATGTGCGTGAAAGACCTGATAACGCCGTTGTCACTTCCGAGGGGGTACTGTGAAGCTCGTGTAGGCCTGTTTAAGTGCCAGAGAAGATCGAAAAAGCAGTTTTGACCGCTGTGGAAGCCCTGTGAGGTTGGTGCAAGCTTGTTTATATGCTGAAAAGACCTGATACCACTGTTTTAACCGCGGAGGAGGAGCTGTGAAACACGTGGAGGCCGGTCTAAGTGCCAGAGAAAATTAAGAAAGCAACTGTGGAAGCCCTGTGAAGTTGATGCAAGCCTGCTTATGTGCGTAAAAGACCTGATAACGCCGTTTTCACTTCCGAAGGTGTACTGTGAAGCACATCTTTAACTGCCAGGGACGGTGGAGAAAATCGGCACTGTTGAGGTCGTGTGAGGCTCGTGAAAGTCTGTTTATGTGCGGGAAATCATGATAAAGCAGTTTTAACCTCAGAGGGCGTGCTATGAAGCACGTGTAGGCCTGTTTAAGTGCCAGTGACGGTGGAGAAAGCAATTTTCACCACAGTGGAAGTCCTGTGATACTCGTTCAAGCTTGTTTATGTGCGCGAAAGACCAAACAATACTGTTTTAACCTCCGAGAAGATGCTTTGAACCCCGTGTAGGCCTCTTTTAAGTGCCAGGGACGGTGAAGAAAGCAGTTTTCACCACTGCGGAGGTACTGTGATGTTCGTGCAAGCCTGTTTATGTGCGGGAAAGACCTGATAACGCCGTTTTAACACCCGAGTGGGTACTGTAATGCACGTGCAGGCCTGTTTAAGTGCCTGAGAAGATCGAGAAAGCAGTTTTCACCACTGTGGAAGCCCTGTGAGACTGGTGCAAGCTTGTTTATGTGCGGGAAAGACCTGATTACGCCGTTTTAACCTCCGATCGGGTACTGTGAAGCACGTACCGGCCTGTTTAAGTGCCAGAGAAATTAAGAAAGCAGTTTGCACTGCTGTGTAAGTCCTGTGAGGTTGCTGCGAACTTGTTTATGTGCGGGAAAGAAATCATAACGCCGTTTTAAACTCCGAGGGGGTACTGTGAAGCACGAACAGGCCTGTTTAAGTGCAAGAGAATTTGACCCGGTGAGGTTGGTGCAAGCTTGTTTATGTGCGGGAAAGACCTGATAACGCCGTTTTAACCTCCGAGGGGTTACTGTGAAGAACGTACAGGCCTGTTTAAGAGCCAGAGAAGATTGCGAAAGCAGTTTTGTCCTTTGTGGAAGCCATGTGAGGTTGGTGTAAGCTTGTTTATGTCCTAGAAAGACCTGATACCACTGTTTTAACCACGGAGGAGGAGCTGTGAAGCACGAGGATGCCGGTTTAAATGCCAAAGAATATGGAGAAAGCAACTGTGGAAGTCCTGTGAAGGTGATGCAAGCCTGTTTATGTGCGGAAAGGACCTGATAACGCCGTTTTCACTTCCGAGGGGATACTGTGAAGCACGTGCAGTCCTCTTTAACTGCCAGGGACGGTCGAGAAAGCAGTTTTCGCCACTGTGGAGGTCGTGTGACACGCGTTCAAACCTGTTTATGTGCGGGAAAGACTTGAAAAAGCCGTTTTAACCTCCGATTGTGTGCTGTGAAGCACGTTCAAGCCTGTTCAAGTGCCAGAGAAGATCGAGAAAGCAGTTTTCACCGCTTTGGGGACAGTGTGAGATTGGTGCACACCTGTTTATGTGCGAGAAATCCTGATTATGCAGTTTAAACCACCGAGGGGATGTTATGAAACACGTTTACGCCTGTGTAAAGGCCATGGAAGATGTAGAAAGAAGTTTTCACCACTGTGGAAGTCCTGTGAGGCTCGTGCAAGCCTGTTTATGTGCGGGAAAGACCTGATAACGTCGTTGTAACTTCCTAGGGGGTACTGTGAAGCACTTGCAGGCCTGTTTAAGTGCCAGAGAAGATCGAAAAAGCAGTTTTGACCGCTGTGGAGGCCATGTGAGATTGGTGCAAGCTTGTTTATGTGGTGAAAAGACTTGATACCACTGTTTTAACCGCGGAGGAGGAGCTGTGAAACACGTGGAGGCCAGTTTAAGTGCCAGAGAAGATCGAGAAAGCAACTGTTGAAGCCCTGTGAAGTTGATGCAATCCTGCTTATGTGCGTAAAAGACCCGATAACGCCATTTTCACTTCCGAGGGGGTACTGTGTAGCACGTCTTTAACTTCCAGGGGCGGTGAAGAAAATCGGAACTGTGGAGGTCCTGTGATGCTCGTGCAAGCCTGTTTATGTGCGGGAAAGACCCGTTTGAACCTCCGAGAAGATGCTTTGAAGCACGTGTAGGCCTGTTTAAGTGCCAGGGACGGCCGAGAAAGCGGTTTTCACCACTGTTGAAGTCCTGTGATACTCGTGAAAGCATGTTTATGTGAGGGAATGACCTGACAACACCGTTTTAACCTCCGAGGAGATGCTTTGAAGCCCGTGTAGGCCTGTTTAAATGCCAGGGACGGTTGAGAAAGCAGTTTTCACTATTGCGGAGGTACTGTGAGGCTCGTGCAATCCTGCTTATGTGCGGAAAAGACATGATAACGCCGTTTTAACCTCTGCTGGGGTACTGTGAAGCACGTACAGGCCTGTTTAAGTTGCAGAGTAGATCGAGAATGCAGTTTTGACCGCTGAGGAAGCCCTATCAAGTTGGTGCAAGCTTGTTTATGTGAGGGAAAGGCATGATACCACCGTTTTAACCCCGGAGGGGGAGCTGTGAAGCACATGGACGCCTGATTAAGTGCCAAGGACGATCGATAAAGCAGTTTTCCCCACTGTGGAGGTCGTATGAGGGTCGTGCAAGCCTGTTTATATGTGGTAAGACCTGATAACACCGTTTTAACCTACGAGGAGATGCTTTGAGGCACGTGTAGGCCTGTTTAAGTACCAGGTACGGTCCAGAAAGCTGTTTTCACCATCGTGGAGGTCCTGTGAGGCTCGTGCAAGCCTGTTTATGTCCAGAAAAGACCCGCCGTTTTAACCTGCGAGGGGGTACTGTGAAGCACGTACAGGCCTGTTTAAGTCCCAGAGAAGATCGAGAAAGCAGTTTTCACCGCTGTGGAAGCCCTGTGAGGGTGGTGCGAGCTTGTTTATGTGCGGGAAATGCCTGATAACGCCGTTTTAACCTTCTAAGAGGTACTGTGAAGCACGTGCAAGGCTTTTAACGTGGCATAGAAGATCGAGAAAGCAGTTTGCACCATTGTGAATGACCTGTGAGGTTGGTGCAAGCCTGTTTATGTACGGGAAATCCTGGTAAAGCAGTTTTAACCTCCGAGGAGATCCTGTGAAGCACGTGTAGTCCTGTTTAAGTGCCAAGGATGATCGAAAAAGCAGTTTTCACCACTGTGGAGGTCCTATGAGGCTCGGGCAAGCCTGTTTATGTGCGGAAAATCCTGATAAAGCAGTTTTAACCTCCGAGGGCGTGCTATGACACACGTGTAGGCCTGTTTAAATGGGGAGAAACTAAATTCACCCGATTTGAAACCGTTTACGTCTTCTTACGAAATATCCGTAAGAGGCTATACCGAAGCGAAGATGTTCATCATATTTTGTAAGACCACAGAAAAAAAAAAAGAGTAGTGTATTCCCTGGCCCTAGCCCTAACCCTACCCTTACCCCTAACCAGAACCCTTAACCATTTAGCCAACGAGCAGCTTCAGACGGCCACTATGCTGTACGGTCTAATGTTATGGCAGCGCGACAGATTATAAATATTTAATAAGGTGCGCGACGGATTATAAATAGTTATTACAGTGACGTAACCGGAAAACGGTTTCAAACAGGGTGAATTTAGACTATACCTGTTTAAATGCCATAGACGATCGAGATAGCAGTTTTTACCACGTGATACAACTCAGACAATGCACAATTGCTTTAATGTCTCTACTGAGCATCCGTGCACATTGAATCATGAATAGGAACACAATCGGTCAGTCATTATGCCGCAAAGTCTAACTTTGTTTCTAGTCTTCACTCAGTGTCTGTTGCTTGCAGCACAAAATGTATACTTTCAAACCACAATTGTTGAAGTCCTGTGATGCTCGTGCAAGCCTGTTTATGTGCGAGAAAGTCCTGATAACGCCGTTTTAACCTCTGAGTAGGTGCTGTGAAGCACGTACAGGACTGTTTAAGTGCCAGAGAAGATCGAGAAAGCAGTTTTGACCGCTGTGGAGGCCCTGTGAGGCTCTTGCAAGCCTGTTTATGTGCTGGAAAGACCTGATACCACTGTTTTAACCGCGGAGGAGGAGCTGTGAAGCACGTGGAGGCCGGTTTAAGTGCCAGAGAAGATCGATAAAGCAACTGTGGAAGCCTTGTGAAGTTGATGCAAGCCAGCTTATGTGCGGAAAAGACCCGTTTTCACTTCCGAGGGGGTACTGTGAAGCACGTGCAGGCCTCTTTAACTGCCAGGGACGGTCGAGAAAGCAGTTTTCGACACTGTGGAGGTCGTGTGAGGCACGTGCAAGCCTGTTTATGTGCAGGAAAGACCGGATACCACTGTTTTATCCGCGGAGGAGGAGCTGTGACGCACGTGGAGGCCGGTTTAAGTGCAAGAGAAGATCCAGAAAGCAACTGTGGAAGCCCTGTGAAGTTGATGCAAGCCTGCTTATGTGCGGAAAAGACATGATAACGCCGTTTTCACTTCTGAGGGGGTACTGTGAAGCACGTGCAGTCCTCTTTAACTGCCAGGGACGGTCGAGAAAGCAGTTTTCGCCACTGTGGAGGTCGTGTGACGCCCGTGCAAGCCTGTTTATGTGCGGGAAAAACCTGATAACATAGTTTTAACCTGCGAGGAGATGCTTTGAGGCACGTGTAGGCCTGTTTAAGTACCAGGGACGGTCGAGAAAGCAGTTTTCACTACTGCGGAGGTACTGTGAGGCTCGTGCAAGCCTGCTTATGTGCGGAAAAGACATGATAACGCCGTTTTAACCTTTCCTGGGGTACTGTGAAGCACGTACAGGCCTGTTTAAGTGCCAGAGTAGATCGAGAATGCAGTTTTGACCGCGGAGGAAGCCCTATCAAGTTGGTGCAAGCTTGTTTATGTGCGGGAAAGGCCTGATACCACCGTTTTAACCCCGGAGGGGGAGCTGTGAAGCACAAGGACGCCTTATTAAGTGCCAGGGACAATCGAGAAAGCAGTTTTCCCCACTCTGGAGGTCGTATGAGGCTCGTGCAAGCCTGTTTATATGCGGGAAAGACCTGGTAACACCATTTTAAACTCCGAGGAGATGCTTTGAGGCACGTGTAGGCCTCTTTAAGTACCAGGGACGGTCCAGAAAGCTGTTTTCACCAGCGTGGAGTTCCTGTGAGGCTCGTGCAAGCCTGTTTATGTCCAGAAATGACACGCCCTTTTAACCTCCGATGGGGTACTGTGAAGCACGTACAGGCCTGTTTAAGTGCCAGAGAAGATTGCGAAAGCAGTTTTGACCGCAGTGGAAGCCCTGTAAGGATCGTGCAAACCTGTTTATGAGCGGGAAAGACCTGAGAAAGCCGTTTTAACCTCCGATGTGGTGCTGTGAAGCACGTGCAGTCCTCTTTAACTACAAGGGACGGTCGAGAAAGCAGTTTTCGCCACTGTGGTGGTCGTGTGAGGCTCGGTCGGGCAAGCCTGTTTATGTGCGTGAAAGACTTGATAACACCGTTTTAACCTCCGAGGAGAGGTTTTGAAGCACGTGTAGTCCTGTTTAAGTGCCAGGGACGGTCGAGAAAGCAGTTTTCACCACTGTGGAGGTCCTGTGAAGCTCATGCAAACCTGTTTATGTGCGGGAAAGACTTGACAAAGCCGTTTTAACCTCCGATGTGGTGCTGTGAATCACGTGCAAGCCTGTTCAAATGCCGGAGAAGATCAAGAACGCAGTTTTCACCGCTTTGGGGGCCGTGTGAGGTTGGTGAAAGCCTGTTTCTGTGCGAGAAATCCTGATTAAGCCGTTTCAACCTCCCAGGGGATGATATGAAGCAGGTTTACGCTTGTTTAAGGGCCAGGGAAGATCTAGAAAGAAGTTTTCACCAACGTGGAGGTCATGTGAGGCTCGTGCAAGCCTGTTTATATGTGGGAAAGACCTGATAACGCCGTTTTAACCTCCGAGGAGGTACTGTGAAACACGTGCAAGCCTGTTTAATTAAGTGCCAGAGAAGACCGAGAAAGCAGTTTATCACCGCTGTCGAGGCCCTGTGAGGTTGGTGCCAGCCGGTTTATGTGCAGGAAGGACCTGATAACGCCGTTTTAACCTCCTAGGAGGTGCTGTGGAGCACGTGAAGGCCCGTTAAAGTGCCAGAGACGATCAAGAAAGCAGTTATCACCACTGTGGACGTCCTGTGATGCTCGTGCAAGCCTATTTTTGTGCGGGGAAGATCTGACAAAGCCGGTTTAACCTCCAGGGAGGTGCTATGAAGCACGTGCAGGCCTGTTTAAGTGCCAGGGAAGATCGAGAAAGAAGTTTTCACTACTGTGGAAGTCCTGTGAGGTGTGTGCAAGCCTATTTATGTGCGGGAAAGAGCTGACAAGGCTGTTTTCACCTCCGATGAGGTGCTGTGAAGCACGTGCAAACCTGTTCAAGTGACAGAGAAGATCGAGAAAGCAGTTTTAACCACTTTGGAGGTCGTGTGATGTTGGTGCAAGCCTGTTTATGTGCGAGAAATCCTGATTAAGCAGTTTAAACCTCCGAGGGGATGTTATGAAGCACGTTTACGTCTGTTTAAAGGCGAGGAAAGATCTAGAAATAAGTTTTCACCACTGCGGAGGTCCTGTGAGGCTCGTGCAAGCCTGTTTATGTGCGGGAAAGACCTGATAACGCCGTTTAAACCTCCGAGGAGCTACTGTGAAACACGTGCATGCCTTTTTCAGTGACAGAGAAGATCGAGAAAGAAGTTTATCACCTCTGTCGAGGCTTTGTGAAGTTGGTGCCTGCCGGTTCATGTGCAGCAAAGACTTGATAACGCAGTTTTAACCTCCTAGGAGGTGCTGTGAAGCACGTGGAGGCCAGTAAAAGTGCCAGGGACGATCGAGAAAGCAGTTATCGCCCCTGTGGAGATCGTTTGAGGCTCGTACAAGCCTGTTTATGTGCGGGAAAGACCTGATAACACCGTTTTATCCTCCGACGGGGTACTGTGAAGCACGTACAGGCCTGTTTAAGAGCCAGAGAGGATTCAGAAAGCAGTTTTGTCTGCTGTGGAAGCCCTGCGAGGTAGGTGCAAGCTTGTTTATGTCCTGGAAAGACCTGATACCACTGTTTTAACCTCGGAGGAGGAGCTGTGAAGCACGAGGAGGCCCGTTAAAGTGCCAGGGACGATCGAGAAAGCAGTTATCACCACTGTGGAGATCGTGTGAGTCTCGTGCAAGCCTGTTTATTTCCTGCAAAGACCTGATACCACTGTTTTATCCGCGGAGGAGGAGCTGTGAAGCACGTCGAGGCCGGTTCAAGTGCCAGAGAAGATCGAGAAAGCAACTGTGGAAGCCCTGTGAAGTAGATGCAAGCCTGCTTATGTGCGTAAAATACCTGATAACGCCGTTTTCACTTCTGAGGGGCTACAGTGAAGCACGTGGAGGCCTTATTCAGTGCAAGGGACGGTCGAGAAAGCAGTTTTCGCCATTGTGGAGGTCGTGTGAGGCTCGTGCTAGCCTGTTTATGTGCGGGAAAGACTTGATAACACCGTTTTAACCTCCGAGGAGAAGCTTTTAAGCACCTGTAGGCCTGTTTAAGGACCAGGGACGGTGTAGAAAGCAGTTTTCACCACTGTGGAGGTCCGGTGAGGCCGGTACAAATCTGTTTATGTGCGGAAAAGACCTGATAAAGCCGTTTTAACTTCCGAGGTGGCGCTGTGAAGCACGTGCAGGGCTGTGAAATGCCAGAGAAGATCGAGAAAGCAATTTTCACTATTGTGGAAGTCCTGTGAGGTGTTTGCAAGCCTATTTATGTGCGGGAAAGATCTGATAACGCCGTTTTAACCTCCGAGATGGTACTGTGAAGCACGTGCAGGCCTATTTATGTGGCATATGCACGTGCAAGCCTGTTTATGTGCGAGAAAGACCTGATAACGCCGTTTTAACGACTGAGTAGGTGCTGTGAAGCACGTACAGGCCTGTTTAAGTGCCAGAGAAGATCGAGAAAGCAGTTTTGACCGCTGTGGAAGCCCTGGGAGGTTGGTGCAAGCTTGTTTATGTGCGGGAAAGACCTGATAACGCCGTTTTAACCTCCGAGTTGGTACTGTGAAGCACGTACAGGCTGGTTTAAGTGCCAGAGAAATTGAGAAAGCAGTTCGCACCGCTGTGTAAGTCCTGTGAGGTTGGTGCAAGCTTGTTTATATGCGGGAAAGACCTCATAACGCTGTTTTAACCTCCGAGGGTGTAATGTGTACCACGAGGATGCCGGTTTAAGTGCCACAGGTTATCGAGAAAGCAACTGTGGAAGCCCTGTGAAGTTGATGCAACCCTGGTTATGTGCGCAAAAGACCTGATAACGCCGTTTTCACTTCCGAGGAGGTACTGTGAAGCACGTGCAGTCCTCTTTAACTGCCAGAGACGGTCGAGAAAGCAGTTTTCGCCACTGTAGAGGTCGTGTGAGGCTCGTGCAAGCCTGTTTATGTGCGGGAAAGACCTGATAACACGGTTTTAACCTCGGCGGAGAGGCTTTGAAGCTCGTGTAGTCCTGTTTATGTGCCATGGGCGGTCGAGAAAGCAGTTTTCACCATTATGGAAGTCCTGTGAGGCACGTGCAAACCTGTTTATGTGCGGGAAAGACTTGACAAAGCCGTTTTAACCTCCGATGTGGTGCTGTGAAGCACGTGCAAGACTGTTCAAATGCCGGAGAAGATCAAGGAAGCAGTTTTCACCGCTTTGGAGGCCGTGTGAGGTTGGTGAAAGCCTGTTTCTGTGCGAGAAATCCTGATTAAGCAGTTTCAACCTCCGAGGGATGATATGAAGCCAGGTGTACGCCTGTTTAAGGGCCAGGGAAGATCTAGAAAGAAGTTTTCACCACTGTGGTGGTCCTGTGAGGCCCGTGCAAGCCTGTTTGTATGTGGGAAAGACCTGATAACGCCGTTTTAACCTCCGAGGAGGTACTGTGAAACACGTGTAGGCCTGTTTAAGTGCCAGAGAAGATCGAGAAAGCAGTTTATCACCGTTGTCGAGGCCCTGTGAAGTAGGTGCAGCCGGTTTATGTGCAGGAAAGACCGGATAACGCCGTTTTAACCTCCGATGGGGTACTATGAAGCACGTACAGGCCTGTTTAAGAGCCAGAGATGATAGAGAAAGCAGTTTTGTCCGCTGTGGAAGCCCTGTGAGGTTGGTGCAAGTTTGTTTATGTCATGGAAAGACCTGATACCACTGTTTTAACCTCGGAGGAGGAGCTGTGAAGCACGAGGTTGTCGGTTTAAGTGGCAAAGATTATCGAGAAATCAACCGTGGAAGCCCTGTGAAGTTGGTGCAAGCCTGTTTATGTGCGGAAAAGACCTGATAACGCCGTTTTAACCACCGAGGGTGTACTGTGAAGCACGTGCAGTCCTCTTTAACTGCCAGGGACGGTCGAGAAAGCAGTTTTTGCCACTGTGGATGTCGTTTGCCGCTCGTGCAAGCCTGTTTATGTGCGGGGAAGACCTGATAACACAGTTTTAACCTCCGAGGAGGTGCTTTGAGGCACGTGTAGGCCTGTTTAAGTGACAGGGACGCTCGAGAAAGCAGTTTTCAACATGGTGGAGGTCCTGTGAAGCTCGTACAAGCCTGTGTATGTCTGGTGAAGACATGATAACGCCGTTTTAACCTCCTAGGGGGTACGGTGAAGTACGTACAGACCTGTTGAAGTGCCAGAGAAGATTGCGAAAGCAGTTTTGACCGCTGTGGAAGCCCTGTGAGGCTCGTTGCAAACCTGTTTATGTGCGTGAAAGACTTGATAACACCGTTTTAACCTCCGAGGACAGGCTTTGAAGCACGTGTAGTCAAGTTTAAGTGCCAGGGACGGTCGAGAAAGCAGTTTTCACCATTGTGGTGGTCCTGTGAGTCTCGTGCAAACCTGTTTATGTGCGGGAAAGACTTGACAAAGCCGATTTAACCTCCGATGTGGTGCTGTGAAGCACGTTCAAGCCTGTTCAAATGCCGGAGAAGACCAAGAAAGCAGTTTTCACCGCTTTGGAGGCCGTGTGAAGTTGGTGCAAGCCTGTTTCTGTGCGAGAAATCCTGATTAAGCAGCTTCAACTTCCGTGGGGATGATATGAAGCAGGTTTACGCCTGTTTAAGGGCCAGGGAAGATCTAGAAAGAAGTTTTCACCACCGTGGAGGTCCTGTGAGGCTCGTGCAAGCCTGTTTATATTCGGGAAAGACCTGATAACGCCGTTTTAACCTCCGAGGAGGTACTGTGAAACACGTGCAGGCCTGTTTAAGTGCCAGACTAGATCGAGAAAGCAGTTTATCACCGCTGTAGAGGCCCTGTGAGGTTGGTGCCAGACGGTTTATGTGCAGGAAAGACCTGATAACTCCGTTTTAACCTCCTAGGGTGTACTCTGAAGCACGTACAGGCCTGTGTAAGTGCCAGGGAAGATCGAGAAAGCTGTTTTCACCACTGTGGAGGTCCTGTGAGGCTCGTGCAAGCCTGTTTACGCACTGTAAAGACCTGATAACGCCGTGTTAACCTCCGAGGAGGTACTATGAAGCATGTGCAGGCCTGTTTAAGCGCCAGGAAAGATCGAGAAAGCAGTTTTCACTACTGTGGAAGTCCTGTGAGGTTTGTGCAAGCCTATTTATGTGCGGGAAAGAGCTGACAAGGCCGTTTTAACCTACGATGAGGTGCTGTGAAGCAGGTGCAGGCCTGTTTAAGTGCTAAGGATGATCGAGAAAGCAGTTTTCACCACTGTGGATGTCCTGTCAGGTTGGTGCAAGCCCGTTTAAATGCGGGAATGACCTGACAACGCCGTTTTAACCTCCGAGGTGGTACTATGAAGCACGTGCAGGCCTGTTTAAGTACCAAAGAAGATCGAGAAAGCAGTTTTCACCGCTGTTAAGGCCGGGTGAGGTTGGTGCAAGCCCGTTTATGTGCGGGGAATCCTGATAAAGCAGTTTTAACCTCCGAGTAGTTGCTAAGAAACACGTGTAGGCCTGTCTGAAGTGCCACGGAAGATCGAGAAAGCAGTTTTCACCGCTGTGGAAGCCCTATGAGGTTGGTGCAAGCCAGTTGATGTGGCGGGACCATCTGTTAACGCCTTTTTAACCGCTTAGCAGGGACTGTGAAGCACGTGGAGCCCTGTTTAAGTGCTAGAGATGATCGAGAAAGCAGTTTTGACCGCTGTGGAGGTCTTGTGAGGTTGGTGCAAGCTTGTTTATGTCCGGGAAATACCTTATACCACCGTGTTAACCTCGGAGGAGGTGCTTTGAAGCAGGTGGTGGCCTGTTTAAGTGCCAGGGACGATCGAGAAAGCAGTGTGGAAGTCCTGTGAGGCTCGTGCTAGCCTGTTTACGCGCGGTAAAGACCTGATAACGCGTTGTTAACCTCCGAGGAGGTACTATGAAGCATGTGCAGGCCTGTTTAAGCGCCAGGAAAGATCGAGAAAGCAGTTTTCAGGACTGTGGAAGTCCTGTGAGGTTTGTGCAAGCCTATTTATGTGCGGGAAAGAGCTGACAAGTCCGTTTTCACCTCTGATGAAGTGCTGTGAAGCACGTGCAAGCCTCTTCAAGTGCCAGAGAAGATCGAGAAAGCAGTTTTCACAGCTTTGGAGGCCGTGTGAGGTTGGTGCAATCCTGTTTATGTGCGAGAAATGCTGATTAAGCAGTTTAAACCTCCGAGGGGATGCACGTTTACGTCTGTTTAAGGGCCAGGGAAGATCTAGAAAGAAGTTTTTACCACTGTGGTGGTCCTATGAGTCTCGAGCAAGCCTGTTTATGTGCCGTGTTAACCTCCGAGGAGGTAATTTGAAGCACGTGCAGGCATGTTTAAGTGCCTGGGAAGATCGAGAATGCAGTTTTCTCCACTGTGGAGTACCTGTGAGGCTCGTGCAAACCTGTTTATGTGCGGGAAAACCTGATAACGCCGTTTTAACCTCCGAGGATGTACTGTGTAACACGTGCAGGCCTGTTTAAGTGCCAGTAAAGATCCAGAAAGCAGTTTTCACCACTGTTGAGGTCCTGTGATGCTCGTGCATGCCTGTTTAAGTGCAGGAAAGACCTGTAACGCCGTTTTAACCTCCGAGGAAGTCCTGTGAAGCACGTGCAGGCATGTTTAAGATCGAGTCCTGTGAGGTTGGTGCAAGCACGTTTGTGTGTGGGAAATGCTGATAAAGTAGTTTTAACCTCCGATGAGTTGCTGTAAACCACGTGCCGGCCTGATTCAGTTCCCGGGAAGATTGTGAAAGCAGTTTTCACCGCTGTGGAGGCCCTGTGAGGTTGGAACAAGCCAGTTTATGTGCGGGAAATGCTGATAAAATAGTTTTAACATCCGAGGAGGTGCTGTGAAGCACGTGCAGGCCTGTTTGAGTTTCAGGGAAAATCGAGAAAGCAGTTTTCACTTCTGTGGAGGTCCTGTGAGGCACGTGCAAGCCTGTTTATGTGCGGGAAAGACATGACAAAGCCGCTATAACCTCCGACGCGGTGCTGTGAAGCAGGTGCAGGCCTGTTTATGTGCCAGGGAAGATCCAGAAAGCAGTTTTCTCAGCTGTAGAGGTCCTGTGAGGCTCGTGCAAGCCTATTTATGTGCGGGAAAAAGCTGACAAGGCCGTTTTAACCTCCAAGGATGTGCTGTGAAGGACGTGCAGGCCTGTTTAAGTGCCAGGGAAGATCGAGAAAGCAGTTTTCCCCACTGTGGAATCCCTGTGAGCTTGCTTCAAGCCCGTTTATGAGCGGAAAAGACATGATAACGAATTTTTAACCTCCGTGGAGGTTCTCTGAAGCACGTGCAGGCCTGTTTAAGTGCCAGAGAAGATCGAAAATGCAGTGTTCACCACTGTGGAAGATCTGTAAGGATCGTGCAAGCCTGTTTATGTGCGATAAAGACCTGATAACGCCGTTTTAACCACCGAGGAGGGGCCGGGATGCACGTGCAAGCCTGTTTATGTACCAGACAAGATCGAGAAAGCAGTTTTCACCACTGTGGAGGAGCCTGTTTATGTGCGGGAAAGACCTAACAAAGCTGTTTTAACCTCCGAGGAGGTGCTGTGAAGCAGGTTCAGGCCTATTTAAGTGCCAGGGAAGATCGAGAAAGCAGCTTTCACCGATGTGCAGGCCCTGTGCACAGCAAAAACAACGGTATGAAGTTTATACCAAAAGGGTATGATCTTCATCCCAGCGAGTTTCATACTTAAAAAAGGCTATGCCTATGGTATGAATTGAGCGAGTATAACTTTCATACTTTCTGCGGTACGTAGTTCATACCACGGATGTGAGAAGACGTTCGTCATACCGCGCTGCACGCTAATCGCAAACGGTGTTACTAGGTCAAAGGTCAAGAGAATCGGTGGAAGAGAAATCTATTTATGCATTCAAGAAATTTCAGCTCCACCTATCATTCATTAATGCATGCTGGGCATGCGCAATTGTTTGAACTCTGACCTTGAGCGCGCATGCGCTCGAAGTATGATACTTTTGAAAATGAAGCGCGAGTGAAGGAAGGAGGTGTGCCACGGAACTCCGTCTGTATAGGACAACGGTGAGCAGTGTTTCTCGCAAAATGTCTCTTGCTAGTACGTAGAAAGGCGGTAAATATCTCAGAATACTATACAGTCACTTGTACCCCTGTGGCATTCTCATATGCTGTATATGAAAGCTCTTAAAAACACTCTTCATGGTGTGGCTTTTGATTTCTGTTTTTTAGTACATGGCATGGTGCTGGACTTTCGGTGTCATCTCCCTCCTCGTACATACAAAGCTAGATGGAGGTGAGCCCGGCTGGGGTATTGTTACACTAGAAATTATGACATAACTTTTATTGTCGCTCGGGTAGTGCAAAACGTTTACAGTGGAAACGGCACATTTTCACATATTTTGTGTAATTTTCTTCGGGCTATCCACCGATAAATAGATCGTCCAGAACGGTCCAGGCAAAAAATAATGTTCCAAATTTTAGTGTGGGTGTTTAAATGGCGTTATCAAGTCTTACAAACAGACTTGCATCAAACTCACAGGGCTTCCACTGCGGTGAAAACTGCTTTCTCGATCTTCTCTGGCACGTAAATAGGCCCGCACCTGCTTCACAGCACCTCCTAAAACGGCCTTCTCAGGTAATTTCCTCACATAACAGCCTTGCACAAACCTCACAGGACCTAGACTGTGGTGAACACTGCTTTCTCGATCGTCCCTGGCACTTAAACAGGCCTGTGCGGGGAAAAACTGATAACGCCGTTTTAACCACCAAGGGGCTACGGTGAAGCACGTGGAGGCCTCTTTCAGTGCCAGGGACGATCGAGAAAGCAGTTTTCACCACTGTTGAAGTCCTGTGATATTCGTGCAAGCCTCTTTATGTGCGAGAAAGACCTGATAATGCCGTTTCAACCTCCGAGGAAGTGCTATGAAGCCTGTTTAAGTGCCGGGGAAGATCTGTAAAGCTGTTTTCACCACTGTGGAGGACTTGTGAGGCTCGTGTAAGCCTGTTTATGTCCGGTAATGACCTGACAAAGCCGTTTTAACCATGGAGTAGGAGCTGTGAAGCAGGTGGAGGCCTGTTTAGATGCCAGGGAAGATCGAGAAAGCAGTTTTCACCACTGTGGAAGTCCTGTGAGGCTCGTGCATGCCCGTTTATGCGCGGGAAAGACCTGGCAAAGCCGTTTTAACCTCCGAGTAGGTGCTGTCAAGCACGTGCAGAGCTGTTTAAATTTCCAGGGAAGATCGAGAAAGCAGTTTTCACAGCTGTGGAGGTCCTGTGATGCTCGTGCAAGCCTGTTTATGTGCGTGAAAGACCTGATAACGCCGTTTTAACCACCGAGGAAGTGCTATGAAGCCTGTTTAAGTGCCCGGGAAGATCTGTAAAGCTGTTTTCACCACTGTGGAGGTCCTGTGAGGCTCGTGGAAGCCTGTTTATGTCCGGTAGTGACCTGACAAAGCCGTTTTAACCAAGGGGTAGGAGCTGTGAAGCACGTGGAGGCCTATTTATGTGCCAGGGAAGATCGAGAAAGCAGTTTTCACCACTGTGGAAGTCCTGTGAGGCTCGTACATGCTTGTTTTTGTGCGGGAAAGACCTGACAAAGCCGTTTTAACCTCCGAGGAGGTGCTGTGACGCACGTTCAGGTATGTTTAAGTGCCATGGAAGACAGTTTTCACCGCTGTGGATGCCCTGTGAGGTTTGTGCAATCCTGTTTAGGTGCGGGAAATACCTGATAACGCCGTTTAAACCTCCTAGGTGGCGCTGTGAAGCACGTGGAGGCCTGTTTATGTGCCAGGGAAGACCGAGAAAGCAGTTTTCACCACTGTGGACATACTGTGAGGCTCGTGCAAGCCTGTGTAACTGCGGGAAAGACCTGACAACGCCGTTTTATCCTCAAAGGAGGTGCAGTGAAGCACGTGCAAGCCTGTTTAAGTGCAAGAGAGGATCAAGAAAGCCGTTTCACAACTGTGGAGCCGCTATAGGGTTTGTGCAAGCCTGTTAATGTGCGAGCCTGTTAATGTGCGGGAAAGACCTGATAAAGCACTTTTAACCTCCTAGGAGGTGCTGTGATGCACGTGCAGGCCTGTTTAAGTGCAAGGGATGATCGAGAAAGCAGTTAGTTTTCACCACTGTGCAGGTTCTGTGAGGTTCGTTCATGGCTGTTTATCTGCGGGAAAGACCTGATACAGCCGTTTTAACCACTGGGGAGGTGCTGTGAAGCACATGCTGTCCTGTTTAAGTGCCAGAGAAGATCGAGAAAGCAGTTTTCACCGTTATGGAGGTCCAGTGATGTTGGTGCAAGCATGTAGATGTGCGGGAAATGCTGATAAAGTAGTTTTAACCTCCGAGAACTGATACCGCTGTTTTTTCGCCCGAGGAGGTACTGTGCAGCACGTGCAGGCATGTTTATGTGCGGGAAAGACCTGATAACACCGTTTCAACCTCCGAGGAGGTACTGTTGAGCACTTGCAAGCCTGTTTAAGTGCCAGAAAAGATCCAGAAAGCAGTTTTAACCGCTGTGGAAGCCCTGTGAGGTTGGTGCAAGCCTGTTTATGTGCGGAAAGACCTAATAACGCCGTTTTATGCTCCGAGGAAGTGCTGTCAAGCACGTACAAAGCTGTTTAAAGTTCCAGGGAAGATCGAGAAAGCAGTTTTCACTACTGTGGAAGTCCTGTGAGGCTCGTGCATGCCTGTTTATGTGCGGGAAACGCCTGACAAAGCCCGTTTTAACCACCGAGGAGGTGCTGTAAAGCACGTTCAGGCCGGTTTAAGTTCCAGAGAAGATTGAGAAAGCAGTTTTGACTGCTGTTGAAGCCCTGTGAGGTTGGTGCAAGCTTGTTTATGTGCGGGAAAGACTTGATAACGCCGTTTTCACTTCCAAGGGTGTACTGTGAAGCACGTGCAGGCCTCTTTAACTGCCAGGACGGTCGAGAATGCAGTTTTCGCCACTGTGGAGGTCGTGTGAGGCTCGTGCAAGCCTGTTTATGTACGGGAGAGACTTGATAACACCGTTTTAACCTCCGAGTAGATGCTTTGAAGCACCTGTAGGCCTGTTTAAGTGCCAGGCACGGTGGAGAAAGCAGTTTTCACCATTGTGGAGGTCCTATGAAGCCCGTAGAAGTCTGTTTATGTGCGGAAAAGACCTGATATAGCCGTTTTATCCTCCGAGGAGGTGCTGTGAAGCACGTACAGCCTGTTTAAGAGCCAGAGAAGATCAAGAAAGCAGTTTTCACCACTGTGGAAGCCCTGTGAGGTTGGTGTAAGCCTGTTTATGTGCGGAAAAGACCTGATAACGCCGTTTTAACCTCCGAGGATATACTGTGAAGCACGTACAGGCCTGTTTATGTGACAGAGAAGATCGAGACAGCAGTTTTCACCGCTGTTTAGGCCCTTTATGGTTGGTAGAAGCCTGTTTATGTGCGCCGTTTTATCCACCAAGGGGCTACGGTGATGCACGTGGAGGCCTCTTTCAGTGCCAAGGAAGATCGAGAAAGCAGTTTTCACCACTGTGGAAGTCCTGTGAGGCTCGTGCATGCCTGTTTATGTGCGGGAAAGACCTGGCAAAGCCGTTTTAACCTCCGAGTAGGAGCTGTCAAGCACGTACAGAGCTGTTTAAATTTGCAGGGAAGATCGACAAAGCAGTTTCACTGCTGTGGAGGTCCTGTGATGCTCGTGCAAGCCTGTTTATGTGCGTGAAAGACCTGATAACGCCGTTTTAACCACCGAGAAAGTGCTATGAAGCCTGTTTAAGTGCCCGGGAAGATCTGAAAAGCTGTTTTCACCACTGTGGAGGTCCTGTGAGGCTCGTGGAAGCCTGTTTATGTCGGGTAATGACCTGACAAAGCCGTTTTAACCAAGGGGTAAGAGCTGTGAAGTACGTGGAGGCCGGTTTAAATGCCAGGGAAGATCGAGAAAGCAGTTTTCACCATTGTGGAAGTCCTGTGAGGCTCGTGCATGCCCGTTTATGTGCGGGAAAGACCTGACAAAGCCGTTTTAACCTCCGAGTAGGTGCTGTCAAGCACGTGCAGAGCTGTTTAAATTTCCAGGGAAGATCGAGAAAGCACTTTTCACTGCTGTGGCGGTCCTGTGATGGTCGTGCAAGCCTGTTTATGTGCGTGAAAGACCTGATCACGCCGTTTTAACTACCGAGGAAGTGCTATGAAGCCTGTTTAAGTGCCGGAGAAGATCTGTAAAGCTGTTTTCACCACTGTGGAGGTCCTGTGAGGCTCGTGGAAGCCTGTTTATGTCCGGTAGTGACCTGACAAAGCCGTTTTAACCAAGGGGTAAGAGCTGTGATGCACCTGGAGGCCTGTTTATGTGCCAGGGAAGACCGAGGAAGCAGTTTTCACCACTGTGGAAGTCCTGTGAGGCTCGTCCATGCCTGTTTACGTGCGTAAAGAACCTGATAACGCCGTTTTAACCTCCGAGGAAGTGCTATGAAACCTGTTTAAGTGCCGGGGAAGATCTGTAATGCTGTTTTCACCACTGTGGAGGTCCTGTGACGCTCGAGGAAGCCTGTTTATGTCCGGCAATGACCTGACAAAGCCGTTTTAACCTCCGAGGAGGTGCTGTGAAGCACGTTCAGGCCTGTTTAAGTGCCATGGAAGACAGTTTTCACCGCTGTGGAGGCCCTGTGAGGTTGGTGCAATCCTGTTTAGGTGCGGGAAATACCTGATAACGCCGTTTAAACCTCCTAGGTGGCGCTGTGAAGCACGTGGAGGCCTGTTTACGTACTAGGGAAGACCGAGAAAGCAGTTTTCACCACTGTGGACGTACTGTGAGGCTCGTGCAACCCTGTGTATCTGCGGGAAAGACCTGATAACGCCGTTTTATCCTCCGAGGAGGTGCAGTGAAGCACGTGCAAGCCTGTTTAAGTTCCAAGGAAGATCTAGAAAGCTGTTTTCACCACTGTGGAGGCCCTATGAGGTTTGTGCAAGCCTGTTTATGTGCGGGAAAGACCTGACAAAGCACTTTTAACCTCCTAGGAGATGCTGTGACGCACCTGCAGGCCTGTTTAAGTGCAAGGGATGATCGAGAAAGCAGTTAGTCTTCACCACTGTGGAGGTTCTGTGAGGCTCGTGCATGCCTGTTTATGAGTGGGAAAGACCAATAAACCCCGTTTTAATCTCTGAGGAGGTACTGGAAAGCACGTGCACACCTGTTTAAATGCCAGAAAAGATCGAGAAAGCAGTTTTCACCGCTCTGGAAGTCCAGTGATGTTGGTGCAAGCATGTAGATGTGCGGGAAATGCTGATAAAGTAGTTTTAACCTCCGAGGAGGTGCTGTGAAGCACGAATAGGCCTGTTTAAGTTCCAAGGAAGATGTGTGGAGGACCTATAAGGTTTCTGCAAGCCTGTTTATGTGCGGGAAAGACCTGATAAAGCACTTTTAACCTCCTAGGAGGTGCTGTGATGCACGTGCAGGCCTGTTTAAGTGCAAGGGAAGATTGAGAAAGCAGTATTCACCGCTGTGGAGTCCCTATGAGATTGTTGCAAGCCTGTTTATGTGCGGGAAGACCTGATAACGCTGTTTTTTCGCCCGAGGAGGTACTGTGAAGAACGTGCAGGCCTGTTTATGTGCGGGAAAGACCTGATAACGCCGTTTCAACCTCCGAGGAGGTGCTGTGAAGTACGTACTGGCCAGTTTACGTGACAGGGAAGATCGAGACAGCAGTTTTCACCGCTGTGGCAGCCCTGTGAGGTTGGAGCAAGCCTGTGTATGTGCGGGAAAGACCTGATAACGCCGTTTCAACCTCCGAGGAGGTGCTGTGAAGTACGTACTGGCCAGTTTACGTGACAGGGAAGATCGAGACAGCAGTTTTCACCGCTGTGGCAGCCCTGTGAGGTTGGAGCAAGCCTGTGTATGTGCGGGAAAAAGCTAGTAACGCCATTTTAACCACCAAGGGGCTACGGTGAAGCACGTGGATTCCTCTTTCCGTGCCAGGGACGGTCGAGAAAGCAGTTTTCACCACTGTTGAAGTCCTGTGATGCTCGTGCAAGCCTGTTCATGTGCGAGAAAGACCTGATAACGCCGTTTTAACCTCCGAGGAAGTGCTATGAAGCCTGTTTAAGTGCCGGGGAAGATCTGTAAAGCTGTTTTCACAACTGTGGAGGTCCTGTGAGGCTCATGGAAGCCTTTTTATGTCCGGTAATGACCTGACAAAGCCGTTTTAACCAAGGAGTAAAAGCTGTGAAGCACATGGAGGCCTGTTTACATGCCAGGGAAGATCGAGAAAGCAGTTTTCACCACTGTGGAAGTCCTGTGAGGCTCGTGCATGCCCATTTATGTGCGGGAAAGACCTGACAAAGCCGTTTTAACCTCCGAGTAGGTGTTGTCAAACACGTGCAGAGCTGTTTAAATTTCCAGGGAAGATCGAGAAAGCAGTTTTCACCACTGTTGAGGTCCTGTGATGCTCGTGCAAGCCTGTTCATGTGCGAGAAAGACCTGATAATGCCGTTTTAACCTCCGAGGAAGTGCTATGAAGCCGGTTTAAGTGCCGGGGAAGAACTGTAAAGCTGTTTTCACAACTGTGGAGGTGTTGTGAGGCTCATGGAAGCCTTTTTATGTCCGGTAATGACCTGACAAAGCCGTTTTAACCAAGGAGTAAGAGCTGAGAAGCACGTGGAGGCCTGTTTACATGCCAGGGAAGATGGTGAAAGCAGTTTTCACCACTGTGGAAGTCCTGTGAGGCTCGTTCATGCCTGTTTATGTGCGGGAAAGACCTGACAAAGCCGTTTTAACCTCCGAGTAGGTGCTGTCAAGCACGTGCAGAGCTGTTTAAATTTCCAGGGAAGATCGAGAAAGCAGTTTTCACTGCTGTGGAGGTCCTGTGGTGCTCGTGCAAGCCTGTTTATGTGCGTGAAAGACATGATCACGCCGTTTTAACTACCGAGGAAGTGCTATGAAGCCTATTTAAGTGCCGGGGAAGATCTGTAAAGCTGTTTTCACCACTGTGGAGGTCCTGTGAGGCTCGTGGAAGCCTGTTTATGTCCGGTAGTGACTTGACATAGCCGTTTTAACCAAGGGGTAAGAGCTGTGAAGCACCTGGAGGCCTGTTTATGTGCCAGGGAAGACCGAGGAAACAGTTTTCACCACTGTGGAAGTCCTGTGAGGCTCGTGCATGCCTGTTTATGTGCGTGAAGAACCTGATAACGCCGTTTTAACCTCCGAGGAAGTGCTATGAAGCCTGTTTAAGTGCCGGGGAAGATCTGTAATGCTGTTTTCACCACTGTGGAGGTCCTGTGAGGCTCGAGGAAGCCTGTTTATGTCCGGCAATGACCTGACAAAGCCGTTTTAACCATGGAGTAAGGGCTGTGAAGAACGTGGAGGCCTGTTTATGTGCCAGGGAAGATCGAGAAAGCAGCTTTCACCACTGTGGAAGTCCTGTGAGGCTCGTGCTTGTCTGTTTATGTGCAGGAAAGACCTGACAAAGCCGTTTTAACCTCCGAGGAGGTGCTGTGAAGCACGTTCAGGTATGTTTAAGTGCCATGGAAGACAGTTTTCACCGCTGTGGAGGCCCTGTGAGGTTGGTGCAATCCTGTTTATGTGCGGGAAATACCTGATAACGCCGTTTAAACCTCCAAGGTGGCGCTGTGAAGCACGTGGAGGCCTGTTTATGTGCCAGGGAAGACCGAGAAAGCAGTTTTCACCACTGTGGACGTACTGAGAGGCTCGTGCCAGCTTGTGTATCTGCGGGAAAGACCTGATAACGCCGTTTTATCCTCCGAGGAGGTGCGGTGAAACACGTGCAAGCATGTTTAAGTGCCTGAGAAGATCGAGAAAACCGTTTCACAACTGTGGAGCCGCTATGGGGTTTGTGCAAGCCTGTTAATGTGCGGGAAAGACCTGATAAAGCACTTTTAACCTCCTAGGAGGTTCTGTGAAGCACGTTCAGGCCTGTTTAAGTGCAAGGAAAGATCGAGAAAGCAGTTAGTGTTCACCACTGTGGAGGTTCTGTGAGGCTCCTTCATAGCTGTTTATGTGCGGGAAAGACCTAATAACGCCGTTTCAACCTCCGAGGAGGTGCTGTGGAGCACGTTCAAGCCTGTTTAAGTGCCAGAGAAGATCCAGAAAGCAGTTTTCACTGCTGTGGAAGCACAGTGAGGTTGGTGCAAGTCTGTTTATGTGTGGAAAAGACCTGATAACGCCGTTTTAACCTTCGAGGAGGTACAGTGAAGCACGTACTGGCCTGTTTATGTGACAGGGAAGATCGAGATAGCAGTTTTAACCGCTGTGGAGGCCCTGTGAGGTTGGTGCAATCCTGTTTAGGTGCGGGAAATACCTGATAACGCCGTTTAAACCTCCTAGGTGGCGCTGTGAAGCACGTGGAGGCCTGTTTATGTGCCAGGGAAGACCGAGAAAGCAGTTTTCACCACTGTGGACATACTGTGAGACTCGTGCAAGCCTGTGTATCTGCGGGAAAGAGCTGAATAACGCCGTTTTATCCTCCGAGGAGGTGCAGTGAAGCACGTGCAAGCCTGTTTAAGTGCCTGAGAAGATCGAGAAAGCCGTTTCACAACTGTGTAGGCTATGGGGTTTGTGAAAGCCTGTTAATGTGCGGGAAAGACCTGATAAAGCACTTTTAACCTCCTCGGAGGTGCTGTGAAGCACGTGCAGGCCTGTTTAAGTGCAAGGGAAGATCGAGAAAGCAGTTAGTTTTCACCACTGTTGAGGTTCTGTGATGCTCGTTCATGGCTGTGTATGTGCGGGAAAGACCTGATAAAGACGTTTTAACCACTGGGAAGATACTGTGAAGCACATGCTGTCCTATTTATGTGCCAGAGAAGATCGAGAAAGCAGTTTTCACCACTCTGGAGGTCCAGTGATGTTGGTGCAAGCATGTAGATGCGAGGGAAATGCTGATAAAGTAGTTTTAACCTCCGAGGTGGTGCTGTGAAGCACGTGTAGGCCTGTTTAAGTTCCAAGGAAGATCTAGAAAGCAGTTTTCACCACTGTGGAGGCCCTATGAGGTGTGTGCAAGCCTGTTTATGTGCGGGAAAGACCTGATAAAGCACTTTTAACCTCCTCGGAGGTGCTGTGAAGCACGTGCAGGCCTGTTTAAGTGCAAGGGAAGATCGAGAAAGCAGTTAGTTTTCACCACTGTTGAGGTTCTGTGATGCTCGTTCATGGCTGTGTATGTGCGGGAAAGACCTGATAAAGACGTTTTAACCACTGGGAAGATACTGTGAAGCACATGCTGTCCTATTTATGTGCCAGAGAAGATCGAGAAAGCAGTTTTCACCACTCTGGAGGTCCAGTGATGTTGGTGCAAGCATGTAGATGCGAGGGAAATGCTGATAAAGTAGTTTTAACCTCCGAGGTGGTGCTGTGAAGCACGTGTAGGCCTGTTTAAGTTCCAAGGAAGATCTAGAAAGCAGTTTTCACCACTGTGGAGGCCCTATGAGGTGTGTGCAAGCCTGTTTATGTGCGGGAAAGACCTGATAAAGCACTTTTAACCTCCTAGGAGGTGCTGTGATGCACGTGCAGGCCTGTTTAAGTGCAAGGGAAGATCGAGAAAGCAGTTAGTTTTCACCACTGTGGAGGATCTGTGAGGCTCGTGCATGCCTGTTTATGAGTGGGAAAGACCTGTAAACGCCGTTTTAATCTCCGAGGAGGTACTGTGAAGCTCGTGCACACCTGTTTAAATGCCAGAGAAGATCGAGAAAGCAGTTTTCACCGCTCTGGAGGTCCAGTGATGCTGGCGCAACCATGTAGATGTGCGGGAAATGCTGATAAAGTAGTTTTAACCTCCGAGGAGGTGCTGTGAAGCACGAATAGGCCTGTTTAAGTTCCAAGGAAGATCTGTGGAGGCCCTATGATGTTTGTGCAAGCCTGTTTATGTGCGGGAAAGACCTGATAAAGCAGTTTTAACCTCCTAGGAGGTGCTGTGATGCACGTGCAGGCCTGTTTAAGTGCAAGGGAAGATCGAGAAAGCAGTTAGTTTTCACCACTGTGGATGTACTGTGAGGCTCGTGCATGCCGGTTTATGAGTGGGAAAGACCTGTAAACACCGTTTTAATCTCCGAGGAGGTACAGTGAAGCACGTGCACACCTGTTTAAATGCCAGAGAAGATCGAGAAAGCAGTTTTCACCGCTGTGGAAGCCCTGTGAGGTTGGTGCAAGCCTGTTTATGTGCGGAAAATACCTGATAACGCCGTTTTAACCTCCAAGGAGGTACTATGAAGTACGTACTGGCCTGTTTATGTGACAGGGAAGATCGAGACAGCAGTTTTCACTGCTGTTGAGGTCCTGTATGGTTTGTGGAAGCCTGTGTATGTGCAGGAAAAAGCTAATAACGCCGTTTTAACCACCAAGGGGCTACGGTGAAGCTCGTGGAGGCCTCTTTCAGAGCCAGGGACGATCGAGAAAGCAGTTTTCACAACTGTGGAGGTCCTGTGAGGCTCATGGAAGCCTGTTTATGTCCGGTAATGACCTGACAAAGCCGTTTTAACCAAGGAGTAAGAGCTGTGAACTACGTGGAGGCCTGTTTACATGCCTTGGAAGATCGCGAAAGCAGTTTTCACCACTGTGTAAGTCCTGTGAGGCTCGTGCATGCCCGTTTATGTGCGGGAAAGACCTGACAAAGCCGTTTTAACCTCCGAGTAGGTGCTGTCAAGCACGTGCAGAGCTGTTTAAATTTCCAGGGAAGATCGAGAAAGCAGTTTTCACTGCTGTGGCGGTCCTGTGGTGCTCGTGCAAGCCTGTTTATGTACGTCAAAGACCTGATATCGCCGTTTAACTACCAAGGAAGTGCTATGAAGCCTGTTTAAGTGCCGGGGAAGATCTGTAAAGCTGTTTTCACCACTGTGGAGGTCCTGTGAGGCTCGTGGAAGCCTGTTTATGTCCGGTAGTGACCTGACATAGACGTTTTAACCAAGGGGTAAGAGCTGTGAAGCACCTCGAGGCCTGGGAAGACCGAGGAGGCAGTTTTCACCACTGTGGAAGTCCTGTGAGGCTCGTGCATGCCTGTTTATGTGCGTGAAGAACATGATAACGCCGTTTTAACCACCGAGGAAGTGCTATGAAGCCTGTTTAAGTGCCGGGGAAGATCTGTAATGCTGTTTTAACCACTGTGGAGGTCCTGTGAGGCTCGTGGAAGCCTGTTTATGTCCGGTAATGACCTGACAAAGCCGTTTTAACCATGGAGTAAGAGCTGTGAAGCACGTGGAGCCCTGTTTATGTGCCTGCGAAGATCGAGAAAGCAGTTTTAACCACTGTGGAAGTCCTGTGAGGCTCGTGCATGCCTGTTTATGTGCGGGAAAGACCTGACAAAGCCGTTTTAACCTCCGAGGAGGTGCTGTGAAGCACGTTCAGGCCTGTTTAAGTGCCATGGAAGACAGTTTTCACTGCTGTGGAGGCCCTGTGAGGTTGGTGCAATCCTGTTTAGGTGCGGGAAATACCTGATAACGCCGTTTAAACCTCCTAGGTGGCGCTGTGAAGCACGTGGAGGCCTGTTTATGTGCCAGGGAAGACCGAGAAAGCAGTTTTCACCACTGTGGACGTACTGTGAGGCTCGTGCAAGCCTGTATATCTGCGGGAAAGAGCTGATAACGCCGTTTTATCCTCCGAGGAGGTGCAGTGAAGCACGTGCAAGCCTGTTTCAGTTCCAAGGAAGATCTAGAAAGCAGTTTTCACCACTGTGGAGTCCCTATGAGGTTTGTGCAAGCCTGTTTATGTGCGGGAAAGACCTGATAAAGCACTTTTAACCTCCTAGGAGGTGCTGTGATGCACGTGCAGGCCTGTTTAAGTGCAAGGGAAGATCGAGAAAGCAGTTAGTCTTCACCACTGTGGAGGTTCTGTGAGGCTCGTGAATGCCTGTTTATGAAAGGGAAAGACCAATAAACGCCGTTTTAATCTCCGAGGAGGTACTGGGAAGCACGTGCACACCTGTTTAAATGCCAGAGAAGATCGAGAAAGCAGTTTTCACCGCTCTGGAGGTCCAGTGATGTTGATGCAAGCATGTAGATGTGCGGGAAATGCTGATAAAGTAGTTTTAACCTCCGAGGAGGTGCTGTGAAGCACGAATAGGCCTGTTTAAGTTCCAAGGAAGATCTGTGGAGGCCCTATGAAGTTTGTGCAATCCTGTTTATGTGCGGGAAAGACCTGATAAAGCACTTTTAACCTCCTAGGAGGTGCTGTGATGCACGTGCAGGCCTGTTTAAGTGCAAGGGAAGATCGAGAAAGCAGTATTCACCGCTGTGGAGCCCCTATGAGATTGGTGCAAGCCTGTTTGTGTACGGGAAGACCTGATAACGCTGTTTTTTCGCCCGAGGAGGTACTGTGAAGCACGTGCAGGCCTGTTTATGTGCGGGAAAGACTTGATAACGCCGTTTCAACCTCCGAGGAGGTGCTGTGGAGCACGTGCAAGCCTGTTTAAGTGCCAGAGAAGATCCAGAAGGCAGTTTTTACCGCTGTGGAAGCCCTGTGAGGTTGGTGCAAGCCTGTTTATGTGCGGGAAAGAGCTGATAACGCCGTTTTAACCTCCGAGGAGGTACTGTGAAGTACGTACTGGCCTGTTTATGTGACAGGGAACATCGAGACAGCAGTCTTCACCGCTGTTGAGGCCCTGTATGGTTTGTGGAAGCCTGTGTATGTGCGGGGAAAACCTGATACCGCCGTTTTAACCGCCAAGGGGCTACGCTGAAGCACGTGGAGGCCTCTTTCAGTGCCAGGAACTATCGAGAAAGCAGTTTTCACCACTGTTGAAGTACTGTTATGCTCGTGCAGAAACCTGTTTATGTGCGAGAAAGACCTGATAACGCCGTTTTAACCACCGAGGAAGTGCTATGAAGCCTGTTTAAGTGCCCGGGAAGATCTGTAAAGCTGTTTTCACCACTGTGGAGGTCCTGTGAGGCTCGTGGAAGCCTGTTTATGTCCGGTAGTGACCTGACAAAGCCGTTTTAACCAAGGGGTAAGAGCTGTGAAGCACGTGGAGGCCTGTTTATGTGCCAGGGAAGATCGAGAAAGCAGTTTTCACCACTGTGGAAGTC
Organism: Agelas oroides; assembly: GCA_949130485.1. Taxonomy (NCBI): domain Eukaryota; kingdom Metazoa; phylum Porifera; class Demospongiae; order Agelasida; family Agelasidae; genus Agelas; species Agelas oroides. The sequence goes on along the minus strand of OX422191.1, from coordinate 5,706,949 downwards.
CTGTGAGGCTCGTACATGCCTGTTTTTGTGCGGGAAAGACCTGACAAAGCCGTTTTAACCTCCGAGGAAGTGCTGTTACGCACGTTCAGGCCTGTTTAAGTGCCATGGAAGACAGTTTTCACCGCTGTGGATGCCCTGTGAGGTTGGTGCAATCCTGTTTAGGTGCGGGAAATACCTGATAACGCCGTTTAAACCTCCAAGGTGGCGCTGTGAAGCACGTGGAGGCCTGTTTATGTGCCAGTGAAGACCGAGAAAGCAGTTTTCACCACTGTGGACATACTGTGAGGCTCGTGCAAGCCTGTATAACTGCGGGAAAGACCTGACAACGCCGTTTTATCCTCAAAGGAGGTGCAGTGAAGCACGTGCAAGCGTGTTTAAGTGCAAGAGAAGATCGAGAAAGCCGTTTCACAACCGTGGAGCCGCTATGGGGTTTGTGCAAGCCTGTTAATGTGCGAGCCTGTTAATGTGCGGGAAACACCTGATAAAGCACTTTTAACCTCCTAGGAGGTGCTGTGATGCACGTGCAGGCCTGTTTAAGTGCAAGGGAAGATCGAGAAAGCAGTTAGTTTTCACCACTGTGGAGGTTCTGTGAGTTTCGTTCATGGCTGTTTATCTGCGGGAAAGACCTGATACAGCCGTTTTAACCACTGGGGAGGTGCTGTGAAGCACATGCTGTCCTATTTAAGTGCCAGAGAAGATCGAGAAAGCAGTTTTCACCGCTATGGAGGTCCAGTGATGTTGGTGCAGGCATGTAGATGTGCGGGAAATGCTGATAAAGTAGTTTTAACCTCCGAGACCTGATAACGCTGTTTTTTCGCCCGAGGAGGTACTGTGCAGCACGTGCAGGCATGTTTATGTGCGGGAAAGACCTGATAACGCCGTTTCAACCTCCGACGAGGTACTGTTGAGCACGTGCAAGCCTGTTTAAGTGCCAGAGAAGATCCAGAAAGCAGTTTTAACCGCTGTGGAAGCCCTGTGAGGTTGGTGCAAGCCTGTTTATGTGCGGAAAGACCTAATAACGCCGTTTTATGCTCCGAGGAAGTGCTGTCAAGCACGTACAAAGCTGTTTAAAGTTCCAGGGAAGATCGAGAAAGCAGTTTTCACTACTGTGGAAGTCCTGTGAGGCTCGTGCATGCCTGTTTATGTGCGGGAAACGCCTGACAAAGCCCGTTTTAACCACCGAGGAGGTGCTGTAAAGCACGTTCAGGCCGGTTTAAGTTCCAGAGAAGATTGAGAAAGCAGTTTTGACTGCTGTTGAAGCCCTGTGAGGTTGGTGCAAGCTTGTTTATGTGCGGGAAAGACTTGATAACGCCGTTTTCACTTCCAAGGGTGTACTGTAAAGCACGTGCAGGCCTCTTTAACTGCCAGGGACGGTCGAGAATGCAGTTTTCGCCACTGTGGAGGTCGTGTGAGGCTCGTGCAAGCCTGTTTATGTACGGGAGAGACTTGATAACACCGTTTTAACCTCCGAGTAGATGCTTTGAAGCACCTGTAGGCCTGTTTAAGTGCCAGGGACGGTGGAGAAAGCAGTTTTCACCACTGTGGAGGTCCTGTGAAGCCCGTAGAAGTCTGTTTATGTGCGGAAAAGACCTGATATAGCCGTTTTAACCTCCGAGGAGGTGCTGTGAAGCACGTACAGCCTGTTTAAGAGCCAGAGAAGATCAAGAAAGCAGTTTTCACCACTGTGGAAGCCCTGTGAGGTTGGTGCAAGCATGTTTATATGCGGAAAAGACCTGATAACACCGTTTTAACCTCCGAGGATGTTCTGTGAAGTACGTACAGGCCTGTTTATGTGACAGAAGATCGAGACAGCAGTTTTCACCGCTGTTTAGGCCCTTTATGGTTGGTGGAAGCATGTTTATTTGCGCCGTTTTAACCTCCAAGGGGCTACGGTGAAGCACGTGGAGGCCTCTTTCAGTGCAGGGAAGATCGAGAAAGCAGTTTTCACCACTGTGGAAGTCCTGTGAGGCTCGAGCATGCCTGTTTATGAGCGGGAAAGACCTGACAAAGCCGTTTTAACCTCCGAGTAGGAGCTGTCAAGCACGTACAGAGCTGTTTAAATTTGCAGGGAAGATCGACAAAGCAGTTTCACTGCTGTGGAGGTCCTGTGATGCTCGTGCAAGCCTGTTTATGTGCGTGAAAGACCTGATAACGCCGTTTTAACCACCGAGGAAGTGCTATGAAGCCTGTTTAAGTGCCCGGAAAGATCTGTAAAGCTGTTTTCACCACTGTGGAGGTCCTGTGAGGCTCGTGGAAGCCTATTTATGTCCGGTAGTGACCTGACAAAGCCGTTTTAACCAAGGGGTAAGAGCTGTGAAGCACCTGGAGGCCTGTTTATGTGCCAGGGAAGATCGAGAAAGCAGTTTTCACCACTGTGGAAGTCCTGTGAGACTCGTGCATGCCTGTTTTTGTGCGGGAAAGACCTGACAAAGCCGTTTTAACCTCCGAGGAGGTGCTGTGAAGCACGTTCAGGCCTGTTTAAGTGCCATGGAAGACAGTTTTCACCGCTGTGGAGGCCCTGTGAGGTTTGTGCAATCCTGTTTAGGTGCGGGAAATACCTGATAACGCCGTTTAAACCTCCAAGGTGGCGCTGTGAAGCACGTGGAGGCCTGTTTATGTGCCAGGGAAGACCGAGAAAGCAGTTTTCACCACTGTGGACATACTGTGAGGCTCGTGCAAGCCTGTGTATCTGCGGGAAAGAGCTGATAACGCCGTTTTATCCTCCGAGAAGGTGCAGTGAAGCACGTGCAAGCCTGTTTAAGTGCCTGAGAAGATCGAGAAAGCCGTTTCACAACTGTGGAGCCGCTATGGGGTTTGTGCAAGCCTGTTAATGTGCGGGAAAGACCTGATAAAGCACTTTTAACCTCCTAGGAGGTGCTGTGAAGCACGTGCAGGCCTGTTTTTAGTGCAAGGGAAGATCGAGAGAGCAGTTAGTTTTCACCACTGCGGAGGTTCTGTGAGGCTCGTTCATGGCTGTGTATGTGCGGGAAAGACCTGATAAAGACGTTTTAACCACTGGGAAGGTACTGTGAAGCACATGCTGTCCTATTTAAGTGCCAGAGAAGATCGAGAAAGCAGTTTTCACCGCTCTGTAGGTCCAGTGATGTTGGAGCAAGCATGTAGATGTGCTGGAAATGCTGATAAAGTATTTTTAACCTCGGAGGAGGTGCTGTGAAGCACGTGTAGGCCTGTTTAAGTTCCAAGGAAGATCTAGAAAGCAGTTTTCACCACTATGGAGGCCCTATGAGGTGTGTGCAAGCCTGTTTATGTGCGGGAAAGACCTGATAAAGCACTTTTAACCTCCTAGGAGGTGCTGTGATGCACGTGCAGGCCTGTTTAAGTGCAAGGGAAGATCGAGAAAGCAGTTAGTTTTCACCACTGTGGAGGATCTGTGAGGCTCGTGCATGCCTGTTTATGAGTGTGAAAGACCTGTAAACGCCGTTTTAATCTCCGAGGAGATACTGTGAAGCACGTGCACACCTGTTTAAATGCAAGAGAAGATCGAGAAAGCAGTTTTCACCGCTCTGGAGGTCCATTGATGTTGGTGTAAGCATGTAGATGTGCGGGAAATGCTGATAAAGTAGTTTTAACCTCCGATGAGGTGCTGTGAAGCACGTGTAGGCCTGTTTAAGTTCCAAGGAAGATCTGTGGAGGCCCTATGAGGTTTGTGCAAGCTTGTTTATGTGCGGGAAAGACCTGATAAAGCAGTTTTAACCTCCTAGGAGGTGCTGTGATGCACGTGCAGGCCTGTTTAAGTGCAAGGGAAGATCGAGAAAGCAGTTAGTTTTCACCACTGTGGAGGATCTGTGAGGCTCGTGCATGCCTGTTTATGAGTGGGAAAGACCTGTAAACGCCGTTTTAATCTCCGAGGAGGTACAGTGAAGCACGTGCACACCTGTTTAAATGCCAGAGAAGAACGAGAAAGCAGTTTTCACCGCTATGGAGGTCCAGTGATGTTGGTGCAAGCATGTAGATGTGCGGGATATGCTGATAAAGTAGTTTTAACCTCCGAGGAGGTGCTGTGAAGCACGAATAGGCCTGTTTAACTTCCAAGGAAGATCTGTGGAGGCCCTATGAGGTTTGTGCAAGCCTGTTTAGGTGCGGGAAAGACCTGATAAAGCACTTTTAACCTCCTAGGAGGTGCTGTGATGCACGTGCAGGCCTGTTTAAGTGCAAGGGAAGATCGAGAAAGCAGTTAGTTTTCACCACTGTGTATGTTCTGTGAGGCTCGTGCATGCCTGTTTATGAGTGGGAAAGACCTGATACAGCCGTTTTAACCACTGGGGAGGTGCTGTGAAGCACGTGCACACCTGTTTAAATGCCAGAGAAGATCGAGAATGCAGTTTTCACCGCTGTGGAAGCCCTGTGAGGTTGGTTCAAGCCTGTTTATGTGAGGAAAAGAGCTGATAAAGCCGTTTTAACCTCCGAGGAGGTACTGTGAAGTACGTACTGGCCTGTTTATGTGACAGGGAAGATCGAGACAGCAGTTTTCACCGCTGTTGAGGCCCTGTATGGTTGGTGGAAGCCTGTGTATGTGCGGGAAAAACCTGATAACGCCGTTTTAACCACCAAGGGGCTACGGTGAAGCACGTGGAGGCCTCTTTCAGTGCCAGGGACGATCGAGAAAGCAGTTTTCACCACTGTTGAAGTCCTGTGATGCTCGTGCAAGCCTGTGTATGTGCGAGAAAGACCTGATAACGCCGTTTCAACCTCCGAGGAAGTGCTATGAAGCTTGTTTAAGTGGCGGGGAAGATCTGTAAAGCTGTTTTCACAACTGTGGAGGTCCTGTGAGACTCATGGAAGCCTGTTTATGTCCGGTAATGACCTGACAAAGCCGTTTTAACCAAGGAGTAAGAGCTGTGAAGCATGTGGAGGCCTGTTTACATGCCAGGGAAGATCGAGAAAGCAGTTTTCACCACTTTGGAAGTCCTGTGAGGCTCGTGCATGCCCGTTTATGTGCGGGAAAGACCTGACAAAGCCGTTTTAACCTCCGTGTAGGTGCTGTCAAGCACGTGCAGAGCTGTTTAAATTTCCAGGGAAGATCGAGAAAGCAGTTTTCACTGCTGTGGCGGTCCTGTGGTGCTCGTGCAAGCCTGTTTATGTGCGTGAAAGACCTGATCACGCCGTTTTACCTACCGGGGAAGTGCTATGAACCCTGTTTAAGTGCAGGGGAAGATCTGTAAATCTGTTTTCACCACTGTGGAGGTCCTGTGCGGCTCGTGGAAGCCTGTTTATGTGCGTGAAAGACCTGATAACGCCGTTTTAACCACCGAGGAAGTGCTATGAAGCCTGTTTAAGTGCCCAGAAAGATCTGTAAAGCTGTTTTCACCACTGTGGAGGTCCTGTGAGGCTCATGGAAGCCTGTTTATGTCCGGTAATAACCTGACAAGGCCGTTTTAACCAAGGTGTAAGAGCTGTGAAGCATGTGGAGGCCTGTTTACATGCCAGGGAAGATCGAGAAAGCAGTTTTCACCACTGTGGAAGTCCTGTGAGGCTCGTGCATGCCCGTTTATGTTCGGGAAAGACCTGACAAAGCCGTTTTAACCTCCGTGTAGGTGCTGTCAAGCACGTGCAGAGCTGTTTAAATTTCCAGGGAAGATCGAGAAAGCAGTTTTCACTGCTGTGGCGGTCCTGTGGTGCTCGTGCAAGCCTGTTTATGTGCGTGAAAGACCTGATCACGCCGTTTTACCTACCGAGGAAGTGCTATGAAGCCTGTTTAAGTGCCGGGGAAGATCTGTAAAGCTGTTTTCACCACTGTGGAGGTCCTGTGCGGCTCGTGGAAGCCTGTTTATGTGCGTGAAAGACCTGATAACGCCGTATTCACAACCGAGGAAGTGCTATGAAGCCTGTTTAAGTGCAGGGCAAGATCTGTAAAGCAGTTTTCACCACTGTGGAGGTCCTGTGCGGCTCGTGGAAGCCTGTTTATGTCCGGTAGTGACCTGACAAAGCCGTTTTAACCAAGGGGTAAGAGCTGTGAAGCACCTGGAGGCCTGTTTACGTGCCAGGGAAGATCGAGAAAGCAGTTTTCACCACTGTGGAAGTCCTGTGAGACTCGTGCATGCCTGTTTTTGTGCGGGAAAGATCTGACAAAGCCGTTTTAACCTCCGAGGAGGTGCTGTGAAGCACGTTCAGGCCTGTTTAAGTGCCATGGAAGACAGTTTTTACCGCTGTGGAGGCCCTGTGAGGTTTGTGCAATCCTGTTTAGGTGCGGGAAATACCTGATAACGCCGTTTAAACCTCCAAGGTGGCGCTGTGAAGCACGTGGAGGCCTGTTTATGTGCCAGGGAAGACCGAGAAAGCAGTTTTCACCACTGTGGATGTCCTGTGAGGCTCGTGCATGCCTGTTTACGTGCGTAAAGAACCTGATAACGCCGTCTTAACCTCCGAGGAAGTGCTGTGAAGCCTGTTTAAGTTCCGGGGAAGATCTGTAATACTGTTTTCACCACTGTGGAGGTCCTGTGAGGCTCGAGGAAGCCTGTTTATGCCCGGCAATGACCTGACAAAGCCGTTTTAACCATGGAGTAATAGCTGTGAAGCACGTGGAGGCTTGTTTATGTGCCAGGGAAGATCGAGAAAGCAGTTTTCACCACTGTGGAAGTCCTGTGAGGCTCGTGCATGCCTGTTTATGTGCGGGAAATACCTGGTAACGCCGTTTAAACCTCCTAGATGACGCTGTGAAGCACGTGGAGGCCTGGAGGTATAGTGAAGCACGTACAGGCCTGTTTATGTGCGGGAAAGACCTGATAACGTCGTTTCAACCTCCGAGGAGGTGCTGTGGAGCACGTGCAAGCCTGTTTCAGAGCCAGAGAAGATCCAGAAAGCATTTTTTACCTCTGTGGAAGCCCTGTGAGTTTGGTGCAAGCCTGTTTATGTGCGGAAAAGACCTGATAACGCCTTTTTAACCCCCGAGGAGGTACTGTGAAGTACGTACGGGCCAGTTTATGTGACAGGGAAGATCGAGACAGCAGTTTTCACCGCTGTTGAGGCCCTGTATGGTTGGTGGAAGCATGTGTATGTACGGGAAAAACCTGATAACGCCGTTTTAACCACCAATGGGCTACGGTGAAGCATGTGGAGGCCTCTTTCAGTGCCAGGGATGATCGAGAAAGCAGTTTTCACCAGTATTGAAGTCCTGTGATGCTCGTGGAAGCCTGTTTATGTGCGAGAAAACCTGATAACGCCGTTTTAACCTCCGAGGAAGTGCTATGAAGCCTGTTTAAGTGCCGGGGTAGATCTGTAAAGCTGTTTTCACAACTGTGGAGGTCCTGTGAGGCTCATGGAAGCCTGTTTATGTCCGGTAATGATCTGACAAAGCCGTTTTAACCAACGAGTAAGAGCTGTGAAGCATGTGGAGGCCTTTTTACATGCCAGGGAAGATCGAGAAAGCAGTTTTCACCACTGTGGAAGTCCTGTGAGGCTCGTGCATGCCCGTTTATGTGCGGGAAAGACCTGACAAAGCCGTTTTAACCTCCGTGTAGGTGCTGTCAAGCACGTGCAGAGCTGTTTAAATTTCCAGGGAAGATCGAGAAAGCAGTTTTCACTGCTGTGGCGGTCCTGTGGTGCTCGTGCAAGCCTGTTTATGTGCGTGAAAGACCTGATCACGCCGTTTTAACTGCCGAGGAAGTGCTATGAAGCCTGTTTAAGTGCCGTTGAAGATCTGTAAAGCTGTTTTCACCACTGTGGAGGTCCTATGAGGCTCGTGGAAGCCTGTTTATGTCCGGTAGTGACCTGACAAAGCCGTTTTAACCAACGGGTAAGAGCTGTGAATCACCTGGAGGCATGTTTACATGACAGGGAAGATCGAGGAAGCAGTTTTCACCACTGTTGAAGTCCTGTGATGCTCGTGCAAGCCTGTTTATGTGCGAGAAATCCTGATAACGCCGTTTTAACCTCCGAGGAAGTGCTATGAAGCCTGTTTAAGTGGCGGGGAAGATCTGTAAAGATGTTTTCACCACTGTGGTGGTCCTGTGAGGCTCATGGAAGCCTGTTTATGTCCGGTAATGATCTGACAAAGCCGTTTTAACCAAGGAGTAAGAGCTGTGAAGCACGTGGAGGCCTGTTTACATGCCAGGGAAGATCGAGAAAGCAGTTTTCACCACTGTGGAAGTCCTGTGAGGCTCGTGCATGCCCGTTTATGTGCGGGAAAGACATGACAAAGCCGTTTTAACCTCCGTGTTGGTGCTGTCAAGCACGTGCAGAGCTGTTTAAATTTCCAGGGAAGATTGAGAAAGCAGTTTTCACTGCTGTGGAGGTCCTGTGGTGCGCGTACAAGCCTGTTTATGTGTGTCAAAGACCTGATCACGCAGTTTTAACTACCGAGGAAGTGCTATGAAGCCTGTTTAAGTGCCGGGGAAGATCTGTAATGCTGTTTTCACCACTGTGGAGGTCCTGTGACGCTCGAGGAATCATGTTTATGTCCGGTAGTGACCTAACAAAGCCGTTTTAACCAAGGGGTAAGAGCTGTGAAGCACCTGGAGGCCTGTTTATGTGCCAGAGAAGACCGAGGAGGCAGTTTTCACCACTGTGGAAGTCCTGTGAGGCTCGTGCATGCCTGTTTATGTGCGTGAAGAACCTGATAACGCCGTTTTAACCTCCGTGGAAGTGCTATGAAGCCTGTTAAAGTGCCGGGGAAGATCTGTAATATTGTTTTCACAAGTGTGCAGGTCCTCTGACGCTCGAGGATGCCTGTTTATATCCGGCAATGACCTGACAAACCCTGGAGTAAGAGCTGTGAAGCACTTGGAGGCCTGTTTATGTGCCAGGGAAGACCGAGGATGCAGTTTACACCACTGTGGATGTCCTGTGAGGCTCGTGCATGCCTGTTTATGTGCGTGTTTTAACCTCCGAGGAAGTGTTATGAAGCCTGTTTAAGTGCTGGGGAAGATCTGTAAAGCTGTTTTCACCACTGTGCAGGTCCTGTTTATGTCCAGTAGTGACCTGACAAAGCCGTTTTAACCAAGGGGTAAGAGCTGTGAAGCACCTGGAGGCCTGTTTATGTGCCAGGGAAGATCGAGAAAGCAGTTTTCACCACTGTGGACGTACTGTGTGGCACGTGCCAGCCTGTGCATGTTGACGTACAGAAGTAAACAATGAGCACGTGGTTCCTGTGTCACGCCCACTGATTTGTTCTACACTGCTGGAAATTCGCACGCACAGTCGCTAAAGTCGGGAATCTGGGATGGAGAAACCTACCTGGGCTGTAGTGGAGAGACTCACAGCTGAGACTATGGTACAAGGAGTAACTACGGTGAGGAAGCACTAAATAAGCTGCTCATCTACCAAGAAAGAAGAACATCACTCTATATGAGCTAACAGTTGTCGTTGATACCTGCCTGAATCCTATCCGAAGTACTTATTCAGGAACTAACAAAATTCAGAAACCTACCCATCATACAATACGTCTGTTCCGGAATTTCTGACACTTGTACTGACATCAGCTAACAGAAGTGTTCAAGATATTGTTCAGGATCAAGGGTGATAGAAACATTCACTGGCACACATCAAATGAGTGGAGTTTGTCACAAGCAACAGATTAAATCATACAAACTTTTGATAAGCACATAGAGAGGATGACTTCACACTTCTTTATTTGAAATGCCAGTCTTCTACTGGTACTGCCTCACAGTCTGAGCAAGGGTATGTAGCTACAAATTAACACACAGGACCTCCAAAGTGAAGAAAACTGTATTCACGATCTTCCCTGGCACTTAAACTGTCCTGCTCTGGTGATTAAAACTGATTTATAAGGTCTTTCCCGCACACAAACAAGCTAGAGCCACCCATACAGGGCCTCCACAGTTGCTTTCACGATCTTCTCTGGCAATTAAACAGGCTTGAACTCGCTTCACTGCACCTCCTCGGTGAATCTAACAGGTATTTCCCAGGACATCCACAGTGGTCTAAAATGCTTTCTCGATCTACCCTATTAAAACGACTTTGTCAGGTCATTCCCGCAAACAAACAGGCTTGCAAGAGCCTCACAGGACCATGACAGCGGTTAAAACAAATTTCTCGACAGGTCTGCACGTGCTTTACGGTACCTTCTCGGTGGACAAAACAGAGTTGTCACATGTTTACCGCACATAAACAGGCTTGCACTAGCCTCAAAGGACCACTACAGGGGCGAAAACAGTTTTCTCGATATCCCTGGCTCATTGCACGTGCATCACAGCACCTCCTCTGAGGTTAAAACTACGTTATCAGGACATTCCTGCTTTCTCGATCTTCCCTGGTTCTTTAAACAGCACTGAAATTGCTTCACAGCACCTCGGTGGTTAAAACTACATTATCAGCATTTCCTGCACATCTACATGCTTGCACCAACATCACTGGACCTCCATAGCGGTGAAAACTGCTTTCTCGATCTTCTCTGGCACTTAAATAGGACAGAATTTGCTTCACAGTACTTCCTCAGCTTTGTCAGGTCTTTCCCGCACATAAACAGCAATGAACGAGCCTCACAGAACCTCCACAGTGATGAAAACTAACTGCTTTCTCGATCTTTCCTTGCACTTAAACAGGCCTGCACGTACTTCACAGCACCTCCTAGGAGGTTAAAAGTGCTTTATCAGGTCTTTCCCGCACATTAACAGGCTTGCACAAACCCCAAAGCGGCTCCACAGTTATGAAACGGTTTTCTCGATCTTCTCAGGCACTTAAACAGGCTTGCATGTGCTTCACCGCACCTCCTCGGAGGATAAAATGGCGTTATCAGACCTTAGTCTTGACCGCTAAGAAACTCGCTTATTGAATATTGGACCCTCGTGTCCACTCACGTGATGAATGCTCGTTGGTCTTCCGCTCCCGTGTATTATTGTGAACGCAAACGAAAGGCAAAAATAGGGGAGGCCTGGGAACGTGGCTGCACTGTGCAAAGTGAAAGCCTGGCTCCCCTGGAAACAGTTCACTGCTTGTAACAACTGACAAATGTCTTACAGAAGGCGTGGCATGGCGCAAGCAAGTTGACATAGGATGCTCCGTCCTATTTATGACGTATGTGGGTTTCACCTGGCACCTTATGGCCTACCTCTTTAACCTGACGTAGCCATTTTGGATGTTGTATTTTACAGAGGCGAAAAGCCCTGCGTTCACTGGACAAAGGGCTATTTGCAATGTTGAAGTCGCACTTTCAGTTCTAGGATGATCAGATTTTAAATTCGACCTTCCACCGAACACATGCTCGTCAGTCCAAGTGCCTGAGTTACTCCGAATCCTATTTGCATTCCAAGCAGCTACAAACTTACCAATAGCTGATTTGATGACATTGATTGTTGTCCATGAAACTCAAAATTTCACTGTCATATCAACTTTCCAACTAATACCCTTTTGACAGGATAACTCGGGCCACAGGCGTTCAATGTACTCTGCAAGGCAGGAACATAATCTTACCACAATCGAAGACCTGCAAGTTGTTGTTGCACTGTCAGTAAACTCCGTACCATTTATTGAACTGTAGGGAAATTGTTGAACTTCGAAAAAAACCACAAGCCAAAATGAGGAATTACATGTACAAGTTAATCAGTAAAAAGAAAAGAAAAAAAAAAAAAAGAAAACGGGGAAAAAAATACAGATGAGGGGCGAGTTCAAACTCAGCTATAAAGAAGGCTTCAAATTGTCAGGTTCACCGTCTTTTGAACTTTGAGGACACCTATACTTACATACAAACCCAGCGTGTCAGATCCCACTAGGCATATGATCGCGGAAGACGTGCACCCTTTGTTTCGTTCCGCAGCCCAGGCATGGAATGTTCGCAGAGCCCGTATTCGTCTCTTTCCAGCCTCACTGTAAGTCACTGGAGAGGCAAATTGTGCCGTGTTTGCAGCGGCTGGCGGATTCGTTTTGAGTGCCGAAAGGTTTGGCTTCTTTCAGCAACTTTGGGTCAATAGCAGCTTCGACGGTCGAATCTATTGCTGAATCGTGACGGCTAGTTAATGCACCCTTTGTGCTCGTATACTACGGGAAGTAGTACATCAAGCCAAACTTAGTCTTGTACCTATTTCCAAAGCAAGTAGTTGGATAGAAAGCAGTGTATTTATCTGTGAAGCAGCAAGTGGGGGCCGAGAGGCTTTTTCTTCCAGTTTGACTGCAAGCAAACGTGCAGGTGTGCCTCAGATGCAGTGCCCAAACCTTCACTTGAAATGTTCTGACATTTGGGACAGAGCCACTCTCGAATTTTGAGAGCTCCAATCTGGATCCTTCGACCATTTACATTGAGGAGGAAATCGACACTAGAAAGTGGGAAGTTCAAGTTCAACGAAGTTGTGATTGGTAGATGCACGGGGAACCAATTAGTCGCTCTCCTGATGCCACCTACTCCCCAGCGCATAAGTACACCATATATAAATCCAACATTTCAGTCAGTGACGAATCCACTTCGACCTAAGACGTACAAAAAAACTATTGGAATGGTGAACCTTTCCAAAAAAGGCAAAGATAGACCAAAGGGGATTTCAAAGCTGCTTTCTGTCCTCTGAATCTGAGATGGAATCTGACATTAATTAGCCCTTGCAGTTTGTTACCTTTAGAAACATTTGCTGAATGGAGAATTTTAGGACCATTTTAAATATTTTGTGCAGTTTTTTTCGGGTTATCCACCGATATGTAGATCGTGCAGCTCGGTCCAGGCGTAGGATGCTTTTCTTGCAGCTGTGTGGGTGAGGGAGAGGGTGAGGGTGAGGATGAGGGTGAGGGTGAGTGGGTGAAGGTGCTAGATCGCAAAGATACGCATGGATAAAAATACATGCATGGACCTGACAACAGCAGCGCGTACCACAATCCGAGGTTAAATACAGATCGCAAAGATACGCTTTGTCTCGCGTGGCAAGATCCAACTGCGAGACTAGATACGCTTCTGGACTTGTGTTTCACGGAAACTTACCTTTCAGGCTTCTTTCCCTGTGTTAAGCACTGCAAGCGACAAATTTCGGGTAAGAATGCGTCCAGGGTAAGAGTCTACTGCATAAATAGAGTGTGTCCAAGAACGCCGTACGCATGGCTCCGGCGATAATCTTGCAGGGCCGGGGGCTGTGTGGCTTTGTGGTCACTCCACTGGAATTACAATGAACTCATCTTCCCACCTAGTGCCTGAATCCCCGCAGATGACAGTTTTCAATCTTGTTCTGGGGGGGGGGGGACAATATTCACTGGTGAATTGGGGGAGACACTGTACTCACGCTAATGTATGGGAGTCAATGGGGAAGCCTTATAAAAAGCCGTAATTTTTACTACAAGTCACGCGAGAATCCGTATCAGATACTACAAGTAACGTGAGAATCCGTTTCAGGTACTACAAGTCACGTGCGCTGCGTCTGAACGTGTGATGAAATTGTTATACCGGATCGTTTGCCCTTGATGCTGCGCACTCGTAACAATACATACGGATGGTGATACTTCTTGCTGTGTCACCAACACAGTGACACAACCACCTACGTAACTAGGTCAAGTGGTTGCTAAATCTTTGTTGGTTTTGTGGTGGACCCAAAGGAGAACCCCAAAGGGCTCAGTGTCTTGAACCAAATAACCTACAGTGGCTATGTTGCACTTAGCTGCTATGACAGAAATGCAATTATAAGCGATTTGTAAAGTCCACACCAGTGTTTCAATCTTCTCCTTGTTTATTACGGCTACTAGCTAGAAACACACCAGGGTCAAAGGTCATGTGGGCAATACAGAGGAAAGGGATCTCAACCTCACATCCCAATGATGAAATCTGAGAGAAATACTTAGTCTCGGAACCAGACCCTCGCACGGAGGAGGAGGAGGGTCTGGTAAACTTGCATACATAGAAATTTGAACTACGCGGAATTTCGGCGGAATGATTCTGATTGGTTGAATACTCCGTAACTACATTTCTGCCAGTTTTTCGCACGCAAACACGTGTTCCTGTACAAACAAGATTGCGAATTGGAGTGACAGAGAGATTCAGGCTACCCTTAATGCAATGGACAGACTTGGCAAAAATCACAACTACAGGCTACGGATCTGGCTGGATGAACTCACCCAGAAGATGACTGTTGAGGTGAAATGATAAGACTTGTTCACCCATTTTGTTACCCAACATTCACTAACGTTCATTTCATACCACAGGGCAGAGAAGGAATGGCTCTTGTTCAGCAACAGTTACTTAAACTCGAAAGTTACAAAGGCGTCCTACAGGCATGCTATTAAGCTGTAAAATACCTTCCCAACATCATTTTGGTACACTTACCTGGCCCTGTGTGCAGTGTTTTCACCAAGGCCTCGAAGCACTCTTTGAAGTTGCGGCAAAATATGATTGCATTCCGTTTGTTGACTAGAATGTCATCGACAACAGGTGCAACCACATCTGCGAGACTTGCATGGGTTCCGAGATATCACATGACAATATTTCATGTTCAATGACGAAATGATCTTTCTCTTAGCTGTTAGGGCCATCATCTTGACAGTCGGAGGAACAAGTGATCGCACCTCTCCTATTCTGCGCGAAATTCAGAACCCCTACAAATGGGAACAGAACTGTTTTAGCAATCGACTACACCATTACTTGCGCTCTCTACTGACACAGTAACAGTCATTCTGAGCAGTCTATTCTAGAGACTGTGTTTACTCACCATTTATCAATGCAGTGCGCTTCATCCACCACAACACCAACGTGGTTGGCTTGGTATATTGCCAAACGAAACATTTCTCTCCACCTGCAGCCACTAACCAGGGACTCTGGGCTCATAAACACCAACGAGAATTCTCCCTTCTCCACGAGATCGTGCAGGTTACCACTATCCGAGTCTTACGCACCGACATAAGCACAACTCACACCTTTAGCCGTGAATGCCTGGACCTGATCCAGCGCCTTCAGGTGGCTAACGATAACAACGATAGACTCTCGAACACAAGTGGCGGACAACCGTAGCAAAGGGACTTTCCGCTGCGGAAACAAGGACGTCTTTCCCTTTCACAAACTCCTTTACTGCTTCCATCTTTTCAGATCTCGCTGCCGGGTACTTCGATCGCTGCTTCTTGCTGACGAAACCTTGTATACGTTCTTTTCACTTGTATCGGCCTCTCACTCATTTCTACCTGTACAAAATATATTATTGCTATTGTTTTATGTAACTAACGCACAAAAGGACAGGGACTAGTAGCTATTTTTATATGTCGAGTTCCTGCTTACCACGTTGACTACTGGGGAAGTCGCTTGATTGACTGACGGATCGGGTCCAAATTCGAAGCTTCTTCTCGTATGCGATTTCTCTTCACGGACTACCAACGGTCTTTTCTGCACATGTGGACGTCCATGGGGTGTACTAGGCGAACCGATGCATCCCGTTGCCTTTTTCTCTGTGCCACCGGTTCCGAGACAAGCTCTTGCGACATCTGTCCCGCAGTTGGACGTTGTAGTGTCGCTGCGCGACACCTGAAATAACATAGAAACCGTCCTCGGACAGTTGATTGGAGTAAGCAAGATCTCTACTATCCTCCAACAGCTCCACGTTTACAAGTGTGACCGTTGAATCAGTGAAGACAAATGTAATCAGGAACTTCACCTTACCCAGTGGTCACTGCAGTGTTGTGATTGGCACAATTGCTTTTGGGTTGGGGCTAGGGTCATACATTGGGGCCCATCGTCTGATATTGAATCATACGTGCAGGAGAGTGGCCGTGTTGGACGAGATGACCTGCCAGCATTTTGCAGTTTTGTACTACGACAAGTTAGATCCAAATGTATCTCAGATGACATGAAGAACTGTGAAAACACTGTTGAATGCAGAAAAAACGTTTGTTGTCTAACTGTAAATGCTGCTAGTAATAATTATTAAATGTTTGAGTGCTAATTGATGGAACATTGCTGTACATAATAGCCATAAACAGCTTCTTCGTTCAAACCAGCTTTCAAAAGCGTTCCAATCAATACTTCCAAGTTATAGTTGTACCATGGCTTCTTAAATGGGTATGGCGATTATTAAAGCCATTGTACAGCTGGCTTGTATCATAATTGATCTGATTAGCATAGTTGCTTATAGCAACAACGATTGTGAGGCTTCTGCTATGTGAACGGGATGGACTGTTGCTTAGCAACTAGTTGTACCATATGAGACAACTAGGATCACAGGTGCCGCCACGGTGTACATGGGATTTGTACCTTCTTTTAACTTCCCACGCAGTATGATACAAAGCGATTTGTCTTGCTGTTTGGATGCATCCTTCCAGGAATTTCCTCAAGTACCTTTGACCTTCCATGTAGTTCATTTACTACATCATCTGCAACTAATACTAGTGAATGCTTGCCACTGTCGTATGGAATATCACAGTTTGCAAACATTTTGCTCAGTTATGTTTGCACCCAGACCACACAGACATTTTAAGGGATCTATTTATGTGTTCCATGTGAGTCACAGGCAACATTTTCCCCCTTTCCTCCCTTTGAATTGACAAACCTGGACCACTTCAATTGAAATGCTATGTTTGGTGCAAGACCATGGCGTTGCAGGTGAAGGTTGAGAGCTTCTAGTGTGTATTTGGTTCTACCAGATGCTCAAAAATGAAGAAGCAAGTACTGCCAGATTCTGTACTTTTTTCACTGCATCATTGAACTCAAATGCAAACATTGCGCAAGCATACTCTCTTCACTGGTGTCGACTGAGAAATCCTGGTGGTGTGGGCACGCAAGAGATGAACTGATGAACTTCTGGATCACCAATGCAAGTAGATAGCACGAGCCATTTCTCAGCTTGTGGAAGTTTGACAGCATCTTGCAGACTTTGATTTTATGTGGGCTGTCAGAACTGCAATGATGTGGCCAACTCCAACTGTCTCAAAGAAATCTTCCGTTGCATTCATGTCATTGCGTACATCTTCGGTTGTTGAGGTTACGTAACTGGAACAAGGTATCTCCTTCTTGGTGCATTTGTACAAATTACCTGCAGTAAGAAATCAAAGTATACACTAAAATTGAACATTCCAGGTGTAATGCCTGCACTGAGACTGATATATTGATTTTACTATGGGTGAATGGGTACTGATTCACCCATTCCATTTTCAGTCACATTTACACCAGAGCTAATCTGTGCATCCAAATTTGCACATCAGATAACAAATTTGCACATTTGTGTAAAGCTGTACCACAATGTATGTGATGATTTACCACTTATCAGCCATGTACCTTGTAAAGGCACATCTTTGCATGCCAATCTTCGGCAACAGGTATTATTCCCTGAAATCGTGCAGAAGCTGTATCAGAAGTGCTGAGTACATTTTGTATGTTCCGGTTCCTTTCAACAGTCAGCTGATCACCCCCAAACAGGACGGGGTGCACCTGTTGTCCTCTGTGTCATCTATGTTGACAATCTCATGGGTTGTGTGCTGCACAACCTTCAAAATGTCCAGCATATCAGCATTGTTCTGTTCACTCTTGAACAGCACACCCAGCGGAACCTGTGGTTAAACACATCCTGTGTTATTAAGGTACTGTGCAGAAGGTACATGCAAAATTTGCTAATAAAACATGACTTTACAGTGTGTCAGATATATATGAAATTAGGTACAGGATGGGTGGTAGAGCGGTCTTATTTCATGTACACAGGACCATTTATTGTGTTGTTCTAATGGGGTATACTTACCACTTCAGACTTCGTTTCGAGTAAGTATGGTTGATATGTGATGGTACACAATCTGCAAACTTCTGAAAGAATGGAATGTGCTCGCAGAACACACGGGCAAAGAGTACACAATAGTTTTCAAGGAGCTTTCTCTTGTCATCTCTTGAGAGCAGGATATCA
Source organism: Agelas oroides (assembly GCA_949130485.1). NCBI lineage: Eukaryota > Metazoa > Porifera > Demospongiae > Agelasida > Agelasidae > Agelas > Agelas oroides. Next base: position 5,689,196 of record OX422191.1, on the reverse strand, counting down.
TCAAGCGACAGGCAAAGGAGGAGTCAGATTTGGCTGTTTCTGGGGTCATGACTCAGATGTGAAAATTATTCATCATTTGAGCCTTGTCGCATGTACCGTGGTTTCACATAGGTAACAGCAATAACTAGTTCACTTATAGTTGTGTTGAACGTCGTAGGCTGTCAATCAGTATGCAATTGTTGACCTACTGGTGTGCCTGTCAATTAACTGTGGGCCAGTGATATGAACTATCGGAGATTTCATCTGTCATTCCATCTATGTTATTATTCAGCTGCTGAGCATTAGGTAGTGTAGGAGGTAGTTAGGCAAAATTAGCCTAGATTGAAGACACTGGCACACACTGGTTGTGCGGAATGTCGTATGTCGTAGACTTGTGATACCAGACTCATTTTTTCCTCCAGCTGCTTATTTACTGATATTGTATGTTGATTGAGTCTAGAATTTGAGATTAATAGCACTTGCACTTTGCCTCAGTGAATTGAAGCATGCATATGTCGAGTTAGAAAAACGGGGAGAGAGCATGGAAGATTTGATCACGTGCCCCGTCACGTACCGTACGCGAATTTCTATCTGACGCACCCTTTTCGAACATAGTCTCTGCACGAAGTTCATGCTAACGAATTGCGCATGCGTGAGTGGGTGGAGTTGTACCCATGAACCCTACAATATCTTCATACAGTCATCAAGCAAGCTGCAAGGTGAGCTATAGCTACTGATAGCAAAGTTAAAGTTTGCCACTGTGACTGAACTAGCGTTGTGGTCGACAAAAGCAATTGGTTGGTCAACCACTATGTTATTTTGGAATGTGCGAAGGGTGGTTTCTCAGAGTCACTAGCTATAGCTACAGTGACTCTGAGAAACCACCCCTTGACTTCTATGGTCACAGTACAGACAAAGGTCTTAAAAGTTCGACCATTTGGATACTTGACAGCTTGATTTCACTGCAAACCGAGAGCTTGAGTGTTTAACTACAAGTCAACCTATTGACCTTGAAAGTAGCCAATCTTCAATGTCTTCATGCAGTATTTGTATATATTTCTATCCAAATACAGTGGAATAAGACCTGAAAATGTCATCACATGCGATTATTTCATGACTGTAGCATTAGGTAAGACAGTAGGCACACGGAAGGCTCTGTTTGACAAACAATCTTGAGATCCTTCCGGCTTCTAAATCCTATTTCTGTTTGAAGTGTAAACATTTGCAAGGCAGTGTCATGCATCTACTTTGGTACACTCGGAACTGATCAACACAACCCCAAGTGTATATATAAATTGTAATGATCGAGTACCGCCCCTTGTGTGACTGCATTCTGTCTACCTGATGTTACATGACATCACTGCATGTGATGAGATCTCCCACGGCTTCTCCCACTGTATATGCAGGTGCACTGTGGCTGTGTTTGAAGTTTGTATACAAGTCCAGGCTGGGAGATTTTTACCACATGAGAGACATCAATGTCTTCCTAGGAAGAGGAGGGGTGTGGAGAATCCTTGTACCTTCCTGATAGGGAAAATCTCCCAGGCCACCCTCAAAGTGATCAAAAGATGATGGAAAATTAAAGCTAATGGCATGCATTCATTTCTTTTACAGATGAAATTGTGTCCACAAAAGTCTCTTATTTTAGCTGATATGAACCTGTCACACTATTGGACACTTGGAGAAACACATGAACAATTAGACAAGAAAATTGTCCCTTCTTCCCGAAGTCATTGTTTGATGTTGAATATGTGAACACAGGTGACTGAAGAGAGACTGAATGGTGAATCAACTGCAGAGCCATTTTATGCAAAAACTGCAACCAAGGACATTTTATTTTCAAAGTCAGACAAGGATGCTATTTATTGGAGTAGCCTCGTCCCCGGCACAAAATGGGGAAGCATCTGGTCAAACTGCAACCATCTTGTCACTGCCACAGCAGAATGTTGCCATGACCAATTGTGCTTTTTGTAGACATGATAGCAAGACAGGTTTAGCCGTGCAGTACAATAATTGTATTTCTCAGTGATGACTCATCAGTCAAGACTCTTCCTTGTGAAGGGTGTGGCTGCAAGAATATGATTGTACTGGTAATGTTGCATAAATCGTATTTATATGTAAAGGAATAATACAACTTCATGTGAAGAGCATTCACGGTCAGAGATACAATATAATTAACTATATTGCTGGCATTTTTGGACGGCTCTACTACATATGCTGAAGATTCACAGGTTGGCAGGCTTAGCTGGTAGCAGAAACGCCGCGCTATGTTCACGCTATGCAGCTGAATAGAGTTCAAGGGTCTAACTCCACCCATCCACGCATGCGCAGTTCGTTAGCATGAATTCGTGCAGAGACTATGTTCGAAAAGGGTGCGTCAGATAGAAATTCGCGTACCGTGCATGGTTTTGTGCGTGGTTTTGATAATCGAATTATTGCCCACGCACAAGCACTCTGCCTCGAAATATTGCCCAGTATTTGTGAAATGCTAGGGTTAGGGTTAGGGTTAGGCCGTTGTTGTTGGTGTTGTGGAACTTACGGATCTTCTACCGAGGTTTTTACATAGCCGCAGGTCAACGGGCGCTCGAGACGGTCCCCTTCGAAGGCCTCTTTGAGTTCTAAAAACATGTTCAATAAAGTTATAGCTTCACCAAAGCTCGTTCCCCAGCTGGTTTGTTGCATGTTATGTGAACTCACAGTTACTCGTAGCGGCCTTTGACTCCTTGTGATCACAATTATGGCAAGCCGTTTGTTTCAAAATTTTCGATGCGAAAATTGTGTTGTGTGCGGCTCCAGAATCGACTCGATTGTGACAAGAATCGACTCGATTGTGATATACCGACTCGATTGTGATAAACCGACTCGATTATAACAAGAATCGACTCGATTGTGATAAACCGACTCGATTGTGATAAACCGACTCGATTGTGATAAGAATCGACTCGATTGTGATAAAAATCGAGTCGATTTGCGCCACGTTCCACTCGATTGTCAGCACAATTTACTCGTTCAAAAAAACCGACTCGATGCAAAACCATCGACTCGATTGTGTTCCACGTTCCACTCTGATTCTACCTTGTTTGAGGCAATCCTTCAACAATCGAGTCGATCCTTCGCCACACACGCCACTTGATTACACCCACTGGGCATGCGCAGTAACGAAGCATGCATCGTGCCAGTCGTGGATTTCATGGTTCTTGACATTGAGTGAAGCAAATGAGTTTGAAGACCAGCCGGCTTTGCTGACTGCGTTACTGCGCATGCCCAGTGGGTGTGGTCAAGTGGCGTGTGTGGATACGGTTGGGGTGGGCGAATCGACTTGATTGCTGAAGGATCGATTCTATTGTTGAAGGATTGAGTCAAACAAGGTAGAATCGGAGTGGAACGCGGCACACAATCGAGTAGATGGTTTTTGACAATCGAGTCGAACGTGGCGTAAATCGAGTCGATTTTTATCACAATCGAGTCGATTCTGAGCACAATCGAGTCGATTCTTATCACAATCGAGTCGGTTTCTTCAATCGAGTCGGTTTATCACAATTGAGTCGATTCTTGTCACAATAGAGTCGATTTTTGTCACAATCGAGTCGATTCTGGAGCGAATCGACAATTTTGAAACAAACCGCTTGCCATATACCTTCAATAACAATCATTGCAAAGACACATTTTCAGCGACAGACATTGCACGTTCAGAATATTTTCAAGATATTTAATTAGATAAGGATAGGATGTCAGCCACATCCTTACTATTATCTATTTAGAAGTGATATATACCCTTTAGGCTAATTTATGTGTACATCAGATCACACAGAATATTAACATGATAAGGAGGTGATGCGGGTCACTGCATGCAGTGAAAGAACGTACAAATTAGTGAAGTCACCGTACATGCACTGAATATACATATCCGTACATGAAATCAATCAAAAGTGACTTCTGACTGAATTCTAGTCACAGTTTTAGCCATGAGCAGCACCCCTGAACAAGGGCTGTGGGTCTGAGTCATTAAGCTGCTTCTAGGGTAGGTATCCCAAGTGAAGCCCTTTAGAGCAAATCTGTTTAACATACCACCACTTGTACTACAAAGACGGAATCGTGATTGGTGTGATTTGTGAACTCACTCATGACTCCTACGCCTATGTTAGCAATTTGAATTATAATACATGTAGAGCATTGTATGAATACCTGCTTAGGAAGAGAGCTGTAGAACAGTTGGCTGGGTAACTTGCCAAGCAAGCAAAAGTCAGCAGTCGAGGTCAAAGCACAACAGTAGCCTCGCACCCAGGCTTTTGGTTCCGGATTTTGTCTCGCAGCTTTGGAGAAAAATCGGAGGGAAAGCCTGGACGGATTTCTCACGTGATACGGTGGCACCGTGACGTCAATCTACCAGCCGCGAAGGCAACACGTCACACGGAATGTTCCGTGTTATGTGTCTTAGATGCAAGACCAAGTCCAAGTCCAAGTCCAAGTCCAAGTCCATGGCGAAAGAGTTACCTGGCGTGCGGACTCTTTGTTCATCAACCGTAGCCGTACAACAGCCGACTGGATATTTTAGTAGTCACAGCTTTTCCGAAATACTGAAGCTTATGCATGGGTTCCACGAAAAAGCTTCCAATTAAAGCTCAGTTTTCGTCCTGGGCTACCAAGAAATATATTTTGTGATGCTACAACCGATTTCATTAGTGAATACATTGCCCAAAACAGCATGTACAAGGTGTCCAATTCATGCAGAACTTGAGTCGTGAAGTACATGGGTTTCTGACCTCATCCTGGGGAGAAGCACCATGGCAAACATTACAGCCACAGTCTCTGACTGTAGTGTTCTTGTCAGTAGTAGCATTGCTCGCCAAGTTGACTTGCGATCAATCAACTCAGTCCATCGTTTATGTCCAGGACACTGATATATGCCAGACTTCTTTCAGCTTGAGAGAGAGGGTCCATCATTTTGACAGTATAGTTCAAGACACCATGAAGCTATTGATGTCTGATAGGAAATGCTGTGGTTGATATCCATTTATTCATATCCCTTGAAGGACTTGATAACTTCTTCACATTGCTCGCTGAGCTAGCTCTCTCATTTCAACCGACTCAGTCCCTGACAGTATAGTGATGATTGAACTAACACTGACAGCAAAGTTCTACGCATACTCCTTGAAGGGTATATCAGAAAGATTACAGAAGTTCATAAAATCATCGGTTAATGCTCTGGCAACGAGTAAACATGAACAATATAACTACCAAAAAAACTGAAGATGATCAAATAACTTCAGCACTACGATTTCCATTATAGGCAAATTTATTGTCAACATTTGTAGTGGGACAAGCAAATTGTTCCAGAAAAGCTCTAATTATTGCCCATCAAAGATTCTTCATACTCAACTCTTCCAATACAATGCATACAAGTAACTATCCAGGCTGGATGTGGGACATTTACCACAGTACAAGTGTTCAACCTATCATGTACGTAGTTTGTTTAGAACGTACATTCATCGGTCAGGACACTACATTTCTCATCAGCACAGTTGGTGGCTAGAATCCAGTCTTTTTCATACTGTACATTTTGACCTCAACGAACTTGGCAAGGTGCCCAATTAACCATTAGCATTTGTCTCACAAGGTTGGGTGCTTGTACTACGGTAAAAACTAGATGACAGGTATTTATTAAGTGAGTGAAATCTCAGTAACCTGGTTGTGGAGATGCAAACGTTACCAATACAATACACATTCCACTCCAATCGCCCCAGCATGGAGAGTCTAACGTACATGTAACCAGAGTGGGCCATAATTTATGCAACCCACATGGACTCATGCTGAGTTTTGCATCAATTTATGAATTCTGATGCATTGGAACACTTATAAATCTCTACTGAATACCTTAGGAAGAGCTGTAGAACAGTTGGTGGGTGCCTTGCCAAGCAAACAAAAGCCAACAGTCGAGGTCAAAGTACAACACCCATGCAAACGCCAGCGCGAAGTTGTCTTATGAATATTTAATGAGATGATGTCAAAGAGCGGGTGTATCCCCTTTTCACGGCAGTGCGACAAGGTCACGCCCATAGCTCCACAAACCAGATGCGGCATTCGGCCTGTACCTAACAGGAACCTTTCACTTTCCTCTCGCATGAGGTAAGATGCTCTGAGCAATACTTGTTCATTGTTCCGTTGAATTACTGGCTGTAAATGGCATTATATGGTAGAGTTATGCTGTTGCCCACACTGCTGTTACCAACATTTCGTTCGTTTCAACTTGTATCGATAGTCTTTCGCTTCTTCACCTCCCTGAGCTCGTGTCACTGTCACTCACGCTATCAACAGCCACGTGAACGCATATTTTTGGCTTTTATTGTCGTTCGGGTAGTGCAATGGAAACGGCCCATTTTCACATATTTTGTGTAGTTTTCTTCGGGCTATTCACTGATAAAATAGAACGTCCAGAACGGTCCAGGCAAAAAATAATGTTCCAAATTTTAGTGTGGGGGTTTAAATGGCGTTATCAAGTAGGCCCACCTGCTTCACAGCACCACCTAAAACGGCTTTGTCAGGTAATTTCCTCACATAACAGCCTTGCACGAGCCTCACAGGATCTAGACTGTGGTGAACACTGCTTTCTCGATCGTCCATGGCACTTAAACAGGCCTGCACGTGCTTCACAGCACCTCCTCGGAGGTTAAAACGGTGGTACCAGGAGCTTCCCGCTCATAAACAAGCTTGTACCAGCGGTCAAAACTGCTTTCTCGACCTTCTCTGGCACTTAAACAAGCCGTTACGTGCTTCACACTACCCCCTTGGAGGTTATCAGGTCTTTTCCGCACATAAACAGGCTTGCATCAAACTCACGGAGTTTCAACTGCGGTGAAAACTGCTTTCTCCATCTACACTGGCACTTAAACAGGCCTGCATGTGATTCACAGCACCTCCTCGCAGGTTAAAACGGCGTTATCAGGTCTTTACCGCACATAAACAGGCTTGCACGAGCCTCACAAGACTTCCATAGGGTTGAAAACTTCTTTCTCAATTTTCCCTGGCACTTAGACAGGTCTCCACGTTCTTCACAGCAACTCCTCGGAGGTTAAAACGGCTTTGTCAGGTCTTTCCCGCACTTAAACAGGCTTGCACCAACCTCACACAGCCTCCACATCGGTGAAAACAGCTTTCTCGATATTCTCTGGCACTTGAACAGGCTGTGAAAACTGCTTTCTCGATCATCTCTGCCACTTAAACAGGCATCCACGTGCTTCACAACACCCCCTACGACGTTAAAACGTCGTTATCAGAACTTTGCCGCACATAAACAGGCTTGCACCAACCTCATAGGGCCTTCACAGCGGTGAAATCTGTTCTCTAGATCTTCTCTGGCACATAAACCGGCCTACACGTGCTTCACAGCTCCATCTCGGGGGTTAAAAGGGCGTGACTAGGTCTTTCCCCCACATAAACAGGCCTGCACGAGCCTCACAGGACTTCCATAGTAGTGAAAACAGCTTTCTCGATCGTCCCTGTCACTTAAATCGACTTGCACATGCTTCACAGTACCCACTCGGACGTTAAAACAGAATTATCAGGTCTTTTCTGCACATAAATCGGCTTACATGAGGCCCACAGGACCTCCACAGTGGTGAATAAAGGCTTTCTCGACAGTCCCTGGCACTTAAACAGGCCTACACGAGCTTCAAAGCATATCCTCGCAAGCTAAAACGGCGTTATTAGGTCTTTCTCGTACAAAACAGGCCTGCACAGGCTTGCACGAGCATCACAGGACGTCAACAGTGGTGAAAACTGCTTTCACGATCTTCTCTGGCACTTAAACAGGCCTGATAGTGCATCACAGTACCCACTCGGATGTTAAAACGGCGTTATCAGGTCTTTTGCGCACATAAACAGGCTTGTACCAGCCTCACAGGACAGCCACAGTGGGGAAAACTGCTTTCTCGATCGTCCCTAGCACATAATCACGCTTCCAAGTGCTTCAAAGCACCTCCTCCGAAATTATAAAGGTGGTATCAGGCCACTCCCCGACATAAACAAACTTGCACCAAACTCACAGGGCTTCCACAGTGGTGAAAACTACTTTCTCCACCGTCCCTGGCACATAAACAGGCCTACACGAGCTTCAAAGCATCTCCTCGAAGTTAAAACGGCGTTATCAGGTCTTTCTCGCACAAAAACAGGCCTGCACAGGCTTGCACGAGCATCACAGGACTTCAACAGTAGTGAAAACTGCTTTCTCGATCGTCTGTGGCTCTTAAACAGGCCTACACGTGCTTCATAGCACGACCTCGGAGGTTAAAACGGCGTTATCCGCTCTTTTTCGCACATAAACAGGATTGCACTAACCTCACAGTGCTTCCACAGAGGTGAAAACTGCTTTCTCGATCTTCTCTGGCACTTAAACAGGCCTGCAAGTGCATCACAGTACCAACTCTGATGTTAAAACGGCGTTATCAGGTCTACTCCGCACATAAACAGGCTTGCACGAGTCTCACAGGACCGCCACAGTGGGGAAAACTGCTTTCTCGATCGTCCCTGGCACTTAATCAGGAGTCCATGTGCTTCACAGCACCCCATCCGAGGTTAAAACGGTGGTATCAGGCTTTTGCCCCACATAAACAAGATTGCACCAAACTCACAGGGCTTCCACAGCGGTTAAAACTGCTTTCTCGATCGTCCCTGTCACTTAAAACCAACCTGGACATGCTTCACAGTACCCCCTCGGAGGTTAAAACAGCATTATCAGATCTTTTCCGCACATAAACAGGCTTACATGAGCCTCACTGGGCGTCCACAGTGGTGAAAACTGCTTTCTCGACCGTCCCTGCCACTTAAACACGCCTACACCAGCTTCAAAGCATCTCCTCGGAAGTTAAAACGGCGTTATCAGGTCTTTCTCGCACAAACACAGGCTTGCACGAGCATCACAGGACGTCAACAGTGGTGAAAACTGCTTTCACGATCTTCTCTGGCTCTTAAACAGGCCTGATAGTGCATCACAGTACCCACTCGGATGTTAAAACGGCGTTATCAGGTCTTTTGCGCACATAAACAGGCTTGTACCAGCCTCATAGGACCGCCACAGTGGGGAAAACTGCTTTCTCGATCGTCCCTAGCACTTAATCAGGCATCCATGTGCTTCAAAGCACCTCCTCCGAGATTATAAGGGTGGTATCAGGCCACTCCCCGACATAAACAAACTTGCACCAAATTCACAGGGCTTCCACAGTGGTGAAAACTACTTTCTCCACCGTCCCTGGCACATAAACAGGCCTACACGAGCTTCAAAGCATCTCCTCGGAAGTTAAAACGGCGTTATCAGGTCTTTCTCGCACAAAAACAGGCCTGCACAGGCTTGCACGAGCATCAAAGGACTTCAACAGTGGTGAAAACTGCTTTCTCGATCGTCTGTGGCTCTTAAACAGGCCTACACGTGCTTCATAGCACGACCTCGGAGGTTAAAACGGCGTTATCCGCTCTTTTTCGCACATAAACAGGATTGCACTAACCTCACAGGGCTTCCACAGTGGTGAAAACTGCTTTCTCGATCTTCACTGGCACTTAAACAGGCCTGCAAGTGCATCACAGTACCAACTCGGATGTTAAAACGGCGTTATCAGGTCTTTTCCGCACATAAACAGGCTTGCACGAGTCTCACAGGACCGCCACTGTGGGGAAAACTGCTTTCTCGATCGTCCCTGGCACTTAATCAGGCGTCCATGTGCTTCACAGCAGCCCCTCCGAGGTTCAAACGGTGGTATCATGCTTTTGCCCCACATAAACAAGCTTGCACCAAACTCACAGGGCTCCCACAGCGGTCAAAACTTCTTTCTCGATCCTCCCTGTCACTTAAACCGACCTGCACATGCTTCACAGTACCCCCTCGGAGGTTAAAACGGGGTTATCAGGTCTTTTCCGCACATAAACAGGCTTGCACGAGCCTCACAAGACCGCCACAGTGGGAAAAACTGCTTTCTCGATCGTCCCTGGCACTTAATCAGGCGTCCATGTGCTTCACAGCACCCCCTCTGACGTTAAAACGGTGGTTTCAGGCCTTTCCCCCACATAAACAAGCTTGTACCAAACTCACAGGGCTTCCACAGCAGTCAAAACTGCTTTCTCGATCTTCTCTTCAACTTAAACAGGCCTGTACGTGCTTCACAATACCTCATCGGAGGTTAAAACAGCGTCATCATGTCTTATCCGCACATAAACAGGCTTACATGAGTGGTGAAAACTGCTTTCTCGATCGTCTATGGCAATTAAACAGGCCTACACGTGCTTCAAAGCATCTCCTCGGGGGTGAAAACGGAGTTATCAGGTCTTTCTCGCACAGAAACAGGCATGCACGAGCAGCACAGGACTTCAACAGTGGTGAACACTGCTTTCTCGATCGTCTGTGGCGCTTAAACGGGCCTACCGAGCTTCATAGCAAGACCTCGGATGTTAAAACGGCGTTATAAGCTCTTTTCCGCACATAAACAGGCTTGCACTAACCTCACTGGGCTTCCACAGTGGTGTAAACTGCTTTCCCGATCTTCTCTGGCACTTAAAACAGGCCTGCAAGTGCACCACAGTGCCCACTCGGATGTTAAAACGGCGTTATCAGGTCTTTTCCGCACATTAACAGGCATGCACGAGCCTCACAGGACTGCAACAGTTTGGAAAACTGCTTTCTGGATCGTCCATGGCACTTAATCAGGAGTCCATGTGCTTCACAACACACCCTGCGGGGTTAAAACCGAGGTATCTGGCTTTTGCCCCACATAAACAAGCTTGCACCAAACTTACAGGGCTTCCACAGCGGTCAAAACTGCTTTCTCGATCGTCCCTGTTACTTAAACCGACCTGCACATGCTTAACAGTACCCCCTCGGAGGTTAAAACGGCGTTATCAGGTCTTTTCCGCACATAAACAGGCTTACATGAGCCTCACACGACATCCACAGTGGTGAAAACTGATTTCTCGATCGATCCTGGCACTTAATCAGGCGTCAATGTGCTTTACAGCACCACCTCTGACGTTAAAACGGTGGTATCAGGCCTTTCCCCCACATAAACAAGCTTGTACCAAACACACAGGGCTTCCACAGCGGTAAAAACTGCTTTCTCGATCTTCTCTGCAACTTAAACAGGCCTGTACGTGCTTCACAGTATCCCATCGCAGGTTAAAACAGCGTCATCATGTCTTATCCGCACATAAACAGGCTTACATGAGCCTCACAGGACCTCCACAGTGGTGAAAACTGCTTTCTCAACCGTTCCTGGCCATTAAACCGGCCAACACGTGCTTCAAAGCATCTCCTCGGGGGTGAAAACGGTGTTATCAGGTCTTTCTCGCACAGAAACAGGCATGCACGAGCATCACAGGACTTCAACAGAGGATAAAACTGCTTTCTCGATCGTCTATAGCTCTTAAACAGACCTACACGTGCTTCATTGCACGACCTCGGAGGTGAAAACGGCGTTATCAGCTCCTTTCCGCACATAAACAGGCCTGAACTCACCTCACAGGCTTTCCACAGTGGTGAAAATTGCTTTCTCGATCTTCTCTAGTACTTAAACAGGCCTGCAAGTGCATCACAGTACCCACTCGTATGTTAAAACGGCGTTATCAGGCATTTCCCCCACATAAACAAGCTTGCACCAAACTCACAGGGCTTCCACAGCGGCCAAAACTGCTTTTTCGATCTTCTCTACCACTTAAAGAAGCCTCTACGTGCTTCACAGCACCTCCTCGTAGGCTAAAACGGCGTTAACAGGTCTTTTCAGCACAAAAACAAGCTTGCACCAACCTTACAGGGCTTCCACAGCGGTCAACACTGCTTTCTCGATCTTCTCTGGCACTTAAACAGGCCAGTACGTGCTTCACAGTACCCCATCGGAGGTTAAATCGGCGTTATCATGTCTTTTCCGCACATAATCAGGCTTACATGAGCCTCACAGGAACACCACAGTGGTGAAAACTGCTTTCTCGACCGTCCCTTGTAATTAAACAGGCCTACACGTGCTTCAAAGCATCTACTCGGGGGTGAAAACGGAGTTATCAGGCCTTTCTCGCCCAGAAACAGGCATGCACGAGCATCATAGGACTTCAATATAGGTGAAAACTGCTTTCTCGATCGTCTATGGCTCTTAAGCAGGCCTACACGTGCTTCATAGCACGACCTCGGAGGTAAAAACTGCGTTATCAGCTCTTTTCCGCACATAAACAGGCTTCAACTCACCTCAAAGGGTTTCCACAGTGGTGAAAAGTGCTTTCTCGATCTTCTCCGCCACTTAAAGAAGCCTGTACGTGCTTCACAGCACCTCCTCGGAGGTTAAAACGGCGTTATCAAGTCTTTTGAGGACATAAACAAGCTTGCACCAACCTCACAGGGCTTCCACAGCTGTCAAAACTGCTTTCTCGATCTTCTTTGCCACTTAAACAAGCCTGCACGTGCTTCACAGTACCATATCGGAGCTTAAAACGGCGTTATCAGGTCTTTTCCGCAGGCTTGCGCTAACAGGGCTTCCACAGTTGTGAAAACAGCTTTCTCGATCTTCTCTGCCACTTAAACAGGCCTGTACGTGCTTCACAGTACCCCATTGGAGGTTAAAACGGCGTTATCATGTCTGTTCCGCACATAAACAGGCTTGCACGAGCCTCACAGGACCGTCACAGTGGGGAAAACTGCTTTCTCGATCGTGCCTGGCACTTAATAAGGCGTCCATGTGCTTCACAGCACCCCCTCCTACGTTAAAACAGTGGTATCAGGCCTTTCTCCCACATAAACAAGCTTGCACCAAACTCATAGGGCTTCCACAGCGGTGAAAACTGCTTTCTTCATCATCTGTGCCACTTTAAGAAGCCTGTACGTGCTTCACAGCACCTCTTCGGAGGTTAAAACGGCGTTATCAGGTCTTTTGAGGACATAAACAAGCTTGCATTAAGCTCACAGGAATTCCACAGCTGTCAAAACTGCTTTCTCGATCTTCTGTGCCGCTTACAGAAGCCTGCACGTGCTTCACATTACCCCCTTGGAGGTTAAAACGGCGTTATCAGGCCTTTTCCGCAGGCTTGCACTAACCTCACAGGGCTTCCACAGTGGTGAAAACTGCTTTCTCGATTTCTCTGCCACTTAAACAGGCCTGTACGTGCTTCACAATACCTCATCGGAAGTTAAAACGGCGTTATCATGTCTTTTCCGCACATAAACAGGCTTGCACGAGCCTAACAGGACAGCCACAGTGGGGAAAACTGCTTTGACGATCGTCCCTGGCACTTAATCAGGCGTCCATGTGCTTCACAGCACCCCCTCCGACGTTAAAACAGTGGTATCAGGCCTTTCCCCCAAATAAACAAGTTTGCACCAAACTCATAGGGCTTCCACAGCGGTCAAAACTGCTTTCTCGATCTTCTTTGCCACTTAAAGAAGCCAGTGCGTGCTTTACAGAGCCTCCTCGGTGGTGAAAACTGCGTTATCAGGCGTTTTCAGCACCTAAACAAGCTTGCACCAACCTTACCGGGCTCCCACAGCGGTCAAAACAACTTTCTCGATCTTCTCTGCCACTTAAACAGGCCTTACGTGCTTCACAGTACCCCATCGGAGGTTTAAACAGCGTTATCATGTCTTTTCCGCACATAAACAGGCTTACATGAGCCTCACAGCACCTCCACAGTGGTGAAAACTGCTTTCTCGACCGTCCCTGGCACTTAAACAAGCCTACACGTGCTCCAAACCATCTCCTCGGGGGTAAAAACGGAGTTATCAGGTCTTTCTCGCACAGAAACAGGCATGCACGAGCATCACAGGATCTCAACAGAGGTGAAAACTGCTTTCTCGATCGTCTATGGCTCCTAAACAGGCCTACACGTGCTTCATTGCACGAGCTCGGAGGTGAAAACGGCGTTATGAGCTTTTTTCCGCACATAAATAGGCATGAACTCACCTCACAGGTTTTCCACAGCGGTGAAAACTGCTTTCTCGATCTCCTCTGCCACTTAAAGAAGCCTGTACGTGCTTCACAGCACCTCCTCGGAGGTTAAAACGGTGTTATCATGTCTTTTCCGCATATAAACAGGCTTGCACGAGTCTTGCAGGACCGCGACAGTGGGGAAAACTGCTTTCTCGATCGTCCCTAGCACTTAATCAGGCGTCCATGTGATTCACAGCACACACTCCGAGATTTAAACGGTGGTATCAGGTCTTTTCAGCACATAAACAAGCTTGTACAAACATCACATGGCTTCCACAGCAGTCAAAACAGCTTTCTCGATCTCCTCTGCCACTTAAACAGGCCTGTACGTGCTTCACAGTACCCCATCGGAGGTTAAAACGGCGTTATCATGTCTTTTCCGCACATAAACAGGCTTGCACGAGCCTCACAGGACCGCTGTTACAGGAAATTTGATCGCTCGGAAATACTATCGCTGCGATACTATTTCCTAGGAAATTTTATCGCCGAGCGTAACTTTTTCCTAGGAAATATCATCGCAGCCAGGAAATACGATCGCTCACGGTACAGCCGTTCGGTAGAGGCGAGAAATAGTGCTTAAAAATGGAGATTATTGCACGTCTCCGCAGTGTATTGACTTTGCAGTGATGGAAGTGAAGGAATATGACGAGATCTACAACGTGGTGGCAGACCAGAACTATCCAGATGGGATCACCAAGAACCAGAAAGATGCCTTGCGCTACAAGGCCAAAAAGTTCGCGATTCGAGATGGTCTATTATATTACTGTGACAAGAAGCGTGGAGAAAGGCAGGTGGGTGCTGTGTGTGTGTGTGTGTGTGTGTGTGTGTGTATAGACTCAGTAGGCAAACCTCAAACTTCAACAAATATTAAAGATATTTCCTTGTGTCAATGTTATATGTAGGTGATAAAATCTGAGCAGAAACAGCAAGTCCTCCAAGCTTGGAGCACACTTTGGAAGGGACAAAGTGGTGGAGAAGATTGAGGAACGATACTACTGGGTGGGTATCATCAGAGATGCAACAGGGAGTTGCAGACTGTGGAGTATATGCTATTGCATACGCTTTCCATGCAGCAAGAGGGGACAGTTTGGAAGATATCGAGTTTGAACAGGACAAAATGCGGCAAAAGCTGACTCCTTTTCCACACTCACAAAGGCGTGCTCGTATTCCACCGTACCCATGGTTTACATACCAGGAAATAGAAGTGTTCTGCACTTGCGAAATGCCAGAATGCCTCGACAACATGATACAATGTGATGGTTGTGAGGAATGGCACCACATGGCTTGTGTTGGACTGAAAACTTCACCTCCAGATACTGATTCATGACACTGTAGTACAGCATGTAAAGTGTAGGACTCATATATAAATTCCACTAACATAGTATAACAACATGAAAGTGATGTACCCCTGTTCGTATTTTATGTAATGACAATGCTGCTTTTGTTTTTGTGAGCGATCGTATTTCCTGGCTGCGATGATATTTCCTAGGAAAAAGTTACGCTCCGCGATAAAATTTCCTAGGAAATATTACCGCAGCGGTAGTATTTCCGAGCGATAAAATTTCCTGTAACACCGCCACAGTGCGGAAAACTGCTTTCTCGATCGTCCCTGGCACGTATTCAGGCGTCCATGTGCTTCACAGCACCCCCTCCGAGGTTAAAACAGTGGTATCAGGCCTTACCCCAACATAAACAAGAATACATCAACCTCACAGGGCGGTGAAACTGCTTTCTCGATCTTCTCTGCCACTTAAACAGGCCTGTACGTACTTCACAGTACCCCATCGGAGGTTAAAACGGCGTTATCAGGTCTTTCTGGCACAGCAACAGGCTTGCACGAGCATCAAAGGACTTTAACAGTGGTGAAAACTTCTTTCTCGACCGTCTACGGCTCTTAAACAGGCCTACACGTGCTTCATAGCACGACCTCGGAGGTTAAAACGGCGTTATCAGGTCTTTTCAGCACATAAACAAGCTTACACTAAACTCACAGGTCTTCCACAGTGGTAAAAACTGCTTTCTCGACCGTTCCTGGCACTCAAACAGGCCTACACGTGCTTCAAAGCATCTCCTCGGAGGTTAGAACAGCGTTATCATGTCTTTCCGCACATAAACAGGCTTACATGTATGAGCCTCACAGGACTTCCACAGTGGTAAAAACAGATCTCTCGACCTTCCCTGGCACTTAAACAGGCCTAAACGTGCTTCACAGCACCCTCTCCGCGGTTACAACGGTGGTATCAGGCCTTTCCCGCACATAAACAAGCTTGCACCAAACTCACAGTGCTTCCACAGCGGTAAAAACTGCTTTCTCGATCATCTCTGCCACTTAAACAGGCTTGTACGTGCTTCACAGTACCCCATCGGAGGTTAAATCGGCGTTATCATGTCTTTTCCGCACATAAACAGGCATACATCAGCCTCACAGCACCTCCACAGTGGTATAAACTGCTTTCTCGACCGTCCCTGGCACTTAAACAGGCCTACACGTGCTTCATAGCATCTCCTCGGAGGTTAAAACGGCGTTATCTGGTCTTTCTCGCACATATGCAGGCATTCACGAGCATCACAGGACTTCAACAGTGGTGAAAACTTCTTTCTCGATCGTCTACGGTTCTTAAACAGTCCTACACGTGCTTCAGAGCACGCCTTCGTAGGTTAAAATGGCGAGATCATGTCTTTTCAGCACATAAACAAGTTTGCATCAACCTCACAGGGCTTCCACAGACGTAAAAACTGCTTTCTCGATCTTCTCTTCCACTTAAACAGGCCTGTACGTGCTTCACAGTACCCAATCGGAGGTTAAATCGGCGTTATCATGTCTTTTCCGCACATAAACAAGCTTACATGAGCCTCACAGGACCTCCACAGTGGTAAAAACTGCTTTCTCGACCGTCCCAGGCACTTAAACAGGCCAACACGTGCTTCATAGCATCTCCTTGGAGATTAAAACGGCGTTATCTGGTCTTTCTCGCACATTTGCAGGCATGCACGAGTATCACAGGACCTCCACAGTGGTTAAAACTGCTTTCTCGACCGTTCCTGGCACTTAAACAGGCCTACACATGCTTCATAGCACGCCATCGAGGTTAAAACGGCCTTATCAGGTCTTATCCGCACATGAACAGACTTGCACCAACATCACAGGGCATCCACAACAGTGCAAACTGATTTCTCGATCGTTCCTGGCACTTAATCAGGTGTCCATGTGCTTCACAGCACCCCTTTCGAGGTTAAAACGGTGGTATCAGGCCTTTTCCGCACATAAACAAGCTTGCACCAAACTCACAGGGCTTCCACAGCGATCAAAACTGCTTTCTCGATGTTTTCTGCCACTTAAACAGGCTTGTACGTGGTTCACAGTATCCCATCAGAGGTTAAATCGGCGTTATCATGTCTTTTCCGCACATAAACAGGCCTACATGATCCTCACAGCACTTCCACAGTGGTATAACCTGCTTTCTCGACCGTCTCTGGCACTTAAACAGGCCTACACGTGCTTCATAGCATCTCCTCGGAAGTTAAAACGGCGTTATCGGGTCTTTCTCGCACATATGCAGGCATGCACGAGCTTCACAGGACTTCACCAGTGGTGAAAACTTCTTTCTCGATCGTCTACGGCTCTTAAACAGGCTTACACGTGCTTCATAGAACGCCCTCGGAGGTTAAAACGGCGTGATCAGGTCTTTTCAGCAAATAAACGAGTTTGCACCAACCTCACAGGGCTTCCACAGACGTAAAAACTGCTTTCTCGATCTTCTCTTCCACTTAAACAGGCCTGTACGTGCTTCACAGTACCCAATCGGAGGTTAAATCGGCGTTATCACGTCTTTTCCGCATATAAACAAGCTTACATGAGCCTCACAGGACCACCACAGTGGTAAAAACTGCTTTCTCGACCGTCGTTGGCACTTAAACAGGCCTGCACGTGCTTCATAGCATCTCCTCGGAGGTTAAATCGGCGTTATCTGGTCATTCTCGCACATTTGCAGGCATGCACGATCATCACAGGACTTCAACAGTGGTGAAAACTTCTTTCTCGATCGTCTACGGCTCTTAAACAGACCTACATGTGCTTCATAGCACGCCCTCGGATTTTAAAACAAGTCTTTTCAGCACATAAACAAGCTTGCACCGACCTCACAGGGCTTCCACAGAGGTAAAAACTGCTTTCTCGATTTTCTGTGACACTTAAACAGGCCTGTACGTGCTTCAGAGTACCCCATCGGAGGTTAAAACGGCGTTATCATGTCTTTCCGCACATAATCAGGCTTGCATGAGCATCACAGGACCTCCACAGTGGTAAAAACTGCTTTCTCGATCGTTCCTGGCACTTAAACAGGCCTACACATGCTTCATAGCACGCCCTCTGAGGTTAAAACGGCCTTATCAGGTCTTTCCCGCACATGAACAGACTTGCACCAACATCACAGGGAATCCACAACAGTGCAAACTGCTTTCTCGATCGTCCCTGGCACTTAATCAGGCGTCCATGTCCTTCACAGCACCCCATCCGAGGTTAAAACGGTGGTATCAGGCCTATCCTGCACATAAACAAGCTTGCACCAAACTCACAGTGCTTCCACAGCGGTAAAAACTGCTTTCTCGATCTTCTCTGCCACTTAAACAGGCCTGTATGTGCTTTACAGTACCATATCGGACGTTAAATCGGCGTTATCATGTCTTTTCCGCACATAAACAGGCTTGCATGAGCCTCACAGGACCTCCACAGTGGTATAAACTGCTTTCTCGACCGTCCCTGGCACTTAAACAGGCCTACACGTGCTTCATAGCATCTCCTCGGATGTTAAAACGGTGTTATAAGGTCTTTCTCAAACATAAGCAGGCATGCACGAGCATCACAAGTGTTCAACAGTGGTGAAAACTGCTTTCTCGATCGTCTATGGCACTTAAACAGGCCTACACGTGCTTCAAAGCATCTCCTCGGAGGTTAAAACGGCGTTATCAGGTTTTTCTTGAACATAAACAGGCATGCACGAGCATCACAGGACTTCAACAGAGGTGAAAATTGCTTTCTCGATCGTCTATGGCTCTTAAACAGGCCTACACGTGCTTCATAGCACGCACTTGGACGTTAAAACGGCGTTATCAGCTCTTTTCAGCACATAAACAAGCTTGTACCCACCTCACAGGGCTTCCACAGCACTAAAAACTGCTTTTTCGATCTTCTCTGCCACTTAAACAGGCCTGTACGTGTTTTACAATACAATATCGGAGGTTAAATCGCCGTTATCATGTCTTTTCCGCACATAAACAGGCTTGCATGAGCCTCACAGGACCTCCACAGTGATAAAAACCGCTTTCTCGACCGTCCCTGGCTCTTAAACAGGCCTACACGTGCTTCATAGCACTCCCTCGGAGGTTAAAACGGCGTTATCAGCTCTTTTCAGCACATAAACAAGCTTGCACCGACCTCACAGGGCTTCCACAGAGGTAAAAACTGCTTTCTCGATTTTCTGTGACACTTAAACAGGCCTGTACGTGCTTCAGAGTACCCCATCGGAGGTTAAAACGGCGTTATCATGTCTTTCCACACATAATCAGGCTTGCATGAGCATCACAGGACCTCCACAGTGGTAAAAACTGCTTTCTCGATCGTTCCTGGCACTTAAACAGGCCTACACATGCTTCATAGCACGCCCTCTGAGGTTAAAACGGCCTTATCAGGTCTTTCCCGCACATGAACAGACTTGCACCAACATCACAGGGAATCCACTACAGTGCAAACTGCTTTCTCGATCGTCCCTGGCACTTAATCAGGCGTCCATGTCCTTCACAGCACCCCATCCGAGGTTAAAACGGTGGTATCAGGCCTATCCTGCACATAAACAAGCTTGCACCAAACTCACAGTGCTTCCACAGCGGTAAAAACTGCTTTCTCGATCTTCTCTGCCACTTAAACAGGCCTGTATGTGCTTTACAGTACCATATCGGACGTTAAATCGGCGTTATCATGTCTTTTCCGCACATAAACAGGCTTGCATGAGCCTCACAGGACCTCCACAGTGGTATAAACTGCTTTCTCGACCGTCCCTGGCACTTAAACAGGCCTACACGTGCTTCATAGCATCTCCTCGGATGTTAAAACGGTGTTATAAGGTCTTTCTCAAACATAAGTAGGCATGCACGAGCATCACAAGTGTTCAACAGTGGTGAAAACTGCTTTCTCGATCGTCTATGGCACTTAAACAGGCCTACACGTGCTTCAAAGCATCACCTCGGAGGTTAAAACGGCGTTATCAGGTTTTTCTTGAACATAAACAGGCATGCACGAGCATCACAGGACTTCAACAGAGGTGAAAATTGCTTTCTCGATCGTCTATGGCTCTTAAACAGGCCTACACGTGCTTCATAGCACGCACTTGGACGTTAAAACGGCGTTATCAGCTCTTTTCAGCACATAAACAAGCTTGTACCCACCTCACAGGGCTTCCACAGCGCTAAAAACTGCTTTTTCGATCTTCTCTGCCACTTAAACAGGCCTGTACGTGTTTTACAATACAATATCGGAGGTTAAATCGCCGTTATCATGTCTTTTCCGCACATAAACAGGCTTGCATGAGCCTCACAGGACCTCCACAGTGATAAAAACCGCTTTCTCGACCGTCCCTGGCTCTTAAACAGGCCTACACGTGCTTCATAGCACTCCATCGGAGGTTAAAACGGCGTTATCAGCTCTTTTCAGCACATAAACAAGCTTGTACCAACCTCACAGGGCTTCTACAGGGGTATAAACTGCTTTCTCGATTTTCTGTGACACTTACACAGGCTTGTACGTGCTTCACAGTACCCCATCGGAGGTTAAAACGGCGTTATCATGTCTTTCCGCACATAATCAGGCTTACATGAGCATCACAGGACCTACACAGTGGTAAAAACTGCTTTCTCGACCGTCCCTGGCACTTAAACAGGCCTACATGTGGTTCATAGCACGCCCCCGGTGGTGAAAACGGCGTTATCAGGTCTTTTCCGCACATAAACAGACTTGCACAAACATCAGAGGGCATCCACGACTGTGCAAACTGCTTTCTCGATCGTCCCTGGCACTTAATCAGGTGTCCATGTGCTTCACAGCACCCACTCCGAGGTTAAAACGGTAGTATCAGCCCTTTCCCGCACATAAACAAGCTTGCACCAAACTCACAGGGCTTCCACAGCATTACAAAATGCTTTCTCGATCTTCTCTGCCACTTAAACAGGCCTGTACGTGCTTCACAGTACCATATCGGAGGTTAAATCGGCGTTATCATGTCTTTTCCGCACATAAACAGGCTTGCGTGAGCCTCACAGGACCTCCACAGTGGTAAAAACTGCTTTCTCGACAGCCCTGGCACTTAAACAGGCCTACACGTGCTTCAAAGCATCTCCTCGGAGGTTAAAATGGATTTATAAGGTCTTTCTCGCACATAAACAGGCATGCACGAGCATCACAGGACTTCAACACGGGTGAAAACTGCTTTCTTGATCGTCTATGGCTCTTAAACAGGCCTACACGTGCTTCATAGTACGTCCGCGGAGGTTAAAACGTCGTTATAAGCTCCTTTTCGCACATAAACAAGCTTGCACTAACCTAACAGGGCTTCCACAGTGGTGAAAACTGCTTTCTCGATTGTCCCTGGCACTTAAACCTACCTGCACATGCTTCACAGTACCCCCTCGGAGGTTAAAACGGCGTTATCAGGTCTTTCTCGCACATAAACAGGCTTGTACGAGCATCACAGGGCTTCAACAGTGGTGAAAACTTCTTTCTCGATCGCCTATGGGTCCTAAACAGGCCTACACGTGTTTCATAGCACGACCTCGGAGGTTAAAATCGGCGTTATCAGGTCTATTCCGCACACAAACAGGCTTGCACTAACCTCACAGGGCCTCCACAGAGGTAAAAACTGCTTTCTCGATCTTCTCTGCCACTTAAAGCAGCCTGTACGTGCTTCACAGCATCTCCTCGGAGGTTAAAACGGCGTTATCATGTATTTTCAGCACATAAACAAGCCTGCACCAAACTCACAGGGCTTTCACAAAGGTGAAAACTGCTTTCTCGATTTTCTGTGACACATAAACAGGCCTGTACGTGCTTCAGAGTACCCATCGGAGTTTAAAACGGCGTTATCATGTCTTTCTGCACATAATCATGCTTACATGAGCCTCACAGGACCACCACAGTTGTAAAAACTGCTTTCTCGACCGTTCCTGGCACTTAAACAGGCCTACACGTGCTTCATAGCACGACCTCAGAGATTAAAACGGTGGTGTCAGCCCTTTCCCGCGCATAAACATGCTTGCACCAAACTCACAGGGCTTCCACTGCGGTAAAAACTGCTTTCTCGATCTTCTCTGTCACTTAAACAAGCCTGTACGAGCTTCACAGTACCCCATCGGAGGTTATAATCGGCTTTATCATGTCTTAGCGCAAATAAACAGGCTTGCATGGGACTCACAGGACCTCCACATTGGTAAAAACTGCCTTCTCGACCGTCCCTGGCACTTAAACAGGCCTACACGTGCTTCAAAGCATCTCTTCGGAGGTTAAAACGGCGTTATCAGGTCTTTCTCGCACATAAACAGGCATGCACGAGCATCACAGGACTTCCACAGTGGTGAAAACTGCTTTCTCGATCGTCTATGGCATTTAAACAGGCCTACACGTGCTTCAAAGCATCTCCTCGGAGGTTAAAACGGCGTTAAAAGGTCTTTCTCGCACATAAACAGGCATGCACGAGCATCACAGGACTTCAACAGTGGAGAAAACTGCTTTCTCGATCGTCTATGGCTCTTAAACAGGCTTACACGTGCTTCATAGCACGCACTTGGACGTTAAAACGGCGTTATCAGCTCTTTTCAGCACATAAACAAGCTTGTACCCACCTCACAGGGCTTCCACAGCACTAAAAACTGCTTTTTCGATCTTCTCTGCCACTTAAACAGGCCTGTACGTGTTTTACAATACAATATCGGAGGTTAAATCGCCGTTATCATGTCTTTTCCGCACATAAACAGGCTTGCATGAGCCTCACAGGACCTCCACAGTGATAAAAACCGCTTTCTCGACCGTCCCTGGCTCTTAAACAGGCCTACACGTGCTTCATAGCACTCCCTCGGAGGTTAAAACGGCGTTATCAGCTCTTTTCAGAACATAAACAAGCTTGCACAAACCTCACAGGGCTTCCACAGAGGTAAAAACTGCTTTCTCGATTTTCTGTGACACTTAAACAGGCCTGTACGTGCTTCAGAGTACCCCATCGGAGGTTAAACCGGCGTTATCATGTCTTTCCGCACATAATCAAGTTTAATTAGCCTCACAGGACCTCTACAGTGTTAAAAACTGCTTTCTCGACCGTCCCTGTCACTTAAACAGGCCTACACGTGCTTCATAGCACAGCCTCGGTGGTTAAAACGGCGTTATCAGGTCTTTTCCGCACATAAACAGACTTGCACCAACATCACAGGGCATCCACAACAGTGCAAACTGCTTTCTCGATCGTCCCTGGAACTTAATCAGGCGTCCATGTGCTTCACAGCACTTCCTCCGAGGTTAAAACGGTGGTATCAGGTCTTTCTCGCACATAAACAGGCATGCACGAGCATCACAGGACTTCAACAGAGGTGAAAACTGCTTTTTCGATCGTCTATGGCTCTTAAAGGGGACTACACGTGCTTCATAGCACGCCCTCTGAGCTTAAAACGGCGTTACCAGCTCTTTTCCGCACATAAACAGGCTTGCACTAACCTCACAGGGCTTCCACAGTGGTGAAAACTGCTTTCTCGATCGTCCCTGGCACTTAACACTTAGAACGCGAAGCGCCAATATATTGGCGCACGGGCTGTACACGCGTAGCGCGATGCGCCAATATATTGGCGCGGGAGAGTTTACGCGGTAAGTAGCGAAGCCAAGCGAGCTTTTGGGGTAAATCCCTTCCTGTTGAGTAGTAATAAGTGTAGACCACACCTTTCCACTTAGATCACCTCGCAGGAAAGGCGTAAGGGGCGGTACTAGTTCGTGATCGTTCGTGAATTTTAAGAAGGGCCGTCAAAGCGAAGCTTTTTCTTCAACATATGGAGCAAGCGGCTTCCAGATTTCACATAAGGCTGGAGTACTAGCTTCAAATAACTTGGAAAAGGGCTTAGTCCGTCGGAGCTGTACGTAACAAATGAGAAAATCAGCACCGTTTCAAATTGCTGGTAAGCTACGATATACACCTACAGATAATGGCTTCAAACAGGTACAAATCGCTTACCTAGCGGTGATCAGCAATTTAGATGAACTAGTCCAGCCTTGTTACATGCCACCTATGCAAATCAGGCCGCTGGCAAGGCCCAGGGCTTGCTAAGCAACGCTTGTCACTTTGACCTCAGACAGATAATTTTAATTTCCGCGTTAATAAACGGTGACGTGTATATAATTTCCGCGTGCAAAGTGTTAAACCTACCTGCACATGCTTCACACTACCCCCTCGGAGGTTAAAACGGCATTATCAGGACTTTCTTGCACATAAACAGGCTTGTACGAGCACCACAGGGCTTCAACAGTGGTGAAAACTGCTTTCTCGATTGCCTATGGTCCTAAACAGTCCTACACGTGTTTCATAGCACGACCTCGGAGGTTAAAATCGGCGTTATCTGGTCTTTTCCGCACACAAACTGGCTTGCACTAACGTCACAGGGACTCCACAGAGGTAAAAACTGCTTTCTCGATCTTCTCTGCCACTTAAACAGTCCAGTACGTACTTCACAGTAACCCATCGGAGGTTAAAACGGCGTTATCATGTCTTTTCCGCACATAAAATGGCTTACATGAGTCTCACAGGACCACCACAGTGGAGAAAACTCCTTTCTCGACCGTCCCTGGCACGTAAACAGGCCTACACATGCCTCAAAGCATCTCCTCGGAGGTTAAAACGGCGTTATCAGGTCATTCTCACACATAAACAGGCATGCACGAGCATCACAGGACTTCAACAGTGGTGAAAACTGCTTTCTCGATCGTCTATCACTCTTAAACAGGCCTACACGTGCTTCACAGCACCGTCTCAAACGATAAAACGGCGTTATCAGGTCTTTTCAGCACATAAACAAGCTTACACCAACCTCACAGGGCTTCCACAGAGGTAAAAACTGCTTTCTCGATTTTATCTTCCACTTAAACAGGCCTGTACGTGCTTCACAGTACACCATCGGAGGTTAAATCGGCGTTTGCATGTCTTTACCGCTCACAAACAGGCTTGCATGAGCTTCACAGGACTTCAACAGTTGGGAAAACAGCTTTCTCGATCGTCTATGGGTCCTAAACAGACCTAAACGTGCTTCATAGCACGACCTCGGAGGTTAAATCGGCGTTATCAGGTCTTTTCCGCACACAAACAGGCTTGAACTAACCTCACAGGGACTCCACAGTCGTGCAAACTGCTTTCTCGATCTTCTCTGCCACTTAAAGCAGCCTGTACGTGCTTCACAGCATCTCCTCGAAAGTTAAAACGGCGTTATCAGGCCTTTCCCGCACGTAAACAAGCTTGCACCAAACTCACAGGCCTTCCACAACGGTAAAAACTGCTTTCTCGATCTTCTCTGCCACTTAAACAGGCCTGTACGTGCTTCACAGTACCATATCGGAGGTTAAATCGGCGTTATCATGTCTTTTCCACACATAAACAGGATTGCATGAGCATCACAGGACCTCCACAGTGGTAAAAACTGCTTTCTCGATCGTCCCTGGCACTTAAACAGGCCTACAGGTGCTTCAAAACATCTCCTAGTAGGTTAAAACGGCGTTATCATGTCTTTCTCGCACATAAACAGGCATGCACGAGCATCACAGGACTTCAACAGTGTTGAAAACTGCTTTCTCGATCGTCTATGGCACTTAAACTGGCTTACACGTGCTTCAAAGCATCTCCTCGGAGGTTAAAACGGCGTTATCAGGTCTTTCTCGCACATAAACAGGCATGCACGAGCATCACAGGAATTCAACAGTGTTGAAAACTGCTTTCTCGATCGTCTATGGTACTTATACAGGCCTACACGTGCTTGAAAGCATCTCCTCGGAGGTTAAAACGGCGTTATAAGGTCTTTCTCGCACATAAACAGGCATGCACGAGCATCACAGGACTTCAACAGTGTTGAAAACTGCTTTCTCGATCGTCTATGGCTCTTAAACAGGCCTACACGTAATTCAAAGCATCTCCTCGGAGGTTAAAACGGTGTTATCAGGTCTTTCTCGCACATAAACAGGTATGCACGAGCATCACAGGACTTCAACAGAGGTGAAAACTGCTTTCTCGATCGTCTATGGCTCTTAAACAGGCCTACACGTGCTTCATAGCACGTCTTCGGAGGTTAAAACGGCGTTATCAGCTCTTTTCAGCACATAAACAAGCTTGCACCAACCTCACAGGGCTTCCACAGTGGTAAAAACTGTTTTCTCGATCTTCTCTGCCACTTAAACAGGCCTGTACGTACTTCACAGTACCCCATCGGAGGTTAAAACGGCGTTATCATGTCTTTTCCGCACATAAACAGGCTTACATGAGCCTCACAGGACCACCACAGTGGAGTAAACTGCTTTTTCGAACGTCCCTGGCACTTAAACAGGCCTACACGTGGTTCAAAGCATCTCCTCGGAGGTTAAAACGGCGTTATCAGGTCATTCTCACACATAAACAGGCATGCACGAGCATCACAGGACTTGAACAGTGGTGAAAACTGCTTTCTCGATCGTCTATCACTCTTAAACAGGAAGACACGTGCTTCACAGCACCTACTCAAACGATAAAACGGCGGTATCAGGTCTTTTCAGCACATAAACAAGCTTACACCACCCTCACAGTGCTTCCACAGAGGTAAAAACTGCTTTCTCGATCCTTTCTTCCACTTAAACAGGCCTGTACGTGCTTCACAGTAACCCATCGGAGGTTAAATTGGCGTTTTCATTCCTTTTCCGCACATAAACAGGCTTACATGTGCCTTACAGGACATCAACAGTTGGGAAAACAGCTTTCTCGATCGTCTATGGATCCTAAACATGCCTACACGTGCTTCATAGCACGACCTCGGAGGTTAAAATCGGCGTTATCAGGTCTTTTCCGCACACAAACAGGCTTACACTAACCTGACAAGGCCCCCACAGTCGTGAAAACTGCTTTCTCGATCTTCTCTGCCACTTAAAGCAGCCTGTACGTGCTTCACAGCACCTCCTCGGAGGTTAAAACGGAGTTATCATGTCTTTTCAGCACATAAACAAGCTTGCACAAACATCACAGGGCTTCCACAGAGGTAAAAACTGCTTTCTCGATCGTCTCTACCACTTAAACAGGCCTGTACGTCCTTCACAGTACCCCATCGGAGGTTAAAACGGCGTTATCATGTCTTTTCCGCACATAAATAGGCTTGAATGAGCCTCATAGGAACACCACAGTGGAGAAAACTGCTTTCTCGACCGTCCCTGGCACTTAAGCAGGCCTACATGTGCTTCAAAGCATCTCCTCGGATGTTAAAACGGCGTTATAAGGTCTTTCTCGCACATAAACAGGCATGCACGAGCATCACAGGACTTCAACAGTGGTGAAAACTGCTTTCTCGATCGTCAATGGCACTTAAACACGCCTACACGTGCTTCAAAGCATCTCCTCGGAGGTTAAAACGGCGTTATCAGGTCTTTCTCGCACATAAACAGGCATGCACGAGCATCACAGGACATCAACAGAGGTGAAAACTGCGTATTCGATCGTCTATGGCTCTTAAACAGGCCTACACGTGCTTCACAGCACCTAATCAAACGATAAAACGGCGTTATCAGGTCTTTTCAGCACACAAACAAGCTTACACCAACCTCACAGGGCTTCCACAGAGGTAAAAACTGCTTTCTCGATCTTCTCTTCCACTTAAACAAGCCTATACGTGCTTCACAGTATCCCATCGGACGTTAAATCGGGGTTTTCATGTCTTTTCCGCACATAAACAGCCTTACACGAGCCTCACAGGACATCCACAGTGGTAAACACTGCTTTCTCGACCGTCTCTGGCACTTAATCAGGCGTCCATGTGCTTCACTGCACCCCCTCCTAGATTAAAACGGTGGTATCAGGCCTTTCCCCCACATAAACAAGCTTACACCAAACTCACAGGGCTTCCCCAGCGGTCAAAACAGCTTTCTCGATCCTCTCTGCCACTTAAAGAAGCCTGAACGTGCGTCACAGCACCACCTCGGAGGTTAAAACGGTGTTGTCAAGTCTTTTCAGCACATAAACAAGCGTGCACCACCCTCACAGAGCTTCTTTAGAGATAAAAACTGCTTTCTCGATTTTCTGTGCCACTTAAACAGGCTTGTACGTGCTTCACAGTACCCCATCGGAGGTTAAAATGGCGTTATCTTGTCTTTTCCGCACATAATCAGGCTTACATGAGCCTCACAGAACCTCCACAGTGGGTAAAACTGCATTCTCGACCGTCCCTGGCACTTCAACAGGCCTACACGTGCTACGAAGCATCTCCTCGGAGGTTAAAACGGCATTATCTGGACTTTCTCGCACATATGCAGGCATGCACGAGCATCACAGCACTTCAACAGTGGTGAAAACTACTTTCTCGACCGTCTACGGCTCTTAAAAAGGCCTACACGTGCTTCATAGCACGCCCTCGGAGGTTAAAACGGCGTTATCAGTTCTTTTCAGCACATAAACAAACTTGCACCAACCTCACATGGCTTCCACAGAGAGAGAAACTGCTTTCTCGATTTTCTGTGACACTTAAACAGCCCTGTACGTGCTTCACAGTACCCCAGCGGAGGTTAAATCGGCGTTATCATGTCTTTTCCGCACATAAACAGGCTTGCATGAGCCTCACAGGACCTCCACAGTGGTAAACCCTTCTTTCTCGACCTTCCCTGGCACTTCAACCGGCATTCACGTGCTTCAAAGCATCTCCTCGGAGGTTAAAACGGCGTTGTAAGGCCTTTCTCGCACATAAACAGGCACGCACGAGCATCACAGGACTTCAACAGTGGTGAAAACTGCTTTCTCGACCGTCCCAGGCACTTAAACAGGCCTACACGTGCTTCAAAGCATCTCCTCGGAGGTTGAAACGGCGTTGTAATGTCTTTCTCGCACTTAGAGAGGCATGCACGAGCATCACAGGGCTTCAACAGTGGTGAAAACTGCTTTCTCGACCGTCCCTGGCACTTAAACAGGCCTACACGTGCTTCGAAGCATCTCCTCGGAGGTTGAAACGGCATTATCAGGTCTTTCTCGCACATAAATAGACTTGCACGAGCATCACAGGACTTCAACAGTGGTGAAAACATCTTTCTCGATCGTCTACGGCTCTTAACAGGCCTACACGTGCTTTATAGCACGCCCTCGGAGGTTAAAACGGCGTTATCAGGTCTTTTCAGCACATAAACAAGCTTGCACCAAACTCACAGGGCTTCCACAACGGTAAAAACTGCTTTCTCCATCTTTTCTGCCAGTTAATCAGGCCTCTGCGTGCTTCACAGTACACCATCGGAGGTTAAATCGGCGTTATCATGTCTTTTCCGCACATAGACAGGCTTGCATGAGCCTCACAGGACATCAACAGTGGTAAAAACCGCTTTCTCGACCGTCCATGGCACTTAAACAGGCCTACACGTGCTTCAAAGCATCTCCTCGGAGTTTAAAACGGCGTTATAAGGTCTTTCTCGCACATAAACAGACTTGCACCAATATCACAGGGCATCCACAGCGATAAAAACTGCATTCTCGACCGTCCTTGGCACTTAAACAGGCCTACACGTGCTTCAAAGCGTCTCCTCAGAGGTTAAAACGGCGTTATCAGGTCTTTCTCGCGCATAAACAGGTTTACATGAGCCCCAAAGGATCACCACAGTGGAGAAAACTGCTTTCTCGAACGTCCCTGGCACCTAAACAGGTCTTCACGTAGTTGATAGCATCTCCTCGGAGGTTAAAACGGTGTTATCAGGTCATTCTCACACATAAACAGGCATGCACGAGCATCACAGGACTTCAACAGTGGTGAAAACTGCTTTCTCGATCGTCTATGGCTCTTAAACGGGCCTACTCGTGCTTCACAGCACCTACTCAAACGATAAAACGGCGTTATCAGGTCTTTTCAGCACATAAACAAGCTTACACCAACCTCACAGGGCCTCCACTGGGATAAAAACTTCTTTGTCGATCTTCTCTTCCACTTAAACAGGCCTGTACGTGCTTCACAGTACCCCATCGGAGGTTAAATCGGCGTTATCATGTCTTTTCCGCACAGAATGAGGCTTACATGAGCCTCACAGGACCACAACAGTTGGGAAAACTTCTTTCTCGATCGTCTGCGGCTCTTAAACAGGCCTACACGTGCTTAACCCTTTAAACCCTGAATTACTTTCACTTGAGACTAGTTTTAGCCTATACATGCCTTTAACGCACCGTATCTCCATTTCTGTCCAAGCTCTGACTCCAAACATGAGCCTAAATCCACTTCCAGCCTAAACAAGCAGACTCGTGACCTTGACCACGTCCACTCATTTACGAGCATGCAATAGTCAGCACTCTCGGTTAGCATACACCCGCTCAGAGACCAAGTACACTTCCCTGCCAGAAATGAAGCCCCTAGAAGGTTAGAGTAGCATTTTCTAAGCCTGTCCATGCAGCCAGGGCGAGAATTGGCCCACCCGGTCCCAACCATGGCGCTTTGACAACCAAGCCAAGCAGCCACCATGTGCATGTCACCCTGCGGGCGGGTGACCCCACCCACCTCCCCTTGTCCCACCCTTTCTGCTCACGCAGAACCGCGCGCGTTGCGCGCAGAGACTATCTTTTCCGCGCAGTGCGCAGTATGATGCAAGCAAAGGTGCACTATAGGGTTTAAAGGGTTAATAGCACGCCCTCGGGGGTTAAAACGGCGTTATCAGCTCTTTTCAGCACATAAACAAGCTTGCACCAACCTCACAGGGCAGGTAAAACCTGCTTTCTCGATTTACTATGACACTTAAACTGGCCTGTACGTGCTTCAGAGTACCCCATCGGAGGTTAAAACGGCGTTATCATGTCTTTCCGCTCATAATCAGGCTTACATGAGCTTCACAGGACCTCCACAATGGTAAAAACTGCTTTCTCGACCTCCCTGGCACTTAAACAGGCCTACACGTGATTCATAGCACGCCCTCGGAGGTTAAAACGGCGTTATCAGGTCTTTTCCGCACACAAACAGACTTGCACCAACATCACAGGGCATCCACAACAGTACAAACTGCTTTCTCGATCGTCCCTGGCACTTAATCAGGCGTCCATGTGCTTCACAGCACCTCCTCCGAGGTTAAAACTGAGGTATCTGGCATTTTCCGCTCACAAGAAGGCTTGCACTAACCTCACAGGGCTTCCACAGTGGTAAAAACTGCTTTCTCAACTGACCCTGGCTCTCAAACAGGCCTACACGTGCTTCAAAGCATGTCCTCGGAGGTTAAAACGGCGTTATAAGGTCTTTCTCGCACATAAACAGGCATGCACGAGCACCACAGGACTTCAACAAGGTTGAAAACTCCTTTCTAGTTCGTCTATGGCACTTAAACAGGCCTACACGTGCTTCAAAGCATCACTTCGGAAGTTAAAACGGCGTTATCAGCTCTTTTCCGCACATAAACAGACTTGCACCAACCTCACAGGGCATCCACAACGGTGTAAATTGATTTCTCGATCGTCACTGGTACTTAAACCTACCTGCACATGCTTCACAGTACCCCCTCCGAGGTTAAAACGGCGATATCAGGTCTTTCTCGCACATAAACAGGCTTGCACGAGCATCACAGGACTTCAGCAGTGGTGAAAACTGCTTTCTCGATCGTCCATGGGTAGTAAACAGGCCTACACGTGCTTCATAGCACGAACTCGGCGGTTAAAACGTCGTTATCAGGTCTTTTCCGCACATAAACAGACTTGCAACTACATCACAGGGCATCCACAATAGTGCAAACTGCTTTCTCGATCGTCCCTGGCACTTAATCAGGCGTCCATATGCTTCACAGCACCCCCTCCGAGGTTAAAACGGTGGTATCAGGCCTTTCCCGCACATAAACAAGCTTGCACCAAACT
Source organism: Agelas oroides (assembly GCA_949130485.1). Lineage (NCBI taxonomy): Eukaryota > Metazoa > Porifera > Demospongiae > Agelasida > Agelasidae > Agelas > Agelas oroides. The sequence goes on along the minus strand of OX422191.1, from coordinate 5,657,179 downwards.
CACATGGCTTCCACAGCATTAAAAACTGCTTTCTCCATCTTTTCTGCCACTTGAACAGGCCTGTACGTGCTTCACAACACCACATCGGAGGTTAAATCGGCGTTATCATGTCTTTTCCGCACATAAACAGGCTTGCATGAGCCTCACATGACCTCCACAGTGGTAAAAACTGCTTTCTAGACAGTCCCTGGCACTTAAACAGGCCTACACGTGCTTCAAAGCATCTCCGCGGAGGTTAAAACGGCGTTATAAGGTCTTTCTCGCACATAAACAGGCATGCACGAGCATCACAGGAATTCAACAGTGGTGAAAACTTCTTTCTCGACTGTCTACGGCTCTTAAACAGGCCTACACGTGCATCATAGCACGCCCTCGCAGGTTAAAACGGCGTTATCAGCTCTTTTCAGCACATAAACAAGCTTGAACCAACCTCACAGGGCATCCACAGAGGTAAAAACTACTTTCACGATTTTCTGTGCTACTTAAAGAGGCCTGTACGTGCTTTACAGTACCCCATCGGAGGTTAAAACGGCGTTATCATGTCTTTCCGCTCTTAAACAGGCCTACATGAGCCTCACAGGACCTCCACAGTGGTAAAAACTGCTTTCTCGACCGTCCCTGGCACTTAAACAGGCCTACACGTGCTTCACAGCACCCCCTCCATGGTTAAAATGGTCGTATCAGGCCTTTACCGCACATAAAGAAGCTTGCACCAAACTCACAGGGCTTCCACAGCGGTCAAAACTGCTTTCTCGATCTTCTCTGCCACTTAAACAGGCCTACACGTGCTTCATAGCACGCCCTCGGAGGTTAAAACGGCGTTATCAGGTCTTTTCCGCACATAAACAGACTTCCACCAACACCACAGGGCATCCACAACAGTGCAAACTGCTTTCTCGATCGTCCCTGGCACTTAATCAGGCGTCCATGTGCTTCACAGCACCCCCTCCGAGGTTAAAACGGTGGTATCAGGCCTTTCCCGCACATAAACAAGCTTGCACCAAACTCACAGGGCTTCCACAGCGGTAAAAACTGCTCTCTCGATCTTCTCTGCCACTTCAACAGGCGTGTACGTACTTCACAGTAACCCATCGGAGTTTAAATCGGCGTTATCATGTCCTTTCCGCATATAAGCAGGCATGCATGTGCCTCACAGGACCTCCACAGTGGTAAAAACTGCTTTCTCGACCGTCACTGGCTCACAAACAGGCTTACACGTGCTTCATAGAACGCCCTCGGAGGTTAAAACGGCGTTATCAGGTCTTTTCCGCACATAAACAGACTTGCACCAACATCACAGGGCATCCACAACAGTGCAAACTGCTTTCTCGATCGTCACTGACGCTTAATGAGGCGTTCATGCGCTTCACAGCACCCCCTCCGAAGTTCAAACGGTGGTATCTGGCCTTTTACGCACATAAGGAGGCTTGCACTAACCTCACAGGGCTTCCACAGTGGTAAAAACTGCTTTCTCGACCGTCACTGGCTCACAAACAGGCTTACACCTGCTTCAAAGCATGTCCTTGGAGGTTAAAACGGCGTTATAAGGTGTTTCTCGCACATAAACTGGCATGCACGAGCATCACAGGACTTCAACAGTGTTGAAAACTCCTTTCTCGATCGTCTAAGGAACTTAAACAGGACTACACGTGCTTCAAAGCATCTCCTCGGAAGTTAAAACGGCGTTATCAGCTCTTTTCCGCACATAAACAGACTTGCACCAACCTCACAAGGCATCCACAACGGTGTAAATTGCTTTCTCGATCGTCCCTGGCACTTAAACCTACCTGCACATGCTTCACAGTACACCCTCCTTGGTTAAAACGGCGTTATCAGGTCTTTCTCGCACATAAACAGGCTTGCACGAACATCACAGGACTTCAACAGTGGTGAAAACTGCTTTCTCAATCGTCCATGGGTCACCTACACGTGCTTCATACCACGACCTCGGCGGTTAAAATCGGCGTTATCAGGTCTTTTCCGCACATAAACAGGCATGCACTAACCCCACAGGGCCTCCATAGTGATGAAAACCGCTTTCTCGTTCTTCTCTGCCACTTAAAGAAGCCTGTACGTGCTTCACAGCACCTCCTCGGAGGTTAAAACGGCGTTATCAGGTCTTTTCAGCACATAAACAAGCTTGCACCAACCTCACAGGGCTTCCACAGAGGTATAAACTGCTTTCTCGATATTCAGTGCTACTTAAACAGGCCTGTACGTGCTTCACAGCACCCCATCGAAGGTTAGAAAAGCGATATCATGTCTTTCCGCACATAAACAGGCTTACATGAGCCTCACAGGACCTCCATAGTGGTAAAAACTGCTTTCTCGACCGTCCCTGGCTCTTACACAGGCCTACACGTGCTTCACAGCACTCAGTCCGTGGTTAAAACGGTGGTATCAGGCCTTTCCCGCACATAAACAAGCTTGCACCAAACTCACAGGGTTTCCACAGCGGTCAAAACTGCTTTCTCGATCTTCTCTGCCACTTAAACAGGCTTCTACGTGTTTCACAGTACCCCATCGGAGGTTAAATCTGCGTTATCATGTCTTTTCCGCGCATAAACAGGCTTACATGAGCCTCACAGCACATCCACAGTGGTATAAACTGCTTTCTCGTTCTTCTCTGCAACTTAAAGAAGCCTGTACGTGCTGCACAGCACCTCCTCGGAGGTTAAAACGGCGTTATCAGGTCTTTTCAGCACATAAAGGAGCTTGCACCAACCTCACAGGGCTTCCACAGAGGTAAAAACTGCTTTCGAGATCTTCTCTGCCACTTAAACAGGCTTCTACGTGCTTCACAGTACACCATCGGAGGTTAAATCGGCGTTATCATGTCTTTTCCGCACATAAACAGGCTTACATGAGCCTCACAGCACCTCCACAGTGGCATAAACTGCTTTCTCGAGCGACCCTGGCACTTAAACAGGCCTGCACGTGCTTCATAGCATCTCCTCGGAGGTTAAAACGGCGTTATCTGGTCTTTCTCGCACATATGCAGGCATGCACGAGCATCACAGGACTTCAACAGTGGTGAAAACTCCTTTCTCGATCGTCTACGGCTCTTAAACAGGCCTACACGTGCTTCATAGCACGCCCTCGGAGGTTAAAATGGCGTTATCAGCTTTTTCAGCACATAAACAGACTTGCACCAACCTCACAGGGCATCCACAACGGTGTAAATTGCTTTCTCGATCGTCCCTGGCACTTAAACCTACCTGCACATGCTTCACAGTACCCCCTCCGAGGTTAAAACGGCGTTATCAGGTCTTTCTCGCACATAAACAGGCTTGCACGAGCATCACAGGACTTCAACAGTGGTGAAAACTGCTTTCTCGATCGTCCATGGGTCCTAAACAGGCCTACACGTGCTTCATAGCACGACCTCGGCAGTTAAAATCGGCGTTATCAGGTCTTTTCCGCACATAAACAAGCTTGCACTAACCCCATAGGGCCTCCATAGTGATGAAAACCGCTTTCTCGTTCTTCTCTGCCACTTAAAGAAGCCTGTACGTGCTTCACAGCACCTCCTCGGAGGTTACAACGGCGTTATCAGGTCTTTTCAGCACATAAACAAGCTTGCACCAAACTCACAGGGCTTCCACAGAAGTAAAAACTACTTTCTCGATATTCTGTGCTACTTAAACAGGCCAGTACGTGCTTCACAGTTCCCCATCGGAGGTTAGAATGGCGTTATCATGTATTTCCGCACATAAACAGGCTTACATGAACCTCACAGGACCTCCACAGTGGTAAAAACTTCTTTCTCGACCGTCCCAGGCACTTACACAGGCCTACACGTGCTTCACAGCACCTCCTCCGGGGTTAAAACAGTGGTATCAGGCCTTTCCCGCACATAAACAAGCTTGCACCAAACTCACAGGGCTTTCACAGCGGTCAAAACTGCTTTCTCGATCTTCTCTGCCACTTAAACAGGCTTCTACGTGCTTCACAGTACACCATCGGAGGTTAAATCGGCGATATCATGTCTTTTCCGCACATAAACAGGCTTACATGAGCCTCACAGCACCTCCACAGTGGTATAAACTGCTTTCTCGACCGTCCCTGCCACTTAAACAGGACTACACGTGCATCATAGCATTTCCACGGAGGTTAAAACGGCGTTACCTGGTCTCTCTCGCACATATGCAGGCATGCGCGAGCATCACAGGACTTCAACAGTTGTGAAAACTTATTTCTCGACTGTCTACGGCTCTTAAACAGGCCTACACGTGCTTCACAGCACCCCCTCCGTGGTTAAAACGGTCGTATCAGGCCTTTCTCGCACATAAACAGGCTTGCATGAGCTTCACAGGACCTCCACAGTGGTAAAAACTGCTTTCTCGACCGTCCCTGGCACTTAAATAGGCCTACACGTGCTTCAAAGCATCTCCTCGGAGGTTAAAACGGCGTTATCAAGTCTTTCTCGCACATAAACAGGCATGCACGAGAATCACAGGACTTCAACAGTGGTGAATACTTCTTTCTCGACCGTCTACGTCTCTTAAACAGGCCTACATGTGTTTCTTAACACGACCTCGGAGGTTAAAACGGCGTTATCAGGTCTTTTCAGCACATAAACAAGTTTGCACTAACCTCACAGGGCTTCCACAGACGTAAAAACTGCTTTCTCGATCTTCTCAGCCACATAAACAGGCCTGTACGTGTTTCACAGTACCCCATCGGAGGTTAAAACGGCGTTATCATGTCTTTTCAGCACATAAACAGGCTTACATGAGCCTCAGAGGACCTCCACAGTGGTAAAAACTGCTTTCTCGACCGTCCCTGGCACTTAAACAGGCCTACACGTGCTTCAAAGCATCTCCTCGGAGGTTAAAACGGCGTTATCAAGTCTTTCTCGCACATAAACAGGCATGCACGAGTATCACAGGACTTCAACAGTGGTGAAAACTTCTTTCTCGACCGTCTACGTCTCTTAAACAGGCCTAAATGTGTTTCTTAACACGACCTCGGAGGTTAAAACGGCGTTATCAGGTCTTTTCAGCACATAAACAAGTTTGCACCAACCTCACAGGGCTTCCACAGACGTAAAAACTGCTTTCTCGATCTTCTCAGCCACATAAACAGGCCTGTACGTGTTTCACAGTACCCCATCGGAGGTTAAATCGGCGTTATCATGTCTTTTCCGCACATAAACAGGCTTGCATGAGCCTCACAGGACCTCCACAGTGGTAAAAACTGCTTTCTCGACCGTCCCTGGCACTTAAACAGGCCTACACGTGCTTCAAAGCATCTCCAAGGAGGTTAAAACGGCGTTGTAAGGTCTTTCTCGCACATCAACAGGCATGCAAGAGCATCACAGGACTTCAACAGTGGCGAAAACTGTTTTCTCGATCGTCTATGGCACTTAAACAGGCCTACACGTGCTTCAAAGCATCACCTCGGAGATTAAAACGGCGTTATCAGGTCTTTTCAGCACATAAACAAGCTTGCACCAACCTCACAGGGCTTCCACAGAGGTAAAAACTGCTTTCTCGATTTTCTGTGACACTTAAACAGGTCTGTACGTGCTTCAGAGTACCCCATCGGAGGTTACAACGGCGTTATCTTATCTTTCCGCACATAATCAGGCTTACATGAGACTCACAGGACCTCCACAGTGGTAAAAACTGCTTTCTCGACCGTCCATGGCACTTAAACAGGCCTACACGTGCTTCAAAGCATCTCCTCGGAGGTTAAAACGGCGTTATCAAGTCTTTCTCGCACATAAACAGGCATGCACGAGTATCACAGGACTTCAACAGTGGTGAAAACTTCTTTCTCGACCGCCTACGTCTCTTAAACAGGCCTACACGTGTTTCATAGCACGCCCTCGGAGGTTAAAACGGCGTTATCAGGTCTTTTCAGCACATAAACAAGTTTGCACCAACTTCACAGGGCTTCCACAGACGTTAAAACTGCTTTCTCGATCTTCACTGCCACTTAAACAGGCCTGTACGTGTTTCACAGTACCGCATCGGAGGTTAAATCGGCGTTATCATGTCTTTTCCGCACATAAACAGGCTTGCATGAGCCTCACAGGACCTCCACAGTGGTAAAAACTGCTTTCTCGACCGTCCCTGGCACTTGAACAGGCCTACACGTGCTTCAAAGCATCTCCAAGGAGGTTAAAACGGCGTTATAAGGTCTTTCTCGCACATAAACAGGCATGCAAGAGCATCACAGGACTTCAACAGTGGCGAAAACTGCCTTCTCGATCGTCTATGGCACTTAAACAGGCCTACACGTGCTTTAAAGCATCTCCTCGGAGATTAAAGCGGCGTTATCAGGTCTTTCTCGCACATAAACAGGCTTGCAAGAGCATCATAGGACTTCAACAGTGGTGAAAACTGCTTTCGCGATCGTGCATGGGTCCTAAACAGGCCTACACGTGCTTCATAGCACGATCTCGGCGGTTAAAATCGGCGTTATCAGGTCTTTTCCGAACATAAACAGGATTGCACTAACCCCACAGGGCCTCCACAGTGATGAAAACCGCTTTCTCGTTCTTCTCTGCCCCTTAAAGAAGCCTGTACGTGCTTCACAGCACCTCCTCGGAGGTTAAAACGGCGTTATCAGGTCTTTTCAGCACATAAACAAGCTTGCACCAAACTCACAGGGCTTCCACAGAAGTAAAAACTGCTTTCTCGATATTCTGTGCTACTTAAACAGGCTTGTACGTGCTTCACAGTACCCCATCGGAGGTTAGAACGGCGTTATCATGTATTTCCGCACTTAAACAGGCTTACATGAGCCTCACAGGACCTCCACAGTGGTAAAAACTGCTTTCTCGACCGTCCCTGGCAGTTAAACAGGCCTACACGTGCTTCAAAGCATCTCCTCGGTGGTTAAAACGGCGTTATCTGGTCTTTCTCGCACATAAATAGGCTTGCACGAGCATCACAGGACTTCAACATTGGTGAAAACTTCTTTATCGACCGTCTACTGCTCTTAAACAGGCCAACACGTGCTTCATAGTACGCCCTCGGAGGTTAAAACGGCGTTATCAGGTCTTTTCAGCGCATAAACCAGATTGCACCAACCTCACAGGGCTTCCACAGAGGTAGAACTGCTTTCTCGATTTTCTGTGCTACGTAAAGAGGCCTGTACGTGCTTCACAGTACCCCATCGGAGGTTAGAACGGCGTAATCATGACTTTCCGCACTTAAACAGGCTTACACGAACCTCATAGGACCTCCACAGTGGTAAAAACTGCTTTCTCGACCGTCGCTGGCACTTAAACAGGCCTACACGTGCTTCACAGCACCCCCTCCGTGGTTAAAACGGACGTATCAGGCCTTTCCCGCACATAAACATGCTTGCACCAAACTCACAGGGTTCCCACAGCGGTCATAACTGCTTGTACAGCGGTCAAAACTGCTTTCTCGATCTTCTCTGCCACTTAAACAGACTTGTACGTGTTTCAAAGTACCCCATCGGAGGTTAAATCGGCGTTATCACGTATTTTCCGCAGATAAACAGGCTTACATGAGCCTCACAGCACCTCTACAGTGGTAAAAACTGCTTTCTCGACCGTCCCTTACACTTAAACAGGTCTACACGTGCTTCATAACACGCCCTCGGAGGTACAAACGGCGTTATCAGGTCTTTTCCGCACAGAAATAGACTTGCACCAACATCACAGGGCATCCACAACAGTGTAAACCGCTTTCTCGATCGTCCCTGGCACTTAATCAGGCGTCCATGTGCTTCACAGCACCCCCTCCGAGGTTAAAACGGTGGTATCAGGTCTTTCCCACACATAAACAACTTTGCACCAAACTGACAGGGCTTCCACAGCGGTAAAAACTGCTTTCTCGATCTTCTCTGCCACTTAAACAGGCTTGTACGTGCTTCACAGTACCCCATCGGAGGTTAAATCGGCGTTATCATGTCTTTTCCGCACATAAACAGGCTTGCATGAGCCTCACAGGTCCTCCACAGTGGTAAAAACTGCTTTCTCGACCGTCCCTGGCACTTAAACAGGCCTACACGTGCTTCAAAGCATCTCCTCGGCGGTTTAAACGGCGTTATAAGGTCTTTCTCGCACATAAACAGGCATGCAAGAGCATCACAGGACTTCAACAGTTGTGAAAACTGCTTTCTCGACCGCCTACGGCTCTTAAACAGGCCTACATGCGCTTCATAGCACGCCCTCGCAGGTTAAAACGGCGTGATCAAGTCTTTTCAGCACATAAACAAGCTTGCACCAACCTCACAGGGCTTCCACAGAGGTAAAAACTGCTTTCTCGATTTTCTGTGCTACTTAAAGAGAACTGTACGTGCTTCACAGTACCCCCTCCGAGGTTAAAACGGCGTTATCAGGTCTTTCTCGCACATAAACAGCCTTGCACCAGCATCATAGGACTTCAACAGTGGTGAAAACTGCTTTATCGATCGTCCATGTGTCCTAAACAGGCCTGTACGTGCTTCACAGTACCCCATCGGAAGTTAGAACGGCGTTATCATGTCTTTCCTCACATAAACAGGCTTACATGAGCCTCACAGGACTTCCATATTGGTAAAAACTGCTTTCTCGACCGTCACTGGTACTTACACAGGCCTACACGTGCTTCACAGCACCCCCTCCGTGGTTAAAACGGTGGTATCAGGACTTTCCCGCACATAAACAAGCTTGCACCAAACTCACAGGTTTGTACCCCATCGGAGGTTAGAACGACGTTATCATGTCTTTCCGCACTTAAACAGGCCTACATGAGCCTCACAGGACCTCCACAGTGATAAAAAATGCTTTCTCGACCGTCCCTGGCACTTAAACAGGCCTACACGTGCTTAACAGCACCCACTCCGTGGTTAAAACGGTCGTTTCAGGTCTTTCCCGCGCATAAACAAGCTTGCACCAAACTCACAGGGCTTCTACAGCGGTCAAAACTGCTTTCTCGATTTTCTCGGCCACTTAAACAGGCTTGTACGTGTTTCACAGTACCCGCTCCGAGGTTAAAGCGGTGGTATGTGGCCTTTCCCGCACATAAACAACCTTGCACCAAACTCACAGGGCTTCTACAGCGGTAAAAACTGCTTTCTCGATCTTCTCTGCAACTTAAACAGGCCTGTACGTGCTTCACAGTACCCCATCGGAGGTTAAATCGGCGTTATCATGTCTTTCCGCACATAAACAGGCTTGCATGAAGATCACAGGACCTCCACAGTGGTAAAAACTGCTTTCTCGACAGTCCCTGGCACTTAAACAGGCCTACACGTGCTTCATAACACGCCCTCGGAGGTTAAAACGGCGTTATCAGGTATTTCTCGCACATAAACAGGCTTGCACGAGCATCACAGGACTTCAGCAGTGGTGAAAACTGCTTTCTCGATCGTCCATGTGTCCTAAACAGGCCTACACGTGCTTCATAGCACGACCTCGGCGGTTAAAATCGGCGTTATCAGGTCTTTTCCGCACATAAACAAACTTACACTAACCCCACAGAGTCTCCATAGTGATGAAAACCGCTTTCTCGTTCTTCTCTGCCACTTAAAGAAGCCTGTACGTGCTTCACAGCACCTCCTCGGAGGTAAAAACTGCTTTCTCGACCGTCACTGGCACTTACACAGGCCTACACGTGCTTCACAGCACCCCCTCCGTGGTTAAAACGGTGGTATCAGGACTTTCCCGCACATAAACAAGCTTGCACCAAACTCACAGGTTTCCACAGCGGTCAAAACTGCTTTCGAGATCTTCTCTGCCACTTAAACAGGCTTCTAGGTGCTTCACAGTACATCATCGGAGGTAAACTCTGCGTTATCATGTCTTTTCCGCACATAAACAGGCTTACATGAGCCTCACAGCACCTCCACAGTGGTATAACCTACTTTCTAGAGCGTCCCTGGCACTTAAACAGGCCTGCACGTGCTTCATAGCATCTCCTCGGGGGTTAAAACGGCGTTATCTGGTCTTTCTCGCACATATGCAGGCATGCACGAGCATCACAAGACTTCAACAGTGGTGAAAACTCCTTTCTCGATCGTCTACGGCTCTTAAACAGGCCTACACGTGCTTCATAGCACGCCCTCGGAGGTTAAAATGGCGTTATCAGCTTTTTCAGCACATAAACAGACTTGCACCAACCTCACAGGGCATCCACAACGGTGTAAATTGCTTTCTCGATCGTCCCTGGCACTTAAACCTACCTGCACATGCTTCACAGTACCCCTTCCGAGGTTAAAACGGCGTTATCAGGTCTTTCTCGCACATAAACTGCCTTGCACCAGCATCATAGGACTTCAACAGTGGTGAAAACTGCTTTCTCGATCGTCCATGTGTCCTAAACAGGCCTACACGTGCTTCATAGCACGACCACGGCGGTTAAAATCGGCGTTATCAGGTCTTTTCAGCACATAAACAAGCTTGCACTAACCCCACAGGGCCTCCATAGCGATGAAAACCGCTTTCTCGTTCTTCTCTGTCACTTAAAGAAGCCTGTACGTGCTTCACAGTACCTCCTCGGTGGTTAAAACTGCGTTATCAGGTCTTTTCCGCACATAAACAGACTTGCACCAACATCACAGGGCATCCACAACAGTGAAAACTGCTTTCACGATCGTCCCTGGCACTTAATCAGGCGTCCATGTGCTTCAAAGCACCCCCTGCGAAGTTAAAACGGTGGTATCTGGCCTTTTACGCATATAAGCAGGCTTGCACTACCCTCACAGGGCTTCCACAGTGGTATAAAATGCTTTCGCGACTGTCCCTGGCTCTCAAACAGGCCTACACGTGGTTCAAAGCAGGTCCTCGGAGGTTAAAACGGCGTTATAAGGTCTTTCTCGCACATAAACAGGCATGCACGAGCATCACAGGACTTCAACAGTGTTGAAAACTCCTTTCTCGATCGTCTATGGCACTTAAACAGGCGTACACGTGCTTCAAAGCATCTCCTCGGAAGTTAAAACGGCGTTGTCACCTCTTTTCCGCACATAAACAGACTTGCTTCAAAGCATCTCCTCGGAAGTTAAAACGGCATTATCAGCTCTTTTCCGCACATAAACAGACTTGCACCAACCTCACAGGACATCCACAACGGTGTAAATTGCTTTCTCGATCGTCCCTGGCACTTAAACCAACCTGCACATGCATCACAGTTCCCCCTCCGAGGTTAAAACGGCGTTATCAGGTCTTTCTCGCTCATAAACAGGCTTGCACGGGCATCACAGGACTTCAACAGTGGTGAAAACTGCTTTCTCGATCGTCCATGGATCGTACACAGGACTACACGTGCTTCATAGCACGACCTCGGCGGTTAAAATCGGCGTTATCAGGTCTTTTCCGCACATAAACAGGATTGCACTAACCCAACAGGGCTTCCTCAGAGGTAAAAACTGCTTTCTCGATATTCTGTGCTACTTAAACAGGCCTGTACGTGCTTCACAGTACCCCATCGGAGGTTAGAACGGCGTTATCATGTATTTCCGCACATAAACAGGCTTACATGAACCTCACAGGGCTTCCACAGTGGTATAAAATGCTTTCGCGACTGTCCCTGGCTCTCAAACAGGCCTACACGTGGTTCAAAGCAGGTCCTCGGAGGTTAAAACGGCGTTATCAGGTCTTTCTCGCACATAAACAGGCATGCACGAGCATCACAGGACTTCAACAGTGTTGAAAACTCCTTTCTCGATCGTCTATGGCACTTAAACAGGCATACACGTGCTTCAAAGCATCTCCTCGGAAGTTAAAACGGCGTTATCACCTCTTTTCCACACACAAACAGACTTGCTTCAAAGCATCTCCTCGGAAGTTAAAACGGTGTTATCAGCTCTTTTCCGCACATAAACAGACTTGCACCAACCTCACAGGGCATCCTCAACGGTGTCACTTGCTTTCTCGATCGTCCCTGGCACTTAAACCTACCTGCACATGCATCACAGTACCCCCTCCGAGGTTAAAACGGCGTTATCAGGTCTTTCTCGCTCATAAACAGGCTTGCACGGGCATCACAGGACTTCAACAGTGGTGAAAACTGCTTTCTCGATCGTCCATGGGTCGTACACAGGACTACACGTGCTTCATAGCACGACCTCGGCGGTTAAAATCGGCGTTATCAGGACTTTTCCGCACATAAACAGGATTGCACTAACCCCATCGGGCCTCCACAGTGATGAAAACCGCTTTCTCGTTCTTCTCTGCCACTTAAAGAAGACTGTACGTGCTTCACAGCACCTCCTCGGAGGTTAAAACGGCGCTATCAGGTCTTTTCAGCACATAAACAAGCTTGCACCAAACTCACAGGGCTTCCACAGAGGTAAAAACTGCTTTCTCGATATTCTGTGATACTTAAACAGGCCTGCACGTGCTTCACAGTACCCCATCGGAGGTTAGAACGGCGTTATCATGTATTTCCGCACATAAACAGGCTTACATGAACCTCACAGGACCTCCACAGTGGTAAAAACTGCTTTCTCGACCGTCCCTGGCACATAAACAGGCCTGCACGTGCTTCACAGCACCCCCTCCGTGGTTAAAACAGTGGTATCAGGCCTTTCCCGCACATAAACAATCTTGCACCAAATTCACAGGGCTTCCACAGCGGTAAAAACTGCTTTCTCGATCTTCTCTGCCACTTAAACAGGCTTGTACGTGCTTCACAGTACCCCATCGGAGGTTAAATCGGCGTTATCATGTCTTTTCCGCACATAAACAGGCTTACATGAGTCTCACAGCACCTCCACTGTGGTATAAATTGCTTTATCGACCGTCCCTGCCACTTAAACAGGCCTACACGTGATTCATAGCATCTCCACGGAGGTTAAAACGGCGTTATCTGGTCTCTCTCGCACATATGCAGGCATGCACGAGCATCACAGGACTTCAACAGTGGTGAAAACTCCTTTCTCGATAGTTTAAGGCTCTTAAACAGGCCTATACGAGCTTCATAGCACCCCCTCCGTGGTTAAAACGGTCGTATCTGGCCTTTCTCGCACATAAGCAGGCTTGCATGAGCCTCACAGGACCTCCACAGTGGTAAAAACTTCTTTCTCGACCGTCCCTCGCACTTACACAGGCCTACACGTGCTTCAAAGCATCTCCTCGGAGGTTAAAACGGCGTTATCAAGTTTTTCTCGCACATAAACAGGCATGCACGAGTATCACAGGACTTCAACAGTGGTGCAAACTACTTTCTCGACCGTGTACGTCTCTTAAACCGGCCTACATGTGTTTCATAGCACGCCCTCGGAGGTTAAAACGGCGTTATCAGGTCTTTTCAGCACATAAACAATTTTGCACCAACCTCACAGGGCTTCCACAGACGTAAAAACTGCTTTCTCGATCTTCACTGCCACTTAAACAGGCCTATACGTGATTCACAGCACCCCATCGGAGGTTAAATCGGCGTTATCATGTCTTTTCCGCACATAAACAGGCTTGCATGAGCCTCACAGGACCTCCATAGTGGTAAAAACTGCTTTCTCGACCGTCCCTGGCACTTAAACAGGCCTACACGTGCTTCAAAGCATCTCCAAGGAGGTTAAAACGGCGTTATAAGGTCTTTCTCGCACATAAACAGACATGCAAGAGCATCACAGGACTTCAACAATGGCGAAAACTGCTTTCTCGATCGTCTATGGCACTTAAACAGGCCTACACGTGCTTCAAAGCATCTCCTCGGAGATTAAAACGGCGTTATCAGGTCTTTTCAGCACATAAACAAGCTTGCACCAACCTCACAGGGCTTCCACAAAGGTAAAAACTGCTTTCTCGATTTTCTGTGACACTTAAACAGGCTTGTACGTGCTTCAGAGTACCCCTTCGGAGGTTACAACGGCGTTATCATGTCTTTCCGCACATAATCAGGCTTACATGAGCCTCACAGGACCTCCACAGTGGTAAAAACTGCTTTCTCGACCAACCCTTGCACTTAAACAGGCCTACACGTGCTTCAAAGCATTTCCAAGGAGGTTAAAACGGCGTTATAAGGTCTTTCTCACACATAAACAGGCATGCAAAAGTATCACAGGACTTCAACAGTGGCGAAAACTGCTTTCTCGATCGTCTATGGCACTAAAACAGGCCTACACGTGCTTCAAAGCATCTCCTCGGAGGTTAAAACGGCGTTATCAGGTCATTCTCACAAATAAACAGGCATGCATGAGCATCACAGGACTTCAACAGTGGTGAAAACTTCTTTCTCGACCGTCTACGGCTCTTAAACAGGCCTACACGTGCTTCACAGCACCCCCTCCGTGGTTAAAACGGTCGTATCAGGCCTTTCTCGCACATAAACAGGCTTGCATGAGCCTCACAGGAACTCCACAGTGGTAAAAACTGCTTTCTCGACCGTCCCTGGCACTTAAACAGGCTTACACGTCCTTCAAAGCATCTCCTCGGAGGTTAAAACGGCGTTATCAAGTCTTTCTCGCACATAAACAGGCATGCACGAGTATCACAGGACTTCAACAGTGGTGAAAACTTCTTTCTCGACCGTCTACGTCTCTTAAACAGGCCTAAATGTGTTTCATAGCACGCCCTCGGAGGTTAAAACGGCGTTATCAAGTCTTTTCAGCACATAAACAAGTTTGCACCAACCTCACATGGCTTCCACAGACGTAAAAACTGCTTTCTCGATCTTCTCTTCCACTTAAACAGGCCTGTACGTGTTTCACAGTACCCCATCGGAGGTTAAATCGGCGTTATCATGTCTTTTCCGCACATAAACAGGCTTGCATGAGCCTCACAGGACCTCCACAGTGGTAAAAACAGCTTTCTAGACCGTCCCTGGCACTTAAACAGGTCTACACGTGCTTCAAAGCATCTCCAAGGAGGTTAAAACGGCGTTATAAGGTCTTTCTCGCACATAAACAAACATGCAAGAGCATTACAGGACTTCAACAGTGGCGAAAACTGCTTTCTCGATCGTCCATGGGTCCTAAACAGGCCTACACGTGCTTCATAGCACAATCTCGGCGGTTAAAATCGGCGTTATCAGGTCTTTTCCGAACATAAAACAGGCTTGCACTAACCCCACATAGCCTCCACAGTGATGAAAACCGCTTTCTCGTTCTTCTCTGCGACTTAAAGAAGCCTGTCCGTGCTTCACAGCACCTCCTCGGAGGTTAAAACGGCGTTATCAGGTCTTTTCAGCACATAAACAAGCTTGCACCAAACTCACAGGGCTTCCACAGAGGTAAAAACTGCTTTCTCGATATTCTGTGCTACTTAAACAGGCTGGTACGTGCTTCACAGTACCCCATCGGAGGTTAGAACGGCGTTATCATGTCTTTCCGCTCATAAACAGGCTTAAATGAGCTTCAAAGGACCTCCACAGTGGTAAAAAAATGCTTTCTCGACCGTCCCTGGCACTTAAACAGGCCTACACGTGCTTCAAAGCATCTCCTCGGTGGTTAAAACGGCGTTATCTGGTCTTTCTCGCACATAAACAGGCATGCACGAGAATCACAGGACTTCAACAGTGGTGAAAACTTCTTTATCGACCGTCTACGGCTCTTAAACAGGCCTAAACGTGCTTCATAGCACGCCCTCGGAGGTTAAAACGGCGTTATCAGGTCTTTTCAGCACATAAACAAGCTTGCACCAACCTCACAGTGCATCCACAGAGGTAGAAACTGCTTTCTAGATTTTCTGTGCTACGTAAAGAGGCCTATACGTGCTTCACAGTACCCCATCGGAGGTTAGAACGGCGTTATCATGTTTTTCCGAACTTAAACAGGCTTACACGAACCTCACAGGACCTCCACAGTGGTAAAAACTGCTTTCTCGACCGTCCCTGGCACTTAAACAGGCCTACACGTGCTTCACAGCACCCCCTCCGTGGTTAAAACGGTCGTATCAGGCCTTTCCCGCACATAAACATGCTTGCACCAAACTCACAGGGTTCCCACAGCGGTCATAACTGCTTCTACAGCATTCAAAACTGCTTTCTCGATCTTCTCTGCCACTTAAACAGACTTGTACGTGTTTCACAGTACCCCATCGGAGGTTAAATCGGCGTTATCATGTCTTTTCCGCAGATAAACAGGCTTATATGAGCCTCACAGCACCTCTACAGTAGTAAAAACTGCTTTCTCGACCGTCCCTTGCACTTAAAAAGGCATACACGTGCTTCATAACACGCCATCGGAGGTAAAAACGGCGTTATCAGGTCTTTTCCGCACAGAAACAGACTTGCACCAACATCACAGGGCATCCACAACAGTGCAAACTGCTTTCTCGATCGTCCCTGGCACTTAATCAGGCGTCTATGTGCTTCACAGCACCCCCTCCGAGGTTAAAACGGTGGTATCAGGCCTTTCCCACACATAAACAACATTGCACCAAACTCACTGGGCTTCCACAGACGTAAAAACTGCTTTCTCGATCTTCTCTGCCACTTAAACAGGCTTGTACGTGCTTCACAGTACCCCATCGGAGGTTAAATCGGCGTTATCATGTCTTTTCCGCACATAAACAGGCTTGCATGAGCCTCACAGGACCTCCACAGTGATAAAAACTGCTTTCTCGACCGTCCCTGGCACTTAAACAGGCCTACACGTGCTTCACAGCACCCCCTCCGTGGTTAAAACGGTCGTATCAGGCCTTTCCCGCACATAAACATGCTTGCACCAAACTCACAGGGTTCCCACAGCGGTCATAACTGCTTCTACAGCATTCAAAACTGCTTTCTCGATCTTCTCTGCCACTTAAACAGACTTGTACGTGTTTCACAGTACCCCATCGGAGGTTAAATCGGCGTTATCATGTCTTTTCCGCAAATAAACAGGCTTATATGAGCCTCACAGCACCTCTACAGTAGTAAAAACTGCTTTCTCGACCGTCCCTTGCACTTAAAAAGGCATACACGTGCTTCATAACACGCCATCGGAGGTAAAAACGGCGTTATCAGGTCTTTTCCGCACAGAAACAGACTTGCACCAACATCACAGGGCATCCACAACAGTGCAAACTGCTTTCTCGATCGTCCCTGGCACTTAATCAGGCGTCCATGTGCTTCACAGCACCCCCTCCGAGGTTAAAACGGTGGTATCAGGCCTTTCCCACACATAAACAACATTGCACCAAACTCACTGGGCTTCCACAGACGTAAAAACTGCTTTCTCGATCTTCTCTGCCACTTAAACAGGCTTGTACGTGCTTCACAGTACCCCATCGGAGGTTAAATCGGCGTTATCATGTCTTTTCCGCACATAAACAGGCTTGCATGAGCCTCACAGGACCTCCACAGTGATAAAAACTGCTTTCTCGACCGTCCCTGGCACTTAAACAGGCCTACACGTGCTTCAAAGCATCTCCTCGGCGGTTAAATCAGCGTTATAAGGTCTTTCTCGCACATAGACAGGCATGCAAGAGCATCACAGGACTCAACAGTGGTGAAATCTTCTTTCTCGACCGTCTACGGCTCTTAAACAGGCCTACACGCGCTTCATAGCACGCCCTCGCAGGTTAAAACGGCGTCATCAAGTCTTTTCAACACGTAAACAAGCTTGCACCAACCTCTCTGGGCTTCCACAGAGGTAAAAACTGCTTTCTCGATTTTCTGTGCTGCTTAAAGAGAACTGTACGTGCTTCACAGTACCTCATCGGAGGTTAGAACGGCGTTATCATGTCTTTCCGCACTTAAACAGGCCTACATGAGCCTCACAGGACCTCCACAGTGGTAAAAACTGCTTTCTCGACCGTCCCTGGCACTTAAACAGGCCCACATGTGCTTAACAGCACCCACTCCGTGGTTAAAACGGTCGTATCAGGCCTTTCCCACACATAAACAAGCTTGCACCAAACTCACAGGGCTTCTACAGCGGTCAAAACTGCTTTCTCGATCTTCTCTGCAACTTAAACAGGCTTGTACGTGTTTCACAGTACCCGCTCCGAGGTTAAAGCGGTGGTATCAGGCCTTTCCCACACATAAACAACCTTGCACCAAACTCACAGGGCTTCTACAGCGGTAAAAACTACTTTCTCGATCTTCTCTGCCACTTAAACAGGTCTGTACGTGCTTCACAGTACGCCATCGGAGGTTAAATCGGCGTTATCATGTCTTTCCGCACATAAACAGGCTTGCATGAAGCTCACAGGACCTCCACAGTGGTGAAAACTGCTTTCTCGACAGTCCCTGGCACTTAAACAGGCCTACACGTGCTTCATAACACGCCCTCGGAGGTTAAAACGTCGTTATCAGGTCTTTTCCGCACATAAACAGACTTGCACGAGTATCACAGGACTTCAACAGTGGTGAAAACTGCTTTCTCGATCGTCCATGTGTGCTAAACAGGCCTATACGTGCTTCATAGCACGACCTCGGCGGTTAAAATCGGCGTTATCAGGTCTTTTCCGCACATAAACAAGCATACACTAACCCCATAGGGCCTCCATAGTGATGAAAACCGCTTTCTCGTTCTTCTCTGCCACTTAAAGAAGCCTGTACGTGCTTCACAGCACATCCTCGGAGGTTAAAACGGCGTTATCAGGTCTTATCAGCACATAAACAAGCTTGCACCAAACTCACAGGGCTTCCACAGAAGTAAAAACTGCATTCTCGATATTCTGTGCTACTTACACAGGCCTGTACGTGCTTCACTGTACCCCATCGGAGGTTAAATCGGCGTTATCATGTCTTTCCGCACATAAACAGGCTTACATGACCCTCACAGCACCTCCACAGTGGTATAAACTGCTTTCTCGACCGTCCCTGGCACTTACACAGGCCTACACGTGCTTCACAGCACCCCCTCCGTGGTTAAAACAGTGGTATCAGGCCTTTCCCGCACTTAAACAAGCTTGCACCATACTCACAGGGTTTCCACAGCGGTCAAAACTGCTTTCTCGATCTCTCTGCCACTTAAACAGGCTACTACGTTCTTCACAGTACCCCTTCGGAGGTTAAATATGCGTTATCATGTCTTTTCCGCACATAAACAGGCTTACATGAGCCTCGCAGAACCTCCACAGTGGTATAAACTGCTTTCTCGAGCGTCCCTGGCAGTTAAACAGGCCTGCACGTGCTTCATAGCATCTCCTCGGAGGTTAAAACGGCGTTATCTGGTCTTTCTCGCACATATGCAGGCATGCACGAGCATCACAGGACTTCAACAGTGGTGAAAACTCCTTTCTCGATCGTCTACGGCTCTTAAACAGGCCTACACGTGCTTCATAGCACGCCCTCGGAGGTTAAAATGGCGTTATCAGCTTTTTCAGCACATAAACAGACTTGCACCAACCTCACAGGGCATCCACAACGGTGAAAATTTCTTTCTCGATCGTCCCTGGCACTTAAACCTACCTGCACATGCTTCACAGTACTCCCTCCGAGGTTAAAACGGCGTTATCAGGTCTTTCTCGCACATAAACAGGCTTGCACGAGCATCACAGGACTTCAACAGTGGTGAAAACTGCTTTCTCGATCGTCCATGTGTCCTAAACAGGCCTACACGTGCTTCATAGCACGACCTCGGCGGATAAAATCGGCGTTATCAGGTCTTTTCCGCACATAAACAGGCATGCACTAACCCAACAGGGCCTCCACAGTGATGTAAACCGCTTTCTGGTTCTTCTCTGCCACTTAAAGAAGCCTGTACGTGCTTCACAGTACCTCCTCGGAGGTTAAAACGGTGTTATCAGGTCTTGCACCAACATCACAGGGCATCCACAACAGTGAAAACTGCTTTCACGATCGTCCATGGCACTTAATCAGGCGTCCATGTGCTTCACAGCACCCCCTGCGAAGTTAAAACGGTGATATCTGGCCTTTTACGCACATAAGCAGGCTTGCACTAACCTCACAGGGCTTCCTCAGTGGTAAAATCTGCTTTCTCGACTGTCCCTGGCTCTCAAACAGGCCTACACGTTCTTCAAAGCATGTCCTCGGTGGTTAAAACGGTGTTATAAGGTCTTTCTCGCACATAAACAGGCATGCACGAGCATCACAGGACTTCAACAGTGGTGAAAACTCCTTTCCCGATCGTCTATGGCACTTAAACAGGCCTACACGTGCTTCAAAGCATCTCCTCGGAAGTTAAAACGGCGTTATCAGCTCTTTTCCGCACTTAAACAGACTTGCACCAACCTCACAGGGCATCCACAACGGTGTAAATTGCTTCCTCGATCGTCCCTGGCACTTAACCCTACCTGCACGTGCATCACAGTACCCCATCCGAGGTTAAAACGGCGTTATCAGGTCTTTCTCGCTCATAAACAGGCTTGCACGAGCATCACAGGACTTCAACAGTGGTGACAACTGCTTTCTCGATCGTCCATCGGTCGTACACAGGCCTACACGTGCTTCATAGCACGATCTCGGCGGTTAAAATCGGCGTTATCAGGTCTTTTCCGCACATAAACAGGATTGCACAAACCCCACAGGGCTTCCACAGAGGTAAAAACTGCTTTCTCGATATTCTGTGCTACTTAAACAGGCCTGTACGTGCTTCACAGTACCCCATCGGAGGTTAGAACGGCGTTATCATGTCTTTCCGCACATAAACAGGCTTACATGAACCTCACAGGACCTCCACAGTGGTAAAAACTGCTTTCTCGACCGTCCCTGGCACTTAAACAGGCCTGCACGTGCTTCACAGCACCCCCTCCGTGGTTAAAACAGTGGTATCAGGCCTTTCCCGCACATAAACAAGCTTGCACCAAACTCACCGGGCTTCCACAGCGGTAAAAACTGCTTTCTCGATCTTTCCAGCCACTTAAACAGGCTTCTACGTGCTTCACAGTACCCCATCGGAGGTTAAATCGGCGTTATCATGTCTTTTCCGCACATAAACAGGCTTACATGAGTCTCACAGGCCTACACGTGCTTCATAGCATCTCCTCGGAGGTTAAAACGGCGTTATCTGGTCTTTTACGCACATATGCAGGCATGCACGAGCATCACAGGACTTCAACAGTGGTGAAAACTTCTTTCTCGATCGTCTACGGCTCTTAAACAGGCCTATACGTGCTTAATAGCACGCCCTCGGAGGTTAAAACGGCGTTATCAGGTCATTCTCACAAATAAACAGGCATGCACGAGCATCACAGGACTTCAACAGTGGTGAAAACTTTTTTCTCGACCGTCTACGGCTCTTAAACAGGCCTACACGTGCTTCACAGCACCCCCTCCGTGGTTAAAACGGTCGTATCAGGCCTTTCTCGCACATAAACAGGCTTGCATGAGCCTCACAGGACCTCCACAGTGGTAAAAACTGCTTTCTCGACCGTCCCTGGCACATAAACAAGACTACACGTGCTTCAAAGCATCTCCTCGGAGGTTAAAACGGCGTTATCAAGTCTTTCTCGCACATAAACAGGCATGCACGAGTATCACAGGACTTCAACAGTGGTGAAAACTTCTTTCTCGACCGTCTACGTCTCTTAAACAGGCCTACATGTGTTTCATAACACGCCCTCGGAGGTTAAAACGGAGTTATCAGCTCTTATCGGCACATAAACAAGTTTGCACCAACCTCACAGGGCTTCCACAGACGTAAAAACTGCTTTCTCGATCTTCTCTGCCACTTAAACAGGCGTGTACGTGTTTCACAGTACCCCATCGGAGGTTAAATCGGCGTTATCATGTCTTTTCCGCACATAAACAGGCTTGCATGAGCCTCACAGGACCTCCACAGTGGTAAAAACTGCTTTCTCGACCGTCCCTGGCACTTAAACAGGCCTACACGTGCTTCAAAGCATCTCCAAGGAGGTTAAAACGGCGTTATAAGGTCTTTCTCGCACATAAACAGGCATGCAAGAGCATCACAGGACTTCAACAGTGGCGAAAACTGCTTTCTCGATCGTCTATGGCACTTAAACAGGCCTACACGTGATTCAAAGCATCTCCTCGGAGATTAAAACGGCGTTAACAGGTCTTTTCAGCATATAAACAAGCTTGCACCAACCTCACAGGGCTTCCACAGAGGTAAAAACTGCTTTCTCGATTTTCTGTGATACTTAAACATGCCTGTACGTGCTTCAGAGTACCCCATCGGAGGTTACAACGGCGTTATCATGTCTTTCCGCACATAATCAGGCTTACATGAGCCTCACAGGACCTCCACTGTGGTAAAAACTGCTTTCTCGACCGTCCCTGGCACTTAAACAGGCCTAAACGTGCTTCAAAGCATTTCCAATGAGGTTAAAACGGCGTTATAAAGTCTTTCTCGCACATAAACAGGCATGCAAGAGCATCACAAGACTTCAACAGAGGCGAAAACTGATTTCTCGCTCGTCTATGGCACTTAAACAGGCCTACACGTGCTTCAAAGCATCTCCTCGGAGGTTAAAACGGCGTTATCAGGTCATTCTCACACATAAACAGGCATGCACGAGCATCACAGGACTTCAACAGAGGTGAAAACTTCTTTCTCGACCGTCTACGGCTCTTAAACAGGCCTACATGTGCTTCACAGCACCCCCTCCGTGGTTAAAACGGTCGTATCAGGCCTTTCTCGCACATAATCAGGCTTGCATGAGCCTCACAGGACCTCCACAGTGGTAAAAACTGCTTTCTCGACCGTCCCTGGCACTTAAACAGGCCTAAACGTGCTTCAAAGCATTTCCAATGAGGTTAAAACGGCGTTATAAAGTCTTTCTCGCACATAAACAGGCATGCAAGAGCATCACAAGACTTCAACAGAGGCGAAAACTGATTTCTCGCTCGTCTATGGCACTTAAACAGGCCTACACGTGCTTCAAAGAATCTCCTCGGAGGTTAAAACGGCGTTATCAGGTCATTCTCACACATAAACAGGCATGCACGAGCATCACAGGACTTCAACAGAGGTGAAAACTTCTTTCTCGACCGTCTACGGCTCTTAAACAGGCCTACATGTGCTTCATAGCACCCCCTCCGTGGTTAAAACGGTCGTATCAGGCCTTTCTCGCACATAAACAGGCTTGCATGAGCCTCACAGGACCTCCACAGTGGTAAAAACTGCTTTCTGGACCTTCCCTGGCTCTTAAACAGGCCTACACGTGCTTCAAAGCATCTCCTCGGAGGTTAAAACGGCGTTATCAAGTCTTTCTCGCACATAAACAGGCATGCACGAGTATAACAGGACTTCAACAGTGGTGAAAACTTCTTTCTCGACCGTCTACGTCTCTTAAACAGGCCTACATGTGTTTCATAGCACGCCCTCGGAGGTTAAAACGGCGTTATCAGGTCTTTTCAGCACCTAAACATGTTTGCACCAACCTCACAGGGCTTCCACAGACGTAAAAACTGCTTTCTCGATCTTCTCTTCCACTTAAACAGGCCTGTACGTGTTTCACAGTACCCCATCGGAGGTTAAATCGGCGTTATCATGTCTTTTCCGCACATAAACAGGCTTGCATGAGCCTCACAGGACCTCCACAGTGGTAAAAACAGCTTTCTCGACCGTCCCTGGCACTTAAACAGGCCTACACGTGCTTCAAAGCATCCCCAAGGAGGTTAAAACGGCGTTATATGGTCTTTCTCGCACATAAACAGGCTTGCACGAGCATCATAGGACTTCAACAGTGGTGAAAACTGCTTTCGGGATCGTCCATGGGTCCTAAACAGCCCTACACGTGCTTCATAGCACGACCTCGGCGGTTAAAATCGGCGTTATCAGGTCTTTTCCGAACATAAAACAGGCTTGCACTAACCCCACATAGCCTCCACAGTGATGAAAACCGCTTTCTCGTTCTTCTCTGCGACTTAAAGAAGCCTGTCCGTGCTTCACAGCACCTCCTCGGAGGTTAAAACGGCGTTATCAGGTCTTTTCAGCACATAAACAAGCTTGCACCAAACTCACAGGGCTTCCACAGAGGTAAAAACTGCTTTCTCGATATTCTGTGCTACTTAAACAGGCTGGTACGTGCTTCACAGTACCCCATCGGAGGTTAGAACGGCGTTATCATGTCTTTCCGCTCATAAACAGGCTTAAATGAGCTTCAAAGGACCTCCACAGTGGCAAAAAACTGCTTTCTCGACCGTCCCTGGCACTTAAATAGGCCTACACGTGCTTCAAAGCATCTCCTCGGTGGTTAAAACGGCGTTATCTGGTCTTTCTCGCACATAAACAGGCATGCACGAGAATCACAGGACTTCAACAGTGGTGAAAACTTCTTTATCGACCGTCTACGGCTCTTAAACAGGCCTACACGTGCTTCATAGCACGCCCTCGGAGGTTAAAACGGCGTTATCAGGTCTTTTCAGCACATAAACAAGATTGCACCAACCTCACAGGGCATCCACAGAGGTAGAAACTGCTTTCTAGATTTTCTGTGCTACGTAAAGAGGCCTATACGTGCTTCACAGTACCCCATCGGAGGTTAGAACGGCGTTATCATGTTTTTCCGAACTTAAACAGGCTTACACGAACCTCACAGGACCTCCACAGTGGTAAAAACTGCTTTCTCGACCGTCCCTGGCACTTAAACAGGCCTACACGTGCTTCACAGCACCCCCTCCGTGGTTAAAACGGTCGTATCAGGCCTTTCCCGCACATAAACATGCTTGCACCAAACTCACAGGGTTCCCACAGCGGTCATAACTGCTTCTACAGCATTCAAAACTGCTTTCTCGATCTTCTCTGCCACTTAAACAGACTTGTACGTGTTTCACAGTACCCCATCGGAGGTTAAATCGGCGTTATCATGTCTTTTCCGCAGATAAACAGGCTTATATGAGCCTCACAGCACCTCTACAGTAGTAAAAACTGCTTTCTCGACCGTCCCTTGCACTTAAAAAGGCATACACGTGCTTCATAACACGCCATCGGAGGTAAAAACGGCGTTATCAGGTCTTTTCCGCACAGAAACAGACTTGCACCAACATCACAGGGCATCCACAACAGTGCAAACTGCTTTCTCGATCGTCCCTGGCACTTAATCAGGCGTCCATGTGCTTCACAGCACCCCCTCCGAGGTTAAAACGGTGGTATCAGGCCTTTCCCACACATAAACAACATTGCACCAAACTCACTGGGCTTCCACAGACGTAAAAACTGCTTTCTCGATCTTCTCTGCCACTTAAACAGGCTTGTACGTGCTTCACAGTACCCCATCGGAGGTTAAATCGGCGTTATCATGTCTTTTCCGCACATAAACAGGCTTGCATGAGCCTCACA
The DNA here is from genome assembly GCA_949130485.1 of Agelas oroides. Taxonomy (NCBI): domain Eukaryota; kingdom Metazoa; phylum Porifera; class Demospongiae; order Agelasida; family Agelasidae; genus Agelas; species Agelas oroides. The sequence goes on along the minus strand of OX422191.1, from coordinate 5,632,135 downwards.
GGACCTCCACAGTGATAAAAACTGCTTTCTCGACCGTCCCTGGCACTTAAACAGGCCTACACGTGCTTCAAAGCATCTCCTCGGCGGTTAAATCAGCGTTATAAGGTCTTTCTCGCACATAGACAGGCATGCAAGAGCATCACAGGACTCAACAGTGGTGAAATCTTCTTTCTCGACCGTCTACGGCTCTTAAACAGGCCTACACGCGCTTCATAGCACGCCCTCGCAGGTTAAAACGGCGTCATCAAGTCTTTTCAACACGTAAACAAGCTTGCACCAACCTCTCTGGGCTTCCACAGAGGTAAAAACTGCTTTCTCGATTTTCTGTGCTGCTTAAAGAGAACTGTACGTGCTTCACAGTACCTCATCGGAGGTTAGAACGGCGTTATCATGTCTTTCCGCACTTAAACAGGCCTACATGAGCCTCACAGGACCTCCACAGTGGTAAAAACTGCTTTCTCGACCGTCCCTGGCACTTAAACAGGCCCACATGTGCTTAACAGCACCCACTCCGTGGTTAAAACGGTCGTATCAGGCCTTTCCCACACATAAACAAGCTTGCACCAAACTCACAGGGCTTCTACAGCGGTCAAAACTGCTTTCTCGATCTTCTCTGCAACTTAAACAGGCTTGTACGTGTTTCACAGTACCCGCTCCGAGGTTAAAGCGGTGGTATCAGGCCTTTCCCACACATAAACAACCTTGCACCAAACTCACAGGGCTTCTACAGCGGTAAAAACTACTTTCTCGATCTTCTCTGCAACTTAAACAGGTCTGTACGTGCTTCACAGTACGCCATCGGAGGTTAAATCGGCGTTATCATGTCTTTCCGCACATAAACAGGCTTGCATGAAGCTCACAGGACCTCCACAGTGGTGAAAACTGCTTTCTCGACAGTCCCTGGCACTTAAACAGGCCTACACGTGCTTCATAACACGCCCTCGGAGGTTAAAACGTCGTTATCAGGTCTTTTCCGCACATAAACAGACTTGCACGAGTATCACAGGACTTCAACAGTGGTGAAAACTGCTTTCTCGATCGTCCATGTGTGCTAAACAGGCCTATACGTGCTTCATAGCACGACCTCGGCGGTTAAAATCGGCGTTATCAGGTCTTTTCCGCACATAAACAAGCATACACTAACCCCATAGGGCCTCCATAGTGATGAAAACCGCTTTCTCGTTCTTCTCTGCCACTTAAAGAAGCCTGTACGTGCTTCACAGCACATCCTCGGAGGTTAAAACGGCGTTATCAGGTCTTATCAGCACATAAACAAGCTTGCACCAAACTCACAGGGCTTCCACAGAAGTAAAAACTGCATTCTCGATATTCTGTGCTACTTACACAGGCCTGTACGTGCTTCACTGTACCCCATCGGAGGTTAAATCGGCGTTATCATGTCTTTCCGCACATAAACAGGCTTACATGACCCTCACAGCACCTCCACAGTGGTATAAACTGCTTTCTCGACCGTCCCTGGCACTTACACAGGCCTACACGTGCTTCACAGCACCCCCTCCGTGGTTAAAACAGTGGTATCAGGCCTTTCCCGCACTTAAACAAGCTTGCACCATACTCACAGGGTTTCCACAGCGGTCAAAACTGCTTTCTCGATCTCTCTGCCACTTAAACAGGCTACTACGTTCTTCACAGTACCCCTTCGGAGGTTAAATATGCGTTATCATGTCTTTTCCGCACATAAACAGGCTTACATGAGCCTCGCAGAACCTCCACAGTGGTATAAACTGCTTTCTCGAGCGTCCCTGGCAGTTAAACAGGCCTGCACGTGCTTCATAGCATCTCCTCGGAGGTTAAAACGGCGTTATCTGGTCTTTCTCGCACATATGCAGGCATGCACGAGCATCACAGGACTTCAACAGTGGTGAAAACTCCTTTCTCGATCGTCTACGGCTCTTAAACAGGCCTACACGTGCTTCATAGCACGCCCTCGGAGGTTAAAATGGCGTTATCAGCTTTTTCAGCACATAAACAGACTTGCACCAACCTCACAGGGCATCCACAACGGTGAAAATTTCTTTCTCGATCGTCCCTGGCACTTAAACCTACCTGCACATGCTTCACAGTACTCCCTCCGAGGTTAAAACGGCGTTATCAGGTCTTTCTCGCACATAAACAGGCTTGCACGAGCATCACAGGACTTCAACAGTGGTGAAAACTGCTTTCTCGATCGTCCATGTGTCCTAAACAGGCCTACACGTGCTTCATAGCACGACCTCGGCGGATAAAATCGGCGTTATCAGGTCTTTTCCGCACATAAACAGGCATGCACTAACCCAACAGGGCCTCCACAGTGATGTAAACCGCTTTCTGGTTCTTCTCTGCCACTTAAAGAAGCCTGTACGTGCTTCACAGTACCTCCTCGGAGGTTAAAACGGTGTTATCAGGTCTTGCACCAACATCACAGGGCATCCACAACAGTGAAAACTGCTTTCACGATCGTCCATGGCACTTAATCAGGCGTCCATGTGCTTCACAGCACCCCCTGCGAAGTTAAAACGGTGATATCTGGCCTTTTACGCACATAAGCAGGCTTGCACTAACCTCACAGGGCTTCCTCAGTGGTAAAATCTGCTTTCTCGACTGTCCCTGGCTCTCAAACAGGCCTACACGTTCTTCAAAGCATGTCCTCGGTGGTTAAAACGGTGTTATAAGGTCTTTCTCGCACATAAACAGGCATGCACGAGCATCACAGGACTTCAACAGTGGTGAAAACTCCTTTCCCGATCGTCTATGGCACTTAAACAGGCCTACACGTGCTTCAAAGCATCTCCTCGGAAGTTAAAACGGCGTTATCAGCTCTTTTCCGCACTTAAACAGACTTGCACCAACCTCACAGGGCATCCACAACGGTGTAAATTGCTTCCTCGATCGTCCCTGGCACTTAACCCTACCTGCACGTGCATCACAGTACCCCATCCGAGGTTAAAACGGCGTTATCAGGTCTTTCTCGCTCATAAACAGGCTTGCACGAGCATCACAGGACTTCAACAGTGGTGACAACTGCTTTCTCGATCGTCCATCGGTCGTACACAGGCCTACACGTGCTTCATAGCACGATCTCGGCGGTTAAAATCGGCGTTATCAGGTCTTTTCCGCACATAAACAGGATTGCACAAACCCCACAGGGCTTCCACAGAGGTAAAAACTGCTTTCTCGATATTCTGTGCTACTTAAACAGGCCTGTACGTGCTTCACAGTACCCCATCGGAGGTTAGAACGGCGTTATCATGTCTTTCCGCACATAAACAGGCTTACATGAACCTCACAGGACCTCCACAGTGGTAAAAACTGCTTTCTCGACCGTCCCTGGCACTTAAACAGGCCTGCACGTGCTTCACAGCACCCCCTCCGTGGTTAAAACAGTGGTATCAGGCCTTTCCCGCACATAAACAAGCTTGCACCAAACTCACCGGGCTTCCACAGCGGTAAAAACTGCTTTCTCGATCTTTCCAGCCACTTAAACAGGCTTCTACGTGCTTCACAGTACCCCATCGGAGGTTAAATCGGCGTTATCATGTCTTTTCCGCACATAAACAGGCTTACATGAGTCTCACAGGCCTACACGTGCTTCATAGCATCTCCTCGGAGGTTAAAACGGCGTTATCTGGTCTTTTACGCACATATGCAGGCATGCACGAGCATCACAGGACTTCAACAGTGGTGAAAACTTCTTTCTCGATCGTCTACGGCTCTTAAACAGGCCTATACGTGCTTAATAGCACGCCCTCGGAGGTTAAAACGGCGTTATCAGGTCATTCTCACAAATAAACAGGCATGCACGAGCATCACAGGACTTCAACAGTGGTGAAAACTTTTTTCTCGACCGTCTACGGCTCTTAAACAGGCCTACACGTGCTTCACAGCACCCCCTCCGTGGTTAAAACGGTCGTATCAGGCCTTTCTCGCACATAAACAGGCTTGCATGAGCCTCACAGGACCTCCACAGTGGTAAAAACTGCTTTCTCGACCGTCCCTGGCACATAAACAAGACTACACGTGCTTCAAAGCATCTCCTCGGAGGTTAAAACGGCGTTATCAAGTCTTTCTCGCACATAAACAGGCATGCACGAGTATCACAGGACTTCAACAGTGGTGAAAACTTCTTTCTCGACCGTCTACGTCTCTTAAACAGGCCTACATGTGTTTCATAACACGCCCTCGGAGGTTAAAACGGAGTTATCAGCTCTTATCGGCACATAAACAAGTTTGCACCAACCTCACAGGGCTTCCACAGACGTAAAAACTGCTTTCTCGATTTTCTGTGATACTTAAACATGCCTGTACGTGCTTCAGAGTACCCCATCGGAGGTTACAACGGCGTTATCATGTCTTTCCGCACATAATCAGGCTTACATGAGCCTCACAGGACCTCCACTGTGGTAAAAACTGCTTTCTCGACCGTCCCTGGCACTTAAACAGGCCTAAACGTGCTTCAAAGCATTTCCAATGAGGTTAAAACGGCGTTATAAAGTCTTTCTCGCACATAAACAGGCATGCAAGAGCATCACAAGACTTCAACAGAGGCGAAAACTGATTTCTCGCTCGTCTATGGCACTTAAACAGGCCTACACGTGCTTCAAAGCATCTCCTCGGAGGTTAAAACGGCGTTATCAGGTCATTCTCACACATAAACAGGCATGCACGAGCATCACAGGACTTCAACAGAGGTGAAAACTTCTTTCTCGACCGTCTACGGCTCTTAAACAGGCCTACATGTGCTTCACAGCACCCCCTCCGTGGTTAAAACGGTCGTATCAGGCCTTTCTCGCACATAAACAGGCTTGCATGAGCCTCACAGGACCTCCACAGTGGTAAAAACTGCTTTCTGGACCTTCCCTGGCTCTTAAACAGGCCTACACGTGCTTCAAAGCATCTCCTCGGAGGTTAAAACGGCGTTATCAAGTCTTTCTCGCACATAAACAGGCATGCACGAGTATAACAGGACTTCAACAGTGGTGAAAACTTCTTTCTCGACCGTCTACGTCTCTTAAACAGGCCTACATGTGTTTCATAGCACGCCCTCGGAGGTTAAAACGGCGTTATCAGGTCTTTTCAGCACCTAAACATGTTTGCACCAACCTCACAGGGCTTCCACAGACGTAAAAACTGCTTTCTCGATCTTCTCTGCCACTTAAACAGGCCTGTACGTGTTTCACAGTACCCCATCGGAGGTTAAATCGGCGTTATCATGTCTTTTCCGCACATAAACAGGCTTGCATGAGCCTCACAGGACCTCCACAGTGGTAAAAACAGCTTTCTCGACCGTCCCTGGCACTTAAACAGGCCTACACGTGCTTCAAAGCATCCCCAAGGAGGTTAAAACGGCGTTATATGGTCTTTCTCGCACATAAACAGGCTTGCACGAGCATCATAGGACTTCAACAGTGGTGAAAACTGCTTTCGGGATCGTCCATGGGTCCTAAACAGCCCTACACGTGCTTCATAGCACGACCTCGGCGGTGAAAATCGGCATTATCAGGTCTTTTCCGAACATAAACAGGCTTGCACTAACCCCACAGTCCCTTCACAGTGATGAAAACCGCTTTCTCGTTCTTCTCTGCCACTTAAAGAAGCCTGTACGTGCTTCACAGCACTTTCTCGGAGGTTAAAACGGAGTTATCAAGTCTTTTCAGCACATAAACAAGCTTGCACCAACCTCACAGGGCTTCCACAGAGGTAAAAACTGCTTTCTCGATATTCTGTGCTATTTAAACAGGCTTGTACGTGCTTCACAGTACCCCATCGGAGGTTAGAACGGCGTTATCATGTCTTTCCGCATATAAACAGGCTTACATGAGCCTCACAGGACCTCCACAGTGGTAAAAACTGCTTTCTCGACCGTCCCTGGCACTTAAACAGGCCTACACGTGCTACAAAGCATCTCCTCGGTGGTTAAAACGGCGTTATCTGGTCTTTCTCGCACATAAACAGGCATGCACGAGCATCACAGGACATCAACAGTGGTGAAAACTTCTTTATCGACCGTCTACGGCTCTTAAACAGGCCTACACGTGTTTAATAGCACGCCCTCGGAGGTTAAAACGGCGTTATCAGGTCTTTTCAGCACATAAACAAGATTGCACCAACCTCACAGGGCATCCACAGAGGTAGAAACTGCTTTCTCGATTTTCTGTGCTACGTAAAGAGGCCTGTACATGCTTCACAGTACCCCATCGGAGATTAGAACGGCGTTATCATGTCTTTCCGCTCTTAAACAGGCTAACACGAACCTCACAGGACCTCCACAGTGGTATAAACTGCTTTCTGGACCGTCCCTGGCACTTAAACAGGCCTACACGTGCTTCACAGCACACCCTCCGTGGTTAAAACGGTCGTATCAGGCCTTTCCCGCACATAAACATGCTTGCACCAAACTCACAGGGTTCCCACAGCGGTCATAACTGCTTCTACAGCGGTCAAAACTGCTTTCTCGATCTTCTCTGCCACTTAAACAGACTTGTACGTGTTTCACAGTACCCCATCGAAGGTTAAATCGGCGTTATCATGTTTTTCCGCAGATAAACAGGCTTACATGAGCCTCACAGCACCTCTACAGTGGTAAAAACTGCTTTCTTTATCGTCCCTTGCACTTAAACAGGCATACACGTGCTTCATAACACGCCCACGGCGGTGAAAAACGGCGTTATCAGGTCTTTTCCGCACATAAACAGACTTGCACCAACATCACAGGGCATCCACAACAGTGCAAACTGCTTTCTCGATCGTCCCTGGCACTTAATCAGGCGTCCATGTGCTTCACAGCACCCCCTCCGAGGTTAAAACGGTGGTATCAGGCCTTTCCCACACATAAACAACCTTGCACCAAATTCACAGGGCTTCCACAGCGGTTAAAACTGCTTTCTCGATCATCTCTGCCACTTAAACAGGCTTGTACGTGCTTCACAGTAACCCATCGGAGGTTAAATCGGCGTTATCATGTCTTTTCCGCACATAAACAGGCTTGCATGAGCCTCACAGGACTTCCACAGTGATAAAAACTGCTTTCTCCACCGTCCCTGGCACTTAAACAGGCCTACACGTGCTTTAAAGCATCTCCTCGGCGGATTAAACGGCGTTATAAGGTCTTTCTCGCACATAAACAGGCATGCAAGAGCATCACAGGACTTCAACAGTGGTGAAAACTTCTTTCTCGACCGTCTACGGCTCTTAAACAGACCTACACGCGCTTCATAGCACGCCCTCGCAGGTTAAAACGGCGTTATCAATTCTTTTCAGCACATAAACAAGCTTGCACCAACCTCACAGGGCTTCCACAGAGGTAAAAACTGCTTTCTCGATTTTCTGTGCTACTTAAAGAGACCTGTACGTGCTTCACAGTACCCCATCGGAGGTTAGAACGGCGTTATCATGTCTTTCCGCACTTAAACAGGCCTACATGAGACTAACAGGACCTCCACAGTGGTAAAAACTGATTTCTCGCCCGTCCCTGGCACTTAAACAGGCCTACACGTGCTTAACAGCACCCACTCCGTGGTTAAAACGGTCGTACCAGGCCTTTCCCACACATAAACAACCTTGCACCAAACTCACAGGGCTTTTACAGCGGTAAAAACTGCTTTCTCGATCTTCTCTGCTACTTAAACAGGCCTGCATGTGCTTCACATTACCCCATCGGAGGTTAAATCGGCGTTATCATGTCTTTCCGCACATAAACAGGCTTGCATTAGCCTCACAGGACCTCCACAGTGGTAAAAACTGCTTTCTCGACCGTCCCTGGCACTTAAACAGGCCTACACGTTCTTCATAGCACGCCCTCGGAGGTTAAAACGGCGTTATCAGGTCTTTTCCGCACATAAACAGACTTGCACCAACATCACAGGGCATCAACGACAGTGCAAACTGCTTTCTCGATCGTCCCTGGCACTTAATCAGGCGTCCATGTGCTTCACAGCACCCGCTCCGAGTTTAAAACGGTGGTATCAGGCCTTTACCGCACATAAACAAGCTTGCACCAAACTCACAGGGCTTCCACAGCGGTAAAAACTGCTTTCTCGATCTTCTCTGCCCCTTAAACAGGCATGTACGTGTTTCACAGTACCCCATCGGAGGTTAAATCGGCGTTATCATGTCTTTTCCGCACATAAACAGGCTTGCATGAGCCTCACAGGACCTCCACAGTGGTAAAAACTGCTTTCTCGACCGTCCCTGGCACTTAAACAGGCCTACACGTTCTTCAGAGCACGCCCTCGGAGGTTAAAACGGCGTTATCAGGTCTTTTCCGCACATAAACAGACTTGCACCAATATCACAGGGCATCAACGACAGTGCAAACTGCTTTCTCGATCGTCCCTGGCACTTAATCAGGCGTCCATGTGCTTCACAGCACCCGCTCCGCGTTTAAAACGATGGTATCAGGCCTTTACCGCACATAAACAAGCTTGAACCACACTCACAGGGCTTCCACAGCGGTAAAAACTGCTTTCTCGATCTTCTCTGCCCCTTAAACAGGCCTGTACGTGTTTCACAGTACCCCATCGGAGGTTAAAACGGCGTTATCATGTCTTTTCCGCACATAAACAGGCTTACATGAGCCTCACAGGACCTCCACAGTGGTAAAAACTGCTTTCTCGACAGTCCCTGGCACTTAAACAGGCCTACACGTGCTTCATAGCACGCCCTCGGAGGTTAAAACGGCGTTAACAGGTCTTCCGCACATAAACAGACTTGCACCAATATCACAGGGCATCCACAACAGTGCAAACTGATTTCTCGATCGTCCCTGGCACTTAATCAGGCGTCCATGTGCTTCACAGCACCCGCTACGAGGTTAAAACGGTGGTATCAGGCATTTCCCGCTCATAAACAAGCTTGCACCAAACTCACAGGGCTTCCACAGCGGTAAAAACTGCTTTCTCGATCTTCTCTGCCACTTAAACAGGCCTGTATGTGCTTCAGAGTACCCCATCTCAGGTCTTTCTCGCACATAAACAGGCATGCACGAGCATCACAGGACTTCAACAGAGGTGAAAACTTCTTTCTCGATCGTCTATGGCTCTTAAACAGGCTTGTACGTACTTTACAGTACCCCATCGGAGGTTAAACGGCGTTATCATGTCTTTTCCGCACATAAACAGGCTTAAATACGCCTCACAGGACCACCACAGTGGAGAAAACTGCTTTCTCGACCGTTCCTGGCACGTAAACAGGCCTACACGCGGTTCAAAGCATCCCCTCGGAGGTTAAAACGGCGTTATTAGTTCATTCTCACAGATAAACAGGCAAGCACGAGCATCAAAGGACTTCAACAGTGGTGAAAACTGCTTTCTCGATCGTCTATGGCTCTTAAACAGGCCTACACGTGCTTCACAGCACCTACTCAAACGATAACGGCGTTATCAGGTCTTTTCAGCACATAAACAAGCTTACACAAACCTCACAGGGCTTCCACAGAGGTAAAAACTGCTTTCTCGACCTTCTCTTCCACTTAAACAGGCCTGTACGTGCTTCACAGTACCCCATCGGAGGTTAAATCGGCGTTATCATGTATTTTCCGCACATAAACAGGCTTACATTAGCCTCACAGGACTTCAACAGTTGGGAAAACTGCTTTCTCGATCGTCTATGGGTCCTAAACAGGCCTACACGTGCTTCATAGCACGACCTTGGAGGTTAAAATCGGCGTTACCAGGTCTTTTCCGCACATAAACAGGCTTGCAGTAAACCTTACAGGGCCTCAACAGTGGTGAAAACTGCTTTCTCGATCTTGTCTACCACTTAAAGAAGCCTGTACGTGCTTCACAGCACCTCCTCGGAGGTTAAAACGGCGTTATCAGGTCTTCACAGCACCTCCTCGGAGGTTAAAACGGCGTTATCAGGTCTTTTCAGCACATAAACAAGCTTGCACCAACCTCACAGGGCTTCCACAGAGGTAAAAACTTCTTTCTCGATCTTCTGTGACACTTAAACCGGCCTGTACGTGCTTCAGAGTACCACATCGCAGGTTAAAACGGCGTTATCATGTCTTTCCGCACATAATCAGGCTTACATGAGCCTCACAGGACCTCCACAGTGGTAAAAACTGCTTTCTCGACCGTCCATGGCACTTAAACAGGCCTACACGTGCTTCAAAGCATCTCCTCGGAGGTTAAAACGGCGTTATAAGGTCTTTCTCGCACATAAACAGGCATGCACGAGCATCACAGGACTTCAACAGTGTTGAAAACTGCTTTCTTGATCGTCTATGGCACTTAAACAGGCCTACACGTGCTTCAAAGCAACTCCTCGGAGGTTAAAACGGCGTTATCAGGTCTTTCTCGCACATAAACAGGCATACACGGGCATCACAGGACTTCAACAGTGGTGAAAACTTCTTTCTCGATCGTCTACGGCTTTTAAACAGGCCTACACGTGCTTCATAGCACGCCCTCGGAGGGTAAAACGGCGTTATCAGGTCTTTTCCGCACATAAACAGACTTGCACCAACATCACAGGGCATCCACAACAGTGCAAACTGCTTTCTCGATCGTCCCTGGCACTTAATCAGGCGTCCATGTGCTTCACAGCACCCCCTCCGAGGTTAAAACAATGGTATCAGGCCTTTCCCGCAGATAAACAAGCTTGCACCAAACTCACAGGGCTTCCACAGCAGTAAAAACTGTTTTCTCGATCTTGTCTGCCACTTAAACAGGCCTGTACGTGCTTCACAGTACCATATCGGAGGTTAAATCGGCGTTATCATGTCTTTTCCGCACATAAACAGGCTTGCACGAGCATCATAGGACTTCAACAGTGTTGAAAACTGCTTTCTCGATCGTCTATGGCACTTAAACAGGCCTATACGTGCTTCAAAGCATCTCCTCGGAGGTTAAAACTGCGTTATCAGGTCTTTCTCGCACATAAACAGGCATGCACAAGCATCACAGGAGTTCAACAGTGTTGAAAACTGCTTTCTCGATCGTCTATGGCACTTAAACAGGCCTACACGTGCTTCAAAGCATCTCCTCGGAGGTTAAAACGGCGTTATCAGGTCTTTCTCGCACATAAACAGGCATGCACGAGCATCACAGGACTTCAACAGAGGTGAAAACTGCTTTCTCGATCGTCTATGGCTCTTAAAAAGGCCTACACGTGCTTCATATGACGCTTTCGGAGGTTAAAACGGCGTTATCAGCTCTTTTCCGCACATAAACAGGCTTGCACTAACCTCACAGGGCTTCCACAGTGGTGAAAACTGCTTTCTCGATCGTCCCTGGCACTTAAACCTACCTGCACATGCTTCACAGTACCACCTCGGAGGTTAAAACGACGTTATCAGGTTTTTCTCGCACATAAACAGGCTTGCACGAGCATCACAGGGCTTCAACAGTGGTGAAAACTGCTTTCTCGATCGCCTATGGGTCCTAAACAGGCTTACACGTGTTTCATAGCACGACCTCGGAGGTTAAAGTCGGCGTTATCAGGTCTTTTCCGCACACAAACAGGCTTGCACTAACCTCACAGGGCCTCCACAGTCGTGAAAACTGCTTTCTCGATCTTCTCTGCCACTTAAAGCAGACTGTACGTGCTTCACAGCACCTCCTCGGAGGTTAAAACGGCGTTATCATGTCTTTTCAGCACATGAACAAGCTTGCACCAACCTCACAGGGCTTCCACAGAGGTAAAAACTGCTTTCTCGATCTTCTATGGCTCTTAAACAGGCCTACACGTGCTTCACAGCACCTACTCAAACGATAAAACGGCGTTATCAGGTCTTTTCAGCACATAAACAAGCTTACACCAACCTCACAGGGCTTTCACAGTGGGAAAAACTTCTTTCTCGATCTTCTCTTCCACTTAAACAGGCCTGTACGTGCTTCACAGTATCCCATCGGAGGTTAAATCGGCGTTTTCAAGTCTTTTCCGCACATAAACAGGCTTACATGAGCCTCACAGAACCTCCACAGTTGTAAAAACTGCTTTCTCGACCGTCACTGGCACTTGAACAGGCCTGCACGTGCTTCATAGCATCTCCTCGGAGGTTAAAACGGCGTTATCTGGTCTTTCTCGCACATTTGCAGGCATGCACGAGCATGACAGGACTTCAACAGTGGTGAAAACTTCTTTCTCGATCGTCTACGGCTCTTAAACAGGCCTACACGTGCTTAATAGCACGCCCTCGGAGGTTAAAACGGCGTTATCAGGTCTTTTCAGCACATAAACAAGCTTGCACCAACCTCACAGGGCTTCCACAGAGGTAAAAATTGCTTTCTCGATTTTCTGTGACACTTAAACAGGCCTGTACGTGCTTCAGAGTACCCCATCGGAGGTTAAAACGGCGTTGTCATGTCTTTTCCGCACATAAACAGACTTGCACCAACATCACAGGGCATCCACAACAGTGCAAACTGCTTTCTCGATCGTCATTATTTTGGTCAAGTATTAGCTGTTTCGATCAGGCCTGATTCATATTACATATATGAACATACATGATCATGCAATAACTTTTCCAACTCCTGTAGCTTTAGTCTGGAGAGAACAACCATCATGACAGGTAGTAGCGTGTATGTAGAGTCTGTTTTGTTACAGAAACTTATACTTAGAAGTACAGGAGCCAGCCTCGCAAACAGGGTGGGGCTAATAATGACAGGGGCGTGGCTCAGTCCTTGTACGCGTGCGCAACATGGCACGCGCCATTTCGCATTTTCTCACTTCGATCGTACACTTCAAGTTCGTCTTCTTTGATATGATCCGTTCGTGAAAATTCCACCAGCAACAAAATGGTACCTGAGCTTAGTGAAGGAGAGGGCTTACATGTTCGATGTCCCACGGGAGCGAATGTCTTTTGGTGACAAGGAGTGCGGAGCGGTTACATCGCTGAGACTTCACACCACCGTGGTGGCTGAAAGTCAATGAATTTATAAATGTACTTTTTTTACTACATATAAAATAGCTAAAGTAGCTATTTCCGCGTAAGGAAACATATAGCTAGCTATAGAGTTGTACTGCAGTAGTAAAGTCGCTAAAGAAATATTGTTGAAGTGTCATTTCTTTCTTTCTACCTTATACCTCCCTGCTTGTTCCCTTCTCATCCTTCCACCAACTACCAGACTAGCTAGACCAGTTAGTCTTCCTCTATACTGATCTTGTCTGAGAGATCGTGGTGGTGATAGGTACACAGAGTGAGTCTGCGGCCTTCCCAAAGACATGTTCTGAAGGGAGGTTCTGGAGGCTGTATATGCACAGAGAGGAAAGGTACGAGATAGGGAGAACAAAAGCTTTTATTTAAAAGCCCCAGATGATTAATTCACATCACTTGTATATTCATACACAGGACCTTTGTCTCCAGGCTATTAATGCCTCATTGTTCAGAAGTACCCAGGCCACAAGGTTCAATCTCCACGCTGCCCTGCAAGTGGTTTAAACTGCTGGTAAGTAAGCTTGTACTATATACTTATTACAACTGCAGTTGTCTGAATTTGCATTTAGGTCTTCCTCCTTAATTTGTTCTGCACTGGATTGGGGGTGGGGGGAGCCATAGTACATTTCTTAATGAGGTGCGGAGAACATAAGTTGTACACAAGGCCTTGTATTTTCTGAAATGTACCTGCTGAGTGGATGACTCTTCTGGTTGGGAATTGTCCAGTGCTTGCGTTTATGTACTCTTAAATTTGCAAACCTAGTTTGTATCATGACCATCTTCCACTATACCTTCCAGGCCTGTTTACTTCTCCTCACTACACCAACTGACTACAGAGGCCCCAGCTGCTTGAAGAGGCTCATAGCCAAGTGAGTGGTTACAATGTTTAATACATCTAGCCTTATCCCTGGTGATTATGTTCAGGGATTTCCATGTATGCATGAATAACAACAAACAAGATGAGCCTTTCTGAGATGCTGACTGTGTGATTTCTTCACATACCCCGGTAGAGGAATTGCAATTGAAATGATAGCTGCCACACTTTCGAAATATTTTCAGTACACATGCTGCCATGTTGGAAGGCAATTGAAGGAAAGCAATTATGCAAAAATTACATTTCTACAGACCTGTTTCGGGCGTTTAACTTCAACTTTAGACTATGCAAAGGGTTAGTGAAGACATTTAACACACCTCTGTGAGAAATGAATGCTACTGGTAGGAGCATTGCTAGGGCGGGAAGTTCAATGCGCTAGTATGATAATCACTACTGTTTTGTCCTCCAAGATGCCCCACATGACTTGTATAATGGAATAATAGAATGATTGCAGTTCCTCTATCGCATGACCTGACTAGTATATGAATAATTATTGCATGTGCTATTCTTTCACAGATGGATGTTAACAATTGAACTCAACTAACTGATTGATAGGTACATAAAATGTATATTATATGCATAGTTGAATGCCATTTTTGTATGTATAGAGTATATCGACACATTTTTGTACAATGTAGTACTTCAATCACATACGTATTTGTATAAAATGCTGTAACGTAAGTTATAGCATAACTATTGTTTGCTTGTTTTAGTATATTCATGTTTTCAACTCAGTGTATGTCACAATTACATTTTGCTTACAGTCAAGAGTGTTTCATTGGAAATTGCATGTAAAAGCTCCACCCACTAAGTGAGGGGTCAGCTGCATGTCAGTTGACACACTGCTAATTTTGCACACCAATTTTGACACATTGGTAGAATAACACACTTGTTATTTAGCACACTTGCTGAATAGCACACTACTAATTTGGCACACTGTCCAGTTAGCACATGTGTAGTTTTGACACACCTAACAATTTGACATGCGTGTAGGTGTGTCAAAACTGGAGACATCACTTTTGACACACTTTTTGTGTCAGATTAGCACACTTTTTTTTTTCCGTGCAGGTACAGCTGGAGCTTTTCCTCGATACTTTCCTTTTCGTTGGTCCTGCAGCTGTCACATGGATTCAGGGTATTCTTTTTCCCATGCTCAAGATACCCCCTCTTCTGCTGGATGCGGTTCTACTATCGAAGTTTCCCCCAAAGCGATGAAATGCAGATACAAGTAAGGCATGTGTTTGTTTCTACGCATTTTAAGGTATCGCTCAGTGAACTTTTGGACACCACTTGCTAGGTGAGGATCAGACTCCATTTGTGTTTTAAGGTCTGCTACTACCTCATCGAGGTCTGTTGTGAGCTTTTGCATGTGGTTGTCTTGTGCATCTTCATCGTGGTTATCGTCATCTTTTGCACCATCACAAATAGAAGACCAACAAGATGCAGTAAAATCAGGTCCACCAACAGTATCCTCAACTGTGTTAGGATTTTGTGCTTCATCATGCTTTTGTCCAATAGATGTATAGAACTGCAGTCTCTTTTCTACTTTATCCCCCAGAGCAATATATGCAAGTTTCTGGCGTGCTGCTGGATGCATTGTGGGAATATAATTCAGGGAAGCCTTCTGGTAGTGAAGTATCACTGCATGCTGGTGACTGCAAGGAGATCCATCTCTTCCAGCTGGGCAGCTGCAAGTTCCAAGAGACATGTCTACCAGGTATTCTGTGTCAACTTCAACTTCCAGCCTGGATTGTTTCCTCCTTTTCATTGGAGGTTATAATCACCTGGGTGGTTCTTCTCTGGATCGTTTTCTTTTCTATACTTCAATGAAGTTGTTTGAAAATCATCCATATCATCGTTTAAGGTCTCAAAGGGTTTTGACTTTAAAGTGGAATGGTCTTTCTCTCTTGTCTTCTTGCATTCTGAGGCTTGAATAAAAGCTGTAGTAGAAGAACCATCCTGAATATTGAGGCAAGATTTTCTGAGCTTGTCTGCTATGCGTAGCCGGATCATTTGCATTGATTCTTGGCTAAAATCCATCTTCATGAAATAGAGTAGGCAGCGCATGTACTAAATGGTAAAAAAGAAATATGTGGGGAAGCATGAATTTGGTGGTTCCCTAGCTAGCACACACCTTCCCAATATACTCACCTCCAGCATGAAAACTCCACAATCACGTCCATTCTCTTGTTTAGGAAGATCCTACATACCGAAGTAGCAACGTATAACACCTGTACAGAGAAGTTTCTCCCTTTAACCATACTACGAAGTTATGTGATAGTTATAGCACGGTACCAGGGTTTTATGGCAGTAAACAGACCGAGTACAAGGGTGTAGCCCAAGGACGAGGTAGCCATAAATCCCTGGCCACCTGTGCTATAACTATTATATATCCCACCTGATTGGTCCTTTGTTGTTACTATAAACACATCTGTACATGTGCAAGTGTTTACAATTTACACACAACGAAACTCTATGGCAGTGTAGTGTACTGTAAACTAAAAATACGTGGAGAGTGAATTATGTTCCCTTGTAGCACTCATGCAGGGAGGCAAAATATCACAGTTAAACCCCACCTGTTGTATAGGCAAAACTATACTATAGGTGGGATATATAATATATCACTGTGGTAACTGTCTGCAGTTTAGCCTGAAGGTTGGTATTGTCACTTGATAGTGTGGGTGAAGAGAAAATCCCTTTGTTGTACATTGTGGTTAATCAGTGGTTGCAATTTTACCCATGTAGCTTGTGAATTCAATGCAGCTGTTTACATAACAACCACACTTACATCTTTGGTAGCAAATTTCCACCCAGTCCAATCAATTGCCATTCTTTGGCGTGATACTGTCTCTTTCTCCAGATAGAGCCTAGGTAGAACAAAAGCTAGGTTTAATGCAGGGTGTTTGGTGGAAGTTTGTGTCTGTACATGCATGTGTACATAAGTATATGGTGTGGCACACCATATACTTATAGACCTAACACCATACCAATGGACCTACGTTCTTTGTCCCTGTTTGATTTCCTCCACCTTCCAATATTGACATAATTCACCTCCTCTGTTGCAAATATTACTGAGATCATCATTTACCTCAATGCCTGGAAGTATTGGTGACCTGAGCCAGTGAGAGAGTTATAGTATAGCATGTCCTTCCTGTTATTGATCACCTACATAAAGGCCGGCGCATGTTTGCGCATGTGAACTTGGATGTATCCCTAACACAATCAACACTATTAAAATGTATAATAATTGTTATTGTATAACGTACCATTGCTGTCCAGTGAATGCGGGAGTCATTGATGATACAAATGATCAGTTCTGCTCCAAACAGATCTGCCTGTGAGAAGCCGAGAAGAAAGCAGAATGTGATTGTTAGAATGAACATTTATACCATTCGATTACAGTTCTCTGTGTTTTGTATTCCATTTTCAATCAGCTTCTTCATGAAAAGGTTATCGAGGACCACCACATTCTGCAAACATGGACATCAAATTACCACACTACAACACTATTTAGAGGTCAAGTAATCACAGATTTCCTGACAGAATGTGCAGCTATTCAAATGTGTACCTTCATTTTCCCAGATGATATTAAGAGTTTCATGTATACTCTGATGATCTGTTGTAAGAAAACTGCCTATAAATTTTTATTATGCAGGCCAGAACGTATGTTCAGTTTTTTCTTGACAGTGCTGTTGATATTTACCTTGTCATTCAACAGGCGATTGTTTGTCAGTCGTGCAATATCATCATCACTGATACCCCATCCACCATCACAGTCTTCTTCACACACAATGCTATCGTCACCGTCTTCAATAATGATTGAGTCACTTATACTTGCCATGCCAGTCTGAAATTTTCATGTAAAGGTCATTAGGTATGAGTAAACAGTAGGTATACCTCGTGCAAGGAGATAAACAACCTATACAGTCGGCCTGTGCACAGGCTTGTCTTCAATACAAATTCCCAGCTGTCAACTTCAAGTTTCGCGCCAAGTTCGAGGGAGAAGCACGCGGTATAAAACGGGTTAATGATATTACTGTTGCCTAGCAACAACGTCTGCGCATGCGCAACTTTCACCCTGAAAATAACTTTTGAAACCTCGTCCAAAAAAAAAATTCGCCCGCTGTGGAGGCCCTATGTGGTTGGTGCAAGGCTGTTTATGTGCAGGAAAGACCTGATAACGCTGTTTTAATCTCCGAAGGGGTATTTTGAAGCACGTACAGGCCTACTTAAGTGCCAAAGAAGATCGACAAAGCATATTTCACAACTGTGGTGGTCCTGCGAGGCTCGTGCAAGCCTGTTTATGTGCGGGAAAGACCGGACAAAGTCGTTTTAACCTCCGAGGAGGTTGTTGTGAAGCACGTGCAGGCCTGTTCATGTGCCAGGGAGGACCGAGAAAGCAGTTTTCACAGCATGTTTATGTGCGTAAAGGACCTGATAACGCCGTTTTAACATTCGACCAGGTGCTGTGAAGCAAGTGCAGGCCTGTTTAAGTGCCAGGGAAGATCGAGATAATTAGCAGTTTTCACCACTATGGAGGTCTTGTGAGGCTCATGCAACACTTTTTTGTGCGGGAAAGACCTGATAACTCCGTTTTAACCTCCGAGGAGGTGCTGTAAAGCACATGCAGGGCTGCTTAAGTGCCTGAGAAGATCGAGAAAGCAGTTTTCACCGCTTTGCAGGCCCTGTGAGTTTGGTGCAAGCCTGTTTACGTGCAGGAAAACCTGAAAGTGCAGTTTTAACCTCCGAGGAGGTGTTGTGAAGCACGTGTAGGCCTGTTTAAGTTCCAGGGAAGATCGAGAAAGCAGTTTTCGCAATTGTGCATGGCGGTCCTGTGAGGCTCATGCAAGTCTGTTTATGTACGGGAAAGACATGACAAAACCGTTTTAACCTCCGAGGAGTTGCTGTGAAGCACGTGCAGGCCTGTTTGAAGTTTCAGGGAAGATCGTGAAAGCAGTTTTCACCACTGGAGGTCCTGTGAGGCTCGTGCAAGCCTGTTTATTTGCGGGAAAGACCTGAGATCGCAGTTTTAACCTCCGAGGAGGTGCTGTGATGCACGTGCAGGCCTGTTTATTATGTGCCAGGGAAGATCGAGTAAGCTGTTTTCACCCTTGTGGTGGTCCTTTGAGGATAGTGCAAGCCTATTTATGTGCGGTAAAGACCTGACAACACTGTTTTAACCTCCGAGGAGGTGTCGTGAAGCACGTGCAGGCCTGTTTAACTGACAGACAAGATCATGAAAGCAGATTTCAACACTGTAGTGGCCCTGTAAGATTGTTGCAAGCCTGTTTATGTGCGGCAAAGACTTGATAACGCCTTTTTGACCACCAAGGAGGTACTGTGAAGGACGTTCAGGCCTGTTTAAGTGCCAGGGAAAAACGAGAAAGCAGTTTTCATCGCTGTGGAGGCCCTGTGAGGTTGGTGCAATCCTGTTTAGGTGCGGGAAATTCTGATAAAGTAGTTTTAACCTCCAAGGAGGAGCTGTGAAGCACGTGCAGAGCTGTTAAGTGCCAGGCAAGATAGAGAAATCAGTTTTCACCGCTGTGTAAGTCCTGTGAGGCTCGTGCATGCCTGTTTATGTGCGTGAAAGACCTGATAACGCCGTTTTAACCTCCGAGGAAGTGCTATGAAACACGTGGAGGCCTGTTTAAGTGCCGGGGAAGATCGATAAAGCTGTTTTCACCACTGTGGAGGTCCTGTGAGGCTCGTAGAAGCCTGTTTAAGTCCGGTAATGACCTGACAAAGCCGTTTTAACCAAGGAGTAAGAGTTGTGAAGCACGTGGAGGCCTGTTTATGTGCCAGGGAAAACCGAGAAAGCAGTTTTCACCACTGTGGACGTACTGTGAGGCTCGTGCAAGCCTATGTATCTGCGGGAAAGACTTGATAACGCCGTTTTATCCTCCGAGGAGGTGCAGTGAAGCACGTGCGTGCCCGTTTAAGTGCCAGAGAAGATCGAGAAAGCAGTTTCGACTGCTGTGGAGGTCCTGTCAGGCTCGTGCAAGCCGGTTTATGTGCGGGAAAGACCCGATACCACTGTTTTCACCGCGGAGGAGGAGCTGTGAAGCACGTAGAGGCCGATTTAAGTGCCAGAGAAGATCGAGAAAGAAATTGTGGAAGCCCTGTGAAGTTGATGCAAGCCTGCTTATGTGCGGAAAAGACCTGATACCGCCGTTTTCACTTCCCAGGGAGTACTGTGAAGCACGTGCAAGCCTCTTTAATTGCCAGGAACTGTCGAGAAAGCAGTTTTCGCCACTGTGGAGGTCGTGTGAGGCTCGTGCGAGCCTGTTTTTGTGCGGGAAAGACCAGATAACACCGTTTGCAACCTCCGAGGAGATGCTTTGAAGCACGTGTAGGCCTGTTTAAGTGGCATGGACGGTCGAGAAAGCAGTTTTCACCACTGTGGAGGTCCTGTAAGGCTAGTGCAAGCCTGTTTATGTGCGGGAAAGACCTGACAGAGCCGTGTTAACATCCGAGGAGGTGCTGTGAAGCACGTGCAGGCCTGTTTAAAGTTCCAGGGAAGATCGTGAAACCACTTTTCACCACTGTGGAGTTCCTGTGAGGCTCGTGCAAGCCTGTTTATGTGCGGAAAAGAACTGATAACGCCGTTTTCACTTCCGAAGGGGTATTGTGAAGCACGTGCAGGCCTCTTTAACTGTCAGGGACTGTCGAGAGAGCAGTTTTCGCCACTGTGGAGGTCGTGTGAGGCTCGTGCAAGGCTGTTTATGTGCGGGAAAGACCTGATAACACCGTTTTAACCTCCAAGGAGGTACTGTGATGCACGTGCAGGCCTGTTCAAGTGCCAGAGAAGGTCGAGAAAGCAGTTTTCACCGCAGTGGAAGCCGTGTAAAGTTGGTGCAAGCCTGTTTATGTACGGGAAATCCTGATAAAGCAGTTTTAACCACCGAGTAGGTGCTGTGACCCACGTGCAGGCCTGTTTAAGTGCCAGAGAAGATCGAGAAAGCAGTTTTGACCGCTGTGGAGGTCTTGTGAGGATCGGGCAAGCCTGTTTATGTGCGGGAAATCCTGATAAAGCAGTTTTAACCTCCGAGGGCGTGCTATGAAGCACGTGTAGGCCTGTTTAAGTGCCATAGACGATCGAGAAAGCAGTTTTCACCACTGTTGAAGTCCTGTGATGCTCGTGCAAGCCTGTTTATGTGCGGGAAAAACCTGATAACACCGTTTGAATCTCCGAGGAAAGCAGTTTTAACCTCCGAGGAGATACTGTCAAGCACGTGTAGTCCTGTTTAAGTGCCAGGGATGATCGAGAAAGTAGTTTTCACTACTGTGGTGGTCCTGTGAAGCTCGTGCAAGCCTGTTTATGTGTGGGAAAGACCTGATAACGCCGTTTGAACCTCTGAGTAGGTGCTGTGAAGCACGTACAGGCCTGTTTAAGTGTCAGGGAAGATCAGGAAAGCAGTTTTCACCACTGTGAAGTTCCTGTGAGGCCCGTACAAGCCTGTTTATGTGCCGGAAAAACCTGATAACGCCTCCGAGGACTGTGCTGTGAAGCACGTACCGGCTTGTTTAAGTGCCAGAGAAGATCGAGAAAGCAATTTTGACCGCTGTGGAATCCCTGTGAGGTTCGTGCAACCCTGTTTATGTGCGGAAAATACCTGATAACGCCGTTTTCACTTCCGAAGGGGTATTGTGAAGCACGTGTAGGCCTCTTTAACTGTCAGGGACTGTCGAGAGAGCAGTTTTCGCCACTGTGGAGGTCGTGTGAGGCTCGTGCAAGGCTGTTTATGTGCGGGAAAGACCTGATAACACCGTTTTAACCTCCAAGGAGGTACTGTGATGCACGTGCAGGCCTGTTCAAGTGCCAGAGAAGGTCGAGAAAGCAGTTTTCACCGCAGTGGAAGCCGTGTAAAGTTGGTGCAAGCCTGTTTATGTACGGGAAATCCTGATAAAGCAGTTTTAACCACCGAGTAGGTGCTGTGACCCACGTGCAGGCCTGTTTAAGTGCCAGAGAAGATCGAGAAAGCAGTTTTGACCGCTGTGGAGGTCTTGTGAGGATCGGGCAAGCCTGTTTATGTGCGGGAAATCCTGATAAAGCAGTTTTAACCTCCGAGGAGATACTGTCAAGCACGTGTAGTCCTGTTTAAGTGCCAGGGATGATCGAGAAAGTAGTTTTCACTACTGTGGTGGTCCTGTGAAGCTCGTGCAAGCCTGTTTATGTGTGGGAAAGACCTGATAACGCCGTTTGAACCTCTGAGTAGGTGCTGTGAAGCACGTACAGGCCTGTTTAAGTGTCAGGGAAGATCAGGAAAGCAGTTTTCACCACTGTGAAGTTCCTGTGAGGCCCGTACAAGCCTGTTTATGTGCCGGAAAAACCTGATAACGCCTCCGAGGACTGTGCTGTGAAGCACGTACCGGCTTGTTTAAGTGCCAGAGAAGATCGAGAAAGCAATTTTGACCGCTGTGGAATCCCTGTGAGGTTCGTGCAACCCTGTTTATGTGCGGAAAATACCTGATAACGCCGTTTTAACCTCCGAGGAGGTGCTGTGAAGCACGTGCAGGGCTGTTAAATGCCAGAGAAGATCGAGAAAGCAGTTTTCTCCGCTGTGGCGTCCCTGTGATGTTGGTACAAGTCCGTTTATGTGCGTGAAAGACCTGATAACGCCGTTTTATCATCCGAGTGGGTACTGTGATGCACGTGCAGGGCTGTTTAAGTGCCAAAGAAGATCGAGAAAGCAGTTTTCACCACTGCAGCTGTGGAAGCCCTGTGAGGTTAGTGCAAGGATGTTTGTGTGCGGAAAAGACCTCGTAACGCCGTTTTAACCTCCTAGGTGTTGTGGTGAAGCACGTGGAGGGCTCTTTCAGTGCCAGGGGCGATCGAGAAAGCAGTTTTTACCACTGTGGTGGTCCTGTGAACCTCGTGCAAGCCTGTTTATGTGTGGGAAAGGCCTGATAACGCCGTTTTAACCTCTGGGTAGGTGCTGTGAAGCTCGTGCAAGCCTGTTTATGTGTGGGAAAGACCTTATAACGCCGTTTTAACATCTGGGTAGGTGCTGTGAACCACGTGCAGACCTGTTTAAGTGCCAGGGAAGATCGGGAATACAGTTTTCACCATTGTGAAGGTCCTGTGAGGCCCGTGCAAGCCTGTTTATGTGCGGGAAAAAACTGATAACGCCTCCGAGGACTGTGCTGTGAAGCACGTACCGGCTTGTTTAAGTGCCAGAGAAGATCGAGAAAGCAATTTGGACCGCTGTGGAATCCCTGTGAGGTTCGTGCAATCCTGTTTACGTGCGGAAAAGACCTGATAACGCCGTTTTAACCTCAGAGGAGGTGCTGTGAAGCACGTGCAGGGCTGTTAAATGCCAGACAAGATCGAGAAAGCAGTTTTCTCCGCTGTGGAGGCCCTATGATGTTGGTGCAAGCCTGTTTATGTGCGGGAAAGACCTGATAACGCTGTTTTATCATCCGAGTGGGTACTGTGATGCACGTGCAGGCCTGTTTAAATGCCAGAAAAGATCGAGAAAGCAGTTTTCACCACTGTGGAAGCTCTGTGAGGCTAGTGCAAGGATGTTTATGTGCAGAAAAGACCTCGTAACGCCGTTTTAACCTCCTAGGTGCAACGGTGAAGCACGTGGAGGGCTCTTTCAGTGCTAGGGACGATCGAGAAAGCAGTTTTCACCGCTGTGGTGGTCCTGTGAAGCTCGTGCAAGCCTGTTTATGTGTGAGAAAGACCTGATAACGCCGTTTTAACCTCTGGGTAGATGCTGTGAAGCACGTGCAGGCCTGTTTAAGTGCCGGGGAAGATCGGGAAAGCAGTTTTCACCACTTTGAAGGTCCTGTGATGCCCGTGCAAGCCTGTTTATGTGCGGAAAAGATCTGATAACGCCGTTGTATCCTCCGAGGGGGTACTGTTAAGCATGTGCATGCCTGTTTAAGTGACATTGAGGATTGAGAAAGCAGTTTTCTCTACTGTAGAGGCCCTTTGAGGTTGGTGCAAGCCTGGTTATGTGCGAAAAAGACCTGATAACGCCGTTTTAACCTCCGAGGAGGCGCTGTAAAGCACGTGGAGACATGTTTAAGTGCCTGCGACGATCGACAAAGCAGTTTTCACCTCTGTGGAGGCTGTGTGAGCTAAGTGTAAGCATGTTTATGTTCGGGAAATCCTGACAAAACAGTTTTAACCTCCGCGGGCGTGCTATGAAGCAC
Organism: Agelas oroides; assembly: GCA_949130485.1. Lineage (NCBI taxonomy): Eukaryota > Metazoa > Porifera > Demospongiae > Agelasida > Agelasidae > Agelas > Agelas oroides. The sequence continues at coordinate 5,608,223 of OX422191.1, read as the reverse complement.
GTGTAGGCCTGTTTAAGTGCCATAGACGATCGAGAAAGCAGTTTTTACCACTTTTGAAGTCCTGTAATGCTCGTGCAAGCCTGTTTATGTGCGAGAAAAACCTGATATCGCCGTTTTAACCTCTGAGTAGGTGCTGTGAAGCACGTACAGGCCTGTTTAAGTGGCAGAGAAATTCAAGAACGCAGTTTTCACCGCTGTTGAGACCCCGTGTGTTTGGTGGAAGCCTGTTTATGTGCGGGGAAGACCTGATAACGCCGTTTCAACCTCCGAGGGGGTGTTGTGAAGCACGTGTAGGCCTGTTTAAGTGGAAGAGAAGATCGAGAAAGCAGTTTTCACCGCTGTGGAGACCCTGTGTGGTTGGTGGAAGCCTGTTTATGTGCGGGAAAGCCCTGGTTTTAACCTCCTATAGGTTCTACGGTGAAACACGTGGAGGGTTCTTTCAGTGCCAGGGACGATCGAGAAAGCAGTTTTCACCACTGTGGTGGTCCTGTGAAGCACGTGCAGGCCTGTTTAAGTGCCAGTGAAGATTGAGAAAGCAATTTTCACCACAGTCGAGGTCCTGTGAGGCTCGTACAAGGCTGTTCATGTGAGGAAATTACCGGACAAGGCCGTTTTCTCCACCGGGGAAGTGCTGTGAAGCAGGTGCAGGCCTGTTTAAGTGCCAGAGAAGATCGAGAAAGCAGTTTTGACCGCTGTGGAGGCCTTGTGAGTTTGGTGCAAGCTTGTTTATGTGCGGGAAAGACCTGATACCACCGTGTTAACCTCGGATGAGGTGCTTTGAATCACGTGGTGGCCGGTTTAAGCACCAGGGACGATCGAGAAATCAGTGTGGAAGTCCTGTGAGGCTCGTGTCAGCCCGTTTATGTGAAGAATAGACCTGATAACGCCGTTTTAACCTCCGAGGAGGTACTGTGACGCACGTGCAGGCCTGTTTAAGTGCCAGAGAAGATCGAGAAACCAGTTTTCACCACAGTTGAGGTCGTGTGAGTCTCGTACAAGGCTGTTTATGTGAGGAAATTACCTGACAAGGCCGTTTTATCTGTGAAGCAGGTGCAGGCCTGTTTAAGTGCCAGAGAAGATCGAGAAAGCAATTTTCACCGCAGTGGAAGCGCTGTTAGTTTGATGCAAGCCTGTTCATGTGCGGAAAAGACCCGATAACGCCAATTTAACCTCCGAGGGGGTAATGTGAAGCACGTGCAGTCCTCTTTAATTGCAAGGAACGGTCGAGAAAGCAGTTTTCGCCCCTGTGGAGGTCCGATGAGGTTCATGCAAGCCTGTTGCTGTCCCGAAAAGACCTGATAACACCGTTTAAACATCCGAGGGTGTACTGTGAAGCACGTGGAGCCCTGTTTAAGTCCGAGAGATGATCGAGGAAGGAGTTTTGACAGGTGAGGGGGCCTTGCGAAGTTAGTGGAAGCTTGTTTATGTACGGGAAAGACCTGATACCACCGTGTTAATCACGGAGGAAGTGCTTTGAAGCACGTGGTGGCCTGTTTAAGTACAAGGGACGATTGAGAAAGTAGTGTGGAAGTCCTGTGAGGCTCGTGCAAGCCTGTTTATGTGCGGAATAGACCTGATAACGCCGTTTTAACCTCCGAGGAGGTACTGTGAAGCGCTTGCAGGCCTGTTGAAGTGCCAGGGAAGATCGAGAAAGCAGTTTTCACCACTGTGGAAGGCCTGTGGGGTTGGTTCAAGCCTGTTTATGCGCGTAAAAGACCTGAGAACGCCTTTTTTAACCTCCGAGAGGGTACTGTGAAGCACGTGCAAGCCTGTTTAAGTGCGAGGGAAGATCGAGAAAGCAGTTTTCACCACAGTCGAGGTCCTGTGAGGCTCGTGCAAGCCTGTTTATGTTCTGGAAAGACCTGATAATGCAGTTTTATCCACCGAGGAGGTGCTCTGAAGCACGTGCTGGCCTGTTTCAGTGCCTGGGAATGTCGAGAAAGCAGTTTTCACCACTGTGGAAGCCCTGTGAGGTTAGTGCAAGCCTGTTTATGTGCGGAAAACACCTGACTACACCGTTTTAACCTACTGTGGAGCACGTGCAGGCCTGTTTACGTGGCAGAGAAGATCGAGAAAGGAGTTTTCACTGCTGTGGAAGCCCTGTGTGGTTGGTACAAGCCTGTTTATGTGCGGGAAGGACCTGATAACACCGTTTTAACCTCCGAAGAGAAGCAGGGACGGTCGAGAAAGCTGTTTTGACCACTGTGGAGGTCCTGTGAGGCTCGTGCAAGCCTGTTTATGTGCGGAAAAGACCTGATAACGCCGTTTAACATCCGAGTGGGTACTGTGATGTACTTGCAGGTCAAGTGCCAGAGAAGATCGAGAAAGCAACTTTCACCACTGTGCAAGCCCTGTGAAGTTAGTGCAAGCCTGTTTATGTGCGGAAAAGACCTGACAACACCGTTTTAACCTACTGTGAAGCACGTGCAAGTCTGTTTATGTGGCAGAGAAGATCGAGAAAGGAGTTTTCACTGCTGTGGGGGTCCTGTGTGGTTGTTGCAAGCCTGTTTATGTGCGGGAAGGACCTGATAACACCGTTTTAACCTCCCAGGAGATGCTTTGAAACACGTGTAGGCCTGATTAAGTGCTAGGAACGGTCGTGAAAGCAGTTTTCACCACTGTTAAGGTTCTGTGAGGCTCATGTAAGCCTGTTTATGTGCGGAAAGTACATGATAACGCCGTTTTAACCTCCGATGGGGTACTGTGAAGCACGTACAGGCCTGTTTAAGTGGAAGAGAAGATCGAGAAAGCAGTTTTGACCGCTGTGGAAGCCCTGTGAGGTTGGTGAAAGCTTGTTTAAATGCGGGAAAGACCTGATAACACCGTTTTAACCTCCGAGGAGATGCTTTGAAGCACGTGTGGCCTGATTAAGTGCCAGGAACGGTCGTGAAAGCAGTTTTCACCACTGTGGAGGTTCTGTGAGGCTCATGTAAGCCAGTTTATGTGCGGAAAAGACATGATAACGCCGTTTTAACCTCCGAGGAGATGCTTTGAAGCACGTGTAGGCCTGATTAAGTGCCAGGAACGGTGTTACAGGAAGTTTGATCGCTCGGAAATACTATCGCTGCGGTAATATTTCCTAGGAAATTTTATCGCCGAGCGTAAATTTTTCCTAAGAAATATCATCGCAGCCAGGAAATACGATCGCTCACAAAAACAAAAGCAGCATTGTCATTACATAAAATACGAATAAGGGTACATCACTTTCATGTTGTTATACTATGTTAGTGAAATTTATATATGAGTCCTACACTTTACATGCTGTACTACAGTGCCATGAATCAGTATCTGGAGGTGGAGTTTTCAGTCCAACACAAACCATGTGGTACCATTCCTCACAACCATCACATTGTATCATGTTGTCGAGGCATTCTGGCATTTCGCAAGTGCAGAACACTTCTATTTCCTGGTATGTAAACCATGGGTACGGTGGAACACGAGCACGCCTTTGTGAGTGTGGAAAAGGAGTCAGCTTTTGCTTAGTTAAACATCTAGCTAAGTGCTGCCGCATTTTGTCTTGTTCAAACTCGATATCTTCCAAACTGTCCCCTCTTGCTGCATGGAAAGCGTATGCAATAGCATATACTCCACAGTCTGCAACTCCCTGTTGCATCTCTGATGATACCCACCCAGTAGTATCGTTCCTCAATCTTCTCCACCACTTTGTCCCTTCCAAAGTGTGCTCCAAGCTTGGAGGACTTGCTGTTTCTGCTCAGATTTTATCACCTACATATAACATTGACACAAGGAAATATCTTTAATATTTGTTGAAGTTTGAGGTTTGCCTACTGAGCCTATACACACACACACACACACACACACACACAGCACCCACCTGCCTTTCTCCACGCTTCTTGTCACAGTAATATAATAGACCATCTCGAATCGCGAACTTTTTGGCCTTGTTGCGCAAGGCATCTTTCTGGTTCTTGGTGATCCCATCTGGATAGTTCTGGTCTGCCACCACGTTGTAGATCTCGTCATATTCCTTCACTTCCATCACTGCAAAGTCAATACACTGCGGAGACGTGCAATGATCTCCATTTTTAAGCACTATTTCTCGCCTCTACCGGACGGCTGTACCGTGAGCAATCGTATTTCCTGGCTGCGATGATATTTCCTAGGAAAAAGTTACGCTCAGCGATAAAATTCCCTAGGAAATGTTATCGCAGCGATAGCATTTCCGAGCGATCAGATCAAATTTCCTGTAACAACGGTCGTGAAAGCAATTTTCACCACTGTGGAGGTCCTGTGAGGCTCATGTAACCATGTTTATGTGCGGAAAAGACATGATAACGCCGGTTTAACCTCCGATGGGGTACTGTGAAGCACGTACAGGCCTGTTTAAGTGGCAGAGAAGATCGAGAAAGCAGTTTTGACCGCTGTGGAAGCCCTGTGAGTTTGGTGCAAGCTTGTTTATCGCCGTTTTAACCTCCGAGGAGGTACTGTGAAGCACGTGCAGGCCTGTTTATGTGGCAGAGAAGATCGAGAAAGCAGTTTTCACTGCTGTGGAGGCCCTGTGTGGTTGGTGCAAGCCTGTTTATGTACGGGAAAGACCTGATAACACCATTTTAACCTCCGAGGAGATGCTTTGAAGGATGTGTAGGCCTGTTTAAGGGCCAGGGACGGTCGAGAAAGCAGTTTTCACCACTGTGGAGGTCCTGTGATGCTCGTGCAAGCCTGTTTATGTGCGGAAAAGACCTGATAACGCCGTTTTAACCTACGAGGAGGTACTGTGAAGCACGTACAGGCCTGTTTAAGTGCCAGGAACGGTTGTTAAAGCAGTTTTCACCACTGTGGAGCTCCTGTGCGGCTCATGTAAGCCTGTTTATGTGCGGAAAAGACATGATAACGCCGGTTTAACCTCCGATGGGGTACTGTGAAGCACGTACAGGCCTGTTTAAGGGGCAGAGAAGATCGAGAAAGCAGTTTTGACCGCTGTGGAAGCCCTGTGAGGTTGGTGCAAGCTTGTTTATGTGCTGAAAAGACCTGATACCGCCGTTTTAACCTCCGAGGAGGTACTGTGAAGCACGTACAGGCTTGTTTAAGTGGCAGAGAAGATCGAGAAAGCAGTTTTCACCGCTATGGAGGATGGTGCAAGCCTGTTTATATGCGGGAAAGACCTGACAACACCGTTTTTACCTCCGAGGAGATGCTTTGAAGCACGTGTAGGCTTGTTTAAGTGTCAGGGACGGTCGAGAAAGCAGTTTTCACCACTGTGGAAGTCCTGTGAGGCTCATGTAAGCCTGTTTATGTGCGGAAAAGACATGATAACGCCGTTTTAACCTCCGATGGGGTACTGTGAAGCACGTACAGGCCTGTTTAAGTGGCAGAGAAGATCGAGAAAGCAGTTTTGACCGTTGTGGAAACCCTGTGAGTTTGGTGCAAGGCCTGTTTATGTGCCAGGAACGGTCGTTAAAGCAGTTTTTACAACGGTGGAGGTCCTGTGAGGCTCATGTAAGCCTGTTTATGTGCGGAAAAGACATGATAACGCCGTTTTAACCTCCGATGGTGTACTGTGAAGCGCGAACAAGCCTGTTTAAGTGGCAGAGAAGGTCGAGAAAGCAGTTTTGACCGCTGTGGAAGCCCTGTGAGGTTGGTGCAAGCTTGTTTATGTGCTGAAAAGACCTGATAACGCCGTTATATCCGCCGAGGAGGTACTGTGAAGCACGTACAGGCTTGTTTAAGTGGTAGTGAAGACCGAGAAAGCAGTTTTGACCGATGTGGAAGCCCTGTGAGTTTGGTGCAAGCTTGTTTATGTGGGGGAAAGGCCTGATACCACCGTTTTAACCTCTGATGGGGTGCTGTGAAGCACATGGACGCCTGATTAAGTGCCAGGGACGATCGAGAAAGCAGTTTTCCCCACTGTCGCGGCACTGTGCGGCTCGTGCAAGCCTGTTAATTTGCGAGAAAGACTTGATAACGCCGTTTTATCCTCTGAGGGGATGCTTTGAAGCACGTGTAGGCCTGTTTGAGTGCCAGGGACGCTCGAGAAAGCAGTTTTCACCACTGTGGAGGTCCTGTGGGGCTCATGTAAGCCTGTTTATGTGCGGAAAGTACATGATAACGCCGTGTTAACCTCTGATGGGGTACTGTGAAGCACATACAGGCCTGTTTAAGTCGCAGAGAAGATCCAGAAAGCAATTTTGACCGCTGTGGAAGCCCTGTGAGGTTGGTGCAAGCTTGTGTGTGTGCGGGAAAGACCCGTTTTAACCACCGAGAAGATGCTTTGAAGCACGTGTAGGCCTGTTTAAGTGCCAGGGACGGACGAGAAAGCAGTTTGCACAACTGTGGAGGTCCTGTGAGACTAATGTAAGCCTGTTTATGTGCGGAAAAGACATGATAGCGCAGTTTTTTAACCTCCGATTGAGTACTGTGAAGCACGTACAGGCCTGTTTAAGTGGCATAGAGGATCGATAAAGCAATTTTGTCCGCTGTGGAAGCCCTGTGAGGCTCATTTAAGCCTGTTTATGTGCGGAAAATAAAGATGGTAACGCCGTTTTAACCTCCGATGGGGTACTGTGAAGCACGTAAGGCCTCTTTAAGTGGCAGAGAAGATCGAGAAAGCAGTTTTGACCGCTGTGGAAGCCCTGTGAGGTTGGTGCAAGCTTGTTTATGTGCTGAAAAGACCTGATAACGCCGTTTTATCCTCCGAGGAGGTGCTGTGAGGCACGTACAGGCTTGTTTAAGTGGCATAGACGATCGAGAAAGCAGTTTTGTCCCCTATGTAAGCCGTGTGAGTTTGGTGCAAGCTTGCTTATGTGCGGGAAAGGCCTGATACCACCCTTTTAACCACGGAGTGGGTGCTGTGAAGCACATGGACGCCTGATTAAGTGCCAGGGACTATCGAGAAAGCAGTTTTGCCCACTGTGACGGTCCTGTGAGGCTCGTGCAAGCCTGTTTATGTGCGGACATGACCTGATAACGCCGTTTTAACAACCGAGTGAGTACTGTGAAGCACTTGCAGGCCTGTTTAAGTGCCAGAGGAGATCGAGAAAGCAGTTTTCACCACTGTGGAAGCCCTGTTAGATTAGTGCAAGCCTGTTTATGTGCTGAAAAGAGCTGATAACGCCGTCTTAACCTCCGAGGGCGTGCTGTGAAGCACGTGTAGTCCTGCTTAAGTGCCAGAGAAGATTGAGAAAGCAGTTTTCACCTCTCCTGTGATGCTCGTGCAAGCCTGTTTATGTGCTGAAATGACGTGATAACGCCGTTTTAACATCAGAGTGGGTACTGTGATGCACTTACAGGCCTATTTAAGTGGCAGAGAAGATCGAGAAAGCAGTTTTGACCGCTGTGGAAGCCCTGTGAGGTTGGTGCAAGCTTGTCTATGTGCTGAAAAGACCTGATAACGCCGTTTTATCCTAGCACGTACGGGCTTGTTTAAGTGGCAGAGAAGATCGAGAAAGCAGTTTTGTCCGCTGTGGAAGCCGTATAAGGTTGGTGCAAGCTTGTTTATGTGCGAGAAAGACCTGATAGCGCCGTTTTAACCTCCGAGGAGGTGCTGTGAAGCACGTATAGGCTTCTTTAAGTAGCAGAGAAGATCGAGAAAGCAGTTTTGACCCATATGTAAGCCCTGTGAGTTTGGTGCAAGCTTGCTTATGTGCGGGAAAGGCCTGATACCACCCTTTTAACCACGGAGTGGGTGCTGTGAAGCACATGGACGCCTGATTAAGTGCCAGGCACTATCGAGAAAGCAGTTTTACCCACTGTGGCAGTCCTGTGAGGCTCGTGCAAGCCTGTTTATGTGCGGACATGACCTGATAACGCCGTTTTAACAACCGAGTGAGTACTGTGATGCACTTGCAGGCCTGTTTAAGTGCCAGAGGAGATCGAGAAAGCAGTTTTCCCCACTGTGGAAGCCCTGTGAGATTAGTGCAAGCCTGTTTATGTGCTGAAAAGAGCTGATAACGCCGTCTTAACCTCCGAGGGCGTGCTGTGAAGCACGTGTAGTCCTGCTTAAGTGCCTGAGAAGATCGAGAAAGCAGTATTCACCACTCCTGTGATGCTCGTGCAAGCCTGTTTATGTGCTGAAATGACGTGATAACGCCGTTTTAACATCAGAGTGGGTACTGTGATGCACTTACAGGCCTGTTTAAGTGGCAGAGAAGATCGAGAAAGCAGTTTTGACCGCTGTGGAAGCCCTGTGAGGTTAGTGTAAGCTTGTCTATGTGCTTAAAAGACCTGATAACGCCGTTTTATCCTAGCACGTACGGGCTTGTTTAAGTGGCAGAGAAGATCGAGAAAGCAGTTTTGTCCGCTGTGGAAGCCGTATAAGGTTGGTGCAAGCTTGTTTATGTGCGAGAAAGACCTGATAGCGCCGTTTTAACCTCCGAGGAGGTGCTGTGAAGCACGTATAGGCTTCTTTAAGTAGCAGAGAAGATCGAGAAAGCAGTTTTGACCCATATGTAAGCCCTGTGAGTTTGGTGCAAGCTTGCTTATGTGCGGGAAAGGCCTGATACCACCCTTTTAACCACGGAGTGGGTGCTGTGAAGCACATGGACGCCTGATTAAGTGCCAGGCACTATCGAGAAAGCAGTTTTACCCACTGTGGCGGTCCTGTGAGGCTCGTGCAAGCCTGTTTATGTGCGGACATGACCTGATAACGCCGTTTTAACAACCGAGTGAGTACTGTGATGCACTTGCAGGCCTGTTTAAGTGCAAGAGGAGATCGAGAAAGCAGTTTTCCCCACTGTGGAAGCCCTGTGAGATTAGTGCAAGCCTGTTTATGTGCTGAAAAGAGCTGATAACGCCGTCTTAACCTCCGAGGGCGTGCTGTGAAGCACGTGTAGTCCTGCTTAAGTGCCTGAGAAGATCGAGAAAGCAGTATTCACCACTCCTGTGATGCTCGTGCAAGCCTGTTTATGTGCTGAAATGACGTGATAACGCTGTTTTAACATCAGAGTGGGTACTGTGATGCACTTACAGGCCTGTTTAAGTGGCAGAGAAGATCGAGAAAGCAGTTTTGACCGCTGTGGAAGCCCTGTGAGGTTAGTGTAAGCTTGTCTATGTGCTTAAAAGACCTGATAACGCCGTTTTATCCACCGAGGAGGTGCTGTGAACCACGTGCAGGCTTGCTTAAGTGGCAGAGAAGATCGAGAAAGCAGTTTTGACCGCTGTGGAAGCCCTGTGAGGTTGGTGCAAGCTTGTGTGTGTGCGGGGAAGACCCGTTTTAACCTCCGAGAATATGCTTTCAAGCACGTGTAGGCCTGTTTAATTGCCAGGGACGGACGAGAAAGCAGTTTTCACAACTGTGGAGGTGCTGTGAGGCTCATTTAAGCGTGTTTATGTGCGGAAAAGACATGATAACGCAGTTTTTAACCTCCGATGGGGTACCGTTTTAACCTCGGAGGGGTTGCTGTGAAGCACATGGACGCCTGATTAAGTGCCAGGGACGAGCGAGAAAGCAGTTTACCCCACTGTGGAGGTGTCCTGTGAGGCTCGTGCAAGACTGTTTATGTGCGGAAAAGACCTGATAACGCCGTTTTAACATCCGAGTGGGTACTGTGATGCACTTGCAGGCCTGTTTAAGTGCCAGAGAGGATCGAGAAAGCAGTTTCCACCACTGTGGAAGCCCTGTGAGGTTATTGCAAGCCTGTTTATGTGCGAGAAAGACCTGATAACGCTGTTTTAACCTCCGAGGTCGTTCTATGAAGCTCGTGTAGGCCTGTTGAAGAGCAATAGACGGTCTAGAAAGCGGTTTTCACCACTGTTGAAGTCCTGTGATGCTCGTACAAGCCTGTTTATGTGCGAGAAAGACCTGATAACGTCGTTTTAACTTCCGAGGAGATGCTTTGAAACACGTGTAGGCCTGATTAAGTGCCAGGGACTATCGAGAAAGCAGTTTTCCCCACTCTGGCGGCCCTCTGAGGCTCGTGCAAGCCTGTTTATGTGCGGAAAAGACCTGATAACGCCGTTTTAACATTCGAGTGGGTAGTTTGATGCACTTGCAGGCCTGTTTAAGTGGCAGAGAAGATCGAGAAATCAGTTTTCACCACTGTGGAAGCCCTGTGAGGTTAGTGGAAGCCTGTTTATGTTCGAAAATTTGCTGATAGCGCCGTTTTAACCTCCGAGGGCGTGCTATGAAGTACGTGTAGGCTTGCTTAAGTGCCATAGACGATCGAGAAAGCAATTTTCACCACTGTTGAAGTCCTGTGATGTTCGTGCAAGCCTGTTTACCTGCGGAAAACATATGATAACGCCGTTTTAACCTCCGGTGGGGTAATGTGAAGCACGTACAAGCCTGTTTAAGTGGCAGAGAATAGCGAGAAAGCAGTTTTGAACGATGTGGATGCCCTGTGAGGTTTATTGCAAGCTTGTTTATGTGCTGAAAAGACCTGATAACGCCGTTTTAACCTCCGAGGGGGTGTTGTGAAGCACGTACTGGCTTGTTTACGTGGTAGAGAAGATCGAGAAAGCAGTTTTGACCGCTGTGGAAGCCCTGTGAGGTTGGTGCAAACTTGTTTATTTGCGGGAAAGGCCTGATACCACCATTTTAACCACGGAGGGGGTGCTGTGAATCACGTGTAGGCCTGTTTAGGTGCCAGGAACGGTCGTGAAATCTGTTTTCCCCACTGTGGCGGTCCTGTGAGGCTCGTGCAAGCTTGCTTATGTGCGGAAAAGACCAGATAATGCCGTTTGACATACGAGTGGGTACTGTGATGAACTTGCAGGACTGTTTAAGTGCCAGAGAAGATCGAGAAAGCAGTTTATCACCGCTGTCGAGGCCCTGTGAGGTTGGTGCCAGCATGTTTATAAGCAGGAAAGACCTAATAACGCCGTTTTAACCCCCTAGGAGGTGCTGTGAAGCACGTGGAGGCCCGTTAAAGTACCACGGACGATCGAGAAAGCACTTATCACCACTGTGGAGGTCCAGTGATGGCCGTGGAAGCCTATTTATGTGCGGGGAAGACCTGACAAAGCCGTTAACCTCCGAAGAGGTGCTATGAAGCACGTGCAGGCCTGTTTAATTGCCAGGATAGATCGAGAAAGCAGTTTTCACTACTGTGAAAGTCCTGTGAGGTGTGAGCAAGCCTATTTATGTGCGGTAAAGTGCTGACAAGGCCGTTTTAACCTCCGATGAGGTGCTGTGAAGCATGTGCAAGCCTGTTCAAGTGCCAGCGAAGATCGAGAAAGCAGTTTTGACCGGTGTGGATGCCCTGTGAGATTGGTTCAAGCTTGTTTATGTGCGGGAAAGACCTGATAACGCCGTTTTCACTTCCGAGGGGGTACTGTGAAGCACGTGCAGGCATCTTTAGCTGCCAGGGACGGTCGAGAAAGCAGTTTTCACCACTGTGGAGCTCCTGTGAGGCTCGTGCACACCTGTTTATGTGCGGGAAAGACTTGACAAAGCCGTTTTAACCTCCGATGTGGTGCTATAAAGCAGGTTCAAGCCTGTTCAAGTGCCAGAGAAGATCGAGAAAGCAGTTTTCACCGCTTTGGAGCCCGCGTGAGATTGGTGCAAGCCTGTTTATGTGCAAGAAATCCTGATTATGCAGTTTAAACCTCCGAGGGGATGTTATGAAGGACGTTTACGCCTGTGTAAGGGCCAGGGAAGATCTGGAAAGAAGCTTTCACCACTGTGGAAGTCCTGTGAGGCTCGTGCAAGCCTGTTTATGTGCGGAAAAGACCTGATAATGCAGTTTTAACATCCGAGTGGGTACTGTGATGCACTTGCAGGCCTGTTTAAGAGCCAGAGAAGATCGAGAAAGCAGTTTTCACCACTGTGTGGTTGGTGCAAGCCTGTTTACGTGCAGCAAAGACCTGATAACACCGTTTTAACCTCCGAGGAGATGCTTTGAAGCACGTATAGGCCTGATTAAGTGCTAGGGACGGTCGAGAAAGCAGTTTTCACCACTGTGGAGGTCGTGTGAGGGTCATGTAAGCCTGTTTATTTCGGGAAAGACAGGATAACGCTGTTTTCACCTCCGATGTGGTGCCGTGAAGCACGTACAGGCCTGTTTAAGTGGCAGAGAAGATCGAGAAAGCAGTTTTGACCGCTGTGGAAGCCCTGTGCGGTTGGTGCAAGCATGTTTATTTGCGGGTAAGGCCTGATACCACCATTTTAACCTAGGAGGGGGTGCTGTGAAGCACGTGTAGGCCTGTTTAAGTGCCAGGAACGGTCGTGAAAGCAGTTTTCCCCACTGTGGCGGTCCTGTGAGGCTCGTGCAAGCTTGTTTATATGCGGAAAAGACCTGATAACACAGTTTTAACCTATGATGAGGTACTGTGAAGCACGTATAGGCTTGTTTATGTGGCAGAGAAGATCGAGAAAGGAGTTTTGACCGCTGTGGAAGGTTTGTGCAAGCCTGTTTATGCGCGGGAAAGGCCTGATACCACCATTTTAACCTCGGAGGGGTTGCTGTGAAGCACATGGACGCCTGATTAAGTGCCAGGGACGATCGTGAAAGCAGTTTTCCCCACAGTGGAGGTCCCGTGAGGCTGGTGCAAGACTGTTTATGTGCGGAAAAACCTGATAACGCCGTTTTAACCTCCGAGGAGATGCTTTGAAGCACGTGTAGGCCTGTTTAAGTGCCAGGAACGGTCGAGAAAGCAGTTTTCACCACTGTGGAGGTCCTGTGAGGCTCATGTAATGCTGTTTATGTGGGGGAAAGACATGATAACGCCGTTTTAACCTCCGATGGGGTACTGTGAAATACGTGCAGGCCTGTTTAAGAGGCAGAGAAGATCGAGAAAGCAGTTTTGGACGCTGTGGAAGCACTGTGAGGTTGGTGCAAGCTTGTTTAACCGGTGAAAAGACCTGATAACGCCGTTTTAACCTCCGATGGGGTACTGTGAAGCACGTGCAGGCCTGTTTAAGTGGCAGAGAAGATCGAGAAAGCAGTTTTGACCACTGTGGAAGCCCTGTGAGGTTCGTGCAAGCTTGTTTATTTGCGGGAAAGGCCTGATACCACCATTTTAACCTCGGAGGGGGTGCTGTGAAGCACGTGTAGGTCTGTTTAGGTGCCAGGAACGGTCGTGAAAGGAGTTTTCCCCACTGTGGCGATCCTGTGAGGCTCGTGCAAGGTTGTTTATGTGCGGAAAAGACCAGATAACGCCGTTTAACATACGAGTGGGTACTGTGATGCACTTGCAGGACTGTTTTAGTGCCAGAGAAGATCGAGAAAGCAGTTTTCACCACTTTGGAAGCCCTGTGAAGTTAGTGGAAGCCTGTTTATGTGCCGAAAAGACCTGATAACACCGTTTTAACCTACTATGAGGTACTGTGAAGCACGTGCAGGCTTGTTTAAGAGGCAGAGACGATCGAGAAAGCAGTTTTGACCGCAGTGGAAGCACTGTGTTGTAGGTGCAAGCTTGTTTATGTGCGGGAAAGGCCTGTTATCACCATTTTAACCTCGGATCGGGTGCTGTGAAGCACGTGTAGGCTTGTTTATGTGCCAGGAACGGTCGTGAAAGCAGTTTTCCCCACTGTGGCGGTCCTGTGAGGCTAGTGCAAGCTTGTTTATGTGCGGAAAAGACCAGATAACGCCGTTTAACATACGAGTGGGTACTGTGATGCACTTGCAGGCCTGTTTAAGTGCCTGAGTAGATCGAGAAAACAGTTTTCACCACTGTGGAAGCACTATAAGGTTAGTGCAAGCCTGTTTATGTGCGGAAAAGACCTGATACCACCGTTTTAACCTTCTATGAGGTACCGTGAAGCATGTGCAGGCTTGTTTAAGTGGCAGAGAAGATCGAGAAAGCAGTTTTGACCGCTGTGAAAGCCCTGTGCTGTTGGTGCAAGCTTGTTTATTTGCGGGAAAGGCCTGATACAACCATTTTAACCTAGGAGGGGTTGCTGTGAAGCACGTGTAGGCCTGTTTAAGTGCCAGGAACGGTCGTGAAAGCAGTTTTCCCCACTGTGGCGGTCCTGTGAGGCTCGTGCAAGCTTGTTTATATGCGGAAAAGACCAGATAAGGCTGTTTAACATCCGAGTGGGTACTGTGATGCACTTGCAGGACTGTTTAAGTGCCAGAGAAGATCGAGAAGGCAGTTTTCACCACTGTGGAAGCCCTGTGAGGTTAGTGCAAGCGTGTTTATGTGCGAGAAAGACCTGATAACGCCGTTTTAATCGCCGAGGAGATGCTTTGAAGCACGTGTAGGCCTGTTTAAGTGCTAGGGACGGTCGAGAAAGCAGTTTTCACCGCAGTGGAGGTCCTGTGAGGCTCATGTAAGTCCGTTTATGTCGGGAAGAGACATGATAACGCCCATTTTAACATCCGATGGGGTACTGTGTAGCACGTGCAGGCCTGTTTAAGTGGCAGAGAAGATCGAGAAAGCAGTTTTGACCGCTGTGGAAGTCCTGTGAGGTTGGTGTAAGCTGGTTTATGTGGTGAAAAGACCTGATAACGCCGTTTTAACCTACTATGAGGTACTTTGAAGCACGTTCAGGCTTGTTTAAGTGGCAGAGATGATCGAGAAAGCAGTTTTGACCGCTGTGGAAGCCCTGTGCGGTGAAGCACGTGTAGGCCAGTTTAAGTGCCAGGAACGGTCGTGAAAGCAGTTTTCCCCACTGTGGCGGTCCTGTGAGGCTCGTGCAAGCTTGTTTATGTGCGGAAAAGACTTGTTAATACCGTTTTAACCTACGATGAGGTACTGTGAAGCACGTATAGGCTTGTTTATGTGGCAGAGAAGATCGAGAAAGCAGTTTTGACCACTGTGGAAGCCCTGTGAGGTTGGTGCAAGCTTGTTTATTTGCGGGAAAGGCCTGATACAACCATTTTAACCTAGGAGGGGGTGCTGTGAAACACGTGTATGCCTGTTTAGGTGCGAGGAACGGTCGTGAAAGCAGTTTTCCCCACTGTGGCGGTCCTGTGAGTCTCGTGCAAGCTTGTTTATGTGCGGAAAAGACCAGATAACGCCGTTTAACGTACGAGTAGGTACTGTGATGCACTTGCAGGCCTGTTTAAGTGCCAGAGAAGATCGAGAAAGCAGTTTTCACCACTGTGGAAGCCCTATAAGGTTAGTGCAAGCCTGTTTATGTGCGTAAATGACCTGATAACACCGTTTTAACGTACTATGATGTACTGTGAAGCACGTGCAGGCTTGTTTAAGTGGCAGAGAAGATCGAGAAAGCAGTTTTGACCGCTGTGGAAGCCCTGTGCGGTTGGTGCAAGCTTGTTAATTTTCGGGAAAGGCCTGATACAACCATTTTAACCTAGGAGGGGGTGCTGTGAAGCACGTGTAGGCCTGTTTAAGTGTCAGGAACGGTCGTGAAAGCAGTTTTCCCCACTGTGGCGGTCCTGTGAGGTCCGTGCAAGCTTGTTTATGTGCGGAAAAGACTTGATAACACCGTTTTAACCTACGATGAGGTACTGTGAAGATCCTATAGGCATGTTTATGTGGCAGAGAAGATTGACAAGCAGTTTTGACCGCTGTGGAAGCCCTGTAAGGTTAGTGCAAGCCTGTTTATGTGCGGAAGAGACCTGATAACACCGTTTCAACCTACGATGAGGTACTGTGAAGTACGTGCAGGCTTGTTTATGTGGCAGAGAAAATCGAGAAAGCAGTTTTCATTGCTGTGGAGACCCTGTGTGGTTGGTTCAAGCCTGTTTATGTGCGGAAAAGACCTGATAACGCCGTTTTAACCTCCGAGGGCGTGCTATGAAGCACGTGTTGGCCTGTTTAAGTGCCATAGACAATCGAGAAAGCAGTTTTCACCACTGTTAAAGTCCTGGGATGCTCGTGCAAGCCTGTTTATGTGCAAGAAAGACCTGAAAGCGCCGTTTTAACCTCCGAGGAAATGCTTTGAAGCACCTGTAAGCCCGTTTAAGTGCCAGGGACGGACAAGAAAGCAGTTTTCACCACTGTGGAGGTCCTGTGAGACTCATGTAAGCCGGTTTATGTGCGTAAATCAGATGATAACGCCGTTTTAAACTGCGATGGTGTACTGTGAAGCACGTACAGGCGGCAGAGAAGATCCAGAAAGGTTTGACCGCTGTGGAAGCCCTGTGAGGTTGGTGCAAGCCGGTTTATGTGCGGAAAAGACCTGATAACGCCGTTTTATCGTTTGAGTAGGTGCTGTGAAGCACGTACAGGCCTGTTTAAGTGCCAGAGAAGATCGAGAAAGCAGTTTTGACCGCTGTGGAAGCCCTGTGAGGTTGGTACAAGCTTGTTTATGTGCGGAAAAGACCTGATAACGCCGGTTTATCGTTTGAGTAGGTGCTGTGAAGCACGTACAGGCCTGTTTAAGTGCCAGAGAAGATCGAGAAAGCAGTTTTGACCGCTGTGGAAGCCCTCTGAGGTTGGTGCAAGCTTGTTTATGTGCGGAAAAGACCTGATAACGCCGTTTTAACCTCCGCGGCGGTGCTGTGTAGCACGTACAGGCTTCTTTAAGTGGCAGAGAAGATCGCGAAAGCAATTTTGACCGCTGTGGAAGCCCTGTGAGTTTGGTGCAAACCTGTTTATGTGCGGAAAAGACCTGATAACGCCGTTTTATCGTCTGAGTAGATGCTGTGAAGCACGTACAGGCCTGTTTAAGTGACAGAGAAGATCGAGAAAGCAGTTTTGACCGCTGTTGAAGCCCTGTGAGGTTGGTGCAAGTTTGTTTATGTGCTGAAAAGACCTGATAACGCCGTTTTAATCTCCGAGGCAGTGCTGTAAAGCACGTACAGGCTTCTTTAAGTAGCAGAGAAGATCGAGAAAGCAGTTTTGACCGCTGTGGAATCCCTGTGAATTTGGTGCAAGCTTGTTTATGTGGGGGAAAGGGCTGATACCACCGTTTTAGCCTCTAAGTGGGTGCTGTGAAGCACATGGACGCCTGATTAAGTGCCAGGGACGATCGAGAAAGCAGTTTTCCCCACTGTTTCGGTCCTGTGAGGCTCGTGTAAGCCTGTTTATGTGCGGAAAAGACCTGATAAAAGCCTTTTTAACATCCGAGTGGGTACTGTGATGTACTTGCAGGCCTGTTTAAGTGCCAGAGGAGATCGAGAAAGCGGTTTTCACCACTGTGGAAGCCCTGTGAGCTTAGTGCTAGCCTGTTTATGTGCGAGAAAGACCTGATAACGCCGTTTTAACCTCCAAGGAGATGCTTTTAAGCACGTGTAGACCTGTTTAAGTGCTATGGACGGACGAAAAAGCAGTTTTCACCACTGTGGAGGTCCTGTGAGGCTCATGTAAGCCTGTTTAAGTGCGATAATAACATGATAACGCCGTTTTATCCTCCGATGGGGTACTGTGATGCACTTGCAGGCCTGTTTAAGTGCCAGAGAAAATCGTGCAAGCAGTTTTCACCACTGTGGAAGCCCTGTGAGCTTAGTGCAAGCATGTTTATGTGCGAGAAAGACCTGATAACGCCGTTTTAACCTCCGTGGAGATGCTTTGAAGCACGTGTAGGCCTGTTTAAGTGCTAGGGACGGTCGAAAAAGCAGTTTTCACCACTGTGGAGGTCCTGTGAGGCTCATGTAAGCCTGCTTAAGTGCAATAATAACATGATAACGCCGTTTTATCCTCCGATGAGATCTGTGATGCACTTGCAGGCCAGTTTAAGTGCCAGAGAAGATCGATAAAGCAGTTTTCACCACTGTGGAAGACCTGTGTGCTTAGTGCAAGCCTGTTTAGGTGCGAGAAAGACCTGATAACGCCGTTTTAACCACCTAGGTGCTACGGTGAAGCACGTGGATGCATCTTTCAGTGCCAGGGACGATCGAGAAAGCGGTTTTCACCACTGTTGAAGTCCTGTGATGCTCGTGCAATCATGTTTATGTGCGAGAAAGACCTGAAAAGGCCGTTTTAACCTCCGAGGAGATGCTTTGAAGCACGTGTAGGCCTGTTTAAGTGCCAGGGACGGTCGAGAAAGCAGTTTTCACCTCTGTGCAGGTCCTGTGAGGCTCATGTAAGCCTGCTTATGTGCGGAAAAGACATGATAACGCCGTTTTAACATTCGTTTGGGTACTGTGAAGCATGTACAGGCCTGT
The DNA here is from genome assembly GCA_949130485.1 of Agelas oroides. Classification (NCBI taxonomy): domain Eukaryota; kingdom Metazoa; phylum Porifera; class Demospongiae; order Agelasida; family Agelasidae; genus Agelas; species Agelas oroides. The sequence goes on along the minus strand of OX422191.1, from coordinate 5,590,311 downwards.
TTAACTGGCACAGAAGATCGAGAAAGCAGTTTTGACCGCTGTGGGAGCCCTGTGAGTTTGGTGCAAGCTTGTTTATGTTCTGAAAGGAGCTGACAACCCCGTTTTAACCTCCGAAGAGGTGCTGTTAAACACGTACAGGCTTCTTTAAGTAGCAGAGAAGATCGGGAAAGCAGTTTTGACCGCTGTTGAAGCCCTGTGAGTTTGGTGCATGCTTGTTTATGTGCGGGAAAGGCCTGATACCGCCGTTTTAACATCCAAGTGGGTACTGTGATGCACTAGCAGGCCTGTTTAAGTGCCAGAGAAGATCGAGAAAGCAGTTTTCACCACTGTCGAAGCCCTGTGAGGTTAGTGCAAGCCTGTTTATGTGCGGAAAAGAGCCGTTTAAACCACCGAGGGCCTGCTATGAAGCACGTGTAGGCCTGTTTAAGTGCCATAGACGATCGAGAAAGCAGTTTTCACCACTGTTGACGTCCTGTGATGCTCGTGAAAGCCTGTTTATGCGCGAGAAAGACATGATAACGCCGTTTTAACCTCCGAGGAGATGCTTTGAAGCACGTGTAGGCCTGTTTAAGTGCCAGGGACGGTCGAGAAAGCAGTTTTCACCACTTTGTAGGTCCTGCGAGGTTCATGTAAGCCTTTTTTTATGTGCGGAAAAGACATGCTAACGCCGTTTTCACCTCCGATGGGGTACTGTGAAGCACGTACAGACCTGTTTAAGTGGCAGAGAAGATCGAGAAAGCTGTTTTGACCGCTGTGGAAGCCCTGTGAGGTTGGTGCAAGCTTGTCTATGTGCGAGAAAGACCTGATAACGCCGTTTTAACCTCCGAGGAGGTGCTGTGAAGCACGTACAGGCTTCTTTAAGTTGCAGAGAAGATCGAGAAAGCAGTTTTGTCCGCTGTGGAAGGTCTGTGCAAGCTTGTGTATGTGCGGGAAAGGCCTTCTACCACCGTTTTAACCTCGGAGGGGTTGCTGTGAAGCACATGGACGCCTGATTATGTGCCAGGGACGATCGAGAAAGCAGTTTTCCCCACTGTGGCAGTCCTGTGAGGCTCGTGCAAGCCTGTTTATGTGCGGAAAAGACCTGATAACGCCGTTTTAACATCCGAGTGGGTACTGTGATGCACTTGCAGGCCTGTTTTTTGTGCCAGAGAAGATCGAGAAAGCAGTTTTCAATGCTGTGGAAGCCCTGTGTGCTTGGTTCAAGCCTGTTTAATTGCAGGAAAGACCTGATAACACCGTTTTAACCTCCGTGGAGATGCTTTGAAGCACGTGTAGGCCTGTTTAAGTGCCAGGGACGATCGAGAAAGCAGTTTTCCCCACTGTGGCGGTCCTGTGAAGCTCGTGCAAGCCTGTTTATGTGCGGAAAAGACCTGATAATGCCGTTTTAACATCCGAGTGGGTACTGTGATGCACTTGCAGGCCTGTTTAAGTGCCAGAGAAGATCGAGAAAGCAGTTTTCACCACTGTGGAAGCCCTGTGAGGTTAGTGCAAGCCTGTTTATGTGCGGAAAAGACCTGATAACACCGTTTTAACCTCCAATTAGGCACTGTGAAACACATGCAGGCCTGTTTTTTGTGCCAGAGAAGATCGAGAAAGCAGTTTTCACTGCTGTGGAGGCCCTGTGTGCTTGGTTCAAGCCTGTTTAATTTCAGGAAAGACCTGATAACACCGTTTTAACCTCCGTGGAGATGCTTTGAAGCACGTGTAGGCCTGTTTAAGTGCCAGGGACGGTCGAGAAAGCAGTTTTCACCACTGTGGTGGTCCTGTGAGGCTCATGGAAGCCTGTTTATGTGCGCAAAAGACGTGATAACGCCGTTTTAACCTCCGATGGGGTACTGTGAAGCACGTGCAGGCCTGTTTATGTACCAGAGAAGATCGAGAAAGCAGTTTTCACTGCTGTGGAGACCCTGTGTGGTTGGTTCAAGCCTGTTTATGTGCGGGAAAGACCTGATAACACCGTTTGAACCCCCCAGGAGGTGCTGTGAAGAACGTGTAGGCCTGTTTAAGTGCCGGGAACGGTCATTAAAGCAGTTTACCCCACTGAGAGTCTGACGGTCCTGTGAGGCTCGTGCAAGCTTGTTTATGTGCGGAAAAGACCTGATAACGCCGTTTTAACCTCCGAGGAGATGCTTTCAAGCACGTGTAGGCCAGTTTAAGTGCCAGGGACGGTCGAGAAAGCAGTTTTCACCACTGTAGAGGTCCTCTGAGGCTCATGTAAGCCTGTTTATGTGCTGAAAAGACATGATAACGCCGTTTTAACCTCCGATGGGGTACTGTGAAGCACGTACAGGCCTGTTTAAGTGGCAGAGAAGATCGAGAAAGCAGTTTTCAACCGCTGTGGAAGCCCTGTGAGGTTGGTGTAAGTCTGTTTATGTGCGAGAAAGACCTGATAACGCCATTTTAAAGTTTGAGTAGGTGCTGTGAAGCACGTGTAGGCCTGTTTGAGTGCCATAGACGATCGAGAAAGCAGTTTTCACCACTGTTGAAGTCCTTTGATGCTCGTGCAAGCCGGTATATGTGCGAGAAAGAACGGATAACGCCGTTTTAACCTGCGAGAAGATGCTTTGAAGCACGTGTAGGCCTGTTTAAGTGCCAGGGACGGTCGAGAAAGCAGTGTTTACCACTCCGGAGGTCCTGTGAGGCTCAAGGAGGTTAAAACGGCGTTATCATATCTTTTCCGCACATAAACAGGACTTCACTGTGGAGGTCCTGTCAGGCTCATGTCAGCCTGTTTATATGCGGAAAAGACATGATAACGCCGTTTTAACCTCCGATGTGGTACTGCGAAGCACGTACAGGCCTGTTTAAGTGGCAGAGAAAGAAGTTTGACCGCTTTGGAAGCCCTGTGAGGTTGGTGCAAGCTTGTTTATGTGCTAAAAAACCTGATAACGCCGTTTTAACCTCCGAGGAGGTGCTGTGAAGCACGTACAGGCTTGTTTAAGTGGCATAGAAGATCGAGAAAGCAGTTTTTACCGCTGTGGAAGGTTTGTGCAATCTTGTTTATGTGCGGGAAATGCCTGATACCACCGTTTTAAATTCGGAGGGGTTGCTGTGAAGCACATGGACGCCTGATTAAGTGCCAGGGACGGTCGAGAAAGCAGTTTTCCCCACTGTGGCAGTCCTGTGAGGCTCGTGCAAGCCTGTTTATGTGCGGAAAAGACCTGATAACGCCGTTTTAAAGTCTGAGTAGGTTCGTTGAAGCTCGTGTAGGCCTGTTTAAGTGCCATAGACGATCGAGAAAGCAGTTTTCACCACTGTTGAAGTCCTGTGATGCTCGTACAAGCCTGTATATGTGTGAGAAAGAAATGCTAACGCCGTTTTAACCTCCGAGGAGATGCTTTTAAGCACGTGTAGGCCTGTTTAAGTCCTAGGGACGGTCGAGAAAGCAGTGTTTACCACCGTGGAGGTCCTGTGAGGCTCATGTAAGCCGGTTTATGTGCGGAAAAGACATGATAACGCCGTTTTAACCTCCGATGGGGTAATGTGAAGCACGTACAGGATTGTTTAAATGGCAGAGAAGATCGAGAAAACAGTTTTGACCGCTGTGGATGACCTGTGGTGTTGGTGCAAGCTTGTTTATGTGATGAAAGGACTTAATAACGCCGTTTTAACCTCCGAGGAGGTGCTGTGAAGCACGTACAGGCTTCTTTAAGTGGCTGAGAAGATCGAGAAAGCAGTTTTGACGACTGTTGAAGTCCTGTGATGCTCGTGCATGCCTGTTTATGTGCGGGAAAGGCCTAATATCACCGTTTTAGCCTCGGAGGGGGTGCTGTGAAGCACATCGACGCCTGATTAAGTGCCAGGGACGATCGAGAAAGCAGTTTGCACTGTTGTGGATGCCCTGTGATGTTGGTGCAAGTCTGTTTATGTTCGAAAAAGACCTGATAACGCCGTTTTAACCTCCGAGGGAGTGCTATAAAGCACGTGTAGGCCTGTTTAAGTGCCAGGGACGGTCGAGAAAGCAGTTTTTACCACTGTGGAGGTCCTGTGAGGCTCATGTAAGCCTGATTATGTGCGGAAAGACATGATAACGCCGTTTTAACCTCCGATGTGGTACTCTGAAGCACGTACAGGCCTGTTTAAGTGTCACAGAAAATCGAGAAAGCAGTTTTTACCTCTGTGGAAGCCCTGTGATGCTCGTGCATGCCTGTTTATGTGCGAGAAAGACCTGATAACGCCGATTTAACCTCCGATGGGGTACTGTGAAGCACGTACAGGATTGTTTAAGTGGCAGAGAAGATCGAGAAAGCAGTTTTTACCGCTGTGGAAGCCCTGTGAGGTTGGTGTAAGCTTGTTTATGTGCTGAAAAGACCTGATAACTCCGTTTTATCGTTTGAGTTGGTGCTGTGAAGCACGTATAGGCCTGTTTAAGAGCCATAGACGATCGAGAAAGCAGTTTTCACCACTGTTGAAGTCCTTTGATGCTCGTGCATGCCTGTTTCTGCGTGAGAATGACCTGATAACGCCGTTTTTAACTTCCGAGGTCGTGCTATGAAACACGTGTAAGCCTGTTTAGGACCCATAGGCGATCGAGAAAGCAGTTTTCACCACTGTTGAAGCCGTGTGATGCTCGTGCAAGCCTGTTTATGTGCGAGAAAGACCTGATAACGTCGTTTTAACCTCCGATGGGGTACTGTGAAGCATGTGCAGGTAGGTTTAAGTGCAAGGGACGATCGAGAAAGCAGTTTTCACCACTGTGGAAGCCCTGTGAGGTTAGTGCAAGCCTGTTTATGTGCGGAAAAGAGCTGATAACGCCGTTTTAACCACCGAAGGCGTGCTATGAAGCACGTGTAGGCCTGTTCAAGAGCCATAGACAATCGAGAAAGCAGTTTTCACCTCTGTTGAAGTCCTGTGATGCTCGTGCATGCCTGTTTATGTGCGAGAAAGACCTGATAACGCCGATTTAACCTCCGATGGGGTACTGTGAAGCACGTACAGGCCTGTTTAAGTGGAAGAGAAGATCGAAAAAGCAGTTATTACCGCTGTGGAATCCCTGTGAGTTTGGTGCAAGCTTGTTTATGTGCGGGAAAGGCCTGATACCACCGTTTTAACCTCGGAGGGGGTGCTGTGAAGCACATGGACGCCTGATTAAGTGCCAGGGACGATCGAGAAAGCAGTTTGCACTGTTGTGGATCCCCTGTGATGCTGTTGCAAGTCTGTTTATGTGCGGAAAAGACCTGATAACGCCGTTTTAACCTCCGAGGGTGTGCTATGAAGCACGTGTAGGCCTGTTTAAGTGCCAGGGACGGTCGAGAAAGCAGTTTTTACCACTGTGGAGGTCCTGTGAGGCTCATGTAAGCCTGATTATGTGCGGAAAGACATGATAACGCCGTTTTAACCTCCAATGGGGAACTCTGAAGCACGTACAGGCCTGTTTAAGTGTCACAGAAAATCAAGAAAGCAGTTTTTAACTCTGTGGATGCCCTGTGAGGTTGGTGCAAGCTTGTTTATGTGCTGAAAAGACCTGATAACGCCGTTTAACCTCAGAGGGCGTGCTATGAAGCACGTGTAGGCCTGTTTAAGAGCCGTAGACGATCGCGAAAGAAGTTTTCACCACTGTTGAAGTCCTGTGATGCTCGTGCATGCCTGCAAATGTGCGAGAAAGACCAGATAACGCCGTTTTAACCTCCGAGGAGATGCTATGAAGCACGTGTAGGCCTGTTTAAGTGCCAGGGACGGTCGAGGAAGCAGTTTTTACAACTGTAGAGGTCCTGTGAGGCTCATGTAAGCCTGTTTATGTGCGGAAAGGCATGATAACGCCGTTTTAACCTCCGATTGGGTACTGTGAAGCACATACAGGCCTGTTTAAGTGGAAGAGAAGATCGAGAAAGCAAATTTTACCTCTGTGGAAGCCTTGTGAGGTTGGTGCAAGCTTGTTTATGTGCTGAAAAGACATGATAACGCCTTTTTAACCTCCGAGGAGGTGCTGTGAAGCACGTACAGTCTGCTTTAAGTGGCAGAGAAGATCGAGAAAGCAGTTTTCACGACTGTGGAGGCCCTGTGAGGTTAGTGCAAGCCTGTTTGTGTGCGGAAAAGACCTGATAACGCCGATTTTAACCTCCGAGGTCGTGCTATGAAACACGTGTAGGCCTGTTTAGGACCCATAGGCGATCGAGAAAGCAGTTTTCACCACTGTTGAAGCCCTGTGATGCTCGTGCAAGCCTGTTTATGTGCGAGAAAGACCTGATAACGTCGTTTTAACCTCCGAGGGGGTACTGTGAAGCATGTGCAAGTAGGTTTAAGTGCCAGGGACGATCGAGAAAGCAGTTTTCACCACTGTGGAAGCCCTGTGAGGTTAGTGCAAGCCTGTTTATGTGCGGAAAAGAGCTGATAACGCCGTTTTAACCACCGAAGGCGTGCTATGAAGCACGTGTAGGCCTGTTTAAGAGCCATAGACAATCGAGAAAGCAGTTTTCACCTCTGTTGAAGTCCTGTGATGCTCGTGCATGCCTGTTTATGTGCGAGAAAGACCTGATAACGCCGATTTAACCTCCGATGGGGTACTGTGAAGCACGTACAGGCCTGTTTAAGTGGAAGAGAAGATCGAAAAAGCAGTTATTACCGCTGTGGAATCCCTGTGAGTTTGGTGCAAGCTTGTTTATGTGCGGGAAAGGCCTGATACCACCGTTTTAACCTCGGAGGGGGTGCTGTGAAGCACAAGGACGCCTGATTAAGTGCCAGGGACGATCGAGAAAGCAGTTTGCACTGTTGTGGATCCCCAGTGATGTTGTTGTAAGTCTGTTTATGTGCGGAAAAGACCTGATAACGCCGTTTTAACCTCCGAGGGCGTGCTATGAAGCACGTGTAGGCCTGTTTAAGTGCCAGGGACGGTCGAGAAAGCAGTTTTTACCACTGTGGAGGTCCTGTGAGGCTCATGTAAGCCTGTTTATGTGCGGAAAGACATGATAACGCCGTTTTAACCTCCAATGGGGTACTCTGAAGCACGTACAGGCCTGTTTAAGTGTCACAGAAAATCGAGAAAGCAGTTTTTAACTCTGTGGATGCCCTGTGAGGTTGGTGCAAGCTTGTTTATGTGCTGAAAAGACCTGATAACGCCGTTTTAACCTCAGAGGGCGTGCTATGAAGCACGTGTAGGCCTGTTTATGAGGTGTAGACGAACGTGAAAGAAGTTTTCACCACTGTTGAAGTCCTGTGATGCTCGTGCATGCCTGCAAATGTGCGAGAAAGACCAGATAACGCCGTTTTAACCTCCGAGGAGATGCTATGAAGCACGTGTAGGCCTGTTTAAGTGCCAGGGACGGTCGAGGAAGCAGTTTTTACAACTGTAGAGGTCCTGTGAGGCACATGTAAGCCTGTTTATGTGCGGAAAGGCATGATAACGCCGTTTTAACCTCCGATTGGGTACTGTGAAGCACATACAGGCCTGTTTAAGTGGAAGAGAAGATCGAGAAAGCAGCTTTTACCTCCGTGGAATCCTTGTGAGGTTGGTGTAAGCTTGTTTATGTGCTAAAAAGACATGATAACGCCGTTTTATCGTTTGAGTAGGTGCTGTGAAGCTCCTGTAGGCCTGTTTAAGAGCCATAGACGATCGAGAAAGCAGTTTTCACCTCTGTTGAAGTCCTGTGATGCTCGTGCATGCCTGTTTATGTGCGAGAAATACCTGATAACGCCGATTTAACCTCTGATGGGGTACTGTGAAGCACGTACAGGCCTGTTTAAGTGTCAGAGAAGATCGAGAAAGCAGTTTTTATCGCTGTGGAAGCCCTGTGAGTTTGGTGCAAGCTTGTTTATGTGCGGGAAAGGCCTGATACCACCGTTTTAACCTCGGAGGGGGTGCTGTGAAGCACATGGACGCCTGATTAAGTGCCAGGGACGATCGAGAAAGCAGTTTGCACTGTTGTGGTTCCCCTGTGATGTTGGTGCAAGTCTGTTTATGTGCGGAAAAGACCTGATAACGCCGTTTTCACCTCCGAGTGCGTGCTATGAAGCACGTGTAGGCCTGTTTAAGTGCCAGGGACGGTCGAGAAAGCAGTTTTTACCACTGTGGAGGTACTGTGAGGCTCATGTAAGCCTGATTATGTGCGGAAAGACATGATAACGCCGTTTTAACCTCCGATGGGGTACTCTGAAGCACGTACAGGCCTGTTTAAGTGTCACGGAAAATCGAGAAAGCAGTTTTTAACTCTGTGGATGCCCTGTGAGGTTGGTGCAAGCTTGTTTATGTGCTGCAAAGACTTGATAACGCCGTTTTAACCTCCGAGGGCGTGCTATGAAGCACGTGTAGGCTTGTTTAAGTGCCGTAGACGATCGCGAAAGATGTTTTCACCACTGTTGAAGTCCTGTGATGCTCGTGCATGCCTGCAAATGTGCGAGAAAGACCAGATAACGCCGTTTTAACCTCCGAGGAAATGCTATGAAGCACGTGTAGGCCTGTTTAAGTGCCAGGGACGGTCGAGAAAGCAGTTTTTACCACTGTGGAGGTCCTGTGAGGCTCATGTAAGCCTGTTTATGTGCGGAAAGACTTGATAACGCCGTTTTAACCTCCCGATTGGGTACTGTGAAGCACATACAGGCCTGTTTAAGTGGGAGAGAAGATCGAGAAAGCAGCTTTTACCTCTGTGGAAGCCCTGTGAGGTTGGTGTAAGCTTGTTTATGTCTAAAAAGACCTGATAACGCCGTTTTATCGTTTGAGTAGGTGCTGTGAAGCACGTGTAGGCCTGTTTAAGAGCCATAGACGATCGAGAAAGCAGTTTTCACCATTGTTGAAGTCCTGTGATGCTCGTGCATGCCTGTTTATGTGTGAGAATGACCTGATAACTTCGTTTTATCCTCCGAGGAGATGCTTTGAAGCACGTGTAGGCCTGTTTAAGTGCCAGGGACGGTCGAGAAAGCAGTTTTCTCCACTGTGGTGGTCCTGTGAGGCTCATGTAAGCCTGTTTATGTGTGGAAAAGACATGATAACGCCGTTTTAATCTCCGATGGGGTACTGTGAAGTACGTACAGGCCTGTTTAAGTGGCAGAGAAGATCGTGAAAGCAGCTTTTACCTCTGTGGAAGCCCTGTGAGGTTGGTGCAATCTTGTTTATGTGCTGAAAAGACATGATAACGCCGTTTTAACCCCCGAGGAGGTGCTGTGAAACACGTACAGTCTGCTTTAAGTGGCAGAGAAGATCGAGAAAGCAGTTTTCACGACTGTGGAGGCCCTGTGAGGTTAGTGCAAGCCTGTTTGTGTGCGGAAAAGACTTGATAACGCCGATTTTAAACTCCGAGTTCGTGCTATGAAACACGTGTAAGCCTGTTTAGGACCCATAGGCGATCGAGAAAGCAGTTTTCACCACTGTTGAAGCCCTGTGATGCTCGTGCAAGCCTGTTTATGTGCGAGAAAGACCTGATAACGTCGTTTTAACTTCCGTGGGGGTACTGTGAAGCATGTGCAGGTAGGTTTAAGTGCCAGGGACGATCGAGCAAGCAGTTTTCACCACTGTGGAAGCCCTGTGAGGTTAGTGCAAGCCTGTTTATGCGCGGAAAAGAGCTGATAACGCCGTTTTAACCTCCGAAGGCGTGCTATGAAGCACGTGTAGGACTGTTTTAGAGCCATAGACAATCGAGAAAGCAGTTTTCACCTCTGTTGAAGTCCTGTGATGCTCGTGCATACCTGTTTATGTGCGAGAAAGACCTGATAACGCCGTTTTAACCTCCGAGGAGATGCTTTGAAGCACGTGTAGGCCTGTTTAAGTGCCATAGACGATCGAGAAAGCAGTTTCCAACACTGTTGAAATCCTGTGATGCTCGTGCGTGCCTGTTTATGTGCGAGAAAGACATGATAACGCCGTTTTAACCTCCGAGGAGATGTTTTGAAGCACGTGTAGGCCTGTTTAAGTGCCATGGACGGTCGAGAAAGCAGTTTTTACCACTGTGGAGGTCCTGTGAGGCTCATGCAAGCCTGTTTATGTGCGGAAAAGACATGATAACGCCGATTTAACCTCCGATATGGTACTGTGAAGCACGTACAGGCCTGTTTAAGTGGCAGAGAAGATCGAGAAAGCAGTTTTTACCGTTGTGGAAGCCCTATGAGTTTGGTGCAAGCTTGTTTATGTGCGGGAATGGCCTGATAACGCCGTTTTAACCTCCGAGGAGGTGCTGTGAAGCACGTACAGGCTGCTTTAAGTGGCAGAGAAGATCGAGAAAGCAGTTTTCACGACTGTGGAGGCCCTGTGAGGTTAGTGCAAGCCTGTTTGTGTGCGGAAAAGACCTGATAACGCCGATTTTAACCTCCGAGGTCGTGCTTTGAAACACGTGTAGGCCTCTTTAGGACCCATAGGCGATCGAGAAAGCAGTTTTCACCACTGTTGAAGCCCTGTGATTCTCGTGCAAGCCTGTTTATGTGCGAGAAAGACTTGATAACGCCGTTTTAACCTCCGAGGGGGTACTGTGCAGCATGTACAGGTAGGTTCAAGCGCCAGGGACACTCGAGAAAGCAGTTTTCACCACTGTGGAAGCCCTTTGAGGTTAGTGCAAGCCTGTTTATGTGCGGAAAAGAGCTGATAACGCCGTTTTAACCTCCGAAGGCGTGCTATGAACCACGTGTAGGCCTGTTTAAGAGCCATAGACAATCGAGAAAGCAGTTTTCACCTCTGTTGAAGTCCTGTGATGCTCGTGCATGCCTGTTTATGTGCGAGAAAGACCTGATAACGACGATTTAACCTCCGATGGGGTACTGTGAAGCACGTACAGACCTGTTTAAGTAGCAGAGAAGATCGAGAAAGCAGTTTTTAACGCTGTGGAATCCCTGTGAGTTTGGTGCAAGCTTGTTTATGTGCGGGAAAGGCCTGATACCACCGTTTTAACCTCGGAGGGGGTGCTGTGAAGCACATGGACGCCTGATTAAGTGCCAGGGACGATCGAGAAAGCAGTTTGCACTGTTGTGGATGCCCTGTGATGTTGGTGCAAGTCTGTTTATGTGCGGAAAAGACCTGATAACGCCGTTTTAACCTCCGAGGGCGTGCTATGAAGCACGTGTAGGCCTGTTTAAGTGCCAGGGACGGTCGAGAAAGCAGTTTTTAACTCTGTGGAAGTCCTGTGAGGCTCATGTAAGCCTGTTTATGTGCGGAAAAGACATGATAACGGCGTTTGAACATCCGATTGGGCACTGTGAAGCACGTACAGGCCTGTTTAAGTGGAAGAGAAGATCGAGAAAGCAGTTTTTACCTCTGTGGAAGCCCTGTGAGGTTGGTGTAAGCTTGTTTATGTGCTAAAAAGACCTGATAACGCCGTTTTATCGTTTGAGTAGGTGCTGTGAAGCACGTGTAGTCCTGTTTAAGAGCCATAGACGATCGAGAAAGCAGTTTTCACCACTGTTGAAGTCCTGTGATGCTCGTGCATGCCTGTTTATGTGTGAGAATGACCTGATAACGCCGTTTTAACCTCCGAGGACATGCTTTGAAGCACGTGTAGGCCTGTTTAAGTGCCAGGGACGGTCGAGAAAGCAGTTTTCTCCACTGTGGTGGTCCTGTGAGGCTCATGTAAGCCTGTTTATGTGCGGAAAAGACATGATAACGCCGTTTTAACCTCCGATGGGGTACTGTGAAGTACGTACAGGCCTGTTTAAGTGGCAGAGAAGATCGTGAAAGCAGTTTTTACCTCTGTGGAAGCCCTGTGAGGTTGGTGCAAGCTTGTTTATGTGCTGAAAAGACATGATAACGCCGTTTTAACCACCGAGGAGGTGCTGTGAAGCACGTACGGGCTTGTTTAAGTGCCAGGGACGGTCGAGAAAGCAGTTTTCTCCACTGTGGTGGTCCTGTGAGGCTCATGTAAGCCTGTTTACTTATGGAAAAGACATGATAACGCCGTTTTAACCTCCGATGGGGTACTGTGAAGTACGTACAAGCCTGTTTAAGTGGCAGAGAAGTTCGAGAAAGAAGTTTTGACCGCTCTGGAAGCCCTGTGAGTTTGGTGCAAGCTTGTTTATGTGCGGGAAAAGCCTGATACCACCGTTTTAACCTCGGAGGGGGTGCTGTGAAGCACATGGACGCCTGATTAAGTGCCAGGGACGATCGAGAAAGCAGTTTGCACTGTTATGGATGCCCTGTGATGTTGGTGCAAGTCTGTTTCTGTGCGGAAAAGACCTGATAACGCCGTTTTAACCTCCGAGGGCGTGCTATGAAAGCAGTTTTCTCCACTGTGGTGTTCCTGTGAGGCTCATGTAAGCCTGTTTATGTGCGGAAAAGACATGATAACGCCGTTTTAACCTCCGATGGGGTACTGTGAAGTACGTACAAGCCTGTTTAAGTGGCAGAGAAGGTCGAGAAAGCAGTTTTGACCGCTGTGGAAGCCCTGTGAGTTTGGTGCAAGCTTGTTTATGTGCGGGGAAAGCCTGATACCACCGTTTTAACCTCGGAGGGGGTGCTGTGAAGCACATGGACGCCTGATTAAGTGCCAGGGACGATCGAGAAAGCAGTTTGCACTGTTATGGATGCCCTGTGATGTTGGTGCAAGTCTGTTTATGTGCGGAAAAGACCTGATAACGCCGTTTTAACCTCCGAGGGCGTGCTATGAAGCACGTGTAGGCCTGTTTAAGTGCCAGGGACGGTCGAGAAAGCAGTTTTTACCACTGTGGAGGTCCTGTGTGGCTCATGTAAGCCTGATTATGTGCGGAAAGACATGATAACGCCGTTTTAATCTCCGATGGGGTACTCTGAAGCACGTACAGGCCTGTTTAAGTGTCACAGAAAATCGAGAGAGCAGTTTTTACTTCTGTGGAAGCCCTGTGAGTTTGGTGCAAGCTTGTTTATGTGCTGAAAAGCCCTGATAACGCCATTTTAACCTCCGAGGGCGTGCTATGAAGCACGTGTAGGCCAGTTTAAGAGCAGTAGACGATCGAGAAAGAAGTTTTCACCACTGTTGAAGTCCTGTGATGCTCGTGCATGCCTGCATATGCGCGAGAAAGACCAGATAACGCCGTTTTATCCTCCGAGGAGATGCTATGAAGCACGTGTAGGCCTGTTTAAGTGCCGTAGACGATCGCGAAGGAAGTTTTCACCACTGTTGAAGTCCTGTGATGCTCGTGCATGCCTGCAAATGTGCGATAAAGACCTGATAACGCCGTTTTAACCTCCAAGGAGATGCTATGAAGCACGTGTAGGCCTGTTTAAGTGCCATAGACGATCGAGAAAGCAGTTTTCACCTCGGTTGAAGACCTGTGATGCTCGTTAATGCCTGTTTATGTGCTAGAAAGACCGGATAACGCCGATTTAACCTCTGATGGGGTGCTGTGAAGCACGTACAGGCCTGTTTAAGTGTCAGAGAAAATCGAGAAAGCAGTTTTTACCGCTGTGGAAGCCCTGTGAGTTTGGTGCAAACTTGTTTATGCGCGGGAAAGGCCTGATACCACCGTTTTAACCTCGGAGTGTGTGCTGTGAAGCACATGGACGCCTGATTAAGTGCCAGGGACGATCGAGAAAGCAGTTTGCACTGTTGTGGATCCCCTGTGATGTTGTTGCAAGTCTGTTTATGTGCGGAAAAGACCTGATAACGCCGTTTTAACCTCCGAGGGAGTGCTATGAAGCACGTGTAGGCCTGTTGAAGTGCCGTAGACGATCGCGAAAGAAGTTTTCACCACTGTTGAAGTCCTGTGATGCTCGTGCATGCCTGCAAATGTGCGAGAAAGACCAGATAACGCCGTTTTAACCTCCTAGGAGATGCTATGAAGCACGTGTAGGCCTGTTTAAGTGCCAGGGACGGTCGAGAAAGCAGTTTTCTCCACTGTGGTAGTCCTGTGAGGCTCATGTAAGCCTGTTTATGTGCGGAAAAGACATGATAACGCCGTTTTAATCTCCGATGGTGTACTGTGAAGTACGTACAGGCCTGTTTAAGTGGCAGGGAAGATCGAGCAAGCAGTTTTTACCTCTGTGGAAGCCCTGTGAGGTTGTTGCAAGCTTGTTTATGTGTTGAAAAGACATGATAACGCCGTTTTAACCTCCGAGGAGGTGCTGTGAAGCACGTACAGTCTGCTTTATGTGGCAGAGAAGATCGAGAAAGCAGTTTTCACGACTGTGGAGGCACTGTGAGGTTAGTGCAAGCCTGTTTGTGTGCGGAAAAGACCTGATAACGCCGATTTTAACCTCCGAGGTCGTGCTATGGAACACGTGTAGGCCTATTTAGGACCCATAGGCGATCGAGAAAGCAGTTTTCACCACTGTTGAAGCCCTGTGATGCTCGTGCAAGCCTGTTTATGTGCGAGAAAGACCTGATAACGTCGTTTTAACTTCCGTGGGTGTACTGTGAATCATGTGCAGGTAGGTTTAAGTGCCGTAGACGATCGCGAAAGAAGTTTTCACCACTGTTGAAGTCCTGTGATGCTCGTGCATGCCTGCAAATGTGCGAGAAAGACCAGATAACGCCGTTTTAACCTCCAAGGAGATGCTATGAAGCACGTGTAGGCCTGTTTAAGTGCCATAGACGATCGAGAAAGCAGTTTTCACCTCTGTTGAAGTCCTGTGATGCTCGTTCATGCCTGTTTATGTGCGTTAAAGACCTGATAACGCCGATTTAACCTCTGATGGGGTGCTATGAAGCACGTACAGGCCTGTTTAAGTGTCAGAGAAGATCGAGAAAGCAGTTTTTACCGCTGTGGAAGCCCTGTGAGTTTGGTGCAAGCTTGTTTATGTGCGGGAAAGGCCTGATACCACCGTTTTAACCTCGGAGGGTGTGCTGTGAAGCACATGGACGCCTGATTAAGTGACAGGGACGATCGAGAAAGCAGTTTGCACTGTTGTGGATCCCCTGTGATGTTGGTGCAAGTCTGTTTATGTGCGGAAAAGACCTGATAATGCCGTTTTAACGTCTGAGGGCGTGCTATGAAGCACATGTAGGCCTGTTTAAGTGCCCGGGACGGTCGAGAAAGCAGTTTTTACCACTTTGGAGGTCCTGTGAGGCTCATGTAAGCCTAATTATGTGCGGAAAGACATGATAACGCCGTTTTAACCTCCGATCGGGTACTCTGAAGCACGTACAGGCCTGTTTAAGTGTCACAGAAAATCAAGAGAGCGGTTTTTATCTCTGTGGATGCCCTGTGAGGTTGGTGCAAGCTTGTTTATGTGCTGAAAAGACCTGATAACGCCGTTTTAACCTCCGAGGGCGTGCTATGAAGCACGTGTAGGCCTGTTTAAGTGACGTAGACGATCGAGAGAGAAGTTTTCACCACTGTTGAAGTCCTGTGATGCTCGTGCATGCCTGCAAATGTGCGAGAAAGACCAGATAACGCCGTTTTAACCTCCTAGGAGATGCTATGAAGCACGTGTAGGCCTGTTTAAGTGCCAGGGACGGTCGAGAAAGCAGTTTTTACCACTGTGGAGGTCCTGTGAGGCTCATGTAAGCCTGTTTATGTGCGGAAAGGCATGATAACGACGAATTTAACCTCCCGATTGGGTACTGTGAAGCACATACAGGCCGTTTAAGTGGGAGAGAAGATCGAGAAAGCAGCTTTTACCTCTGTGGAAGCCCTGTGAGGTTGGTGTAAGCTTGTTTATGTGCTAAAAAGACCTGATAACGCCGTTTTATCGTTTGAGTAAGTGCTGTGAAGCACGTGTAGGCCTGTTTAAAAGCCATAAACAATCGAGAAAGCAGTTTTCACCACTGTTGAAGTCCTGTGATGCTCGTGCATGCCTGTTTATGTGTGAGAATGACCTGATAACTTCGTTTTATCCTCCGAGGAGATGCTTTGAAGCACGTGTAGGCCTGTTTAAGTGCCAGGGACGGTCGAGAAAGCAGTTTTCTCCACTGTGGTAGTCCTGTGAGGCTCATGTATGCCTGTTTATGCGCGGAAAAGAGCTGATAACGCCGTTTTAACCTCCGAAGGCGTGCTATGAAGCACGTGTAGGCCTGTTTAAGAGCCATAGACAATCGAGAAAGCAGTTTTCACCTCGGTTGAAGTCCTGTGATGCACGTGCATGCCTGTTTATGTGCGAGAAAGACCTGATAACGCCGATTTAACCTCCGATGGGGTTCTGTGAAGCACGTACAGGCCTGTTTAAGTGTCAGAGAAGATCGAGAAAGCAGTTTTTACCGCTGTGGAAGCCCTGTGAGTTTGGTGCAAGCTTGTTTATGTGCGGGAAAGGCCTGATACCACCGTTTTAACCTCGGAGGGTGTGCTGTAAAGCACATGGACGCCTGATATAAGTGACAGGGACGATCGAGAAAGCAGTTTGCACTGTTGTGGATCCCCTGTGATGTTGGTGCAAGTCTGTTTATGTGCGGAAAAGACCTGATAACGCCGTTTTAACCTCCGAGGGCGTGCTATGAAGCACGTGTAGGCCTGTTTAAGTGCCAGGGACGGTCGAGAAGCAGTTTTTACCACTGTGGAGGTCCTGTGAGGCTCATGTAAGCCTGATTATGTGCGGAAAGTCATGATAACGCCGTTTTAACCTCCGATGGGGTACTCTGAAGCACGTACAGGCCTGTTTAAGTGTCACAGAAAATGGAGAGAGCAGTTTTTAACTCTGTGGATGCCCTGTGAGGTTGGTGTAAGCTTGTTTATGTGCTGAAAAGACCTGATAACGCCGTTTTCACCTCCGAGGGCGTGCTATGAAGCACGTGTAGGCCTGTTTAAGTGCCGTAGACGATCGCGAAAGAAGTTTTCACCACTGTTGAAGTCCTGTGATGCTCGTGCATGCCTGCAAATGTGCGTGAAAGACCAGATAACGCCGTTTTAACCACCGAGGAGATGCTATGAAGCACGTGTAAGCCTGTTTAAGTGCCAGGGACGGTCGAGAAAGCAGTTTTTACCACTGGAGGTCCTGTGAGGCTCATGTAAGCCTGTTTATGTTCGGAAAGACATGATAACGCCGAATTTAACCTCCCGATTGGGTACTGTGAAGCACATACAGGCCTGTTTAAGTGGAAGAGAAGATCGATAAAGCAGCTTTTACCTCTGTGGAAGCCCTGTGAGGTTGGTGTAAGCTTGTTTATGTGCTAAAAAGACCTGATAACGCCGTTTTATCGTTTGAGTAGGTGCTGTGAAGCACGTGTAGGCCTGTTTAAGAGCCATAGACGATCGAGAAAGCAGTTTTCACCACTGTTGAAGTCCTGTGATGCTCGTGCATGCCTGTTTATGTGTGAGAATGACCTGATAACTTCGTTTTATCCTCCGAGGAGATGCTTTGAAGCACGTGTAGGCCTGTTTAAGTGCCAGGGACGGTCGAGAAAGCAGTTTTCTCCACTGTGGTAGTCCTGTGAGGCTCATGTAAGCCTGTTTATGTGCGGAAAAGACATGATAACGCCGTTTTAGTCTCCAATGGGGTACTGTGAAGTACGTACAGGCCTGTTTAAGTGGCAGAGAAGATCGAGAAAGCAGTTTCTACCTCTGTGGAAGCCCTGTGAGGTTGGTGCAAGCTTGTTTGTGCTGAAAAGACATGATAACGCCGTTTCAAACTCCGAGGAGGTGTTGTGAAGCACGTACAGTCTGCTTTAAGTGGCAGAGAAGATCGAGAAAGCAGTTTTCACGACTGTGGAGGCCCTGTGAGGTTAGTGCAAGCCTGTTTGTGTGCGGAAAAGACCTGATAACGCCGATTTTAACCTCCGAGATCGTGCTATGAAACACGTGTAGGCCTGTTTAGGACCCATATGCGATCGAGAAAGCAGTTTTCACCACTGTTGAAGCCCAGTGATGCTCGTGCAAGCCTGTTTATGTGCGAGAAAGACCTGATAACGTCGTTTTAACTTCCGTGGGGGTACTGTGAAACGTGCAGGTAGGTTTAAGTGCCAGGGACGATCGAGCAAGCAGTTTTCACCACTGTGGAAGCCCTGTGAGGTTAGTGCAAGCCTGTTTATGTGCGGAAAAGAGCTGATAACGCCGTTTTAACCTCCGAAGGCGTGCTATGAAGCACGTGTAGGCCTGTTTAAGAGCCATGGACGATCAAGAAAGCAGTTTTACCTCTGTTGAAGTCCTGTGATGCTCGTGCATACCTGTTTATGTGCGAGAAGGACCTGATAACGCCGTTTTAACCTCCGAGGAGATGCTTTGAAGCACGTATAGGCCTGTTTAAGTGCCCTAGACGTTCGAGAAAGCAGTTTGCAACACTGTTGAAGTCCTGTGATGCTCGTGCATGCCTGTTTATGTGCGAGAAAGACCATATAACGCCGTTTTAACCTCCGAGGAGATGCTTTGAAGCACGTGTAGGCCTTTTTAAGTGCCATAGACGATCGAGAAAGCAGTTTTCAACACTGTTGAAGTCCTGTGATGCTCGTCAGGCTGATGAGCACTGTATAGAGTAACACAAGGATTGTCAGGCTGATGAGCAGTAACACAAGGATCGTCAGGCTGATGAGCACTATATAGAGTAACACAAGGATCGTCAGGCTGATAAGCACTATATACAGTAACACAAGGATCGTCAGGCTGATGAGCACTGTATAGAGTAACACAAGGATCATCAGGCTGATGAGCTAGCCAGCTGATGAATAACACTATACTTACTGGATCATAAGCCGAGGCATATGCACCATGAAGTGCATTTTTGGAATGACATTGTGGTCCGGATAGAGTTCGCAGAAGTCCTGGTGGTGGTCGCTGATCAGAGTGGCAACATAAGCAGCTTGGTCTTCTGTGACCTGGGGGCAGAACAAATGGTCCACAATCTCCATCAACACCAGAAAGTTGTGCCAGCGTTCATCATCATCAGGAACATGATCCCCAACCAGCACCGGAAGAATCCGGCCAAGGAGCCACATCTGTGCAGCTACAGTTGAATAAGGCATAAAATATGTATATAAAACACAATGTGTCAATATGTATCTTGCCATCATACCTTTCTGTTTGAGAGAGTTTCCAGAGGAATGCAAGGTTGTTGCTGTAATCGCAGTTGGTCGATCCTTGCACTCCATGTAGCCCAGTTCCATGTGTTCCAGCCGCGTGTTAAGCTCGTCGAGGGTGAAATATCTCTCTGTATCGACCATGAACTGCAGCATCAGCTTCACCTCGTACTGAAGAGCCCCCTCAAGTATGTCATGCATAACATCAGGCACAAGAGAGCCATTGCATACATGAAAGTAGGAGAGCTCATTCAGGATTGAGTCCCGGTTGATTCCATACAGTTTGGAGATTTCACCAGTATCGTCTTCTTCAAGTAGTGCACAGTGCTGCTTATGTGCTGCTTCATTTCTCAGCACAAACTTGTCCTCCTGAAACTAGAATAAAAACCACAGCTGTCAGTGAACACACATGGACGTGTACAATGGGGCTTAATCTGGGATGTGTTATTTTTCAGACATTATAGCACATGCACCTTCCATCAACTTCACTACAAACCTGTGTTCGGGCAGTTTCTTTTGTAGCCAAGCAATGTCGGCACATTCGACTAGCACTGCAGCTCTCCTTAAAACCACCAAGAGCAAGACTGCCGAGATTGTCAGCTGACACTATACCAAGTGTGCCATGGTAGACTTTCGGTCTTCCCTCGGCCACAAAACGAACTCCGTGTTCCTAAGTTTGGAACAATGTACACAGGTCAGATGATGCATAATATACATGACATCAACTGTAAATGTCAAAATACTCAATCTCATTTGAATTTTAAATGTGTAAAATACTTCATGTGCATACTCGTACCAGCTTCTTGATGTCATCAACAAATGGTCTCAGGACACTGTCCATGCCATACACGGAAAGGACGGTTGTCTTCACAATGGCTACAAGGTGTATAGCTGAAAGCCTCGACCGGTACTTAGGTGGCAAGTTCCCCAATGTGAAGTAGAAAATACCTACGTGTAAGTACAGAACATATCCTGCATGTGAGCTGCTACTCCTTTCTCGTAACTACAGTGGAACCAGCAAAGAGAGCAAAAAGTGCTTTTTTTGGCTTTACAGGCTCATATTTTTAAAAGTGAACATGACACAAGAAATACAAACACATTTTCATGATCTCCAGGAAAAACTGAGTAAGACGGGTAGGTGCAAGGGCATCATGTGACAGTCATGTGACAGTACATGGCGGGGAAACAACCCTAGGTCAAAAAGTGACTTTTAGCATGGGATTTGTCAAGCATTGCAATTTAAGGTCCCAAACTACTGCCATTGGAATCTCACCCAGGTAAGGTCCCTTGAACTGCACAAAGTATTCTTAACTGTCAGCACTTTCAGAGAGCAGGGCCAAAGTAGCCATTTTTGAGCCCTCCAAGCGTTTAGCATGGTATGCGTGCAAACATACGAGTTAAGGTCTGAACTTTCAGTTATCGAACACAAAGTCTTTATATTTTCAGGAACTAGTGACAGGGAACACTTCTCCGCGGCCAAATCCGAGAAACGCAGCCTTGTGAGCGCGAACGCGACTTTTCGACGGCCATTTTAGCGCTACTGCGTTACCACTGTACTTAAGATAATCGCGATTGTGACGTCACGACATACGATTACGTAATGCTAGATCTTTCATGTTCGAGCGCTGGCTATCGATGAATACTTCGAATTCTTCACTACCCACCGGTTCTTTTCAGAACCAAACCACTTCCTGTGGAGCTACCGGAGCCAAGAAAACACGGAAGCGTGGGCTCGCTGCTATTTTATGCGATTCTACTAACATGCTGGACAATGACAGGTGTACAAAGAGAGCATGCAAGAGCAGAGCTGAGCAAAGTATACATGCTCAATGCAAAAAATACTCTCCAAGGGGGAACCCAAAAGCAGCTGCAGAAGTCAGATTCTCAAAGGCCTCTGGTTCGCCACCTAGTACCCTGTACAGAATCTTTCAAGATGATAAACCAACTTTCTCGGCAGGGATGGGATGCATCAATTCATACATGCAGAGAAACACATCAATGGAAATTCAGAAGGCTTTTGCCATTTCGGTGATGGGTACTGCAATGACAGAGTGGGGATGCAACATAACAGAGGCAGCACAACTAGCTGCTGACGTTGTGGGATACTCTGCACAAGTCGTTCGAGGATGGGCATACTCGTACTTCACCTCATTTTCTCAGATGATCAGGATAACACCAGAGAATGTCACTGATGAGGATATTGAGGCTCAATTGTCATCCGGTAGAGGGCTCGCTTCACCACATCCCCAGAGTCTCCTTTTTGATGAAGAGTTTCAGTTGAATGCTCGATCTTTTATCCGAAGCAGTGCATGCAAGAAGGGGGAGCCCAATCTGACAGTATCAGTGTTTACCGACTGGATCCATACAACATATGGACAAAAAGTTTGCAATGAAACTGCTCGGAGCTGGCTCCACAACCTCGGCTTCAGTCAGCTTCACCATCAGAAGGGCGTGTACTTTGACGGTCATAATCGCGAAGATGTGGTCGAGTACAGAAATGAATTCTTGACGAAATTGGCTGAACTCGACAAGAAGACCATAACTTGCGATGGTCCAGCGCCTACCCTTCCTGAAGGAGATAGACCAATAATTCGAGTTGTGCATGACGAGAGCACGTACTATTCGAACTGTGATCAATCTTTCTTTTGGGGAGATGATCAAACCAATGTTCTGAAGCAAAAGTCTCTTGGGTCATCAATAATGGTGTCTGATTTTGTGGATGAAGTAATAGGATTTCTGAGAGATGGCTCAGATGAAGCACGCCTCATGCTCGAAACGAGCAGAGAGGGTTATTTTAATAACGACATGCTGCTGCAACAGGTGGAGAAAGCTGTCAACATTTTTGAACGGGTACATCCTGAAGCACAAGGACTGTTTCTGTTTGACAATGCGCCTTCTCATCGAAAAGTATCAGATGACAGCCTGAATGCTGATAAAATGAACGTTGGCCCGGGAGGCAAACAGCCCATCATGCGTGATACTACATGGAATGGTGCACTGCAGACAATGGTACGGGCAGACGGCAAGGCGAAGGGAATGAAAATGATCCTGGAGGAAAGAGGAGTGGATACAAAGAACATGAGAGCAGAAGATATGAGAAAAAAATTGAAAACTTATTCGGATTTTAAAAATCAAAAAACAATTCTGGAAGAGTACATTGAAGGACGAGGGCACTTATGCCTGTTTTATCCAAAATTCCACTGCGAACTTAGTGCGATAGAACGAGTGTGGTGCCATTCAAAAAAGCACACACGTGCATATGCCAATGGGTCGATCGTACGTCTAAGAGAAATTGTACCAAAAGGACTTGATAGTGTAAGTACTGAAATGATACAAAAGTTCTTTCGAACATGTAGGGATTACGAACATGCATATAGGGAGGGACTAATAGGAAAGGCTGTAGAAGAGAGAGTTAAAGTTTACAAGTCACATAGGCGTATTAACAGTAGTAATCGGTAACGTTTGTAACATCAGTGTAATCTTTGTAATCAGTGTAATTCAATGCTGATTGTCCTATCCAAATGGCGGGTATAGAAACCATATGGGAGTTGCACACTCTTCCTGTTATAAACTCTTGGCCAACAAACATGGCTCTTACGAGAGCCGGGGAAAGGATATAGGTCAACAGAAAGGTGCTATCTTTTGAAATGCGGTGGCTCTTAGAAGAGCCGGTCAAGGATGTCCAGGTAAGTCCACGTCAACAAGCAAAGAGTTCGTCAATGGAGATGTCAGGTATGTCAAAATGTTTGGCAATCTTCTTGGGGGTCGTGCTTGTACATGTACGTCCATTGTCAATGTTTGTGTGAGTCGTGGTTGTACGTCCACCGTCTAAGGTCAACCGTTCGTCAGTCTTTAAGTCATCTCCAAACTGTGAGGCAGAAATAGATCAACAGTATCAGCGATGTACTGAACCATTTGTTAGTCCTTACATACCTCCAGGTCTGACAGAACAGATTTGCCTCCCTCCAATGCTTCAATGACCCCCTCCTGGTGGAGGAAGGAACCACTAATGAAGATATGGATGTCAATCACCCGGTATCTCCAAGAGCGATTCCCTTCCAGGTGCATGGAGTATGGACGGGACATGATCCTCCTGTATATGCACATGCATTATTTTTATCAAGTTATAATAAAACACAAAAAAACCTACCCTGAGATGTCAAAGGGGCCCAGAAGCATCGGAGAAAGCCACTCTGCTGCTTCCTTAGCCACATGCTCCAACTTCTGCCTCCTACCATCCTCACACAGCCACACTTCGACACAGTTGGTGTCATAGGGATTGCCAGGGTCCCTGACGAATCTGACTTTGCTCCCCTGCCTAGCGCCTACCTCTGCCAAGTCATAAAACTTTACCCCCCGGCAGTGACAGGTAAAGAACGCCAACAGCACACGGTTAGTCGCCATTGTTAATAACGATACACGTGACCTCGTCACGTTTAGTATTATTCCGCGTGACAAGCCCTACGTCACAAAACAGCAAGATGGCCGTCGAAAAGTCTCGTTCGCGCTCACAAGGCTGCGTTTCTCGGATTTGGCCGCGGAGAAGTGTTCCCTGTCACTAGTTGCTGAAAATATAAAGACTTTGTGTTCGATAACTGAAAGTTCAGACCTTAACTCGTATGTTTGCACGCATACCATGCTAAACGCTTGGAGGGCTCAAAAATGGCTACTTTGGCCCTGCTCTCTGAAAGTGCTGACAGTTAAGAATACTTTGTGCAGTTCAAGGGACCTTACCTGGGTGAGATTCCAATGGCAGTAGTTTGGGACCTTAAATTGCAATGCTTGACAAATCCCATGCTAAAAGTCACTTTTTGACCTAGGGTTGTTTCCCTGCCATGTACTGTCACATGACTGTCACATGATGCCCTTGCACCTACCCGTCTTACTCAGTTTTTCCTGGAGATCATGAAAATGTGTTTGTATTTCTTGTGTCATGTTCACTTTTAAAAATATGAGCCTGTAAAGTCAAAAAAAGCACTTTTTGCTCTCTTTGCTGGTTCCACTGTACATTCAGTGTTCATGAGCCCCCACTACTAAACATACCCAATTTGTGGAGCTTTGTTTTGGACCCCAGAGGATTAACAACCTCCAGCTCATCATAGTAGAAGAGCACTTGAAGCGCTTTTGAATGGAGGGAAAAAAGAGGATGTGCAGCAAAAGCTTTCCCATCACAGAAGTCTTCCATGAGACCAGAACTAGTCTTGTGACCACTTTCCACCTGTATAACAAAAAGCTTTGTTGCTATGGTTTGTTCAGCTGTAATGATTAGATACTGTATTGACCTATATTGGTGTTAATCGCAGTGGAATATACATCACAATGATTTGTCAACTCATTTATATACCTCTGACAGAACGGCTTCATTCTTCAAGAGGCCCTGAAGTGTTTCCAACACTGGAATGTAGATCACATGATCTTCTTTGGAGGCACACCTTCGCTTTGCACCTCGACCCTTCCACACGTGCCGTTCTCCAAGTAGAACACGAACCGGTTCCTTATAGACAAAAATAAGTATACCGGGTACATGAACTGTGTAGTGGTCATAACATAAATCAGATGCACGTATGTCTTGCAAATACAATATGTACCCACACCTATGGTGCAAGCACTTACGATGAAGTTGAAGTGGGTCTTGTAGTACTTCAGCTGTTGATGTTGTGTTTCAAGGCCCAAAAATGGACGTGCATTTGCTCCATCTTCACTGAAGAGACCATCTAGCCCTGGCAACAACGTAACACCAGCTTCAGTAAGCTTACTACACACTTGTGTATGCAGAATATCTAATCGTTGCTGAAGCAGGCTTGTAACTCCCTCGACTACGCTTTGCACAGCTGCTTGAGTAAGCTTATGCTTCTCCTTGAGTCCGAGCAGAAACAAAGCGGTCGATTTTTGTAGCACCTCTTGGCTACAAGCTTCTTCCTCTTCACCAACACCAAGACCGCAGTCACTCTCACTACTTTGATCGTCCATTGTGTCTTCCCCTGGACATGTGTCTAGACCAGGGGCAACATTGTTAGGGTCTTGCTGGTACCGATGCATAGCTGACACATGACCCTGAAATGTCAGAAAGTTACTAAAGCTTCTCTGGCAGCCACTAATGCCGCAAGTTACTCTAAAGCCTGCCTGGTGGGCATGAAACAGCTTTAAATGCTTTAGAAAGCCAGTCAAATCAAAATGAAGATGAGCTGTCCTTTCATGGGGGCACAGAGGGCACACCAACTGTGCATTCAAGGATGCCATTGACCTAAAGGAAAAATCAGTTAACGTTCACAGAATCAAATACAAGTGGAAAGTATGTACATCGTAGCCACATAAAACATACCTCAAGCTAACTGTTGAATGTGCTTCACATCAAACAACTCATTTAAGCTGATCAAGCCAGAAATAAGCGAGAGTTTGGATACTTTCAGTTGGTAGCGCAGCTTTCTCATTGTCCATTTAATATGGTATGGATAAGGAGCAGAGCCAGTGTGCAATAGTTTAAGCTTTGTTGTTTGTGTAAGCCTAAAATTCACATTGTATGTACTACTGGACACATTACTGCAGACTTCAGCACTCAACAAGAGCAAAGGCTTTCCTCCAGAGTCACGGGAGACTGTGTATGCACAGTCCTTCACTGAATTAGTCCTATGAATTTTCTCAACTACTACTTTTCGCCTTCTGTGCTTGATCCTTCTTCCAGTCACGGACAATTCCATTGCTGCTTCTCTGGGCATCGCGTGTATAATTTCAAGTGTTACAACTCAGGCTGGTTGCACATGCAAGGAACTGATTGACTGATCTAATAAAATGACGTATCTCTCCCCCCTCCCCCCTCCCCCCAACTACCACTTAACTCACCGACACCGTTCACAATAGGGTTGTTGATCACGATTCTTCGCACGACGGCCACAGGCACAGCTGTCAGATCAGCTAGCTCGCACCAACTCGATTACGTAATACGAACGTCACTGCTCACGTGCGCTTACCCAGGTGCCAACTTTGATAAATTATGCCCGGTACCCTTATAAGTGTGAAATCTTTTGTCAGGACAAACGAGAAGGAGCTGCGTAACTGCGATCTGCGACGAACCATGGCACGAATTGAGGAGATGGGAATCGACGAGTTCTGCGATTATCTACTGGAGGAGAAGGGATTTCATTCGGACGTCGTGACCAGTTTCAGTCGCAACAGGATATCTGGTGCAACCTTTCTAGGGCTCAGCGAAGATGACCTGAAGGATCTGGTGCCGGTGATTGGAGACCGAGTGAACGTCCGTAAACTTCTCGTGGAAGCGAAAGAGGTACAGTCTTCTACTTGTTTGTGGATTTGTGAGACTTATATTTAAAGTTCATGCACCAAGAGTGTTTGATACCATGCTACGTGTGAAGACGCTTGTGTTTGCTTCTGTAGGCTACAAGTGACTGTGGAACAAACAAAGAGGGACAAACCTGCAGTCAAAGGCAGAATAACAAGTCACCACTGACTGCAAAGGTATTTTTAACCTAAGAATGACACCATGTTTCATAGTTTAGTCCTTCAACAATAAGTGCGTTCATTTATACTTTAGTGGGGAGTGTGGTAATATATGGACTGCACAGAAATGATTATGTAATCTTTGTACTCCCTCAGGACTGCAATGTACTGACAACATCAGGCACACCAGGCAGTCAACTGTCTGACTGGCTTCAATCATTCAAGATCCCGGAACGTGACAGCTTCTCTGGGAGTGTTCAGCGGGCTATCGACACAGGTGTGGTGTCGTCGAAAGCAAGGCGTGAGATTGTGCAGATGTTACGTACCCTTATCTCGATGCATACACTCTACCCGGTGTCTGAGCAGTACATCGCTGTTTCACAGAAGCTTGTGACCAAGTATCCCAACCTTCGTGACCCAATTGGAACAAACGGCTTTGTAAGTGTCCCAAGTGATAGTCTTTTTCCGTGTTCTCTGTACCTCTCATAGCAATATCAACTGAGCAAGTACCGTATCGCTCCAAATTTTCGTGGCACAATATTTGCGTGAATTTCGTGATTAACCTCGAGATCACGAAAATTTTATTCACGAAAACCGAAACTGCTCAAGCTGTAATATATTTTAGGCCTGGAGCCTCTCTTTGTCAGCTAATCTTTGTCCGATGTTGGTAGCTTTTCAAAAACCAGAGATACAGTTGGCAGTCGTTCACTCATTGCTGAAGCTCCACCCACCTAATTATTGCGCAGCGGTCGGAACCACCTTGGGTACTAATATTCATGGGGTATTTATGTTGTCTGCAGGGCTCTTGGAGGATGTCTCTAAGAAACGCGTTCAAGAATTTCAGAAGGGATCATCCTACTGACGAAAACGGAGACCCCATCGTTCGTCGCACTACTGCTGCCAGCAAAAATCTCGAGCCACCATCTAAGCGGATGCGGACCTCCATAGGTGATGACAGGGAAGAGCTCAACGATGAGCTCAACGATGAGGAATATGAGGCAGCAGTTAAAGAGTTGCAGACAGAATACAGGAAGGGGCGTAAACGGGGTAGGAACCAGGCACTTCTAAAGCAGCTCATGGAGAGGACAAGGAGAGGAAGACGCAGATGGATTGAAAATGAGAGACCTCTTGTTTCAGAAGTCATTGGGAGATTTCCCTGCTTAGAAACAAGCAGAATGGTAAGTACTCTTCCATATCTGTGTTTATGCATTAATGGGTGGGAGTTAGAACAGTCCAGGTAGGGTACGTGTTGCACAAAGATGACACAGTAAAGAGTATTGTCGCTTTTGTCCTTACATCATACTCAATTACTCAATGCTTTTAATGTGCATTATGTGACTATCACCTGACAGATTTTTTATACACCTGAATGGCTAAAGGTCTAATAATCAGATTTTAAAATTAACCACATACACCTTGCAATTTGTGATTTGGTGTGCTGTAATTGGAATGTTGAGCATCGTTTACAGAGGGTTATCGTGTGTGCTAACAACATACAATTAATCTTCCATCATTACAGTTGCGCCGAGAATTCAGGTCTGTGGCATCGCTTGACACAACGGCTGGCTCACTGATGGACTCATGGCCTGAGTGGAGGGACAAGCTGATCCAGTTTTCGAAGTTGGAGTCGGCCACTCGACCTGTCCTAAAGAAGCTGCTGGGTGACTTAGAGAGTAAAGACGGTGTTGCTTGTCCAGATGGTGAGTGCTTTAACACATTTGCTTTCTATGTTGAGAAATCGAAGTTTTAACAGTCTTTGAACTAGACCTAGCTAACTTGGGGTGCTTACTGGCCCTAGTATTATGGCTGTGTTGTGTGACTGGAAAGCTTACTATTCTCCATAAGTCTAATTTCATTACATTGGGAGAACTTGCCACCCATAATTTTTGCTTGACAACAATAGTGCATGACATCACTCACCTAGCCTCATTCCAAGGCCCACGTGGGAGGAGGAAAGTAGCCTGTTATCTACTGCTTGTGCACATGTGACCATTCCCAGAAAACCTGGGAATCTATGTATGTTTGAAAATTGTCAGTAAAGTTGGAATTACCAGCAGTTGGATACGATTTGATGCATATAAAGATGCTTTCTAGTTAGTTGCACATGCACAAGCAGTGGATGGATACCAGGCCACTTTCCTCTTCCCATGTGGCATTGGAACAAGGCAACTTTTCCACACTGTAAGCTGGACAGAGGCCTGGGAACATTCAAACTACACTTATGTTCAGTTATGTGAGATTATTAATTGTGTGTATGTCTTCCAACACAGACCACTGTGATGCCACCTGTCTGGATCTGCTCTCAAAGCTATTGTACCCACGAGGGCTTGGCAAGAAAGCAGTTTTCATCAAGCATTTTGAGGTATGAGTTATAACAACTCACTCACGGTCATGATAGCCTTGTTTCCAGGCCTTCGTCCCCTCCAGTATTTAATTGCTTCCAGTGTAACTGGGAAAGGCCAGGAGATCTTGTCATGTATGGTGATGTCATGTTGTATCAGGTAGACAGGCATGTAATTCGTGTTGATCAGTCCCGATTATACTTATGTTCCGACCTCCAGTCCTTGGATGGACAGTACAATGAAAGGCCTCAAGGTTTTTTGTCAGGTACTGCCCTCTGCATGTGCATCTACTTTCTGTCCACCTGACATTACATGACATCACTGCATATCAGCACTCCCCTCCCCCCTCTATAATTGCATATTGGGAGCGATCCAATACTGGAGGCAGCAAAAGCCTGGAAATGAGGCTACCCATAATGATGGCAACAAAGAATTAGCCCATTTTTTAAGTTGAAATTCACGCCAAGCTGCTTTTTTCCCTTGAGTGAATATATACTGCTTGCTTGTGGTTATATTGAGTGGAGGTAAAATTTAATAGTGCAGCTACAAGAGACGATGTCTACGGATGGAACAACTTGTTGGCTGCATGGATAGCCTTTTTCACAAGCCTCCACCCAGCTTCCCAGAGAGCCTGGTCCATTAAATTCATGTTGGGTGTGTTATGCAGTACCCATGTTCCTTCTTTTCTGTACTGCAAGTGACGATAAGCTCGGTAAGGGAGTCTGGGAACAAGGATGCTACATAGATTGCATACATGTGATTTACATAGTAAGTGGCGCTTATCATTATTACTCTTTACCTTTGTTTAGACATGTGACATAGACCTGGACACAGAAGTCAGCAAGATAGAGCAGTCGGCTCCATTTCTTGTATGGACTGGAACAGCAGGAGACGAAAACGCACAGTTCTATGTTTGCTGTGAGCAGTCCGTCCTAACTGAATCCAAGACTGTGAGGGATGCCGTCATTGATCTGATGGCAACCTACTATGTATTCGACATAGCCTATCCAAAGACAGTCTGTGCAATGATGCTTTTTTTTCAACATACTGTTTTTAAGCTTCAGGACAATCAAGTGGTTCCTGCAACAACTTCTAAACTTGTTAGTAATTTAAGTAAACTAAGCTAGTTGTAGTACTCAACCTTCGATCTTGTATAATTTATATAGATAGGCTTTGTTAGTAATTGTTTAAGATTTTTATATTTTGTCTTTTCAGTGTTCAGTGTAAGCATTTTATATCAACATTTGATATAGGTTAAAGATTGTCAAAAGAATGCACGCAGTACCATTTTGTGGGTGTGGCATTACCCATGTAGGGGTGTAATAGTAGCGCTATATGGGTGTGACAGTACCTCTGGATGGGTGCAACATTTACACACGCATGGGTGTTTGAATACACCCCAAGGGGAGCTTGGGGTTAGTGGCAGTTAGAACACCCTTAAAGGTGTGGACAAGACACCCCATTTTTATCAGTGTGCCTGTTTATGTGCGAGAAAGACCTGATAACGCCGTTTAAACCTCCGAGGAGATGCTTTGAAGCACGTGTAGGCCTGTTTAAGTGCCATAGACGATCGAGAAAGCAGTTTTCAACACTGTTGAAGTCCTGTGATGCTCGTGCATGCCTGTTTATGTGCGAGAAAGACATGATAACGCCGTTTTAACCTACGAGGAGATGTTTTGAAGCACGTGTAGGCCTGTTTAAGTGCCAGGGACGGTCGAGAAAGCAGTTTTTACGACAGTGGAGGTTCTGTGAGTCTCATGCAAGCCTGTTTATGTGCGGAAAAGACATGATAACGCCGATTTAACCTCCGATATGGTACTGTGTAGCACGTACAGGCCTGTTTAAGTGGCAGAGAAGATCGAGAAAGCAGTTTTTACCGTTGTAGAAGCCCTGTGAGTTTGGTGCAAGCTTGTTTATGTGCGGGAAAGGCCTGATAACGCCGTTTTAACCTCAGAGGAGGTGCTGTGAAGCACGTACAGGCTGCTTTAAGTGGCAGAGAAGATCGAGAAAGCAGTTTTCACGACTGTGGAGGCCCTGTGAGGTTAGTGCAAGCCTGTTTGTGTGCGGAAAAGACCTGATAACGCCGATTTTAACCTCCGAGGTCGTGCTATGAAACACGTGTAGGCCTCTTTAGGACCCATAGGCGATCGAGAAAGCAGTTTTCACCACTGTTGAAGCCCTGTGATTCTCGTGCAAGCCTGTTTATGTGCGAGAAAGACTTGATAACGCCGTTTTAACCTCCGAGGGGGTACTGTGCAGCATGTACAGGTAGGTTCAAGTGCCAGGGACGATCGAGAAAGCAGTTTTCACCACTGTGGAAGCCCTGTGAGGTTAGTGCAAGCCTGTTTATGTGCGGAAAAGAGCTGATAACGCCATTTTAACATCCGAAGGCGTGCTATGAAGCACGTGTAGGCCTGTTTAAGAGCCATAGACAATCGAGAAAGCAGTTTTCACCTCTGTTGAAGTCCTGTGATGCTCGTGCATGCCTGTTTATGTGCGAGAAAGACCTGATAACGACGATTTAACCTCCGATGGGGTACTGTGAAGCACGTACAGGCCAGTTAAAGTGGCAGAAAAGATCGAGAAAGCAGTTATTACCGCTGTGAAATCCCTGTGAGTTTGGTGCATGCTTGTTTATGTGTGGGAAAGGCCTGATACCACCGTTTTAACCTCGGAGGGGGTGCTGTTAAGCACATGGACGCCTGATTAAGTTCAAGGGACGATCGAGAAAGCAGTTTACACTGTTGTGGATGCCCTGTGATATTCCGAGGGCGTGCTATGAAGCACGTGTAGGCCTGTTTAAGTGCCAGGGACGGTCGAGAAAGCAGTTTTTACCACTGTGGAGGTCCTGTGAGGCTCATGTAAGCCTGTTTATGTGCGGAAAAGACATGATAACGGCGTTTGAACATCCGATTGGGCACTGTGAAGCACGTACAGGCTTGTTTAAGTGGAAGAGAAGATCGAGAAAGCAGTTTTTACCTCTGTGGAAGCCCTGTGAGGTTGGTGTAAGCTTGTTTATGTGCTGAAAAGACCTGATAACGCCGTTTTATCGTTTGAGTAGGTGCTGTGAAGCACGTGTAGGCCTGTTTAAGAACCATAGACGATCGAGAACGCAGTTTTCACCACTGTTGAAGTCCTGTGAGGCTCATGTAAGCCTGTTTATGTGCGGAAAAGACATGATAACGCCGTTTTAACCTCCGATGGGGTACTGTGAAGTACGTAGAGGCCTGTTTAAGTGGCAGAGAAGATCGTGAAAGCAGTTTTTACCTCTGTGGAAGCCCTGTGAGGTTGGTGCAAGCTTGTTTATGTGCTGAAAAGACATGAAAACGCCGTTTTAACCTCCGAGGAGGTGCTGTGAAGCACGTACGGGCTTGTTTAAGTGCCAGGGACGGTCGAGAAAGCAGTTTTCTCCACTGTGGTGGTCCTGTGAGGCTCATGTAAGCCTGTTTATGTGCGGAAAAGACATGATAACGCCGTTTTAACCTCCGATGGGGTACTGTGAAGTACGTACAAGCCTGTTTAAGTGGCAGAGAAGGTCGAGAAAGCAGTTTTGACCGCAGTGGAAGCCCTGTGAGTTTGGTGCAAGCTTGTTTATGTGCGGGAAAAGCCTGATACCACCGTTTTAACCTCGGAGGAGGTGCTGTGAAGCACATGGACGCCTGATTAAGTGCCAGGGACGATCGAGAAAGCAGTTTGCACTGTTGTGGATGCCCTGTGATGTTGGTGCAAGTCTGTTTCTGTGCGGAAAAGACCTGATAACGCCGTTTTAACCTCCGAGGGCGTGCTATGAAGCACGTGTACGCCTGTTTAAGTGCCAGGGACGGTCGAGAAAGCAGTTTTTACCACTGTGGAGGTCCTGTGAGGCTCATGTAAGCCTGATTATGTGCGGAAAGACATGATAACGCCGTTTTAACCTCCGATGGGGTACTCTGAAGCACGTACAGGCCTGTTTAAGTGTCACAGAAAATCGAGAGAGCAGTTTGTACCTCTGTGGAAGCCCTGTGAGTTTGGTGCAAGCTTGTTTATGTGCTGAAAAGACACGAATTAACCTCCGAGGGCGTGCTATGAAGCACGTGTAGGCCTGTTTCAGAGCCGTAGACGATCGAGAAAGAAGTTTTCACCACTGTTGAAGTCCTGTGATGCTCGTGCATGCCTGCAAATGTGCGAGAAAGACAAGATAACGCCGTTTTAACCACCGAGGAGATGCTATGAAGCACGTGTAAGCCTGTGTAAGTGCCAGGGACGGTCGAGAAAGCAGTTTTTACCACTGTGGAGGTCCTGTGAGGCTCATGTAAGCCTGTTTATGTGTGGAAAGACATGATAACGCCGTTTTAACCTCCGATTGGGTACTGTGAAGCACATACAGGCCTGTTTAAGTGGAAGAGGAGATCGAGAAAGCAGCTTTTACCTCTGTGGAAGCCCTGTGAGGTTGGTGTAAGCTTGTTTATGTGCTAAAAAGACCTGATAACGCCGTTGTATCGTTTAAGTAGGTGCTGTGAAGCACGTGTAGGCCTGTTTAAGAGCCATAGACGATCGAGAAAGCAGTTTTCACCACTGTTGAAGTCCTGTGATGCTTGTGCATGCCTGTTTATCTGTGAGAATGACCTGATAACGCCGTTTTAACCTCCGAGGTGATGCTTTGAAGCACGTGTAGGCCTGTTTAAGTGCCAGGGACGGTCGAGAAAGCAGTTTTCTCAACTGTGGTGGTCCTGTGAGGCTCATGTAAGCCTGTTTATGTGCGGAAAAGACATGATAACGCCGTTTTAACCTCCGATGGGGTACTGTGAAGTACGTACAGTCCTGTTTAAGTGGCAGAGAAGATCGTGAAAGCAGTTTTTACCTCTGTGGAAGCCCTGTGAGTTGGTGCAAGCTTGTTTATGTGCTGAAAAGACATGATAACACCTTTTTAACCTCCGAGGAGGTGATGTGAAGCACGTACGGGCTTGTTTAAGTGCCAGGGACGGTCGAGAAAGCAGTTTTCTCCACTGTGGTGGTCCTGTGATGCTCATGTAAGCCTGTTTATGTGCGGAAAAGCCATGATAACGCCGTTTTAACCTCCGATGGGGTACTGTGAAGTACGTACAAGCCTTTTTAAGTGGCAGAGAAGGTCGAGAAAGCAGTTTTGACCGCTGTGGAAGCCCTGTGAGTTTGGTTCAAGCTTGTTTATGTGCGGGAAAAGCCTGATACCACCGTTTTAACCTCGGAGGGGGTGCTGTGAAGCACATGGACGCCTGATTAAGTGCCAGGGACGACCCAGAAGGCAGTTTGCACTGTTGTGGATGCCCTGTGATGTTGGTGCAAGTCTGTTTATGTGCGGAAAAGACCTGATAACGCCGTTTTAACCTCCGAGGGCGTGCTATTAAGCACGTGTAGGCCTGTTTAAGTGCCAGGGACGGTCGAGAAAGCTGTTTTTACCACTGTGGAGGTCCTGTGAGGCTCATGTAAGCCTGATTATGTGCGGAAAGACATGATAACGCCGTTTTAACCTCCCACGGGGAACTCTGAAGCACGCACAGGCCTGTTTAAGGTTCACAGAAAATCGAGAAAGCAGTTTTTACCTCTGTGGAAGCCCTGTGAGGTTGGTGCAAGCTTCTTTATGTGCTGCAAAGACCTGATAACGCCGTTTTAACCTCCGAGGGCGTGCTATGAAGCACGTGTAGGCCTGTTTAAGTGCCAGGGACGATCGAGAAAGAAGTTTTCACCACTGTTGAAGTCCTGGGATGCTCGTTTATGCCTGCATATGTGCGAGAAAGACCAGATAACGCCGTTTTAACCTCCGAGGAGATGCTATGAAGCACGTATAGGCCTGTTTAAGTGCCAGGGACGGTTGAGAAAGCAGTTTTCTCCACTGTGGTGATCCTGTGAGGCTCATGTAAGCCTGTTTATGTGCGGAAAAGACATGATAACGCCGATTTAACCTCCGATTGGGTACTGTGAATTACGTACAGGCCTGTTTAAGTGGCAGAGAAGATCGAGAGAGCAGTTTTCTTCTCTGTGGAAGCCCTGTGAGGTTGGTGCAAGCTTGTTTGTGCTGAAAAGACATGATAACGCCGTTTCAAACTCCGAGGAGGTGCTGTGAAGCACGTACAGTCTGCTTTAAGTGGCAGAGAAGATCGAGAAAGCAGTTTTCACGACTGTGGAGGCCATGTGAGGTTAGTGCAAGCCTGTTTGTGTGCGGAAAAGACCTGATAACGCCGATTTTAACCTCCGAGGTCGTGCTATGGACAACGTGTAAGCCTGTTTAGGACCCTTAGGCGATCGAGAAAGCAGTTTTCACCTCTGTTGAAGCCCTGTGATGCTCGTGCAAGCCTGTTTATGTGCGAGAAAGACCTGATAACGTCGTTTTAACCTCCGAGGGGGTACTGTGAAGCATGTGCAGGTAGGTTTATGTGCCAGGGATGATCGAGAAAGCAGTTTTCACCACTGTGGAAGCCCTGTGAGGTTAGTGCAAGCCTGTTTATGTGCGGAAAAGAGCTAATAACGCCGTTTTAACCTCCGAGGGCGTTCTATGAAGCACGTGTAAGCCTCTTTAAGAGCCATGGACGATCGAGAAAGCAGTTTTCACCTCTGTTGAAGTCCTGTGATACTCGTGCATGCCTGTTTATGTGCGAGAAAGACCTGATAACGCCGTTTTAACCTCCGAGGAGATGCTTTGAAGCACGTGTAGGCCTGTTTAAGTGCCATAGACGATCGAGAAAGCAGTTTTCACCACTGTTGAAGTCCTGTGATGCACGTGCATGCCTGTTTATGTGCGAGAAAGACCTTATAACGCCGTTTTAACCTCCGAGGAGATGCTTTGAAGCACGTGTAGGCCTGTTTAAGTGCCAGGGACGGTCGATAAAGCAGTTTTTACCATTGTGGAGGTCCTTTGAGGCTCATGCAAGCCTCTTTATGTGCGGAAAGGACATGATAACGCCGTTTTAACCTCCGATGGGGTACTGTGAAGCACGTACGGGCCTGTTTAAGTGTCAGACAAGATCGAGAAAGCAGTTTTTACCGCTGTGGAAGCCCTGTGAGTTTGGTGCAAGCTTGTTTATGTGCGGGAAAGTCCTGATACCACCGTTTTAACCTCGGAGGGGGTGCTGTTAAGCACATGGACGCCTGATTAAGTGCCACGGATGATCGAGAAAGCAGTTCGCACTGTTGTGGATCCCCTGTGATGTTGGTGCAAGTCTGTTTATGTGCGGAAAAGATCTGATAACGCCGTTTTAACCTCCGAGGGCGTGCTATGAAGCACGTGTAGGCCTGTTTAAGTGCCAGGGACGGTCGAGAAAGTAGTTTTTACCACTGTGGAGGTCCTGTGAGGCTCATGTAAGCCTCATTATTTGCGGAAAGACATGATAACGCCGTTTTAACCTCCGATGGGATTCTCTAAAACACGTACAGGCCTGTTTAAGTGTCAAAAAATCGAGAAAGCAGTTTTTACCTCTGTGTAAGCCCTGTGAGGTTGGTGCAAGCTTGTTTATGTGCTGAAAAGATCTGATAACTCCGTTTTAACCTCCGAGGGCGTGCTATGAAGCACGTGTAGGCCTGTTTAAGAGCCGTACAAGATCGAGAAAGAAGTTTTCACCACTGTTGAAGTCCTGTGATGCTCGTGAATCCCTGCATATGTGCGGGAAAGACCAGATAACGCCGTTTTAACCTCCGAGGAGATGCCATAAAGCATGTGTAGGCCTGTTTAAGTGCCAGGGACGGTCGAGAAAGCAGTTTATACTACTGTGGAGGTGCTGTGAGGCTCATGTAAGCCTGTTTATGTGCGGAAAAGACATGATAACGCCGATTTAACCTCCGATGGGGTACTGTGAAGCACGTACAAGCCTGTTTAAGTGGCAGAGAAGGTCGAGAAAGCAGTTTTGATCGCTGTGGAAGCCCTGTGAGTTTGGTGCAAGCTTGTTTATGAGCGGGAAAGGCCTGATAGCACCGTTTTAACCACGGAGGGGGTGCTGTGAAGCACGTGTAGGCCTGTATAAGTGCCAGGGACGGTCGAGAAAGCAGTTTTTACCACTGTGGAGGACCTGTGAGGCTCATGTACGCCTGTTTATGTGCGGAAAGACATGATAACGCCGTTTTCACCTCCGATGGGGTACTGTGAAGCACGTACAAGCCTGTTTAAGTGGCAGAGAAGATCGAGAAAGCAGTTTTTACCGTTGTGGAAGCCCTGTGAGTTTGGTGCAAGCTTGTTTATGAGCGGGAAAGGCCTGATACCACCGTTTTAACCTCGGAGGGGGTGCTGTGAAGCACATGGACGCCTGATTAAGTGCCAGGGACGATCCAGAAAGCAGTTTGCACTGTTGTGGATGCCCTGTGATGTTGGTGCAAGTCTGTTTATGTGCGGAAAAGACCTGATAACGCCGTTTTAACCTCCGAGGGCGTGCTATTAAGCACGTGTAGGCCTGTTTAAGTGCCAGGGACGGTCGAGAAAGCAGTTTTTGCCACTGTGGAGGTCCTGTGAGGCTCATGTAAGCCTGATTATGTGCGGAAAGACATGATAACGCCGTTTTAACCTCCCACGGGGAACTCTGAAGCACGCACAGGCCTGTTTAAGGTTCACAGAAAATCGAGAAAGCAGTTTTTACCTCTGTGGAAGCCCTGTTAGGTTGGTGCAAGCTTCTTTATGTGCTGCAAAGACCTGATAACGCCGTTTTAACCTCCGAGGGCGTGCTGTGAAGCACGTGTAGGCCTGTTTAAGTGCCAGGGACGATCGAGAAAGAAGTTTTCACCACTGTTGAAGTCCTGGGATGCTCGTTTATGCCTACATATGTGCGAGAAAGACCAGATAACGCCGTTTTAACCTCCGAGGAGATGCTATGAAACACGTGTAGGCCTGTTTAAGTGCCAGGGACGGTCGAGAAAGCAGTTTTCTCCACTGTGGTGATCCTGTGAGGCTCATGTAAGCCTGTTTATGTGCGGAAAAGACATGATAACGCCGATTTAACCTCCGATTGGGTACTGTGAATTACGTACAGGCCTGTTTAAGTGGCAGAGAAGATCGAGAAAGCAGTTTTCTCCTCTGTGGAAGCCCTGTGAGGTTTGTGCAAGTTTGTTTGTGCTGAAAAGACATGATAACGCCGTTTCAAGCTCCGAGGAGGTGCTGTGAAGCACGTACAGTCTGCTTTAAGTGGCAGAGAAGATCGAGAAAGCAGTTTTCACGACTGTGGAGGCCATGTGAGGTTAGTGCAAGCCTGTTTGTGTGCGGAAAAGACCTGATAACGCCGATTTTTACCTTCGAGGTCGTGCTATGGACAACGTGTAAGCCTGTTTAGGACCCTTAGGCCATCGAGAAAGCAGTTTTCACCTCTGTTGAAGCCCTGTGATGCTCGTGCAAGCCTGTTTATGTGCGAGAAAGACCTGATAACGTCGTTTTAACCTCCGAGGGGGTACTGTGAAGCATGTGCAGGTAGGTTTATGTGCCAGGGATGATCGAGAAAGCAGTTTTCACCACTGTGGAAGCCCTGTGAGTTTAGTGCAAGCCTGTTTATGTGCGGAAAAGAGCTAATAACGCCGTTTTAACCTCCGAGGGCGTTCTATGAAGCACGTGTAAGCCTCTTTAAGAGCCATGGACGATCGAGAAAGCAGTTTTCACCTCTGTTGAAGTCCTGTGATACTCGTGCATGCCTGTTTATGTGCGAGAAAGACCTGATAACGCCGTTTTAACCTCCGAGGAGATGCTTTGAAGCACGTGTAGGCCTGTTTAAGTGCCATAGACGATCGAGAAAGCAGTTTTCACCACTGTTGAAGTCCTGTGATGCACGTGCATGCCTGTTTATGTGCGAGAAAGACCTTATAACGCCGTTTTAACCTCCGAGGAGATGCTTTGAAGCACGTGTAGGCCTGTTTAAGTGCCAGGGACGGTCGGTAAAGCAGTTTTTACCATTGTGGAGGTCCTTTGAGGCTCATGCAAGCCTCTTTATGTGCGGAAAGGACATGATAACGCCGTTTTAACCTCCGATGGGGTACTGTGAAGCACGTACAGGCCTGTTTAAGTGTCAGACAAGATCGAGAAAGCAGTTTTTACCGCTGTGGAAGCCCTGTGAGTTTGGTGCAAGCTTGTTTATGTGCGGGAAAGTCCTGATACCACCGTTTTAACCTCGGAGGGGGTGCTGTTAAGCACATGGACGCCTGATTAAGTGCCACGGATGATCGAGAAAGCAGTTTGCACTGTTGTGGATCCCCTGTGATATTGGTGCAAGTCTGTTTATGTGCGGAAAAGATCTAATAACGCCGTTTTATCCTCCGAGGGCGTGCTATGAAGCACGTGTAGGCCTGTTTAAGTGCCAGGGACGGTCGAGAAAGTAGTTTTTACCACTGTGGAGGTCCTGTGAGGCTCATGTAAGCCTCATTATTTGCGGAAAGACATGATAACGCCGTTTTAACCTCCGATGGGGTACTCTAAAACACGTACAGGCCTGTTTAATTGTCACAAAAAATCGAGAAAGCAGTTTTTACCTCTGTGTAAGCCCTGTGAGGTTGGTGCAAGCTTGTTTATGTGCTGAAAAGACCTGATAACGCCGTTTTAACCTCTGAGGGCGTGCCATGAAGCACGTGTAGGCCTGTTTAAGAGCCGTACAAGATCGAGAAAGAAGTTTTCACCACTGTTGAAGTCCTGTGATGCTCGTGAATCCCTGCATATGTGCGGGAAAGACCAGATAACGCCGTTTTAACCTCCGAGGAGATGCTATAAAGCATGTGTAGGCCTGTTTAAGTGCCAGGGACGGTCGAGAAAGCAGTTTATACTACTGTGGAGGTGCTGTGAGGCTCATGTAAGCCTGTTTATGTGCGGAAAAGACATGATAACGCCGATTTAACCTCCGATGGGGTACTGTGAAGCACGTACAAGCCTGTTTAAGTGGCAGAGAAGGTCGAGAAAGCAGTTTTGATCGCTGTGGAAGCCCTGTGAGTTTGGTGCAAGCTTGTTTATGAGCGGGAAAGGCCTGATAGCACCGTTTTAACCACGGAGGGGGTGCTGTGAAGCACGTGTAGGCCTGTATAAGTGCAAGGGACGGTCGAGAAAGCAGTTTTTACCACTGTGGAGGACCTGTGAGGCTCATGTACGCCTGTTTATGTGCGGAAAGACATGATAACGCCGTTCTAACCTCTGATGGGGTACTGTGAAGCACGTACAGGTCTGTTTGAGTAGACAGAAAATCGAGAAAGCAGTTTTTACCTCTGTGGAAGCCCTGTGAGTTTGGTGCAAGCTTGTTTATGTGCTGAAAAGACCTTGATAAGGACGTTTTAACCTCCGAGGGCGTGCTATGAAGCTCGTGTAGGCCTGTTTAAGAGCCGCAGACGGTCGAGAAAGACGTTTTCACCACTGTTGGAGTCCTGTGATGCTCGTGCATGCCTGTTTATGTGAGAGAAAGACCTGATAATGCCGTTTTAACCTCCGAGGAGATGCTTCGAAGCACGTGTAGGCCTGTTTAAGTGCCAGGGACGGTCGCGAAAGCAGTTTTTCCCACTGTGGAGGTCCTGTGAGGCTCATGTAAGCCTGTTTATGTACGGAAAAGACATGATAACGCCGTTTTAACCTCCGATGGGGTACTGTGAAGCACGTAGAAGCCTGTTTAAGCGGCAGAGAAGAACGAGAAAGCAGTTTTTACCGCGGTTGAAGCCCTGTGAGTTTGGTGCAAGCTTGTTTATGTGCGGTAAAGTCCTGATACCACCCATTTTAACCTCGGAGGGGGTGCTGTGAAGCACATGGACGCCTGATTAAGTGCCAGGGACCATCGAGAATGCAGTTTGCACTGTTGTGGATGCCCTGTGATGTTGGTGCAAGTCTGTTTATGTGCGGTAAAGACCTGATAACGCCGTTTTAACCTCCGAGGGCGTGCTATGAAGCACGTGTAGGTCTGTTTAAGTGCAAGGGACGGTCGAGAAAGCAGTTTTTACCACTGTTGAGGTCCTGTGAGGCTCATGTAAGCCTGATTATGTGCGGAAAGACATGATAACGACGTTTTAACCTCCGGTGGGGTACTGTGAAGCACGTACTGGCCTGTTTAAGTGTCACAGAAAATCGAGAAAGCAGTTTTTACCTCTGTGGAAGCCCTGTGAGGTTGGTGCAAGCTTGTTTATGTGCTGAAAAGACCTGATAACGCCGTTTTAACAACCGAGGGCGTGCTATGAAGCACGTGTAGGCCTGTTTTAGAGCCGTAGACGATCGAGAAAGAAGTTTTCACCACTGTTGAAGTCCTGTGGTGCTCGTACATGCCTGCATATGTGCGAGAAAGATCAAATAATGCCGTTTTAACCTCCGAGGAGATGCTATGAAGCACGTGTAGGCCTGTTTAAGAGCCAGGGACGGTCGAGAAAGCAGTTTATACCACTGTGGAGGTGCTGTGAGGCTCATGTAAGCCTGTTTATGTGCGGAAAAGACATGATATCCCCGATTTAACCTCCAATGGGGTACTGTGAAGCACGTACAGGCATGTTTAAGTGGCAGAGAAGATCGAAAAAGCAGTTTTTACCGCTGTGGAAGCCCTGTGAGTTTGGTGCAAGCTTGTTTATGTGCGGGGAACGCCTGATACCACATTTTTAACCTCGGAGAGGGTGCTGTGAAGCATATAGACGCCTGATTAAGTGCCAGGGACGATCGAGAAAGCAGTTTGCACTGTTGTGGATGCCCTGTGATGTTGGTGCAAGTCTGTTTCTGTGCGGAAAAGACCTGATAACGCCGTTTTAAACTTCGAGGGCGTGCTATGAAGCACGTGTAGGCCTGTTTAAGTGCCAGGAACGGTCGAGAAAGCAGTTTTTACCACTGTGGAGGTCCTGTGAGGTTCATGTAAGCCTGATTATGTGCGGAAAGACATGATAACGTCGCTTTAACCTCCGATGGGGTACTCTGAAGCACGTACAGGCCAGTTTAAGTGTCACAGAAAATCGAGAAAGCAGTTTTTACCTCTGTGGAAGCCCTGTTAGTTTGGTGCAAGCTTGTTTATGTGCTGAAAAGACCTGATGACGCCGTTTTAACCTCCGAGGGCGTGCTATGAAGCATGTGTAGGCCTGTTTAAGAGCCGTAGACGATCGAGAAAGAAGTTTTCACCACTGTTGAAGTCCTGTGATGCTCGTGCATCCCTGCATATGTGCGAGAAAGACCAGATAACTCCGTTTTAACCTCCGAGGAGATGCTATGAAGCACGTGTAGGCCTGTTTAAGTGCCAGGGACGGTCGAGAAAGCAGTTTATACCACTGTGGAGGTGATGTGAGGGTCATGTAAGCCTGTTTATGTGCGGAAAAGACATGATAACGCCGATTTAACCTCCGATGAGGTACTGTGAAGGACGTACAAGCCTGTTTAAGTGGCCGAGAAAGTCGAGAAAGCAGTTTTGACCCCTGTGGAAGCCCTGTGAGTTTGGTGCAAGCTTGTTTATGAGCGGGAAAGGCCTGATTCCACCGTTTTAACCACGGAGGGGGTGCTGTGAAGCACGTGTAGGCCTGTTTCAGTGCCAGGGACGGTCGAGAAAGCAGTTTTTACCACTGTGGAGGACCTATGAGGCTCATGTAAGCCTGTTTATGTTCGGAAAGACATGATAACGCCGTTCTAACCTCCGATGGGGTACTTTGAAGCACGTACAGGCCTGTTTAATTAGCACAGAAAATGGAGAAAGCAGTTTTTACCGCGGTTGAAGCCCTGTGAGGTTGGTGCAAGCTTGTTTATGTGCTGAAATGACCTGATAACGCCGTTTTAACCTCCGAGGGCGTGCTATGAAGCGCGTGTAGGCCTGTTTAAGAGCCGTAGACGGTCGAGAAAGAAGTTTTCACCACTGTTGAAGTCCTGTGATGCTCGTGCATGCCTGTTTATATGTGAGAATGACCTGATAACACCGTTTTAACCTCCGAGGAGATGCTTCGAAGCACGTGTAGGCCTGTTTAAGTGCCAGGGACGGTCGAGAAGGCAGTTTTCCCACTGTGGAGGTCCTGTGTGTCTCATGTAAGCCTGTTTATGTGCGGAAAAGACATGATAACGCCGTTTTAACCTCCGATGGGGTACTGTGAAGCACGTAGAAGCCTGTTTAAGTGGCACAGAAAATCGAGAAAGCAGTTTTTATCTCTGAGGAAGCCCTGTGAGGTTGGTGCAAGCTTGTTTATGTGCTGAAAAGACCTGACAACGCCGTTTTAACCTCCGAGGAGGTGCTGTGACGCACGTGCAGGCTTCTTAAAGTGGCAGAGAAGATCGAGAAAGCAGTTTTGACCGCTGGGGAAGCCCTGTGAGTTTGGTGCAAGCTTGTTTATGTGGGGGAAAGGCCTCATTCCACAGTTTTAATCTAGGAGGGGGAGCTGTGAAGCACATGGACGCCTGATTAAGTGCCAGAGACGGTGGAGAAAGCAGTTTTTACCACTCTGGAGGTCCTGTGAGGCTCGTGTAAGCCTGTTTATGTGCGGAAAAGACATGATAACGCCGTTTTAACCTCCGAGGAGGTGCTGTGAAACACGTACAGGCTTCTTTAAGTGGCAGACAAAATCGAGAAAGCAGTTTTCATCACTGTGGAGGCCCTGTGAGGTTAGTGCAAGCCTGATTATGTGCGGAAAAGACCTGGCAACGCCGATTTTAACCTCCGTGGTCGTGCTATGAAGCACGTGTAGGCCTGTTTAGGACCAATAGACGATCGAGAAAGCAGTTTTCACAACTGTTGAAGTCCTGTGAGGCTCATGTAAGCCTGTTTATGTGCGGAAAAGACATGAAAACGCCGATTTAACCTCCGATGGGTTACTGTGAAGCACGTACAGGCCTGTTTAAGTGGAAGAGAAGATCGAGAAAGCAGTTTTTACCTCTGTGGAAGCCCTGTGAGGTTGGTGTAAGCTTGTTTATGTGCTGAAAAGACCTGATAACGCCGTTTTGTCTTTTGAGTAGGTGCTGTGAAGCACGTGTAGGCCTGTTTAAGAGCCATAGACGATAGAGAAAGCAGTTTTCACCACTGTTGAAGTCCTGTGATGCTCGTTCATGCCTGTTTATGTATGAGAATGACCTGATAACGCCGTTTTAACCTCCGAGGAGATGCTTTGAACCACGTGTAGGCCTGTTTACGTGCCAGGGACGGTCGAGAAAGCAGTTTTCTCCACTGTGGTGGTCCTGTGAGGCTCATGTAAGCCTGTTTATGTGCGGAAAAGACATGATAACGCCGATTTAACCTCCGATGGGGTACTGTGAAGTACGTACAGGCCTGTTTAAGTGGCAGAGAAGATCGAGAAAGCAGTTTTTACCTCTGGTGAAGCCCTGTGAGGTTGGTGCAAGCTTGTTTATGTGCTGAAAAGACATGATAACGCCGTTTTAACCTCCGAGGAGGTGCTGTGAAGCACGTACAGGCTGCTTTAAGTAGCAGAGAAGATCGAGAAAGCAGTTTG
Source organism: Agelas oroides (assembly GCA_949130485.1). NCBI lineage: Eukaryota > Metazoa > Porifera > Demospongiae > Agelasida > Agelasidae > Agelas > Agelas oroides. The sequence goes on along the minus strand of OX422191.1, from coordinate 5,546,411 downwards.
CACGACTGTGGAGGCCCTGTGAGGTTAGTGCAAGCCTGTTTGTGTGCGGAAAAGACCTGATAACGCCGATTTTAACCTCCGAGGTCGTGCTATGAAACAAGTGTAGGCCTGTTTAGTTCCCATAGGCGATCTTGAAAGCAGTTTTCACCACTGTTGAAGCCCTGTGATACTCCTGGAAGCCTGTTTATGTGCGAGAAAGACCTGATAACGCCGTTTTAACCTCCGAGGGGGTACTGTGAAGCATGTGCAGGTAGGTTTAAGTGCCAGGGACGATCGAGAACGCAGTTTTTCACCACTGTGCAAGCCCTGTGAGGTTAGTGCAAGCCTGTTTATGTGCGGAAAAGAGCTAATAACGCCGTTTTAACCTCCGAGTGCGTGCTATGAAGCACGTGTAGGCCTGTTTAAGAGCCATGGACGATTGAGAAAGCAGTTTTCACCTCTGTTGAAGTCCTGTGTTGCTCGTGTATGCCTGTTTATGTGCTAGAAAGACCTGATAACGACGTTTTAACCTCCGAGGAGATGTTTTGAAGCACGTGAAGGCCTGTTTAAGTGCCAGGGACGGTCGAGAAAGCAGTTTTTACCACTGTGTAGATCCTGTGAGGCTCATGTAAGCCTGATTATGTGCGGAAAGACATGATAACGCCGTTTTAACCTCCGATGGGGTACTCTGAAGCACGTACAGTCCTGTTTAAGTGTCACAGAAAATCGAGAAAGCAGTTTTTACCTCTGTGGAAGCCCTGTGAGGTTGGTGCAAGCTTGTTTATGTGCTGAAAAGACCTGATGACGCCGTTTTAACCTCCGAGGGCGTGCTATGAAGCATGTGTAGGCCTGTTTAAGAGCCGTAGACGATCGAGAAAGAAGTTTTCACCACTGCTGAAGACCTGTGATGCTCGTGCATCCCTGCATATGTGCGAGAAAGACCAGATAACGCCGTTTTAACCTCCGAGGAGATGCTATGAAGCACGTGTAGGCCTGTTGAAGTGCCAGGGACGGTCGAGAAAGCAGTTTATACCACTGTGGAGGTGATGTGAGGCTCCTGTTTATGTGCGGAAAAGACATGATAACGCCGATTTAACCTCCCATGAGGTACTGTGAAGCACGTACAAGCCTGTTTAAGAGGAAGAGAAGGACGAGAAAGCAGTTTGACCGCTGTGGAAGCGCTGGGAGTTTGGTGCAAGCTTGTTTATGAGCGGGAAAGGCCTGATTCCACCGTTTTAACCACGGAGGGGTTCCTGTGAAGCACGTGTAGGCCTGTTTAAGTGCCAGGGACGGTCGAGAAAGCAGTTTTTACCACTGTGGAGGACCTGTGAGGCTCATGTAAGCCTGTTTATGTTCGGAAACAAATGATAACGCCGTTCTAACCTCCGATGGGGTACTTTGAAGCACGTTCAGGCCTGTTTAAGTAGCACAGAAAATGGAGAAAACAGTTTTTACCTCTGTTGAATCCCTGTGAGGTTGGTGCAAGCTTGTTTATGTGCTGAAAAGACCTGATAACGCCGTTTTAACCTCCCAGGGCGTGCTATGAAGCGCGTGTAGGCCTGTTTAAGAGCCGTAGACGGTCGAGAAAAAAGTTTTCACCACTGTTGAAGTGCTGTGATGCTCGTGCATGCCTGTTTATGTGCGAGAAAGACCAGATAATGCCGTTTTAACCTCCGTGGAGATGCTTCGAAGCACGTGTAGGCCTGTTTTAGTGCCAGGGACGGTCGAGAAAGCAGTTTTTCCCACTGTGGAGGTCCTGTGAGGCTCATGTAAGCCTGTTTATGTGCGGAAAAGACATGAAAACGCCGATTTAACCTCCGATTGTGTACTGTGAAGCACGTACAGGCCTGTTTAAGTGGAAGTGAAAATCTAGAAAGCAGTTTTTACCTCTGTGGAAGCCCTGTGAGGTTGGTGTAAGCTTGTTTATGTGCTGAAAAGACCTGATAACGCCGTTTTATCGTTTGAGTAGGTGCTGTGAAGCACGTGTAGGCCTGTTTAAGAGCCATAGAGGATCGAGAAAGCAGTTTTCACCACTGTTGAAGTCTTGTGATGCTCGTGCATGCCTGTTTATGTGTGAGAATGACCTGATAACGCCGTTTTAACCTCCGAGGAGATGCTTTGAACCACGTTTAGGCCTGTTTACGTGCCAGGGACGGTCGAGAAAGCAATTTTCTCCACTGTGGTGGTCCTGTGAGGCTCATGTAAGCCTGTTTATGTGCGGAAAAGACATGATAACGCCGATTTAACCTCCGATGTGGTACTGTGAAGTACGTACAGGCCTGTTTAAGTGGCAGAGAAGATCGAGAAAGCAGTTTTTACCTCTGGTGAAGCCCTGTGAGGTTGGTGCAAGCTTGTTTATGTGCTGAAAAGACATGATAACGCCGTTTTAACCTCCGAGGAGGTGCTGTGAAGCACGTACAGGCTGCTTTAAGTAGCAGAGAAGATCGAGAAAGCAGTTTTCACGACTGTGGAGACCCTGTGAGGTTAGTGCAAGCCTGTTTGTGTGCGGAAAAGACCTGATAACGCCGATTTTAACCTCCGAGGTCGTCCTATGAAACAAGTGTAGGCCTGTTTAGTTCCCATAGGCGATCGAGAAAGCAGTTTTCACCACTGTTGAAGCCCTGTGATGCTCCTTCAAGCCTGTTTATGTGCGAGAAAGACCTGATAACGCCGTTGTAACCTCCGAGGGGGTACTGTGAAGCATGTGCAGGTAGGTTTAAGTGCCAGGGACGATGGAGAAAGCAGTTTTCACCACTGTGGAAGCCCTGTGAAGTTAGTGCAAGCCTGTTTATGTGCGGAAAAGAGCTAATAACGCCGTTTTAACCTCCGAGGGCGTGCTATGAAGCACGTTTAGGCCTGTTTAGGAGCCATAGACTATTGAGAAAGCAGTTTTCACCTCTGTTGAAGTCCTGTGTTTCTCGTGCATGCCTGTTTATGTGCGAGAAAGACCTGATAACGCCGTTTTAACCTCCGAGGAGATGCTTTGAAGCACGTGTAGGCCTGTTTAAGTGCCATAGACGATCGAGAAAGCTGTTTTCACCACTGTTGAAGTCCTGTGATGCTCGTGCATCCCGGTTTATGTGCGAGAAAGACCTTATTAAGCCATTTTCACCTCCGAGGAGATGCTTTGAAGTACATGTAGGCATGTTTAAGTGCCAGGGACGGTCGAGAAAGCAGTTTTTACCACTGTGTAGGTCCTGTGAGGCTGATGTAAGCCTGATTATGTGCGGAAAGACATGATAACGCCGTTTTCACCTCCGATGGAGTACTCTGAAGCACGTACAGGCCTGTTTAAGTGTCACAGAAAATCGAGAAAGCAGTTTTTACCTCTGTGGAAGCCCTGTGAGGTTGGTGCAAGCTTGTTTATGTGCTGAAAAGACCTGATAACGCCGTTTTAACCTCCGAGGGCGTGCTATGAAGCACGTACAGGCCTGGTTAAGAACCGTAGACGATCGAGAAAGAAGTTTTCACCACTGTTGAAATCCTGTGATGCTCGTGCAAGCCTGCATATGTGCGAGAAAGACCAGATAACGCTGTTTACACCTCCGAGGATATCATATGAAGCACGTGAAGGCCTGTTTAAGTGCCAGGGACGGTCGAGAAAGCAGTTTATTCCACTGTGGAGGTGCTGTGAGGCTCATGTAAGCCTGTTTATGTGCGGTAAAGACATGATAACGCCGATTTAACCTCCGATGGGGTACTGTGAAGCACGTACAGGCCTGTTTAAGTGGCAGAGAAGATCGAAAAAGCAGTTTTTACCACTGTGGAAGCCCTGTGAGTTTGGTGCAAGCTTGTTTATGTGCGGCAACGGCCTGATACCACCGTTTTAACCTCGGAGGGGGTGCTGTGAAGAACATGGACGCCTGATTAAGTGCCAGGAATGATCGAGAAAGCAGTTTGCGCTGTTGTGGATGCCCTGTGATGTTGGTGCAAGCTTGTTTATGTGCTGAAAAGACCTGATAACGCCGTTTTAACCACCGAGGGCGTGCTTTGAAGCACGTGTAGGCCCGTTTAAGGGCCGTACAAGATCGAGAAAGAAGTTTTCACCACTGTTGAAGTCCTGTGATGCTCGTGAATGCCTGCATATGTGCGAGAAAGACCAGATAACGCCGTTTTAACCTCCGAGGAGATGCTATGAAGCATGTATTGGCCTGTTTAAGTGCCAGGGACGGTCGAGAAAGCAGTTTATACCACTGTGGAGGTGCTGTGATGCTCATGTAAGCCTGTTTATGTGCGGAAAAGACTTTATAACGCCGATTTAACCTCCGATTGGGTACTGTGAAGCACTTACAAGCCTGTTTAAGTGGCAGAGAAAGTCGAGAAAGCAGGTTTGACCGCTGAGGAAACCCTGTGAGTTTGGTGCGAGCTTGTTTATGAGCGGGAAAAGCCTGATACCACCGTTTTAACCTCCGAGGAGATGCTTCGAAGCACGTGTAGGCCTGTTTAAGTGCCAGGGACGGTCGAGAAAGCAGTTTTTCCCACTGTGGAGATCCTGTGAGGCTCATGTAAGCCTGTTTATGTGTGGAAAAGACATGATAACGCCGTTTTAACCTCCGATAGTGTACTGTGAAGCACGTACAAGCCTGTTTAAGTGGCAGAGAAGAACGAGAAAGCAGTTTTTACCGCTGTGGAAGCACTGTGATTTTGATGCAAGCTTTTTTATGTGCGGGAAATGTCTGATACCACCGTTGTAACCTCGGAGGGTGTGCTGTGAAGCACATGAACGCCTGATTAAGTGCCAGGGATGATCGAGAAAGCAGTTTTTACCTCTGTGGAAGCCCTGTGAGGTTGGTGCAAGCTTGTTTATGTGCTGAAAAGACCTGATAACGCCGTTTTAACCTCCGAGGGCGTGCTATGAAGCACGTTTAGGCCTGTTTAAGTGCCAGGGACGGTCGAGAAAGCAGTTTATACCACTGTAGGGGTGCTGTGAGGCTCATGTAAGGCTGTTTATGTGCGGAAAAGACATGATAACTCCCATTTAACCTCCGATGGGGTACTGTGAAGCACGTACAGGCCTGTTTAAGTGGCAGAGTAGATCGAAAAAGCAGTTTTAACCTCTGTGGAAGCCTGTTAGTTTGGTGCAAGCTTGGTTATGTGCGGGAAATGCCTGATACCACCGTTTTAACCTCGGAGGGGGTGCTGTGAAGCACATGGACACCTGATTAAGTGCCAGGAATGATCGAGAAAGCAGTTTGCACTGTTGTGGATGCCCTGTGATGTTGGTGCAAGCTTGTTTATGTGCTGAAAAGACTTGATAACGCCGTTTTAACCACCGAGGGCGTGCTATGAAGCACGTGTAGGCCCGTTTAAGAGCCGTACAAGATCGAGAAAGAAGTTTTCACCACTGTTGAAGTCCTGTGATGCTCGTGCATGCCTGCATATGTGTGAGAAAGACCAGATAACGCCGTTTTAACCTCCGAGGAGATGCTATGAAGCATGTGTAGGCCTGTTTAAGTGCCAGGGACGGTCGAGAAAGCAGTTTATACCACTGTGGAGGTGCTGTGAGGCTCATGTAAGCCTGTTTATGTGCGGAAAAGACATGTTAATGCCGATTTAGCCTCCGATGGGGTACTGTGAAGTACGTACAGGCCTGTTTAAGTGTCACAGAAAATCGAGAAAGCTGTTTTTACCTCTGTGGAAGCCCTGTGAGTTTGGTGCAAGCTTGTTTATGTGCTGAAAAGACCTGATAACGCCGTTTTAACCTCCGAGGGCGTGCTATGAAGCTGGTGTAGGCCTGTTTAAGAGCAGTAGACGATCGAGAAAGAAGTTTTCACTACTGTTGAAGTCCTGTGATGCTCGTGCATGCCTGCATATGTGTGAGAAAGACCAGATAACGCCGTTTTAACCTCCGAGGAGATGCTATGAAGCATGTGTAGGCCTGTTTAAGTGCCAGGGACGGTCGAGAAAGCAGTTTATACCACTGTGGAGGTGCTGTGAGGCTCATGTAAGCCTGTTTATGTGCGGAAAAGACATGTTAATGCCGATTTAGCCTCCGATGGGGTACTGTGAAGTACGTACAGGCCTGTTTAAGTGTCACAGAAAATCGAGAAAGCTGTTTTTACCTCTGTGGAAGCCCTGTGAGTTTGGTGCAAGCTTGTTTATGTGCTGAAAAGACCTGATAACGCCGTTTTAACCTCCGAGGGCGTGCTATGAAGCTGGTGTAGGCCTGTTTAAGAGCAGTAGACGATCGAGAAAGAAGTTTTCACTACTGTTGAAGTCCTGTGATGCTCGTGAATCCCTGCATATGTTCGAGAAAGACCAGATAACGCCGTTTTAACCTCCGAGGAGATGCTATGAAGCACGTGTAGGCCTGTTTAAGTGCCAGGGACGGTCGAGAAAGCAGTTTATACCACTGTGGAGGTGATGTGAGGCTCATGTAAGCCTGTTTATGTGCCGAAAAGACATGATAACGCCGATTTAACCTCCGATGGGGTACTGTGAAGCACGTACAAGCCATTTTAAGTGGCAGAGAAGGTCGAGAAAGCAGTTTTTGACCGCTGTGGAAGCCCTCTGAGTTTGGTGCAAGCTTGTTTATGAGCGGGAATTGCCTGATACCACCGTTTTAACCACGGAGGGGGTGCTGTGAAGCACGTATAGGCCTGTGTAAGTGACAGGGACGGTCGAGAAGGCAGTTTTTACCACTGTTGAGGACCTGTGAGGCTCATGTAAGCCTGTTTAAGTGCGGAAACACATGATAACGCCGTTCTAACCTCCAATGGGGTACTGTGAAGCACGTACAGGCCTGTTTAAATAGCACAGAAAATCGAGAAAGCAGTTTTTACCTCTGTTGAAGCCCTGTGAGGTTGGTGCAAGCTTGTTTATGTGCTGAGAAGACCTGATAACGCCGTTTTAACCTCCGAGGGCGTGCTATGAAGCGCGTGTAGGCCTGTTTAAGAGCCGTAGACGGTCGAGAAAGAAGTTTTCACCACTGTTGAAGTGCTGTGATGCTCGTGCATGCCTGTTTATGTGCGAGAAAGACCTGATAATGCCGTTTTAACCTCCGAGGAGATGCTTCGAAGCACATGTAGGCCTGTTTAAGTACCAGAGACTGTCGAGAAAGCAGTTTTTCCCACTGTGGAGGTCGTGTGAGGCTCATGTAAGCCTGTTTATGTGCGGAAAAAACATGATAACGCCGTTTTAACCTCAGATGGGGTACTGTGAAGCACGTACAAGCCTGTTTAAGTGGCAGAGAAGATCGAGGATGCAGTTTTGACCGCTGGGGAAGCCCTGTGAGTTTGGTGCAAGCTTGTTTATGTGGGGTAAAGGCCTGATACCACCGTTTTAATCTAGGAGGGGGAGCTGTGAAGCACATGGACGCCTGATTAAGTGCCAGAGACGGTGGAGAAAGCAGTTTTTACCACTGTGGAGGTCCTGTGAGGCTCGTGTAAGCCTGTTTATGTGCGGAAAAGACTTGATAACGCCGTTTTAACCTCCGAGGAGGTGCTGTGAAGCACGTACAGGCCTCTTTAAATGGCAGACAAAATCGAGAAAGCAGTTTTCACCACTGTGGAGGCCCTGTGAGGTTAGTGCAAGCCTGTTTATGTGCGGAAAAGACCTGGCAACGCCGATTTTAACCTCCGTGGTCGTGCTATGAAGCACGTGTAGGCCTGTTTAGGACCAATCGACGATCGAGAAAGCAGTTTTCCCAACTGTTGAAGTCCTGTGAGGCTCATTTAAGCCTGTTTATGTGCGGAAAAGACATGAAAACGCCGATTTAACCTCCGATGGGGTACTGTGAAGCACGTACAGGCCTGTTTAAGTGGAAGAGAAAATCGAGAAAGCAGTTTTTACCTCTGTGGAAGCCCTGTGAGGTTGGTGTAAGCTTGTTTATGTGCTGAAAAGACCTGATAACGCCGTTTTATCGTTTGAGTAGGTGCTGTGAAGCACGTGTAGGCCTGTTTAAGAGCCATAGACGATCGAGAAAGCAGTTTTCACCACTGTTGAAGTCCTGTGATGCTCGTGCATGCCTGTTTATGTGTGAGAATGACCTGATAACGCCGTTTTAACCTCCGAGGAGATGCTTTGAACCACGTGTAGGCCTGTTTACGTGCCAGGGACGGTCGAGAAAGCAGTTTTCTCCACTGTGGTGGTCCTGTGAGGCTCATGTAAGCCTGTTTATGTGCGGAAAAGACATGATAACGCCGATTTAACCTCCGATGGGGTACTGTGAAGTACGTACAGGCCTGTTTAAGTGGCAGAGAAGATCGAAAAAGCAGTTTTTACCTCTGGTGAAGCCCTGTGAGGTTGGTGCAAGCTTGTTTATGTGCTGAAAAGACATGATAACGCCGTTTTAACCTCCGAGGAGGTGCTGTGAAGCACGTACAGGCTGCTTTAAGTAGCAGAGAAGATCGAGAAAGCAGTTTTCACGACTGTGGAGACCCTGTGAGGTTAGTGCAAGCCTGTTTGTGTGCGGAAAAGACCTGATAACGCCGATTTTAACCTCCGAGGTCGTACTATGAAAATAGTGTAGGCCTGTTTAGTTCCCATAGGCGATCGAGAAAGCAGTTTTCACCACTGTTGAAGCCCTGTGATGCTCCTTCAAGCCTGTTTATGTGCGAGAAAGACCTGATAACGCCGTTTTAACCTCCGAGGGGGTACTGTGAAGCATGTGCAGGTAGGTTTAAGTGCCAGGGACGATCGAGAAATCAGTTTTCACCACTGTGGAAGCCCTTTGAGGTTAGTGCAAGCGTGTTTATGTGCGGAAAAGAGCTGATAACGCCGTTTTAACCTCCGAGGGCGTGCTATGAAGCACGTGTAGGCCTGTTTAAGAGCCATAGACGATCGAGAAAGCAGTTTTCACCTCTGTTGAAGTCCTGTGATGCTCGTGCATGCCTGTTTATTTGCGAGAAAGACATGATAACGCCGTTTGAACCTCCTAGGGCGTGCTATGAAGCATGTGTAGGCCTGTTTAAGAGCCGTCGACGATCGAGAAAGAAATTTTCACCACTGTTGAAGTCCTGTGATGCTCGTGCATCCCTGCATATGTGCGAGAAAGACCAGATAATGCCGTTTTAACCTCCGAGGAGATGCTATCAAGCACGTGTAGGCCTGTTTCAGTGCCAGGGACGGTCGAGAAAGCAGTTTATACCACTGTGGAGGTGCTGTGAGGCTCTTGTAAGCCTGTTTGTGCGGAAAAGACATGATAACGCCGATTTAACCTCCGATGGGGTACTGTGAAGCACGTACAAGCCTGTTTAAGTGGCAGAGAAGGTCGAGAAAGCAGTTTTGACCACTGTGGAAGCCCTGTGAGGTTGGTGCAAGCTTGTTTATGTGCTGAAAAGACCTGATAACGCCATTTTAACCTCCGAGGGCGTGCTATGAAGCACGTGTAGGCCTGTTTAAGAGCCGTAGACGATCGAGAAAGAAGTTTTCACCACTGCTGAAGTCCTGTGATGCTCGTGCATGCCTGCATATTTGCGAGAAAGACCAGATAATGCCGTTTTAACCTCCGAGGAGATGCAATGAATCACGTGTAGGCCTGTTTAAGTGCCAAGGACGGTCGAGAAAGCAGTTTATACCACTGTGGAGGTGCTGTGAGGCTCATGTAAGGCTGTTTATGTCCGGAAAAGACATGATAACGCCCATTTAACCTCCGATGGTGTAATGTGAAGCACGTACAGGCCTGTTTAAGTGGCAGAGAAGGTCGAAAAAGCAGTTTTTACCTCTGTGGAAGCCCTGTGAGGTTGGTGCAAGCTTGTTTATGTGCTGAAAAGACCAGATAACGCCGTTTTAACCTCCAAGGGCGTGCTTTGAAGCACGTGTAGGCCTGTTTAAGAGCCATAGACGATCGAGAAAGAAGTTTTCACCACTGCTGAAGTCCTGTGATGCTCGTGCATGCCTGCATATGTGCGAGAAAGTCCAGATAACGCCGTTTTAACCTCCGAGGAGATGCTGTGAAGCACGTGTAGGCCTGTTTAAGTGCCAAGGACGGTCGAGAAAGCAGTTTATACCACTGTGGTGGTGGTGTGAGGCTCATGTAAGCCTGTTTATATGCGGAAATGACATGATAACGCCGATTTAACCTACGATGGGGTACTGTGAAGCACGTACAGGCCTGTTTATTTGACAGTGAAGGTTGAAAAAGCAGTTTTTACCTCTGTGGAAGCCCTGTGAGTTTGGTGCAAGCTTGTTTATGAGCGGGAAAGACCTGATACCACCGTTTAAACCACGGAGGGGGTGCTGTGAAGCACGTGTAGGCATGTTTAAGTGCCAGGGACGGTCGAGAAAGCTGTTTTTACCACTGTGGAGGACCTGTGAGGCTCATGTATGCCTGTTTATGTGCGGAAAGACATGATAACGCCGTTCTAGCATCCGATGGGGTACTGTGAAGCACGTACAGGCCTGTTTGAGTAGACAGAAAATCGAGAAAGCAGTTTTTACCTCTGTGGAAGCCCTGTGAGGTTGGTGCAAGCTTGTTTATGTGCTGAAAAGACCTTGATAACGCCGTTTTAGCCTCTGAGGGCGTGCTATGAAGCACGTGTAGGCCTGTTTAAGAGCCGTAGGCGGTCGAGAAAGAAGTTTTCACCACTGTTGGAGTCCTGTGATGCCCGTGCATGCCTGTTTATGTGCGAGAAAGTCCTGATAATGCCGTTTTAACCTCCGAGGAGATGCTATGAAGCACGTGTAGGCCTGTTTAAGTGCCAGGGACGGTGGAGAATGCAGTTTTTCCCACTGTGGAGGTCCTGTGAGGCTCATGTAAGCCTGTTTATGTGCGGCAAAGACATGATAACGCCGTTTTAACCTCCGATGGGGTACTGTGAAGCACGTACAAGCCTGTTTAAGTGGCAGAGAAGAACGAGAAAGCAGTTTTTACCACTGTGGAAGCCCTGTGAGTTTCGTGCAAGCTTGTTTATGTGCGGGAAAGTCCTGATACCACCGTTTTAACCTCGGAGGGGGTGCTGTGAAGCACATGGACGCCTGATTAAGTGCCAGGGACGATCGAGAAGCAGTTTGCACTGTTGTCGATGCCCTGTGATGTTGGTGCAAATCTGTTTATGTGCGGAAAAGACCTGATAACGCCGTTTTAACCTCCGAGGGGGTACTCTGAAGCACGTACAGGCCTGTTCAAGTGTCACAGAATATCGAGAAAGCAGTTTTTACCTCTGTGGAAGCCCTATGAAGTTGGTGCAAGCTTGTTTATGTGCTAAAAAGACCTGATAACGCCGTTTTAACCTCCGAGGGCGTGCTATGAAGCACGTGTAGGCCTGTTTAAGTGCCAAGGACGGTCGAGAAAGCAGTTTGCACCACTGTGGAGGTCCTGTGAGATTCATGTAAGCCTGTTTATGTGCGGAAAAGACATGATAACGCCGATTTAACCTCCGATGGGGTACTGTGAAGCACGTACAGGCCTGTTTAAGTGGCAGAGAAGATCTAAAAAGCAGTTTTTACCGCTGTGGAAGCCCTGTGAGTTTGGTGCAAGCTTGTTTATGTGCGGGAAAGGCCTGAAACCACCGTTTTAACCTCGGAGGGGGTGCTGTGAAGCACATGGACGCCTGATTAAGTGCCAGGGACGATTGAGAAAGCAGTTTGCACTGTTGTGGATGCCCTGTGATGTTGGTGCTAGTCTGTTTATGTGCGGAAAAGACCTGAGAACGCCGTTTTAACCTCCTAGTGCGTGCTATGAAGCACGTATAGGCCTGTTTAAGTGCCAGGGACGGTCGAGAAAGCAGTTTTTACCACTGTGGAGGTCCTGTGAGGCTCATGTAAGCCTGATTATGTGCCGAAAGACATGATAACGCCGTTTTAACCTCCGAGGTGATACTCTGAAGCACGTACAGGCCTGTTTAAGTGTAACAGAAAATCGAGAAAGCAGTTTTTACCTCTGTGGAAGCCCTGTGAGGTTGGTGCAAGCTTGTTTATGTGCTGAAAAGACCTGATAACGCCGTTTTAACTTCCGAGGGCGTGCTATGAAGCACGTGTAGGCCTGTTTAAGTGGCAGGGACGGTCGAGAAAGAAGTTTTTACCACTGTGGAGGTCCTGTGAAGCTCATGTAAACCTGATTATGTGCGGAAAGATATGATAACGCCGTTTTAACCTCCGATGGGATACTCAGAAGCACGTACAGGCCTGTTTAAGTGTCACAGACAATCGAGAAAGCAGTTTTTACCTCAGTGGAAGCCCTGTGAGGTTGGTGCAAGCTTGTTTATGTGCTGAAAAGACCAGATAACGCCGTTTTAACCTCCAAGGGCGTGCTTTGAAGCACGTGTAGGCCTGTTTAAGAGCCATAGACGATCGAGAAAGAAGTTTTCACCACTGCTGAAGTCCTGTGATGCTCGTGCATGCCTGCATATGTGCGAGAAAGTCCAGATAACGCCGTTTTAACCTCCGAGGAGATGCTGTGAAGCACGTGTAGGCCTGTTTAAGTGCCAAGGACGGTCGAGAAAGCAGTTTATACCACTGTGGTGGTGGTGTGAGGCTCATGTAAGCCTGTTTATATGCGGAAATGACATGATAACGCCGATTTAACCTACGATGGGGTACTGTGAAGCACGTACAGGCCTGTTTATTTGACAGTGAAGGTTGAAAAAGCAGTTTTTACCTCTGTGGAAGCCCTGTGAGTTTGGTGCAAGCTTGTTTATGAGCGGGAAAGACCTGATACCACCGTTTAAACCACGGAGGGGGTGCTGTGAAGCACGTGTAGGCATGTTTAAGTGCCAGGGACGGTCGAGAAAGCTGTTTTTACCACTGTGGAGGACCTGTGAGGCTCATGTATGCCTGTTTATGTGCGGAAAGACATGATAACGCCGTTCTAGCATCCGATGGGGTACTGTGAAGCACGTACAGGCCTGTTTGAGTAGACAGAAAATCGAGAAAGCAGTTTTTACCTCTGTGGAAGCCCTGTGAGGTTGGTGCAAGCTTGTTTATGTGCTGAAAAGACCTTGATAACGCCGTTTTAGCCTCTGAGGGCGTGCTATGAAGCACGTGTAGGCCTGTTTAAGAGCCGTAGGCGGTCGAGAAAGAAGTTTTCACCACTGTTGGAGTCCTGTGATGCCCGTGCATGCCTGTTTATGTGCGAGAAAGTCCTGATAATGCCGTTTTAACCTCCGAGGAGATGCTATGAAGCACGTGTAGGCCTGTTTAAGTGCCAGGGACGGTGGAGAATGCAGTTTTTCCCACTGTGGAGGTCCTGTGAGGCTCATGTAAGCCTGTTTATGTGCGGCAAAGACATGATAACGCCGTTTTAACCTCCGATGGGGTACTGTGAAGCACGTACAAGCCTGTTTAAGTGGCAGAGAAGAACGAGAAAGCAGTTTTTACCACTGTGGAAGCCCTGTGAGTTTCGTGCAAGCTTGTTTATGTGCGGGAAAGTCCTGATACCACCGTTTTAACCTCGGAGGGGGTGCTGTGAAGCACATGGACGCCTGATTAAGTGCCAGGGACGATCGAGAAGCAGTTTGCACTGTTGTCGATGCCCTGTGATGTTGGTGCAAATCTGTTTATGTGCGGAAAAGACCTGATAACGCCGTTTTAACCTCCGAGGGGGTACTCTGAAGCACGTACAGGCCTGTTCAAGTGTCACAGAATATCGAGAAAGCAGTTTTTACCTCTGTGGAAGCCCTATGAAGTTGGTGCAAGCTTGTTTATGTGCTAAAAAGACCTGATAACGCCGTTTTAACCTCCGAGGGCGTGCTATGAAGCACGTGTAGGCCTGTTTAAGTGCCAAGGACGGTCGAGAAAGCAGTTTGCACCACTGTGGAGGTCCTGTGAGATTCATGTAAGCCTGTTTATGTGCGGAAAAGACATGATAACGCCGATTTAACCTCCGATGGGGTACTGTGAAGCACGTACAGGCCTGTTTAAGTGGCAGAGAAGATCTAAAAAGCAGTTTTTACCGCTGTGGAAGCCCTGTGAGTTTGGTGCAAGCTTGTTTATGTGCGGGAAAGGCCTGAAACCACCGTTTTAACCTCGGAGGGGGTGCTGTGAAGCACATGGACGCCTGATTAAGTGCCAGGGACGATTGAGAAAGCAGTTTGCACTGTTGTGGATGCCCTGTGATGTTGGTGCTAGTCTGTTTATGTGCGGAAAAGACCTGAGAACGCCGTTTTAACCTCCTAGTGCGTGCTATGAAGCACGTATAGGCCTGTTTAAGTGCCAGGGACGGTCGAGAAAGCAGTTTTTACCACTGTGGAGGTCCTGTGAGGCTCATGTAAGCCTGATTATGTGCCGAAAGACATGATAACGCCGTTTTAACCTCCGAGGTGATACTCTGAAGCACGTACAGGCCTGTTTAAGTGTAACAGAAAATCGAGAAAGCAGTTTTTACCTCTGTGGAAGCCCTGTGAGGTTGGTGCAAGCTTGTTTATGTGCTGAAAAGACCTGATAACGCCGTTTTAACTTCCGAGGGCGTGCTATGAAGCACGTGTAGGCCTGTTTAAGTGGCAGGGACGGTCGAGAAAGAAGTTTTTACCACTGTGGAGGTCCTGTGAAGCTCATGTAAACCTGATTATGTGCGGAAAGATATGATAACGCCGTTTTAACCTCCGATGGGATACTCAGAAGCACGTACAGGCCTGTTTAAGTGTCACAGACAATCGAGAAAGCAGTTTTTACCTCAGTGGAAGCCCTGTGAGGTTGGTGCAAGCTTGTTTATGTGCTGAAAAGACCTGATGACGCCGTTTTAACCTCCGAGGGCGTGCTATGAAGCATGTGTAGGCCTGTTTAAGAGCCGTAGACGATCGAGAAAGAAGTTTTCACCACTGTTGAAGTCCTGTGATGCTCGTGCATCTCTGCATATGTGCGAGAAAGACAAGATAACGCCGTTTTAACCTCCGAGGAGATGCTATGAAGCACGTGTAGGCCTGTTTAAGTGCCAGGGACTGTCGAGAAAGCAGTTTTCACCACTGTGGAGGTCCTGTGAGGTTCATGTAAGCCTGTTTATGTGCGGAAAAGACATGATAACACCGCTTTAACCTCCGATGGGGTACTGTGAAACACGTGCAGGCCTGTTTAAGTGCCAAAAAAGATCGAGAAAGCAGTTTTCACCACTGTGGAAGCCCTGTGAGTTTGGTGCAAGCTTGTTTATGTGCGGGAAAGTCCTGATACCACCGTTTTAACCTCGGAGGGGGTGCTGTGAAGCACATGGACGCCTGATTAAGTGCCAGGGACGATCGAGAAAGCAGTTTGCACTGTTGTGGATGCCCTGTGATGTTGGTGCAAGTCTGTTTATGTGCGGAATAGACCTGATAACGCCGTTTTAACCTCCGAGGGCGTCCTATGAAGCACGTGTAGGCCTGTTTAAGTGCCAGGGACGGTCGAGAAAGCAGTTTTTACCACTGTGGAGGTCCTGTGAGGCTCATGTAAGCCTGATTATGTGCGGAAAGACATGATAACGCCGTTTTATCCTCCGATGGGGTACTCTGAAGCACGTACAGGCCTGTTTAAGTGTCACAGAAAATCGAGAAAGCAGTTTTCACCTATGTGGAAGCCCTGTGAGGTTGGTGCAAGCTTGTTTATGCGCTGCAAAGACCTGATAACGCCGTTTTAACCTCCGAGGGCGGGCTTTGAAGCACGTGTAGGCCTGTTTAAGAGCCGTAGACGATCGAGAAAGAAATTTTCACCACTGTTGAAGTCCTGTGATGCTCGTGTATGCCTGCATATGTGCGAGAAAGACCAGATAACGCCGTTTTAACCTCCGAGGAGATGCTATGAAGCACGTGTAGGCCTGTTTAAGTGCCAGGAACGGTCGAGAAAGCAGTTTTCTCCACTGTGGTCGTCCTGTGCGGCTCATGTAAGCCTGTTTATGTGCGGAATGACACGATAACGCCGTTTTAACCTCCGACGGCGTGCTATGAAGCACGTGTAGGCCTGTTTAAGTGCCAGCAACGGTCGAGAAAGCAGTTTTTACCACTGTGGAGGTCCTGTGAGGCTCATGTAAGCCTGATTATGTGCGGAAAGACATGATAACGCCGTTTTAACCTCCGATGGGGTACTCTGAAGCACGTACAGGCCTGTTTAAGTGTCACACAAAATTGAGAAAGCAGTTTTTACCGCTGTGGAAGCCCTGTGAGGTTGGTGCAAGCTTGTTTATGTGCTGAAAAGACCTGATAACGCCGTTTTAACCTCCGAGGGCGTGCTATGAAGCACGTGTAGGCCTGTTTAAGAGCCGTAGACGATCGTGAAAGAAGTTTTCACCACTGTTGGAGTCCTGTGATGCCCGTGCATGCCTGTTTATGTGCGAGAAAGTCCTGATAATGCCGTTTTAACCTGCGAGGAGATGCTTCGAAGCACGTGTAGGCCTGTTTAAGTGCCAGGGACGGTCGAGAAAGCAGTTTTTCCCACTGTGGAGGTCCTGTGAGGCTCATGTAAGCCTGTTTATGTGCGGCAAAGACCTGATAACGCCGTTTTAACCTCCGAGGGCGTGCTATGAAGCACGTGTAGGCCTGTTCAAGAGCCGTAGACGATCGAGAAAGAAGTTTTCACCACTGTTGAAGTCCTGTGATGCTCGTGCATCCCTGCATATGTGCGAGAAAGACCAGATAACGCCGTTTTAACCTCCGTGGGCGTGCTATGAAGCACGTGTAGGCCTGTTTAAGTGCCAGGGACGGTCGAGAAAGCAGTTTTTACCACTGTGGAGGTCCTGTGAGGCTCATGTATGCCTGGTTATGAGCGGAAACACATGGTAACGCCGTTTTAACCTCCGATGGGGTACTCTGAAGCACGTACAGGCCTGTTTAAGTGTCACAGAAAATCGAGAAAGCAGTTTTTACCTCTGTGGAAGCCCTGTGAGGTTGGTGCAAGCTTGTTTATGTGCTGAAAAGACCTGATAACGCCGTTTCAACCTCCGAGGGCGTGCTATGAAGCACGTGTAGGCCTGTTCAAGAGCCGTAGACGATCGAGAAAGAAGTTTTCACCACTGTTGAAGTCCTATGATGCTCGTGCATCCCTGCATATGTGCGAGAAAGACCAGATAACGCCGTTTTAACCTCCGAGGAGATGCTATGAAGCACGTGTAGGCCTGTTTTAGTGCCAGGGACGATCGAGAAAGCAGTTTTCTCCACTGTGGTGGTCCTGTGAGGCTCATGTAAGCCTGTTTATGTGCGGAAAGACATGATAACGCCGTTTTAACCTCCGAGGGCGTGCTATGAAGCACGTGTAGGCCTGTTTAAGTGCTAGCAACGGTCGAGAAAACAGTTTTTACCACTGTGGTGGTCCTGTGAGGCTCATGTAAGCCTGATTATGTGCGGAAAGACATGATAACGCCGTTTTAACCTCCGATGGGATACTCTGAGGCACGTACAGGCCTGTTTAAGTGTCACAGAAAATCGAGAAAGCAGTTTTTACCTCTGTTGAAGCCCTGTGAGGTTGGTGCAAGCTTGTTTATGTGCTGAAAAGACCTGATAACGCCGTTTTAACCTCCGAGGGCGTGCTATGAAGCACGTGTAGGCCTGTTTAAGAGCCGTAGACGATCGAGAAAGACGTTTTCACCACTGTTGAAGTCCTGTGATGCTGGTGCATGCTTGCATATGTGCGAGAAAGATCAAATAATGCCGTTTTAACCTCCGAGGAGATGCTATGAAGCACGTGTAGGCCTGTTTAAGTGCCAGGGACTTTCGAGAAAGCAGTTTATACCACTGTGGAGATGCTGTGAGGCTCATGTAAGCCTGTTTGTGTGCGGAAAAGACATGATAACGCCGTTTTAACCTCCGATGGGGTGCTGTGAAGCACGTACAGGCCTGTTTAAGTGGAAGAGAAGATCGAAAAAGCAATTTTTACCGTTGTGGAAGTCCTGTGAGTTTGGTGCAAGCTTGTTTATGTGCGGGAAAGGCCTGATACCACCGTTTTAACCTCGGAGGGGGTGCTGTGAAGCACATGGACGCCTGATTAAGTGCCAGGGACGATCGAGAAAGCAGTTTGCACTGTTGTGGATGCCCTGTGATGTTGGTGCAAGTCTGTTTATGTGCGGAAAAGACCTGATAACGCCGTTTTAACCTCCGAGGGCGTGCTATGAAGCACGTGTAGGCCTGTTTAAGTGCCAGGGACGGTCGAGAAAGCAATTTTTACAACTGTGGAGGTCCTGTGAGGCTCATGTAAGCCTGATTATGTGCGGAAAGACATGATAACGTCGTTTTAACCTCCGATGGGGTATTCTGAAGCACGTACAGGACTGTTTAAGTGTCACAGAAAATCGAGAAAGCAGTTTTTACCTCTGTGGAAGCCCTGTGAGGTTGGTGCAAGCTTGTTTATGTGCTGAAAAGACCTGATAACGCCGTTTTAACCTCCGAGGGCGTGCTATGAAGCACGTGTAGGCCTGTTTAAGTGGCAGGGACGGTCGAGAAAGAAGTTTTTACCACTGTGGAGGTCCTGTGAGGCTCATGTAAACCTGATTATGTGCGGAAAGATATGATAACACCGTTTTAACCTCCGTTGGGGTACTCTGAAGCACGTACAGTCCTGTTTAAGTGTCACAGACAATCGAGAAAGCAATTTCTACCTCTGTGGAAGCCCTGTGAGGTTGGTGCAAGCTTGTTTATGTGCTGAAAAGACCTGATAACGCCGTTTTAACCTCCGAGGGCGTGCTATGAAGCATGTGTAGGCCTGTTTAAGAGCCGTAGACGATCGAGAAAGAAGTTTTCACCAGTGTTGAAGTCTTGTGATGCTCGTGCATCCCTGCATATGTGCGAGAAAGACCAGATAACGCCGTTTTAACCTCCGAGGAGATGCTATGAAGCACGTGTAGGCCTCTTTAAGTACCAGGGACTGTCGAGAAAGCAGTTTTCACCACTGTGGAGGTCCTGTGAGGTTCATGTAAGCCTGTTTATGTGCGGAAAAGACATGATAACACCGCTTTAACCTCCGATGGGGTACTGTGAAGCACGTGCAGGCCTGTTTAAGTGCCAAAAAAGATCGAGAAAGCAGTTTTCACCACTGTGGAAGCCCTGTGAGTTTGGTGCAAGCTTGTTTATGTGCGGGAAAGTCCTGATACCACCGTTTTAACCTCGGAGGGGGTGCTGTGAAGCAGATAGACGCCAGATTAAGTACCAGGGACGATCGAGAAAGCAGTTTGCACTGTTGTGGATGCCCTGTGATGTTGGTGCAAGTCTGTTTATGTGCGGAATAGACCTGATAACGCCGTTTTAACCTCCGAGGGCGTCCTATGAAGCACGTGTAGGCCTGTTTAAGTGCCAGGGACGGTCGAGAAAGCAGTTTTTACCACTGTAGAGGTCCTGTGAGACTCATGTAAGCCTGATTATGTGCGGAAATACATGATAACGCCGTTTTATCCTCGATGGGGTACTTTGAAGCACGTACAGGCCTGTCTAAGTGTCACAGAAAATCGAGAAAGCAGTTTTTACTTCTGTGGAAACCCTGTGAGGTTGGTGCAAGCTTGTTTATGCGCTGCAAAGACCTGATAACGCCGTTTTAACCTCCGAGGGCGTGCTTTGAAGCACGTGTAGGCCTGTTTAAGAGCCGTAGACGATCGAGAAAGAAATTTTCACCACTGTTGAAGTCCTGTGATGCTCGTGTATGCCTGCATATGTGCGAGAAAGACCAGATAACGCCGTTTTAACCTCCGAGGAGATGCTATGAAGCACGTGTAGGCCTGTTTAAGTGCCAGGAACGGTCGAGAAAGCAGTTTTCTCCACTGTGGTCGTCCTGTGAGGCTCATGTAAGCCTGTTTATGTGCGGAAAGACACGATAACGCCGTTTTAACCTCCAAGGGGGTGCTATGAAGCACATGTAGGCCTGTTTAAGTGCCAGCAACGGTCGAGAAAACAGTTTTTACCACTGTGGCGGTCCTGTGAGGCTCATGTAAGCCTGATTATGTGCGGAAAGACATGATAAGGCCGTTTTAACCTCCGATGGGGTACTCTGAAGCACGTACAGGCCTGTTTAAGTGTCACAGAAAATCGAGAAAGCAGTTTTTACAGCTGTGGAAGCCCTGTGAGGTTGGTGCAAGCTTGTTTATGTGCTGAAAAGACCTGATAACGCCGTTTTAACCTCCGAGGGTGTGCTATGAAGCACGTGTAGGCCTGTTTAAGAGCCGTAGACGATCGAGAAAGACGTTTACACCACTGTTGAAGTCCTGTGATGCTCGTGCATGCCTGCATATGTGCGAGAAAGATCAAATAATGCCGTTTTAACCTCCGAGGAGATGCTATGAAGCACGTGTAGGCCTGCTTAAGTGGTAGGGATTGTAGAGAAAGCAGTTTACACCACTGTGGAGGTGCTGTGAGGCTCATGTAAGCCTCTTTATGTGCGGAAAAGACATGTTAACGCCGATTTAACCTCCGATGGGGTACTGTGAAGCACGTACAGGCCTGTTTAAGTGGCAGAGAAGATCAAGTAAGCAGTTTTGACCGCTGTGGAAGCCCTGTGAGTTTGGTGCAAGCTTGTTTATGAGCGGGAAAGGCCTGATACCACCGTTTTAACCACGGAGGGGGTGCTGTGAAGCACGTATAGGCCTGTTTAAGTGCCAGGGACGGTCGAGAAAGCAGTTTATACCACTGTGGAGGTGCTGTGAGGCTCATGTAAGCCTGTTTATGTGCGGAAAAGACATGTTAATGCCGATTTAGCCTCCGATGGGGTACTGTGAAGTACGTACAGGCCTGTTTAAGTGTCACAGAAAATCGAGAAAGCTGTTTTTACCTCTGTGGAAGCCCTGTGAGTTTGGTGCAAGCTTGTTTATGTGCTGAAAAGACCTGATAACGCCGTTTTAACCTCCGAGGGCGTGCTATGAAGCTGGTGTAGGCCTGTTTAAGAGCAGTAGACGATCGAGAAAGAAGTTTTCACTACTGTTGAAGTCCTGTGATGCTCGTGAATCCCTGCATATGTTCGAGAAAGACCAGATAACGCCGTTTTAACCTCCGAGGAGATGCTATGAAGCACGTGTAGGCCTGTTTAAGTGCCAGGGACGGTCGAGAAAGCAGTTTATACCACTGTGGAGGTGATGTGAGGCTCATGTAAGCCTGTTTATGTGCCGAAAAGACATGATAACGCCGATTTAACCACCGATGGGGTACTGTGAAGCACGTACAAGCCATTTTAAGTGGCAGAGAAGGTCGAGAAAGCAGTTTTTGACCGCTGTGGAAGCCCTGTGAGTTTGGTGCAAGCTTGTTTATGAGCGGGAATTGCCTGATACCACCGTTTTAACCACGGAGGGGGTGCTGTGAAGCACGTATAGGCCTGTGTAAGTGACAGGGACGGTCGAGAAGGCAGTTTTTACCACTGTTGAGGACCTGTGAGGCTCATGTAAGCCTGTTTAAGTGCGGAAACACATGATAACGCCGTTCTAACCTCCAATGGGGTACTGTGAAGCACGTACAGGCCTGTTTAAATAGCACAGAAAATCGAGAAAGCAGTTTTTACCTCTGTTGAAGCCCTGTGAGGTTGGTGCAAGCTTGTTTATGTGCTGAGAAGACCTGATAACGCCGTTTTAACCTCCGAGGGCGTGCTATGAAGCGCGTGTAGGCCTGTTTAAGAGCCGTAGACGGTCGAGAAAGAAGTTTTCACCACTGTTGAAGTGCTTTGATGCTCGTGCATGCCTGTTTATGTGCGAGAAAGACCTGATAATGCCGTTTTAACCTCCGAGGAGATGCTTCGAAGCACATGTAGGCCTGTTTAAGTACCAGAGACTGTCGAGAAAGCAGTTTTTCCCACTGTGGAGGTCGTGTGAGGCTCATGTAAGCCTGTTTATGTGCGGAAAAAACATGATAACGCCGTTTTAACCTCAGATGGGGTACTGTGAAGCACGTACAAGCCTGTTTAAGTGGCAGAGAAGATCGAGGATGCAGTTTTGACCGCTGGGGAAGCCCTGTGAGTTTGGTGCAAGCTTGTTTATGTGGGGTAAAGGCCTGATACCACCGTTTTAATCTAGGAGGGGGAGCTGTGAAGCACATGGACGCCTGATTAAGTGCCAGAGACGGTGGAGAAAGCAGTTTTTACCACTGTGGAGGTCCTGTGAGGCTCGTGTAAGCCTGTTTATGTGCGGAAAAGACTTGATAACGCCGTTTTAACCTCCGAGGAGGTGCTGTGAAGCACGTACAGGCCTCTTTAAATGGCAGACAAAATCGAGAAAGCAGTTTTCACCACTGTGGAGGCCCTGTGAGGTTAGTGCAAGCCTGTTTATGTGCGGAAAAGACCTGGCAACGCCGATTTTAACCTCCGTGGTCGTGCTATGAAGCACGTGTAGGCCTGTTTAGGACCAATCGACGATCGAGAAAGCAGTTTTCCCAACTGTTGAAGTCCTGTGAGGCTCATTTAAGCCTGTTTATGTGCGGAAAAGACATGAAAACGCCGATTTAACCTCCGATGGGGTACTGTGAAGCACGTACAGGCCTGTTTAAGTGGAAGAGAAAATCGAGAAAGCAGTTTTTACCTCTGTGGAAGCCCTGTGAGGTTGGTGTAAGCTTGTTTATGTGCTGAAAAGACCTGATAACGCCGTTTTATCGTTTGAGTAGGTGCTGTGAAGCACGTGTAGGCCTGTTTAAGAGCCATAGACGATCGAGAAAGCAGTTTTCACCACTGTTGAAGTCCTGTGATGCTCGTGCATGCCTGTTTATGTGTGAGAATGACCTGATAACGCCGTTTTAACCTCCGAGGAGATGCTTTGAACCACGTGTAGGCCTGTTTACGTGCCAGGGACGGTCGAGAAAGCAGTTTTCTCCACTGTGGTGGTCCTGTGAGGCTCATGTAAGCCTGTTTATGTGCGGAAAAGACATGATAACGCCGATTTAACCTCCGATGGGGTACTGTGAAGTACGTACAGGCCTGTTTAAGTGGCAGAGAAGATCGAAAAAGCAGTTTTTACCTCTGGTGAAGCCCTGTGAGGTTGGTGCAAGCTTGTTTATGTGCTGAAAAGACATGATAACGCCGTTTTAACCTCCGAGGAGGTGCTGTGAAGCACGTACAGGCTGCTTTAAGTAGCAGAGAAGATCGAGAAAGCAGTTTTCACGACTGTGGAGACCCTGTGAGGTTAGTGCAAGCCTGTTTGTGTGCGGAAAAGACCTGATAACGCCGATTTTAACCTCCGAGGTCGTACTATGAAAATAGTGTAGGCCTGTTTAGTTCCCATAGGCGATCGAGAAAGCAGTTTTCACCACTGTTGAAGCCCTGTGATGCTCCTTCAAGCCTGTTTATGTGCGAGAAAGACCTGATAACGCCGTTTTAACCTCCGAGGGGGTACTGTGAAGCATGTGCAGGTAGGTTTAAGTGCCAGGGACGATCGAGAAATCAGTTTTCACCACTGTGGAAGCACTTTGAGGTTAGTGCAAGCGTGTTTATGTGCGGAAAAGAGCTGATAACGCCGTTTTAACCTCCGAGGGCGTGCTATGAAGCACGTTTAGGCCTGTTTAAGAGCCATAGACGATCGAGAAAGCAGTTTTCACCTCTGTTGAAGTCCTGTGATGCTCGTGCATGCCTGTTTATTTGCGAGAAAGACATGATAACGCCGTTTGAACCTCCTAGGGCGTGCTATGAAGCATGTGTAGGCCTGTTTAAGAGCCGTCGACGATCGAGAAAGAAATTTTCACCACTGTTGAAGTCCTGTGATGCTCGTGCATCCCTGCATATGTGCGAGAAAGACCAGATAATGCCGTTTTAACCTCCGAGGAGATGCTATCAAGCACGTGTAGGCCTGTTTCAGTGCCAGGGACGGTCGAGAAAGCAGTTTATACCACTGTGGAGGTGCTGTGAGGCCCTTGTAAGCCTGTTTATGTGCGGAAAAGACATGATAACGCCGATTTAACCTCCGATGGGGTACTGTGAAGCACGTACAAGCCTGTTTAAGTGGCAGAGAAGGTCGAGAAAGCAGTTTTGACCACTGTGGAAGCCCTGTGAGGTTGGTGCAAGCTTGTTTATGTGCTGAAAAGACCTTATAACGCCATTTTAACCTCCGAGGGCGTGCTATGAAGCACGTGTAGGCCTGTTTAAGAGCCGTAGACGATCGAGAAAGAAGTTTTCACCACTGCTGAAGTCCTGTGATGCTCGTGCATGCCTGCATATTTGCGAGAAAGACCAGATAATGCCGTTTTAACCTCCGAGGAGATGCAATGAATCACGTGTAGGCCTGTTTAAGTGCCAAGGACGGTCGAGAAAGCAGTTTATACCACTGTGGAGGTGCTGTGAGGCTCATGTAAGCCTGTTTATGTCCGGAAAAGACATGATAACGCCCATTTAACCTCCGATGGTGTAATGTGAAGCACGTACAGGCCTGTTTAAGTGGCAGAGAAGGTCGAAAAAGCAGTTTTTACCTCTGTGGAAGCCCTGTGAGGTTGGTGCAAGCTTGTTTATGTGCTGAAAAGACCAGATAACGCCGTTTTAACCTCCAAGGGCGTGCTTTGAAGCACGTGTAGGCCTGTTTAAGAGCCATAGACGATCGAGAAAGAAGTTTTCACCACTGCTGAAGTCCTGTGATGCTCGTGCATGCCTGCATATGTGCGAGAAAGTCCAGATAACGCCGTTTTAACCTCCGAGGAGATGCTATGAAGCACGTGTAGGCCTGTTTAAGTGCCAGGGACGGTCGAGAAAGCAGTTTATACCACTGTGGTGGTGGTGTGAGGCTCATGTAAGCCTGTTTATATGCGGAAATGACATGATAACGCCGATTTAACCTACGATGGGGTACTGTGAAGCACGTACAGGCCTGTTTATTTGACAGTGAAGGTTGAAAAAGCAGTTTTTACAGCTGTGGAAGCCCTGTGAGGTTGGTGCAAGCTTGTTTATGTGCTGAAAAGACCTGATAACGCCGTTTTAACCTCCGAGGGTGTGCTATGAAGCACGTGTAGGCCTGTTTAAGAGCCGTAGACGATCGAGAAAGACGTTTACACCACTGTTGAAGTCCTGTGATGCTCGTGCATGCCTGCATATGTGCGAGAAAGATCAAATAATGCCGTTTTAACCTCCGAGGAGATGCTATGAAGCACGTGTAGGCCTGCTTAAGTGGTAGGGATTGTAGAGAAAGCAGTTTACACCACTGTGGAGGTGCTGTGAGGCTCATGTAAGCCTGTTTATGTGCGGAAAAGACATGTTAACGCCGATTTAACCTCCGATGGGGTACTGTGAAGCACGTACAGGCCTGTTTAAGTGGCAGAGAAGATCAAGTAAGCAGTTTTGACCGCTGTGGAAGCCCTGTGAGTTTGGTGCAAGCTTGTTTATGAGCGGGAAAGGCCTGATACCACCGTTTTAACCACGGAGGGGGTGCTGTGAAGCACGTATAGGCCTGTTTAAGTGCCAGGGACGGTCGAGAAAGCAGTTTATACCACTGTGGAGGTGCTGTGAGGCTCATGTAAGCCTGTTTATGTGCGGAAAAGACATGTTAATGCCGATTTAGCCTCCGATGGGGTACTGTGAAGTACGTACAGGCCTGTTTAAGTGTCACAGAAAATCGAGAAAGCTGTTTTTACCTCTGTGGAAGCCCTGTGAGTTTGGTGCAAGCTTGTTTATGTGCTGAAAAGACCTGATAACGCCGTTTTAACCTCCGAGGGCGTGCTATGAAGCTGGTGTAGGCCTGTTTAAGAGCAGTAGACGATCGAGAAAGAAGTTTTCACTACTGTTGAAGTCCTGTGATGCTCGTGAATCCCTGCATATGTTCGAGAAAGACCAGATAACGCCGTTTTAACCTCCGAGGAGATGCTATGAAGCACGTGTAGGCCTGTTTAAGTGCCAGGGACGGTCGAGAAAGCAGTTTATACCACTGTGGAGGTGATGTGAGGCTCATGTAAGCCTGTTTATGTGCCGAAAAGACATGATAACGCCGATTTAACCACCGATGGGGTACTGTGAAGCACGTACAAGCCATTTTAAGTGGCAGAGAAGGTCGAGAAAGCAGTTTTTGACCGCTGTGGAAGCCCTGTGAGTTTGGTGCAAGCTTGTTTATGAGCGGGAATTGCCTGATACCACCGTTTTAACCACGGAGGGGGTGCTGTGAAGCACGTATAGGCCTGTGTAAGTGACAGGGACGGTCGAGAAGGCAGTTTTTACCACTGTTGAGGACCTGTGAGGCTCATGTAAGCCTGTTTAAGTGCGGAAACACATGATAACGCCGTTCTAACCTCCAATGGGGTACTGTGAAGCACGTACAGGCCTGTTTAAATAGCACAGAAAATCGAGAAAGCAGTTTTTACCTCTGTTGAAGCCCTGTGAGGTTGGTGCAAGCTTGTTTATGTGCTGAGAAGACCTGATAACGCCGTTTTAACCTCCGAGGGCGTGCTATGAAGCGCGTGTAGGCCTGTTTAAGAGCCGTAGACGGTCGAGAAAGAAGTTTTCACCACTGTTGAAGTGCTTTGATGCTCGTGCATGCCTGTTTATGTGCGAGAAAGACCTGATAATGCCGTTTTAACCTCCGAGGAGATGCTTCGAAGCACATGTAGGCCTGTTTAAGTACCAGAGACTGTCGAGAAAGCAGTTTTTCCCACTGTGGAGGTCGTGTGAGGCTCATGTAAGCCTGTTTATGTGCGGAAAAAACATGATAACGCCGTTTTAACCTCAGATGGGGTACTGTGAAGCACGTACAAGCCTGTTTAAGTGGCAGAGAAGATCGAGGATGCAGTTTTGACCGCTGGGGAAGCCCTGTGAGTTTGGTGCAAGCTTGTTTATGTGGGGTAAAGGCCTGATACCACCGTTTTAATCTAGGAGGGGGAGCTGTGAAGCACATGGACGCCTGATTAAGTGCCAGAGACGGTGGAGAAAGCAGTTTTTACCACTGTGGAGGTCCTGTGAGGCTCGTGTAAGCCTGTTTATGTGCGGAAAAGACTTGATAACGCCGTTTTAACCTCCGAGGAGGTGCTGTGAAGCACGTACAGGCCTCTTTAAATGGCAGACAAAATCGAGAAAGCAGTTTTCACCACTGTGGAGGCCCTGTGAGGTTAGTGCAAGCCTGTTTATGTGCGGAAAAGACCTGGCAACGCCGATTTTAACCTCCGTGGTCGTGCTATGAAGCACGTGTAGGCCTGTTTAGGACCAATCGACGATCGAGAAAGCAGTTTTCCCAACTGTTGAAGTCCTGTGAGGCTCATTTAAGCCTGTTTATGTGCGGAAAAGACATGAAAACGCCGATTTAACCTCCGATGGGGTACTGTGAAGCACGTACAGGCCTGTTTAAGTGGAAGAGAAAATCGAGAAAGCAGTTTTTACCTCTGTGGAAGCCCTGTGAGGTTGGTGTAAGCTTGTTTATGTGCTGAAAAGACCTGATAACGCCTTTTTATCGTTTGAGTAGGTGCTGTGAAGCACGTGTAGGCCTGTCTAAGAGCCATAGACGATCGAGAAAGCAGTTTTCACCACTGTTGAAGTCCTGTGATGCTCGTGCATGCCTGTTTATGTGTGAGAATGACCTGATAACGCCGTTTTAACCTCCGAGGAGATGCTTTGAACCACGTGTAGGCCTGTTTACGTGCCAGGGACGGTCGAGAAAGCAGTTTTCTCCACTGTGGTGGTCCTGTGAGGCTCATGTAAGCCTGTTTATGTGCGGAAAAGACATGATAACGCCGATTTAACCTCCGATGGGGTACTGTGAAGTACGTACAGGCCTGTTTAAGTGGCAGAGAAGATCGAAAAAGCAGTTTTTACCTCTGGTGAAGCCCTGTGAGGTTGGTGCAAGCTTGTTTATGTGCTGAAAAGACATGATAACGCCGTTTTAACCTCCGAGGAGGTGCTGTGAAGCACGTACAGGCTGCTTTAAGTAGCAGAGAAGATCGAGAAAGCAGTTTTCACGACTGTGGAGACCCTGTGAGGTTAGTGCAAGCCTGTTTGTGTGCGGAAAAGACCTGATAACGCCGATTTTAACCTCCGAGGTCGTACTATGAAAATAGTGTAGGCCTGTTTAGTTCCCATAGGCGATCGAGAAAGCAGTTTTCACCACTGTTGAAGCCCTGTGATGCTCCTTCAAGCCTGTTTATGTGCGAGAAAGACCTGATAACGCCGTTTTAACCTCCGAGGGGGTACTGTGAAGCATGTGCAGGTAGGTTTAAGTGCCAGGGACGATCGAGAAATCAGTTTTCACCACTGTGGAAGCACTTTGAGGTTAGTGCAAGCGTGTTTATGTGCGGAAAAGAGCTGATAACGCCGTTTTAACCTCCGAGGGCGTGCTATGAAGCACGTTTAGGCCTGTTTAAGAGCCATAGACGATCGAGAAAGCAGTTTTCACCTCTGTTGAAGTCCTGTGATGCTCGTGCATGCCTGTTTATTTGCGAGAAAGACATGATAACGCCGTTTGAACCTCCTAGGGCGTGCTATGAAGCATGTGTAGGCCTGTTTAAGAGCCGTCGACGATCGAGAAAGAAATTTTCACCACTGTTGAAGTCCTGTGATGCTCGTGCATCCCTGCATATGTGCGAGAAAGACCAGATAATGCCGTTTTAACCTCCGAGGAGATGCTATCAAGCACGTGTAGGCCTGTTTCAGTGCCAGGGACGGTCGAGAAAGCAGTTTATACCACTGTGGAGGTGCTGTGAGGCCCTTGTAAGCCTGTTTATGTGCGGAAAAGACATGATAACGCCGATTTAACCTCCGATGGGGTACTGTGAAGCACGTACAAGCCTGTTTAAGTGGCAGAGAAGGTCGAGAAAGCAGTTTTGACCACTGTGGAAGCCCTGTGAGGTTGGTGCAAGCTTGTTTATGTGCTGAAAAGACCTGATAACGCCATTTTAACCTCCGAGGGCGTGCTATGAAGCACGTGTAGGCCTGTTTAAGAGCCGTAGACGATCGAGAAAGAAGTTTTCACCACTGCTGAAGTCCTGTGATGCTCGTGCATGCCTGCATATTTGCGAGAAAGACCAGATAATGCCGTTTTAACCTCCGAGGAGATGCAATGAATCACGTGTAGGCCTGTTTAAGTGCCAAGGACGGTCGAGAAAGCAGTTTATACCACTGTGGAGGTGCTGTGAGGCTCATGTAAGCCTGTTTATGTCCGGAAAAGACATGATAACGCCCATTTAACCTCCGATGGTGTAATGTGAAGCACGTACAGGCCTGTTTAAGTGGCAGAGAAGGTCGAAAAAGCAGTTTTTACCTCTGTGGAAGCCCTGTGAGGTTGGTGCAAGCTTGTTTATGTGCTGAAAAGACCAGATAACGCCGTTTTAACCTCCAAGGGCGTGCTTTGAAGCACGTGTAGGCCTGTTTAAGAGCCATAGACGATCGAGAAAGAAGTTTTCACCACTGCTGAAGTCCTGTGATGCTCGTGCATGCCTGCATATGTGCGAGAAAGTCCAGATAACGCCGTTTTAACCTCCGAGGAGATGCTATGAAGCACGTGTAGGCCTGTTTAAGTGCCAGGGACGGTCGAGAAAGCAGTTTATACCACTGTGGTGGTGGTGTGAGGCTCATGTAAGCCTGTTTATATGCGGAAATGACATGATAACGCCGATTTAACCTACGATGGGGTACTGTGAAGCACGTACAGGCCTGTTTATTTGACAGTGAAGGTTGAAAAAGCAGTTTTTACCTCTGTGGAAGCCCTGTGAGTTTGGTGCAAGCTTGTTTATGAGCGGGAAAGACCTGATACCACCGTTTAAACCACGGAGGGGGTGCTGTGAAGCACGTGTAGGCATGTTTAAGTGCCAGGGACGGTCGAGAAAGCTGTTTTTACCACTGTGGAGGACCTGTGAGGCTCATGTATGCCTGTTTATGTGCGGAAAGACATGATAACGCCGTTCTAGCATCCGATGGGGTACTGTGAAGCACGTACAGGCCTGTTTGAGTAGACAGAAAATCGAGAAAGCAGTTTTTACCTCTGTGGAAGCCCTGTGAGGTTGGTGCAAGGTTGTTTATGTGCTGAAAAGACCTTGATAACGCCGTTTTAGCCTCTGAGGGCGTGCTATGAAGCACGTGTAGGCCTGTTTAAGAGCCGTAGGCGGTCGAGAAAGAAGTTTTCACCACTGTTGGAGTCCTGTGATGCCCGTGCATGCCTGTTTATGTGCGAGAAAGTCCTGATAATGCCGTTTTAACCTCCGAGGAGATGCTTCGAAGCACGTGTAGGCCTGTTTAAGTGCCAGGGACGGTGGAGAATGCAGTTTTTCCCACTGTGAAGGTCCTGTGAGGCTCATGTAAGCCTGTTTATGTGCGGCAAAGACATGATAACGCCGTTTTAACCTCCGATGGGGTACTGTGAAGCACGTACAAGCCTGTTTAAGTGGCAGAGAAGAACGAGAAAGCAGTTTTTACCACTGTGGAAGCCCTGTGAGTTTCGTGCAAGCTTGTTTATGTGCGGGAACGTCCTGATACCACCGTTTTAACCTCGGAGGGGGTGCTGTGAAGCACATGGACGCCTGATTAAGTGCCAGGGACGATCGAGAAAGCAGTTTGCACTGTTGTCGATGCCCTGTGATGTTGGTGCAAATCTGTTTATGTGCGGAAAAGACCTGATAACGCCGTTTTAACCTCCGAGGGGGTACTCTGAAGCACGTACAGGCCTGTTCAAGTGTCACAGAATATCGAGAAAGCAGTTTTTACCTCTGTGGAAGCCCTATGAAGTTGGTGCAAGCTTGTTTATGTGCTAAAAAGACCTGATAACGCCGTTTTAACCTCCGAGGGCGTGCTATGAAGCACGTGTAGGCCTGTTTAAGTGCCAAGGACGGTCGAGAAAGCAGTTTGCACCACTGTGGAGGTCCTGTGAGATTCATGTAAGCCTGTTTATGTGCGGAAAAGACATGATAACGCCGATTTAACCTCCGATGGGGTACTGTGAAGCACGTACAGGCCTGTTTAAGGGGCAGAGAAGATCTAAAAAGCAGTTTTTACCGCTGTGGAAGCCCTGTGAGTTTGGTGCAAGCTTGTTTATGTGCGGGAAAGGCCTGAAACCACCGTTTTAACCTCGGAGGGGGTGCTGTGAAGCACATGGACGCCTGATTAAGTGCCAGGGACGATTGAGAAAGCAGTTTGCACTGTTGTGGATGCCCTGTGATGTTGGTGCTAGTCTGTTTATGTGCGGAAAAGACCTGAGAACGCCGTTTTAACCTCCTAGTGCGTGCTATGAAGCACGTATAGGCCTGTTTAAGTGCCAGGAACGGTCGAGAAAGCAGTTTTCTCCACTGTGGTCGTCCTGTGCGGCTCATGTAAGCCTGTTTATGTGCGGAATGACACGATAACGCCGTTTTAACCTCCGATGGGGTACTCTGAAGCACGTACAGGCCTGTTTAAGTGTAACAGAAAATCGAGAAAGCAGTTTTTACCTCTGTGGAAGCCCTGTGAGGTTGGTGCAAGCTTGTTTATGTGCTGAAAAGACCTGATAACGCCGTTTTAACTTCCGAGGGCGTGCTATGAAGCACGTGTAAGCCTGTTTAAGTGGCAGGGACGGTCGAGAAAGAAGTTTTTACCACTGTGGAGGTCCTGTGAGGCTCATGTAAACCTGATTATGTGCGGAAAGATATGATAACGCCGTTTTAACCTCCGATGGGATACTCAGAAGCACGTACAGGCCTGTTTAAGTGTCACAGACAATCGAGAAAGCAGTTTTTACCTCAGTGGAAGCCCTGTGAGGTTGGTGCAAGCTTGTTTATGTGCTGAAAAGACCTGATGACGCCGTTTTAACCTCCGAGGGCGTGCTATGAAGCATGTGTAGGCCTGTTTAAGAGCCGTAGACGATCGAGAAAGAAGTTTTCACCACTGTTGAAGTCCTGTGATGCTCGTGCATCTCTGCATATGTGCGAGAAAGACCAGATAACGCCGTTTTAACCTCCGAGGAGATGCTATGAAGCACGTGTAGGCCTGTTTAAGTGCCAGGGACTGTCGAGAAAGCAGTTTTCACCACTGTGGAGGTCCTGTGAGGTTCATGTAAGCCTGTTTATGTGCGGAAAAGACATGATAACACCGCTTTAACCTCCGATGGGGTACTGTGAAACACGTGCAGGCCTGTTTAAGTGCCAAAAAAGATCGAGAAAGCAGTTTTCACCACTGTGGAAGCCCTGTGAGTTTGGTGCAAGCTTGTTTATGTGCGGGAAAGTCCTGATACCACCGTTTTAACCTCGGAGGGGGTGCTGTGAAGCACATGGACGCCTGATTAAGTGCCAGGGACGATCGAGAAAGCAGTTTGCACTGTTGTGGATGCCCTGTGATGTTGGTGCAAGTCTGTTTATGTGCGGAATAGACCTGATAACGCCGTTTTAACCTCCGAGGGCGTCCTATGAAGCACGTGTAGGCCTGTTTAAGTGCCAGGGACGGTCGAGAAAGCAGTTTTTACCACTGTGGAGGTCCTGTGAGGCTCATGTAAGCCTGATTATGTGCGGAAAGACATGATAACGCCGTTTTATCCTCCGATGGGGTACTCTGAAGCACGTACAGGCCTGTTTAAGTGTCACAGAAAATCGAGAAAGCAGTTTTCACCTATGTGGAAGCCCTGTGAGGTTGGTGCAAGCTTGTTTATGCGCTGCAAAGACCTGATAACGCCGTTTTAACCTCCGAGGGCGGGCTTTGAAGCACGTGTAGGCCTGTTTAAGAGCCGTAGACGATCGAGAAAGAAATTTTCACCACTGTTGAAGTCCTGTGATGCTCGTGTATGCCTGCATATGTGCGAGAAAGACCAGATAACGCCGTTTTAACCTCCGAGGAGATGCTATGAAACACGTGTAGGCCTGTTTAAGTGCCAGGAACGGTCGAGAAAGCAGTTTTCTCCACTGTGGTCGTCCTGTGCGGCTCATGTAAGCCTGTTTATGTGCGGAATGACACGATAACGCCGTTTTAACCTCCGACGGCGTGCTATGAAGCACGTGTAGGCCTGTTTAAGTGCCAGCAACGGTCGAGAAAGCAGTTTTTACCACTGTGGTGGTCCTGTGAGGCTCATGTAAGCCTGATTATGTGCGGAAAGACATGATAACGCCGTTTTAACCTCCGATGGGGTACTCTGAAGCACGTACAGGCCTGTTCAAGTGTCACAGAATATCGAGAAAGCAGTTTTTACCTCTGTGGAAGCCCTATGAAGTTGGTGCAAGCTTGTTTATGTGCGGAAAAGACCTGAGAACGCCGTTTTAACCTCCTAGTGCGTGCTATGAAGCACGTATAGGCCTGTTTAAGTGCCAGGGACGGTCGAGAAAGCAGTTTTTACCACTGTGGAAGCCCTGTGAGTTTCGTGCAAGCTTGTTTATGTGCGGGAACGTCCTGATACCACCGTTTTAACCTCGGAGGGGGTGCTGTGAAGCACATGGACGCCTGATTAAGTGCCAGGGACGATCGAGAAAGCAGTTTGCACTGTTGTCGATGCCCTGTGATGTTGGTGCAAATCTGTTTATGTGCGGAAAAGACCTGATAACGCCGTTTTAACCTCCGAGGGGGTACTCTGAAGCACGTACAGGCCTGTTCAAGTGTCACAGAATATCGAGAAAGCAGTTTTTACCTCTGTGGAAGCCCTATGAAGTTGGTGCAAGCTTGTTTATGTGCTAAAAAGACCTGATAACGCCGTTTTAACCTCCGAGGGCGTGCTATGAAGCACGTGTAGGCCTGTTTAAGTGCCAAGGACGGTCGAGAAAGCAGTTTGCACCACTGTGGAGGTCTTGTGAGATTCATGTAAGCCTGTTTATGTGCGGAAAAGACATGATAACGCCGATTTAACCTCCGATGGGGTACTGTGAAGCACGTACAGGCCTGTTTAAGTGGCAGAGAAGATCTAAAAAGCAGTTTTTACCGCTGTGGAAGCCCTGTGAGTTTGGTGCAAGCTTGTTTATGTGCGGGAAAGGCCTGAAACCACCGTTTTAACCTCGGAGGGGGTGCTGTGAAGCACATGGACGCCTGATTAAGTGCCAGGGACGATTGAGAAAGCAGTTTGCACTGTTGTGGATGCCCTGTGATGTTGGTGCTAGTCTGTTTATGTGCGGAAAAGACCTGAGAACGCCGTTTTAACCTCCTAGTGCGTGCTATGAAGCACGTATAGGCCTGTTTAAGTGCCAGGGACGGTCGAGAAAGCAGTTTTTACCACTGTGGAGGTCCTGTGAGGCTCATGTAAGCCTGATTATGTGCCGAAAGACATGATAACGCCGTTTTAACCTCCGAGGTGATACTCTGAAGCACGTACAGGCCTGTTTAAGTGTAACAGAAAATCGAGAAAGCAGTTTTTACCTCTGTGGAAGCCCTGTGAGGTTGGTGCAAGCTTGTTTATGTGCTGAAAAGACCTGATAACGCCGTTTTAACTTCCGAGGGCGTGCTATGAAGCACGTGTAGGCCTGTTTAAGTGGCAGGGACGGTCGAGAAAGAAGTTTTTACCACTGTGGAGGTCCTGTGAGGCTCATGTAAACCTGATTATGTGCGGAAAGATATGATAACGCCGTTTTAACCTCCGATGGGATACTCAGAAGCACGTACAGGCCTGTTTAAGTGTCACAGACAATCGAGAAAGCAGTTTTTACCTCAGTGGAAGCCCTGTGAGGTTGGTGCAAGCTTGTTTATGTGCTGAAAAGACCTGATGACGCCGTTTTAACCTCCGAGGGCGTGCTATGAAGCATGTGTAGGCCTGTTTAAGAGCCGTAGACGATCGAGAAAGAAGTTTTCACCACTGTTGAAGTCCTGTGATGCTCGTGCATCTCTGCATATGTGCGAGAAAGACCAGATAACGCCGTTTTAACCTCCGAGGAGATGCTATGAAGCACGTGTAGGCCTGTTTAAGTGCCAGGGACTGTCGAGAAAGCAGTTTTCACCACTGTGGAGGTCCTGTGAGGTTCATGTAAGCCTGTTTATGTGCGGAAAAGACATGATAACACCGCTTTAACCTCCGATGGGGTACTGTGAAACACGTGCAGGCCTGTTTAAGTGCCAAAAAAGATCGAGAAAGCAGTTTTCACCACTGTGGAAGCCCTGTGAGTTTGGTGCAAGCTTGTTTATGTGCGGGAAAGTCCTGATACCACCGTTTTAACCTCGGAGGGGGTGCTGTGAAGCACATGGACGCCTGATTAAGTGCCAGGGACGATCGAGAAAGCAGTTTGCACTGTTGTGGATGCCCTGTGATGTTGGTGCAAGTCTGTTTATGTGCGGAATAGACCTGATAACGCCGTTTTAACCTCCGAGGGCGTCCTATGAAGCACGTGTAGGCCTGTTTAAGTGCCAGGGACGGTCGAGAAAGCAGTTTTTACCACTGTGGAGGTCCTGTGAGGCTCATGTAAGCCTGATTATGTGCGGAAAGACATGATAACGCCGTTTTATCCTCCGATGGGGTACTCTGAAGCACGTACAGGCCTGTTTAAGTGTCACAGAAAATCGAGAAAGCAGTTTTCACCTATGTGGAAGCCCTGTGAGGTTGGTGCAAGCTTGTTTATGCGCTGCAAAGACCTGATAACGCCGTTTTAACCTCCGAGGGCGGGCTTTGAAGCACGTGTAGGCCTGTTTAAGAGCCGTAGACGATCGAGAAAGAAATTTTCACCACTGTTGAAGTCCTGTGATGCTCGTGTATGCCTGCATATGTGCGAGAAAGACCAGATAACGCCGTTTTAACCTCCGAGGAGATGCTATGAAACACGTGTAGGCCTGTTTAAGTGCCAGGAACGGTCGAGAAAGCAGTTTTCTCCACTGTGGTAGTCCTGTGCGGCTCATGTAAGCCTGTTTATGTGCGGAATGACACGATAACGCCGTTTTAACCTCCGACGGCGTGCTATGAAGCACGTGTAGGCCTGTTTAAGTGCCAGCAACGGTCGAGAAAGCAGTTTTTACCACTGTGGTGGTCCTGTGAGGCTCATGTAAGCCTGATTATGTGCGGAAAGACATGATAACGCCGTTTTAACCTCCGATGGGGTACTCTGAAGCACGTACAGGCCTGTTTAAGTGTCATACAAAATTGAGAAAGCAGTTTTTACCGCTGTGGAAGCCCTGTGAGGTTGGTGCAAGCTTGTTTATGTGCTGAAAAGACCTGATAACGCCGTTTTAACCTCCGAGGGCGTGCTATGAAGCACGTGTAGGCCTGTTTAAGAGCCGTAGACGATCGTGAAAGAAGTTTTCACCACTGTTGGAGTCCTGTGATGCCCGTGCATGCCTGTTTATGTGCGAGAAAGTCCTGATAATGCCGTTTTAACCTGCGAGGAGATGCTTCGAAGCACGTGTAGGCCTGTTTAAGTGCCAGGGACGGTCGAGAAAGCAGTTTTTCCCACTGTGGAGGTCCTGTGAGGCTCATGTAAGCCTGTTTATGTGCGGCAAAGACATGATAACGCCGTTTTAACCTCCGATGGGGTACTGTGAAGCACGTACAAGCCTGTTTAAGTGGCAGAGAAGAACGAGAAAGCAGTTTTTATCTCTGTGGAAGCCCTGTGAGTTTCGTGCAAGCTTGTTTATGTGCGGGAAAGTCCTGATACCACCGTTTTAACCTCGGAGGGGGTGCTGTGAAGCACATGGACGCCTGATTAAGTGCCAGGGACGATCGAGAAAGCAGTTTGCACTGTTGTGGATGGCCTGTGATGTTGGTGCAAGTCTGTTTATGTACGGAAAAGACCCAATAACGCCGTTTTAACCTCCGAGGGCGTGCTATGAAGCACGTGTATGTGCGGGAAAGTCCTGATACCACCGTTTTAACCTCGGAGGGGGTGCTGTGAAGCACATGGACGCCTGATTAAGTGCCAGGGACGATCGAGAAAGCAGTTTGCACTGTTGTGGATGCCCTGTGATGTTGGTGCAAGTGTGTTTATGTACGGAAAAGACCAGATAACGCCGTTTTAACCTCCGAGGGCGTGCTATGAAGCACGTGTAGGCCTGTTTAAGTGCTAGGGACGGTCGAGAAAGCAGTTTTTATAACTGTGGAGGTCCTGTGAGGCTCATGTAAGCCTGGTTATGAGCGGAAACACATGGTAACGCCGTTTTAACCTCCGATGGGATACTCTGAAACACGTACAGGCCTGTTTAAGTGTCACAGAAAATCGAGAAAGCAGTTTTTACCTCTGTGCAAGCCCTGTGAGGTTAGTGCAAGCTTGTTTATGTGCTGAAAAGACCTGATAACGCCGTTTTAACCTCCGAGGGCGTGCTATGAAGCACGTGTAGGCCTGTTCAAGAGCCGTAGACGATCGAGAAAGAAGTTTTCA
Source organism: Agelas oroides (assembly GCA_949130485.1). Classification (NCBI taxonomy): domain Eukaryota; kingdom Metazoa; phylum Porifera; class Demospongiae; order Agelasida; family Agelasidae; genus Agelas; species Agelas oroides. The sequence continues at coordinate 5,509,521 of OX422191.1, read as the reverse complement.
CCACTGTTGAAGTCCTGTGATGCTCGTGCATCCCTGCATATGTGCGAGAAAGACCAGATAACGCCGTTTTAACCTCCGTGGGCGTGCTATGAAGCACGTGTAGGCCTGTTTAAGTGCCAGGGACGGTCGAGAAAGCAGTTTTTACCACTGTGGAGGTCCTGTGAGGCTCATGTATGCCTGGTTATGAGCGGAAACACATGGTAACGCCGTTTTAACCTCCGATGGGGTACTCTGAAGCACGTACAGGCCTGTTTAAGTGTCACAGAAAATCGAGAAAGCAGTTTTTACCTCTGTGGAAGCCCTGTGAGGTTGGTGCAAGCTTGTTTATGTGCTGAAAAGACCTGATAACGCCGTTTCAACCTCCGAGGGCGTGCTATGAAGCACGTGTAGGCCTGTTCAAGAGCCGTAGACGATCGAGAAAGAAGTTTTCACCACTGTTGAAGTCCTATGATGCTCGTGCATCCCTGCATATGTGCGAGAAAGACCAGATAACGCCGTTTTAACCTCCGAGGAGATGCTATGAAGCACGTGTAGGCCTGTTTTAGTGCCAGGGACGGTCGAGAAAGCAGTTTTCTCCACTGTGGTGGTCCTGTGAGGCTCATGTAAGCCTGTTTATGTGCGGAAAGACATGATAACGCCGTTTTAACCTCCGAGGGCGTGCTATGAAGCACGTGTAGGCCTGTTTAAGTGCCAGCAACGGTCTAGAAAACAGTTTTTACCACTGTGGTGGTCCTGTGAGGCTCATGTAAGCCTGATTATGTGCGGAAAGACATGATAACGCCGTTTTAACCTCCGATGGGATACTCTGAGGCACGTACAGGCCTGTTTAAGTGTCACAGAAAATCGAGAAAGCAGTTTTTACCTCTGTTGAAGCCCTGTGAGGTTGGTGCAAGCTTGTTTATGTGCTGAAAAGACCTGATAACGCCGTTTTAACCTCCGAGGGCGTGCTATGAAGCACGTGTAGGCCTGTTTAAGAGCCGTAGACGATCGAGAAAGACGTTTTCACCACTGTTGAAGTCCTGTGATGCTGGTGCATGCTTGCATATGTGCGAGAAAGATCAAATAATGCCGTTTTAACCTCCGAGGAGATGCTATGAAGCACGTGTAGGCCTGTTTAAGTGCCAGGGACTTTCGAGAAAGCAGTTTATACCACTGTGGAGATGCTGTGAGGCTCATGTAAGCCTGTTTATGTGCGGAAAAGACATGATAACGCCGTTTTAACCTCCGATGGGGTGCTGTGAAGCACGTACAGGCCTGTTTAAGTGGAAGAGAAGATCGAAAAAGCAATTTTTACCGTTGTGGAAGTCCTGTGAGTTTGGTGCAAGCTTGTTTATGTGCGGGAAAGGCCTGATACCACCGTTTTAACCTCGGAGGGGGTGCTGTGAAGCACATGGACGCCTGATTAAGTGCCAGGGACGATCGAGAAAGCAGTTTGCACTGTTGTGGATGCCCTGTGATGTTGGTGCAAGTCTGTTTATGTGCGGAAAAGACCTGATAACGCCGTTTTAACCTCCGAGGGCGTGCTATGAAGCACGTGTAGGCCTGTTTAAGTGCCAGGGACGGTCGAGAAAGCAATTTTTACAACTGTGGAGGTCCTGTGAGGCTCATGTAAGCCTGATTATGTGCGGAAAGACATGATAACGTCGTTTTAACCTCCGATGGGGTATTCTGAAGCACGTACAGGACTGTTTAAGTGTCACAGAAAATCGAGAAAGCAGTTTTTACCTCTGTGGAAGCCCTGTGAGGTTGGTGCAAGCTTGTTTATGTGCTGAAAAGACCTGATAACGCCGTTTTAACCTCCGAGGGCGTGCTATGAAGCACGTGTAGGCCTGTTTAAGTGGCAGGGACGGTCGAGAAAGAAGTTTTTACCACTGTGGAGGTCCTGTGAGGCTCATGTAAACCTGATTATGTGCGGAAAGATATGATAACACCGTTTTAACCTCCGTTGGGGTACTCTGAAGCACGTACAGGCCTGTTTAAGTGTCACAGACAATCGAGAAAGCAGTTTCTACCTCTGTGGAAGCCCTGTGAGGTTGGTGCAAGCTTGTTTATGTGCTGAAAAGACCTGATAACGCCGTTTTAACCTCCGAGGGCGTGCTATGAAGCATGTGTAGGCCTGTTTAAGAGCCGTAGACGATCGAGAAAGAAGTTTTCACCAGTGTTGAAGTGCTGTGATGCTCGTGCATCCCTGCATATGTGCGAGAAAGACCAGATAACGCCGTTTTAACCTCCGAGGAGATGCTATGAAGCACGTGTAGGCCTCTTTAAGTACCAGGGACTGTCGAGAAAGCAGTTTTCACCACTGTGGAGGTCCTGTGAGGTTCATGTAAGCCTGTTTATGTGCGGAAAAGACATGATAACACCGCTTTAACCTCCGATGGTGTACTGTGAAGCACGTGCAGGCCTGTTTAAGTGCCAAAAAAGATCGAGAAAGCAGTTTTCACCACTGTGGAAGCCCTGTGAGTTTGGTGCAAGCTTGTTTATGTGCGGGAAAGTCCTGATACCACCGTTTTAACCTCGGAGGGGGTGCTGTGAAGCAGATAGACGCCTGATTAAGTACCAGGGACGATCGAGAAAGCAGTTTGCACTGTTGTGGATGCCCTGTGATGTTGGTGCAAGTCTGTTTATGTGCGGAATAGACCTGATAACGCCGTTTTAACCTCCGAGGGCGTCCTATGAAGCACGTGTAGGCCTGTTTAAGTGCCAGGGACGGTCGAGAAAGCAGTTTTTACCACTGTAGAGGTCCTGTGAGACTCATGTAAGCCTGATTATGTGCGGAAATACATGATAACGCCGTTTTATCCTCGATGGGGTACTTTGAAGCACGTACAGGCCTGTTTAAGTGTCACAGAAAATCGAGAAAGCAGTTTTTACTTCTGTGGAAACCCTGTGAGGTTGGTGCAAGCTTGTTTATGCGCTGCAAAGACCTGATAACGCCGTTTTAACCTCCGAGGGCGTGCTTTGAAGCACGTGTAGGCCTGTTTAAGAGCCGTAGACGATCGAGAAAGAAATTTTCACCACTGTTGAAGTCCCGTGATGCTCGTGTATGCCTGCATATGTGCGAGAAAGACCAGATAACGCCGTTTTAACCTCCGAGGAGATGCTATGAAGCACGTGTAGGCCTGTTTAAGTGCCAGGAACGGTCGAGAAAGCAGTTTTCTCCACTGTGGTCGTCCTGTGAGGCTCATGTAAGCCTGTTTATGTGCGGAAAGACACGATAACGCCGTTTTAACCTCCAAGGGGGTGTTATGAAGCACATGTAGGCCTGTTTAAGTGCCAGCAACGGTCGAGAAAACAGTTTTTACCACTGTGGTGGTCCTGTGAGGCTCATGTAAGCCTGATTATGTGCGGAAAGACATGATAAGGCCGTTTTAACCTCCGATGGGGTACTCTGAAGCACGTACAGGCCTGTTTAAGTGTCACAGAAAATCGAGAAAGCAGTTTTTACAGCTGTGGAAGCCCTGTGAGGTTGGTGCAAGCTTGTTTATGTGCTGAAAAGACCTGATGACGCCGTTTTAACCTCCGAGGGCGTGCTATGAAGCACGTGTAGGCCTGTTTAAGAGCCGTAGACGATCGAGAAAGACGTTTACACCACTGTTGAAGTCCTGTGATGCTCGTGCATGCCTGCATATGTGCGAGAAAGATCAAATAATGCCGTTTTAACCTCCGAGGAGATGCTATGAAGCACGTGTAGGCCTGCTTAAGTGGTAGGGATTGTAGAGAAAGCAGTTTACACCACTGTGGAGGTGCTGTGAGGCTCATGTAAGCCTGTTTATGTGCGGAAAAGACATGTTAACGCCGATTTAACCTCCGATGGGGTACTGTGAAGCACGTACAGGCCTGTTTAAGTGGCAGAGAAGATCAAGAAAGCAGTTTTGACCGCTGTGGAAGCCCTGTGAGTTTGGTGCAAGCTTGTTTATGAGCGGGAAAGGCCTGATACCACCGTTTTAACCACGGAGGGGGTGCTGTGAAGCACGTATAGGCCTGTTTAAGTACCAGGGACGGTCGAGAAAGCATTTTTTACCACTGTGGAGGACCTGTGAGGCTCATGTAAGCCTGTTTATGTGCGGAAAAACATGATAACGCCGTTCTAACCTCCGATAGGGTACTGTGAAGCTCGTACAAGCCGGTTTAAGTAGCACACAAAATCGAGAAAGCAGTTTTTACCTCTGTTGAAGCCCTGTGAGGTTGGTGCAAGCTTGTTTATGTGCTGAAAAGACCTGCTAACACCGTTTTAACCTCCGAGGGCGTGCTATGAAGCGCGTGTAGGCCTGTTTAAGAGCCGTAGACTGTCGAGAAAGCAGTTTTTCCCACTGTGGAGGTCCTGTGAGGCTCATGTAAGCCTGTTTATGTGCGGAAAAGACATGATAACGCCGTTTTAACCTCCGATGGGGTACTGTGAAGCACGTACAAGCCTGTTTAAGTGGCACAGAAAATCGAGAAAGCAGTTTTTATCTCTGAGGAAGCCCTGTGAGGTTGGTGCAAGCTTGTTTATGTGCTGAAAAGACCTGACAACGCCGTTTTAACCTCCGAGGAGGTGTTGTGACGCACGTTCAGGCACCTTTAAGTGGCAGAGAAGATCGAGAAAGCAGTTTTGACCGCTGGGGAAGCCCTGTGAGTTTGGTGCAAACTTGTTTATGTGGGGGAAAGGCCTGATACCACCTTTTTAATCTAGGAGGGGAAGCTGTGAAGCACATGGACGCCTGATTAAGTGCCAGAGACGGTGGAGAAAGCAGTTTTTACCACTGTGGAGGTCCTGTGAGGCTCGGTAAGCCTGTTTATGTGCGGAAAAGACATGATAACGCCGTTTTAACCTCCGAGGAGGTGCTTTGAAGCACGTACAGGCTTCTTTATATGGCAGACAAAATCGAGAAAGCAGATTTTACCACTGTTGAGGCCCTGTGAGGTTAGTGCAAGCCTGTTTATGTGCGGAAAAGACCTGGTAACGCCGATTTTAACCTCCGTGTTCGTGCTATGAAGCACGTGTAGGCCTGTTTAGGACCAATAGACGATCGAGAAAGCAGTTTTCCCAACTGTTGAAGTCCTGTGAGGCTCATGTAAGCCTGTTTATGTGCGGAAAAGGCATGAAAACGCTGATTTAACCTCCGATGGGGTACTGTGAAGCACGTACAGTCCTGTTTAAGTGGAAGAGAAAATCGAGAAAGCAGTTTTCACCTCTGTGGAAGCCCTGTGAGCTTGGTGTAAGCTTGTTTATGTGCTGAAAAGACCTGATAACGCCGTTTTATCGTTTGAGTGGATGCTGTGAAGCAAGTGTAGGCCTGTTTAAGAGCCATAGACGATCGAGAAAGCAGTTTTCACCACTGTTGAAGTCCTGTGATGCTCGTGCATGCCTGTTTATGTGTGAGAATGACCTGATAACGCCGTTTTAACCTCCGAGGAGATGCTTTGAACCACGTGTAGGCCTGTTTACGTGCCAGGGACGGTCGAGAAAGCAGTTTTCTCCACTGTGGTGGTCCTGTGAGGCTCATGTAAGCCTGTTTATGTGCGGAAAAGACATGATAACGCCGATTTAACAACCGATGGGGTACTGTGAAGTACGTACAGGCCTGTTTAAGTGGAAGAGAAGATCGAGAAAGCAGTTTTTACCTCTGGTGAAGCCCTGTGAGGTTGGTGCAAGCTTGTTGAAGCACGTACAGGCTGCTTTAAGTGCCAGGGATGGTCGAGAAAGCAGTTTTTCCCACTGTGGAGTTCCTGTGAGGCTCATGTAAGCCTGTTTATGTGCGGAAAAGACATGAAAACGCCGTTTTAACCTCCGATGGTGTACTGTGAAGCACGTACAAGCCTGTTTAAGTGGCAGAGAAGAACGAGAAAGCAGTTTTGATCGCTGTGGAAGCCCTGTGAGTTTGGTGCATGCTTGTTTATGAGCGGGAAAGGCCTGATACCACCGTTTTAACCACGGAGGGGATGCTGTGAAGCACGTATAGGCCTGTTTATGTGACAGGGACGGTCGAGAAAGCATTTTTTACCACTGTGGTGGACCTGTGAGGCTCATGTAAGCCTGTTTATGTTCGGAAAGACATGATAACGCCGTTCTAACCTCCGATGGGGTACTGTGAAGCACGTGCAGGCCTGTTTAAGAAGGACAGAAAATCGAGAAAGCAGTTTTTACCTCTGTTGAAGCCCTGTGAGGTTGGTGCAAGCTTGTTTATGTGCTGAAAAGACCTGATAACGCCGTTTTAACCTCCGAGGGCGTGCTATGAAGCGCGTGTATGCCTGTTTAAGAGCCGTAGACGGTCGAGAAAGAAGTTTTCACCACTGTTGAAGTCCTGTGATGCTCGTGCATGCCTGTTTATGTGCGAGAAAGACCTGATAATGCCGTTTTAACCTCCGAGGAGATGCTATGAAGCACGTGAAGGCCTGTTTAAGTGCCATGGACGGTCGTGAAAGCAATTTATACCACTGTGGAAGTGATGTGAGGCTCATGTAAGCCTGTTTATGTGCGGAAAAGACATGATAACGCCGTTTTAACCTCCGATGGGGTATTGTGAAGCACGTACAAGCCTGTTTAAGTTGCACAGAAAATCGAGAAAGCAGTTTTTATCTCTGAGGAAGCCCTGTGAGGTTGGTGCAAGCTTGTTTATGTGCTGAAAAGACCTGACAACGCCGTTTTAACCTCCGAGGAGGTGCTGTGACACACGTTGAGGCTTCTTTAAGTGGCAGAGAAGATCGAGAAAGCAGTTTTGACCGCTGGGGAAGCCCTGTCAGTTTGGTGCAAGCTTGTTTGTGTGGGGGAAAGGCCTGATACCACCGTTTTAATCTAGGAGGGGGAGCTGTGAAGCACATGGACGCCTGATTAAGTGCCAGAGACGGTGGAGAAAGCAGTTTTTACCACTGTGGAGGTCCTGTGAGGCTCGGTAAGCCTGTTTATGTGCGGAAAAGACATGATAACGCCGTTTTAACCTCCGAGGAGGTGCTGTGAAGCACGTACAGGCCTCTTTAAGTGGCAGACAAAATCGAGAAAGCAGTTTTCACCACTGTTGAGGCCCTGTGAGGTTAGTGCAAGCCTGTTTATGTGCGGAAAAGACCTGGTAAAGCCGATTTTAACCTCCGTGGTCGTGCTATGAAGGACGTGTAGGCCTGTTTAGGACCCATAGACGATCGAGAAAGCAGTTTTCCCAACTGTTGAAGTCCTGTGCGGCTCATGTAAGCCTGTTTATGTGCGGAAAAGACATGAAAACGCCGATTTAACCTCCGATGGAGTACTGTGAAGCACGTACAGTCCTGTTTAAGTGGAAGAGAAGATCGAGAAAGAAGTTTTTACCTCTGTGGAAGCCCTGTGAGCTTGGTGTAAGCTTGTTTATGTGCTGAAAAGACCTGATAACGCCTTTTTATCGTTTGAGTAGGTGCTGTGAAGCACGTGTAGGCCTGTTTAAGAGCCATAGACGATCGAGAAAGCAGTTTTCACCACTGTTGAAGTCCTGTGATGCTCGTGCATGCCTGTTTATGTGTGAGAATGACCTGATAACGCCGTTTTAACCTCCGAGGAGATGCTTTGAACCACGTGTAGGCCTGTTTACGTGCCAGGGACGGTCGAGAAAGCAGTTTTCTCCACTGTGTTGGTCCTGTGAGGCTCATGTAAGCCTGTTTATGTGCGGAAAAGACATGATAACGCCGATTTAACCTCCGATGGGGTACTGTGAAGTACGTACAGGCCTGTTTAAGTGGCAGAGAAGATCGAGAAAACAGTTTTTACCTCTGGTGAAGCCCTGTGAGGTTGGTGCAAGCTTGTTTATGTGATGAAAAGACATGATAACGCCGTTTTCACATCCGAGGAGGTGCTGTGAAGCACGTACAGTCTGCTTTAAGTAGCAGAGAAGATCGAGAAAGCAGTTTTCACGACTGTGGAGGCCCTGTGAGGTTAGTGCAAGCCTGTTTGTGTGCGGAAAAGACCTGATAACGCTGATTTTAACCTCCGAGGTCGTGCTATGAAACAAGTGTAGGCCTGTTCAGGTCCCATAGGTGATCGAGAAAGCAGTTTTCACCACTGTTGAAGCCCTGTGATGCTCGTGCAAGCCTGTTTATGTGCGAGAAAGACCTGATAACGCCGTTTTAACCTCCGAGGGGGTACTGTGAAGCATGTGCAGATAGGTTTAAGTGCCAGGGACGATCGAGAAAGCAGTTTTCACCACTGTGGAAGCCCTTTGAGGTTAGTGCAAGCGTGTTTATGTGCATCTCCTCGGAGGTTAAAACGGCGTTATCTGGTCTTTCTCGCACATATGCAGGCATGGACGAGCAACACAGGACTTCAACAGTGGTGAAAACTTCTTTCTCTATCGTGTACCGTTCTTAAACAGGCCTACACGTGCTTCATAGCACGCCCTCGGAGGTGAAAACGGCTTTATCAGGTCTTTTCAGCACATAAACAAGCTTGCACCAACCTCACAGGGCTTCCACAGTGGTAAAAACTGCTTTCTCGATTTTCTGAGACACTTAAACAGGCCTGTACGTTCTTCAGAGTACCCCATCGGAGGTTAAAACGGCGTTATCATGTCTTTCCGCACACAATCAGGCTTACATGAGCCTCACAGGACCTCCACAGTGGTAAAAACTGCTTTCTCGACCGTCCCTGGCACTTAAACAGGCCTACACGTGCTTCAAAGCATCTTCTCGGAGGTTAAAACGGCGTTATAAGGTCTTTCTCGCACATACACCGGCATGCACGAGCATCACAGGACTTCAACAGTGGTGAAAACTGCTTTCTCGATCGTCCCTGGCACTTAAACCTACCTGCACATGCTTCACAGTACCCCCTCAGAGGTTAAAACGACGTTATCAGGTCTTTCTCGCGCATAAACAGGCTTGCACGAGAATCACAGGGCTTCAACAGTGGTGAAAACGGCTTTCTCGATCGCCTATGGGACCTGAACAGGCCTACACTTGTTTCATAGCACGACCTCGGAGGTTAAAATCGGCGTTATCAGGTCTTTTCCGCACACAAACTGGCTTGCACTAACCTCACAGGGCTTCCACAGTCGTGAAAACTGCTTTCTCGATCTTCTTTGCTACTTAAAGCACCCTGTACGTGCTTCACAGCACCTCCTCGGAGGTTAAAACGGCGTTATCATGTCTTTTCAGCACATAAACAAGCTTGCACCAACCTCACAGGGCTTCACCAGAGGTAAAAACTGCTTTCTCGATCTTCTCTGCCACTTAAACAGGCCTGTACGCACTTCACAGTACCCCATCGGAGGTTAAATCGGCGTTATCATGTCTTTTCCACACATAAACAGGCTTACATGAGCTTCACAGGACCACCACAGTGGAGAAAACTGCTTTCTCGACCGTCCCTGGCAGGTAAACAGGCATACACGTGGTTCAAAGCATCTCCTCGGAGGTTAAAACGGCGTTATCAGGTGATTCTCACACATAAACAGGCACGCACGAGCATCACAGGACTTCAACAGTGGTGAAAACTGCTTTCTCGATCGTCTATGGCTCTTAAACAGGCCTACACGTGCTTCACAGCACCTACTCAAACGATAAAAAGGCGTCATCAGGTCTTTTCAGCACATAAACAAGCTTACACCAACCTCACATGGCTTCCACAGAGGTAAAAACTGCTTTCTCGATCTTCTCTTCCACTTAAACAGGCCTGTACGTGCTTCACAGTACCCCATCGGAGGTTAAATCGGCGTTTTCATGTCTTTTCCGCACATAAACAGGCTTACATGAGCCTCACAGGACTTCAACAGTTGGGAAAACTGCTTTCTCGATCGTCTATGGGACCTAAACAGGCCTACACGTCCTTCATAGCACGACCACGGAGGTTAAAATCGGCTTTACGAGGTCTTTTCCGCACATAAACAGGCTTACACTAACCTCAGAGGGCCTCCACAGTGGTGAAAACTGCTTTCTCGATTTTGTCTGCCACTTAAAGAGGCCTGTACGTTCTTCACAGCACCTCCTCGGAGGTTAAAACGGCGTTATCATGTCTTTTCCGCACATAAACAGGCTTACACGAGCCTCACAGGACCTCCACAGTGGTAAAAACTGCTTTCTCCACCGTCTCTGGCACTTAATCAGGCGTCCATGTGCCTCACAGCTCCCCCTCCAAATTAAAACGGTGGTATCAGGCCTTTCCCCCACATAAACAAGCTTGCACCAAACTGACAGGGCTTCCTCAGCGATCAAAACTGCTTTCTCGATCTTCTCTGCTATATAAAGAAGCCTGAACGTGCGTCACAGCACCTCCTCCGAGGTTAAAACGGCGTTGTCAGGTCTTTTCAGGACATAAACAAGCTTGCACCAACCTCACAGGGCTTCCTCAGGGATAAAAACTGCTTTCTCGATTTTCTGTGCCACTTAAACAGGCTTGTACGTGCTTCACAGTAAGCCAGCGGAGGTTAAAAGGGCGTTATCATGTCTTTTTCGCCCATAAACAGGCTTACATGAGCCTCACAGGACCTCCACAGTGGGAAAAACTGCTTTCTCGACCGTCCCTGGCACTTAAACAGGCCTACACGTGCTTCGAAGCATCTCCTCGGAGGTTAAAACGGCATTATCAGGTCTTTCTCGCACATATGCAGGGATTCACCAGCATCACAGGACTTCAACAGTGGTGAAAACTTCTTTCTCGATCGTCTACTGCTCTTAAACAGGCCTACACGTGCTTCATAGCACGCCCTCGGAGGTTAAAACGGCGTTATCAGGACTTTTCAGCACATAAACAAGCTTGCACCAACCTCACAGGGATTCCACAGTGGTAAAAACTGCTTTCTCGATTTTCTGTGACACTTAAACAGGCCTGTACGTGCTTCAGAGTACCCCATCGGAGGTTAAAACGGCGTTATCATGTCTTTCCGCACATAATCAGGCTTACATGAGCCTCACAGGACCTCCACAGTGGTGCAAACTGCTTTCTCGACCGTCCCTGGCACTTAAACAGGCCTACACGTGCTTCATAGCGCGCCCTCGGAGGTTAAAATGGGGTTATCAGGTCTTTTCCGCACATAAACAGACTTGCACCAACATCACAGGGCATCCACAACAGTGCAAACTGCTTTCTCGATCGTCCCTGGCACTTAATCAGGCGTCCATGTGCTTCACAGCACCCCCTCCGAGGTTAAAATGGGTGGTATCAGGACTTTCCCGCGCATAAACAAGCTTGCACCAAACTCACAGGGCTTCCACAGCGGTAAAAACTGCTTTCTCGTTCTTCTCTGCCACTGAAACAGGCTTCTACGTGCTTCACAATACCCCATCGGAGGTTAAAACGGCGTTATCATGTCTTTTCCGCACATAAACAGGCTTACATGAGCCTCACAGGACCTCCACAGTGGGAAAAACTGCTTTCTCGACCGTCCCTGGCACTTAAACAGGCCTACACGTGCTTCATAGCACGCTCTCGGAGATTAAAACGGCGTTATCAGGTCTTTTCCGCACATAAACAGACTTGCACCAACATCACAGGGCATCCACAACAGTGCAAACTGCTTTCTCAATCGTCCCTGGCACTTAATCAGGCGTCCATGTGCTTCACAGCTCCCCCTCCTAGATTAAAACGGTGGTATCAGGCCTTTCCACCACATAAACAAGCTTGCCCCAAGCTCACAGTGCTTCCCCAGCGGTCAAAACTGCTTTCTCGATCTTCTCTGCCACTTAAAGAAGCCTGATCGTGCGTCACAGCACCTCCTCGGAGATTAAAACGGCGTTGTCAGGTCTTTTCAGCACATAAACAAGCTTGCGCCAACCTCACAGGGCTTCCTCAGAGATAAAAACTGCTTTCTCGATTTTCTGTGCCACTTAAACAGGCTTGTACGTGCTTCACATTACCCCATCGGTGGTTAAAACGGCGTTATCATGTCTTTTCCGCACATAAACAGCCTTACATGAGCCTCACAGTACCTCCACAGTGGGAAAAACTGCTTTCTCGACCGTCCCTGGCACTTAAACAGGCCTACACGTGCTTCGAAGCATCTCCTCGGAGGTTAAAACGGCATTATCAGGTCTTTCTCGCACATAAACAGGCATGCACGAGCATCACAGGACTTCAACAGTGGTGAAAACTTCTTTCTCGACCGTCTACGGCTCTTAAATAGGCCTACACGCGCTTCATAGCACGCCCTCGGAGGTTAAAACGGCGTTATCATGTATTTTCCGCACATAAACGGGCTTACATGAGCCTCACAGGTCCTCCACAGTGGTAAAAATGCTTTCTCGACCGTCCCTGGCATTTAAACTGGCCTATACGTGCTTCACAGCACCCCCTCCGTGGTTAAAACGGTGGTATCAGGCCTTTCCCGCTCATAAACAAGCTTGCACCAAAGTCATAGGTCTTCCACAGCGGTCAAAACTGCTTTCTCGACCTTCTCTGCCGCTTAAACAGGCCTATACGTGCTTCACAGCACACCCTCCGTGGTTAAAACGGTGGTATCAGGCCTTTCCCGCTCATAAACAAGCTTGCACCAAACTCACAGGGCTTCCACAGCGGTCAAAATTGCTTTCTCGAACTTCTCTGCCACTTAAACAGGCTTGTACGTGCTTCATAGTACCCCATCGGAGGTTAAATCGGCGTTATGTCTTTTCCGCACATAAACAGGCTTACATGAGCCTCACATCACCTCCACAGTGGTATAAACTGCTTTCTGGACCGTCCCTTGCACTTAAACAGGCCTACACGTGCTTCATTGCATCTCCTCGGAAGTTAAAACGGCGTTATCTGGTCTTTCTCGCACATATGCAGGGATTCATTCTCGATCGTCTACGGCTCTTAAACAGGCCTACACCTGCTTCATAGCACGCCCTCGGAGGTTAAAACGGCGTTATCAGGTCTTTTCAGCACATAAACAAACTTGCACCAACCTCACAGGGCTTCCACAGAGGTAATAACTGCTTTCTCGATTTTCTGTGACACTTAAACAGGCCTGTACGTGCTTCAGAGTACCCCATCGGAGGTTAAAACGGCGTTATCATGTCTTTCCGCACATAATCAGTCTTACATGAGCCTCACAGGACCTCCACAGTGGTAAAAACTGCTTTCTCGACCGTCCCTGGCACTTAAACAGGCCTACACGTGTTTCATAGCACGCCCTCGGAGATTAAAACGGCGTTATCAGGTTTTTCCGCACATAAACAGACTTGCACCAACATCACAGGGCATCCACAACAGTGCAAACTGCTTACTCGATCGTCCCTGGCACTTAATCAGGCGTCCATGTGCTTAACAGCACACCCTTCCGAGGTTAAAACGGTGGTATCAGGCCTTTCCCGCACATAAACAAGCTTGCACCAAACTCACAGGGCTTCCACAGAGGTAAAAACTGCTTTTTCGATCTTCTCTGCCACTTAAACAGGCCTGTACGTGCTTCACAGTACCCCATCGGAGGTTAAATCGGCGTTATCATGTCTTTTCCGCACATAAACAGGCTTACATGAGCTTCACAGCACCTCCACAGTGGCATAAACTGCTTTCTCGACCGTCCCTGGCACTTAAACAGGCCTACACGTGCTTCATAGCATCTCCTCGGAGGTTAAAACGGCATTATTTGATCTTTCTCGCACATATGCAGGCATGCACGAGCATCACAGCACTTAAACAGTGGTGAAAACTTCTTTCTCGATCGTCTACGGCTCTTAAACAGGCCTACACGTGCTTCATAGCACGCCCTCAGAGGTTAAAACGGCGTTATCATGTCTTTTCAGCACATAAACAAGCTTGCACCAACCTCACAGGGCTTCCACAGAGGTAAAAACTGCTTTCTCTATTTTCTGTGACACTTAAACAGGCCTGTACGTGCTTCAGAGTATCCCATCGGAGGTTAAAAAGGCGTTATCATGTCTTTTCCGCACATAAACAGGCTTGCACGAGCCTCACAGGACTGCCACAGAGGGGAAAACTGCTTTCTCGATCGTCCCTGGAACTTAATCAGGCGTCCATGTGCTTCAAAGCACCCCCTTCGAGGTTAAAACGGTGGTATCAGGCATTTCCCGCACATAAACAACCTTGCACCAAACTCACAGGGCTTCCACAGCGGTCAAAACTGCTTTCTCGATCTTCTCTACCACTTAAACAGGCCTGCACGAACTTCACAGTACCCCATCGTAGGTTAAATCGTCATTACCATGTCTTTTCCGCACATAAACAGGCTTACAAGAGCCCCACAGCACCTCCACAGTGGTATAAACTGCTTTCTCGACCGTCCCTGGCACTTAAACAGGCCTACACGTGCTTCATAGCACGCCCTCGGAGGTTAAAACGGCGTTATCAGGTCTTTTCAGCACATAAACAAGCTTCAACCAACCTCACAGGGCTTCCACAGGGGTAAAAACTGCTTTCTCGATTTTCTGTGCTACTTAAACAGGCCTGTACGTGCTTCACAGTACCCCATCGGAGGTTAAAACGGCGTTATCATGTATTTTCCGCATATAAACAGGCTTACATGAGCCACACAGGACCTCCATAGTGGGAAAAACTGCTTTTTCGACCGTCCCTGGCACTTAAACAGGCCTACACGTGCTTCATAGCATCTCCTCGGAGGTTAAAACGGCATTATCAGGTCTTTCTCGCACATAAACAGGCATGCACGAGCATCACAGGACTTCAACAGTGGTGAAAACTTCTTTCTCGACCGTCTACGGCTCTTAAAGAGGCCTACACGTGCTTAATAGCACGCCCTCGGAGGTTAAAACGGCGTTATCAGGTCTTTTCAGGACATAAACAAGCTTGCACCAACATCCCAGGGGATCCACAACAGTGCAAACTGCTTTCTCGATCATCCCTGGCACTTAATCAGGCGTCCATGTGCTTCACAGCATCCCCTCCGAGGTTAAAACGGTGGTATCAGGCCTTTCCCGCACATAAACAAGCTTGCACCAAACTCACAGGGCTTCCACAGTGGTATAAACTGCTTTCTCGACCGTCCCTGGCACTGAAACAGGCCTACACGTGCTTCATAGCATCTCCTCGGAGGTTAAAACGGCGTTATCTGGTCTTTCTCGCACATATGCAGGCATGCACGAGCATCACAGGACTTCAACAGTGGTGAAAACTTCTTTCTCGATCGTCTACCGTTCATAAACAGGCCTACACGTGCTTCATAGCACGCCCTCGGAGGTTAAAACGGCGTTATCAGGTCTTTTCAGCACATAAACAAGCTTGCACCAACCTCACAGGGCTTCCGCAGAGGTAAAAACTGCTTTCTCGATTTTCTGAGACACTTAAACAGGCCTGTACGTTCTTCAGAGTACCCCATCGGAGGTTAAAACGGCGTTATCATGTCTTTCCGCACATAATCAGGCTTACATGAGCTTCACAGGACCTCCACAGTGGTAAAAACTGCTTTCTCGACCGTCCCTGGCACTTAAACAGGCCTACACGTGCTTCAAAGCATCCCCTCGGAGGTTAAAACGGCGTTATAAGGTCTTTCTCGCACATACACCGGCATTCACGAGCATCACAGGACTTCAACAGTGGTGAAAACTGCTTTCTCGATCGTCTATGGCACTTAAACAGGCCTACACGTGCTTCAAAGCATCTCCTCGGAGGTTAAAACGGCGTTATCAGGTCTTTCTCGCTCATAAACAGGCATGCACGAGCATCACAGGACTTCAACAGAGGTGAAAACTGCTTTCTGGATCGTCTATGGCTCTTAAACAGGCCTACACGTGCTTCATAGCACGCCCTCGGAGGTTAAAACGGCGTTATCAGCTCTTTTCCGCACATATGAATGAATGAATTTTATTTTTACGTCTTGTCCCTAGGACAGCAAGCCAGCTAGGCTCATAAGACGGCAGCACAGATAGTGTTGTACAAAAAAAAAAGAAACTTATCATAGTACATTTATGGTTAGTAATATTAATGCAGCTTAGTTGTATATATGTATATAAAAAAGAAAAAACGGACCCAAGAAAGTTGAGGGAGTAGCTAATTATACTGTCAAGGCAGGGAGAGCATGGATGAAAGAATAGAATGTATTTAATGGCTGAAATAGCCCCCCATTGGGTACTCTTCTCTGAACACCAAAGACAGACTACACTGACAAGCCATCCCCTGGGACCCTTCTCAGGGTACACCAGGGGACAGACTACACAGAAACAGGCAAGCCTTCCCCTGGGACCCTTCTGAGGGTACACCAGGGGACAGACTACACAGAAACAGACAAGCCTTTCCCTGGGACCCTCCTCAGGGTACACCAGGGGACAGACTACACAGAAACAGACAAGCCTTCCCCTGGGACCCTTCTCAGGGTACACCAGGGGACAGACTACACACAAACAGACAAGCCTTCCCCTGGGACCCTTCCCAGGGTTCACCAGGGGGCAGACTACACAGAAACAGGCAAGCCTTCCCCTGGGACCCTTCCCAGGGTTCACCAGGCAGCAGACTACACAGAAACAGGCAAGCCTTCCCCTGGAACCCTTCCCAGGGTACACCAGGGGACAGACTACACAGAAACAGGCAAGCCTTCCCCTGGGACCCTTCCCAGGGTTCACCAGGGGACAGACTACACAGAAACAGACAAGCCTTCCCCTGGGACCCTTCCCAGGGTACACCAGGGGACAGACTACACAGAAACAGGCAAGCCTTCCCTTGGAACCCTTCCCAGGGTACACCAGGGGACAGACTACACAGAAACAGGCAAGCCTTCCCCTGGGACCCTTCCCAGGGTTCACCAGGGGACAGACTACACAGAAACAGGCAAGCCTTCCCCTGGGACCCTTCCCAGGGTACACCAGGGGACAGACTACACAGAAACAGACAAGCCTTCCCCTGGGACCCTTCCCAGGGTTCACCAGGGGACAGACTACACAGAAACAGACAAGCCTTCCCCTGGGACCCTTCCCAGGGTTCACCAGGGGACAGACTACACAGAAACAGACAAGCCTTCCCCTGGGACCCTTCCCAGGGTTCACCAGGGGACAGACTACACAGAAACAGACAAGCCTTCCCCTGGGACCCTTCCCAGGGTTCACCAGGGGACAGACTACACACAAACAGACAAGCCTTCCCCTGGGACCCTTCCCAGGGTTCACCAGGGGACAGACTACACAGAAACAGACAAGCCTTCCCCTGGGACCCTTCCCAGGGTTCACCAGGGGACAGACTACACAGAAACAGACAAGCCTTCCCCTGGGACCCTTCTCAGGGTACACCAGGGGACAGACTACACAGAAACAGACAAGCCTTCCCCTGGGACCCTTCCCAGGGTTCACCAGGGGGCAGACTACACAGAAACAGACAAGCCTTCCCCTGGGACCCTTCTCAGGGTACACCAGGGGACAGACTACACAGAAACAGGCAAGCCTTCCCCTGGGACCCTTCTCAGGGTACACCCGGGGACAGACTACACAGAAACAGACAAGCCTTCCCCTGGGACCCTTCCCCGGGTTCACCAGGGGACAGACTACACCAAGGGACAGAGTACACAAAACTGACAAGCCTTCCCCTGGGACCCTTCTCAGGGTACACCAGGGGACAAACTACACAGAATTTAGAGTACCAGAGGCCAGACTAAACAGAGACAGACAAGTTTTCCCCAGGTAACTTATTAGAGGGAGAGACTAGTAAAAATAAAAACAGATTGGTCACGGAGAGAAGATGATATTCTTCCGAGACTGGGCCATCACATGTAGAGCCTTTCCCAATTCCAGGTCTCTTCCACAGTTCATAAGTATTTTTAATGTCTTTTCAGCAGGAGGTAATGAGTAGAATGTTGATCCTAGCACTCCTTCCATGGTTTTAAATAGTGCAATTCTTTCCTGGGTAAGCTGCGGGCAGAAAATTAAGAAGTGTGTTTCGTCTTCAATCCCCTCATTGCACAGCTGGCATATCCTTTGAGCAAGGGGCGTCTTAGGATGTCTATATCTGCCAATTTCCATCTCTAAGGGTAGGCATCCACATCTTAACTGAGCAATGGTTCTTCTCCTTCGCCAGGAAGTTGGTCGGGTAACATATTCTTCTGGGGCTGGTTCCAGCTTGTAAGACCTGTATAGGACTAATCTTCCACCACTTTCAGAATTAGGAGCAATTGAGTTGAGATTATCTAGCCACTTAGTATATTCCACTTGCAAAATTCTATTCCACGCTTCCTTTTGAAAGGAGTTCCTATCCATCTTAGATAAATTTGAGAGGTTAATGTCTGGGAACAATTTTATGGTTTTATCTGCCCAGTTGCCAAGGCCTTTTTGGGAACTCCATCTATGAATTATATTGGGTAGTCTGTGTGTAGGGAGAGAGCAAATCCTATGCCAGAACTTGATAATAGAGAACTTTATTTCAGCTTGGAGAGGGACCCACCCCATCTCACCAAACAAGCCTGTGTTGGGACATGAGGTGCCAACTCCAAGGAAAAACCTCATCGCAGCAGTTTGAATGGATTTAACTTTAGGAAATTCTCTATGACCCCAGATGCATGAGTATACAAGTATCCTGCTCAAAACCAGCTGATTAAAAAGCATAGTGTACGTGTCATAGTGAAATCCCCCTGCACATTTAGTTCTATGATTAAGTGATGCTAGGGCCCGATTGGCCGCTATGGTAATTTTACTAACTGTTTGTGATAGATCCAAGTGTTCATTTATATGGTATCCCAGATAACGGTACTCACTTGTGTAGTCAATTGTTTGATTACCTGCTTTAAAATGAAATGAGGATCTTGGCTTTCTACAGTGTCTCTTACGGAAGTGCATTATGTTAGACTTAGAGCTATTAATCTTAATACCCCAGGTAGTGCACCAGTTGTGTATCAAATCAATCAAAGTCTGTAAATTCTCTGCATTTGGAGCTAAAACGACTATATCATCTGCATACAATAAAGCAGCTACATTTCTGTCATTAACCTGTATACCAAAAGCACTTGAATTCAGTTCTTTAGCTAAATCATCAATGTACAAGGCAAACAATGTTGGGGAGAGAATGCAGCCTTGTTTAACTCCTGTGTTTACATCAAACCAGTCTGAATATAGGTCATTAACTTTCACAGTACAACTCACATTTTCATACATAGATTTTAGGGCCATCAAAAAGTTACCATTTATGCCATATTTTGAGTGAAGTTTCTTCCATAAGGAATGTCGATTAATGCTGTCAAAAGCTTTGCGAAAATCAATAATACATGGGTTGAAAGCACGCGCACCAAGATGGACGCCCTACCAGAAGTGCTGCGAGTTGTGATTTCCGAAGCGCTCACTTCTGGAAAGAAAGCTGTCTTGGAGTGTCTGGGACAACGGAGAAATAACTAGTGTGAAGCTGCTCTGGAAGCCAGAAGTGGTCGATGCACCAATTCGGTCGGAAATTCCACCTCAACCGGCGACCTCAATATCGCACCTCGGACCTCGAGCACATATCAAAAAGAAACGCTCGCCTTCTAGCTGGAGAAGAAGTAAACAGCGGCTGAAAAACTTTCTGGAAAAGAAAAGCAGCCAGGAAAGGCAAGAGTACGGCACTGCTGTTATTGGAAGAAGTCAGGAATCCCCGGCAGCTCCAATTAGTGCACCCCAACCGTTGGCATCTCTTCAGTCTCAATCCAATGATGACCGAAAGGATGCGGACAGGAGCCCAGAGGATGCAGGTTTTAAAGGAGGTAATGAACTGTATCAGTCAGGTGACCCTGAGCGTGAAGAAGATGACCGCTCCCTTGGTGAGGTACTGCAAGGATCACGCAATATTGTGTATGAGGCCAAAGATGATACAACAGGTGTAAGCTTTGAAAAGAATGGAGTGAAAGAATGGGTGCCAATTGTTGTGACTAACTATGGCAAGGAGCTAGGTGTGAAAGAAATGGAGAGATGCAAGAAAATTGTGTACTTTCAGAATGAAAATGGTCCCCAGTTCTCCATAAGGAAAGGAAAATGTCAGTTCCCCACACCAGTTGCTAGACGAACTCGTTCACGGCTAAAATCAGAGACACCATAGTGCTACTTCTGTGTTGTGATAATTTTCAGTGTTTGCTGTGTACTGTGTTCTAGTCTCATGGGCCAAAGGTGGCCTGCTGTCCTAGGGACGAGACTTAAATTCATTCATTCATTCATTCATATGAAGCACGTGTAGGCCTGTTTAAGTGCCAGGGACGGTCGCGAAAGCAGTTTATACCACTGTGGAGGTGCTGTGAGGCTCATGTAAGCCTGTTTATGTGCGGAAAAGACATGATAACGCCGATTTAACCTCCGATGGGGTACTGTGAAGCACGTACAGGCCTGTTTAAGTGGAAGAGAAGATCGAAAAAGCACTTTTTACCTCTGTGGAAGCCCTGTGAGTTTGGTGCAAGCTTGTTTATGTGCGGGAAAGGCCTGATACCACCGTTTTAACCTCGGAGGGGGTGCTGTGAAACACATGGACGCCTGATTAAGTGCCAGGGATGATCGAGAAAGCAGTTTGCACTGTTGTGGATGCCCTGGGATGTTGGTGCAAGCCTGTTTATTTGCTGAAAAGACCTGATAACGCCGTTTTAACCTCCGATGGGGTACTGTGAAGCACGTACAGGCCTGTTTAAGTAGCACAGAAAATCGAGAAAGCAGTTCTTACCTCTGTGAAAGCCCTGTGAGGTTGGTGCAAGCTTGTTTATGTGCTGAAAAGACCTGATAATGCCGTTTTAACCTCCGAGGGCGTGCTATGAAGCACGTGTAGGCCTGTTTAAGTGCCAGGGATGGTCGAGAAAGCAGTTTTTACCACTGTGGAGGACCTGTGAGGCTCATGTAAGCCTGTTTATGTAAGACATGATAACGCCGTTGTAACCTCCGATGGGGTACTGTGAAGCACGTACAGGCCTGTTTAAGTAGCACAGAAAATCGAGAAAGCAGTTCTTACCTCTGTGGAAGCCCTGTGAGGTTGGTGCAAGCTTGTTTATGTGCTGAAAAGACCTGATAACGCCGTTTTAACCTCCGAGGGCGTGCTATGAAGCACGTGTAGGCCTGTTTAAGAGCCGTAGACGGTCGAGAAAGACGTTTTCACCACTGTTGAAGTCCTGTGATGCTCGTGCATGCCTGTTTATGTGCGAGAAAGACCTGATAATGCCGTTTTAACCTCCGAGGAGATGCTTCGAAGCACGTGTAGGCCTGTTTAAGTGCCAGGGACAGTCGAGAAAGCAGTTTATACCACTGTGGAGGTGCTGTGAGGCTCTTGTAAGCCTGTTTATGTGCGGAAAAGACATGATAATGCCGATTTAACCTCCGATGGGGTACTGTGAAGTACGTACAGGCCTGTTTAAGTGGCAGAGAAGATCGAGAAAGCAGTTTTTACCGCTGTGGAAGCCCTGTGAGTTTGGTGCATGGTTGTTTATGTGCAGGAAAGGCCTGATACCACCGTTTTAACCTCGGAGGGGGTGCTGTGAAGCACATGGACGCCTGATTAATTTCCAGGGACGATCGAGAAAGCAGTTTTCCCCTCTGTGGCAGTCCTGTGAGGCTCGTGCAAGCCTGTTTATGTGCGGAAAAGACCTGATAACGCCGTTTTAACATCCGAGTGGGTACTGTGATGCACTTGCAGGGCTGTTTTAATGCCAGAGTAGATCGAGAAAGCAGTTTTGACCACTGTGGAGGCCCTGTAAGGATAGTGCAAGCCTGAAAAGACATGATAACGCCGTTTTAATCTCCGTGGAGGTGTTGTGGAGCACGTACGGGCTTGTTTAAATGGCATAGAAGATCGAAAAAGCAGTTTTCACCGCTATGGAAGCCCTGTGAGGTTGATGCAAAGTTGTTTATGTGTGAGAAAGACTCTTTTAACCTCCGAGGAGATGCTTTAAAGCACGTGTAGGCCTGTTTAAGTGCCAGGGACTGTCGCGAAAGCAGTTTGCACCATTGTGGAGGTCCTGTGAGGCTCATGTAAGCCTGTTTATGTACGGAAAAGACATGATAACACCGCTTTAACCTCTGATGGGGTACTGTGAAGCACGTGCAGGCCTGTTTAAGTGCCAAAAAAGATCGAGAAAGCAGTTTTCACCACTGTGGAAGCCCTGTGAGTTTGGTGCAAGCTTGTTTATGTGCGGGAAAGGCCTGATAGCACCGTTTTAACCTCGAAGGTGGTGCTGTGAAACACATGGACGCCTGATTAAGTGCCAGGGACGATCGAGAAAGCAGTTTACCCCACTGTGGCGGTCCTGTGAAGCTCGTGGAAGCCTGTTTATGTGCGGAAAAGACCTGATAACGCCGTTTTAACATCCGAGTTGGTACTGTGATGCACTTGCAGGGCTGTTTAAGTGGCAGGGACGGTAAAGCAGTTATCACCACTGTGGATGTCCTGTGAAGCTCATGTAAGCCTGTTTACGTGCGGAAAAGACATGATAACGCCGTTTTAACCTCTGATGGGGTACTGTGAAGCACGTACAGGCCTGCTTAAGTGGCAGAGAAGATCGAGAAAGCAGTCTTGACCGCTGTGGAAGCCCTGTGAGGTTTGTGCAAGCTTCTTTATGCGCTGAAAAGACCTGATAACGCCGTTTTAACCTCCGAGGAGGTGCTGTCAAGCACGTACGGGCTTGTTTAAGTGGCAGAGAAGATCGAGAAAGCAGTTTTCACCGCTGTGGAAGCCCTGTGAGGTTGGTGCAAGCTTCTTTATGTGTGAGAAAGACTTGATAACGCCCTTTTAACCTCCGAGGAGATGCTTTAAAGCACGTGTAGGCCTGTTTAAGTGCCAGGGACGGTCTAGAAAGCAGTTTTCACCACAGTGGAGGTCCTGTGAAGTTCATGTAAGCCTGTTTATGTGCGGAAAAGACATGATAACGCCGTTTTAACCTCCGATGGGGTACTGTGAAGCACATACGGGCTTGTTTAAGTGGCAGAGATGATCGAGAAAGCAGTTTTCACCGCTGTGGAAGCGCTGTGAGGTTGGTGCAAGCTTGTTTATGTGTGAGAAAGACCTGATAACGCCCTTTTAACCTCCGAGAAGATGCTTTAAAGCACGTGTAGTCCTGTTTAAGTGCCAGGGACGGTCGAGAAAGCAGTTTTCACCACTGTGGAGGTCCTGTGAGGTTCATGTAAGCCTGTTTATTTGCGGAAAAGACATGATAACGCCGTTTTAACCTCCGACGGGGTACTGTGAAGCACGTACAGGCCTGTTTAAGTGCCAAAAAGATCGAGAAAGCAGTTTTCACCACTGTGGAGGTCCTGTGAGGTTGATGTAAGCCTGTTTATGTGCGGAAAAGACATGATAACGCCGTTTTAACCTCCGATGGGGTACTGTGAAGCACATACAGGCTTGTTTATGTAGCAGAGATGATCGAGAAAGCAGTTTTCACCGCTGTGGAAGCCCTGGGAGGTTGGTGCAAGCTTGTTTATGTGCGGGAAAGACCTGATAACACCGTTTTAACCTCCAAGGAGACGCTTTGAAGCACGTGTAGACCTGTTTAAGTGCCAGGGACGGTCGAGAAAGCAGTTTTCACCACTGTGGAGGTCCTGTGGGGCTCATGTAAGCCTGTTTATGTGCGGAAAAGACATGATAATACCGCTTTAACCTCCGATGGGGTACTGTGAAGTACGTGCTGGCCTGTTTAAGTGCCAAAAAAGATCGAGAAAGCAGTTTTCACCACTGTGGAAGTCGTGTGAGTTTGGTGCAAGCTTGTTTATGCGCGCGAAAGGCCTGATAGCACCGTTTTAACCTCGAAGGTGGTGCTGTGAAACACATGGACGTCTGATTAAGTGCCAGAGACGATCGAGAAAGCAGTTTTCCCCACTGTGGCGGTCCTGTGAAGCTCGTGGAAGCCTGTTTATGTGCGGAAAAGACCTGATAACGCCGTTTTAACATCCGAGTTGGTACCGTGATGCACTTGCAGGGCTCTTTAAGTGGCAGGGACGGTAAAGCAGTTTTCACCACTGTGGATGTCCTGTGAAGCTCATGTAAGCCTGTTTACGTGCGGAAAAGAGATGATAACGCCGTTTTAACCTCTGATGGGGTACTGTGAAGCACGTACAGGCCTGCTTAAGTGCCAGAGAAGATCGAGAAAGCAGTCTTGACCGCTGTGGAAGCCCTGTGAGGTTTGTGCAAGCTTGTTTATGTGCGGGAAAGGCCTGATACCACCGTTTTAACCTCGAAGGTGGTGCTGTGAAACACATGGACGCCTGATTAAGTGCCAGAGACGATCGAGAAAGCAGTTTTCCCCACTGAGGCGGTCCTGTGAAGCTCGTGGAAGCCTGTTTATGTGCGGAAAAGACCTGATAACGCCGTTTTAACATCCGAGTTGGTACTGTGATGCACTTGCAGGGCTGTTTAAGTGGCAGGGACGGTAAAGCGGTTTTCACCACTGTGGATGTCCTGTGAAGCTCATGTAAGCCTGTTTACGTGCGGAAAAGAGATGATAACGCCGTTTTAACCTCTGATGGGGTACTGTGAAGCACGTACAGGCCTGCTTAAGTGCCAGAGAAGACCGAGAAAGCAGTCTTGACCGCTGTGGAAGCCCTGTGAGGTTTGTGCAAGCTTGTTTATGCGCTGAAAAGACCTGATAACGCCGTTTTAACCTCCGAGGAGGTACTGCGAAGCACGTACGGGCTTGTTTAAGTGGCAGAGAAGATCAAGAAAGCAGTTTTCACCGCTGTGGAAGCCCTGTGAGGTTGGTGCAAGCTTGTTTATGTGTGAGAAAGACCTGATAACGCCCTTTTAACCTCCGAAGAGATGCTTTAAAGCACATGTAGGCCTGTTTAAGTGCCAGGGACGGTCGAGAAAGCAGTTTTCACCACTGTGGAGGTCCTGTGAGGTTCATGTAAGCCTGTTTATGTGCGGAAAAGACATGGTAATGCCGTTTTAACCTCCGACGGGGTACTGTGAAGCATGTACAGGCCTGTTTAAGTGCCAAATAGATCGAGAAAGCTGATTTCACCACTGTGGAAGCCCTGTGAGTTTGGTGCAAGGTTGTTTATGTGCGGGAAAGGCCTGATACCACCGTTTTAACCTCGAAGGTGGTGCTGTGAAGCACATTGACGCCTGATTAAGTGCCAGGGACGATCGAGAAAGCAGTTTACCCCACTGTGGCGGTCCTGTGAAGCTCGTGCAAGCCTGTATATGTGCGGAAAAGACCTGATAACGCCGTTTTAACATCCGAGTTGGTACTGTGATGCACTTGCAGGGCTGTTTAAGTGCCAGGGACGGTAAAGCAGTTTTCACCACTGTGGAGGTCCTGTGAGGCTCATGGAAGCCTGTTTATGTGCGGCAAAGACATGATGACGTAGTTTTAACCTCCGATGGTGTACTGTGAAGCACGTACAGGCCTGTTTAAGTGGCAAAGAAGATCGAGAAAGCAGTTTTGACAGCTGTCGAAGCCCTGTGAGGTTGGTGCAAGCTTGTTTATGCGCCGAAAAGACCTGATAACGCCGTTTTAAACTCCGAGGAGGTGCTGTGAAGCACGTATAGGCCTATTTAAGTGGCCGAGAAGATCGAGAAAGCAGTTTTGACCGCTGTGGAAGCACTGTGAGGTTGGTGCAAGCTTGTTTATGTGCGGGAAAGACCTGATAACACCGTTTTAACCTCCAAGGAGACACTTTGAAGCACGTGTAGGCCTGTTTAAGTGCCAGGGACGGTGGAGAAAGCAGTTTTCACCAATGTGGATGTCCTGTGAAGCTCATTTAAGCCTGTTTACGTGCGGGAAAGACATTATAACGACGTTTTAACCTCTGATGGGGTACCGTGAAGAATGTACAGGCCTCTTTAAGTGGCAGAGAAGATCGAGAAAGCAGTTTTCACCGCTGTGGAAGCCCTGTGAGGTTGGTGCAAGCTTGTTTATGCGCGGGAAAGGCCGAATAACACCGTTTTAACCTCCAAGGAGACGCTTTGAAGCACGTGTAGGCCTGTTTAAGTGGCAGGGATGGTCGAGAAAGCAGTTTTCACCACTGTGGACGTCCTGTAAAGCTCTTGTAAGCCTGTTTACGTGCGGAAAAACATGATAACGCCGTTTTTACCTCTGATGGGGTACTGTGAAGCACGTCCAGGCCTGCTTAAGTGCCAGAGAAGATCGAGAAATCAGTTTTCACCACTGTGGAAGCCCTGAGAGTTTGGTGCAAGCATGTTTATGCGCGGGAAAGGCCTGATACCACCGTTTCAACCTCGAAGGTGGTGCTGTGAAGCACATGGACGCCTGATTAAGTTCCAGGGACGATCGAGAAAGCAGTTTTTCCCAATGTGGCGGTCCTGTGAAGCTCGTGCAAGCTTGTTTATGAGCTGAAAACAGTTGATAACGCCGTTTTAACCTCCGAGGAGGTACTGTGAAGCACGTATAGGCTTGCTTAAGTGGTAGAGAAGATCGAGAAAGCAGTTTTGACCGCTGTGGAAGCACTGTGAGGTTGGTGCAAGCTTGTTTATGTGCGGAAAAGACCTGATAACACCGTTTTAACCTCCGAGGACATGCTTTAAAGCACTTGCAGGCCTGTTTAAGTGCCAGAAAAGATCGACAAAGCAGTTTTCACCACTGGAAGCCCTGTGAGGTTAGTGCAAGCCAGTTAATGCGCAGAAAAGACATGATAAGGCCGTTTTAACCTCTGATGGGGTACTGTGAAGAATGTACAGGCCTGTTTAAGTGGCAGAGAAGATCGAGAAGCAGTTTTGACCGCTGAGGATGCCCTGTGAGGTTGGTGCAAGCTTGTTTATGAGCTGATAACGCTGTTTTAACCTCCGAGGAGGTGCTGTGAAGCACGTACAGGCTTGTTTAAGTGCCAGAGAAGATCGCGAAAGCAGTTTTCACCGCTGTGGAAGCCCTGTGAGGTTGGTGCAAGCTTGTTTATGTGTGAGAAAGACCTGATAACGCCCTTTTAACCTCCGAGGAGATGCTTTAAAGCACGTGTTGGCCTGTTTAATTGCCAGGGACTGTCGAGAAAGCAGTTTGCACCACTGGAGGTCCTGTAAGGCTCATGTAAGCCTGTTTATCAGCGGAAAAGACATGATAACGCCGTTTTAATCTCCGATGGGGTACTGTAAAGCACGTACAGGCCTGCTTAAGTGGCAGAGAAGATCGAGAAAGCAGTTTTCACCGCTGTGGAAGCCCTGTGAGGTTGGTGCAAGCTTGTTTATGTGTTAGAAAGACCTGATAACGCCCTTTTAACCTCCGAGGAGAAGCTGTGAAGCAAGTACGGGCTTGTTTAAGTGGCAGAGAAGATCGAGAAAGCAGTTTTCACCGGGGTGGAAGCCCTGTGAGGTTGGTGCAAGCTTCTTTATGTGTGAGAAAGACATGATAACGCACCTTTAACCTCCGAGGAGATGCTTTAAAGCACGTGTAGGCCTCTTTAAGTGCCAGGGACGGTCGAGAAAGCAGTTTTCACCACTGTGGCGATCCTGTGAGGCTCGTGCAAACCTGTTTATGTGCGGAAAAGACATGATAACGACGTTTTAACATCCGATTTGGTACTTTGATTCACTTGCAGGCCTGTTTAAGTGCCAGAGAAGATCGAGAAAGCAGTTTTCACCACTGTGGAAGCCCTGTGAGGTTAGTGCAAGCCTGTTTATGTGCAGAAAACACCTGATAACGCCGTTTTAACCCTCTGATGGGGTACTGTGAAGAACGTATAGGCCTGTTTAAGTGGCAGAGATGATCGAGAAAGCAGTTTTGACCGCGGAGGAAGCCCTGTGAGGTTGGTGCAAGCTTGTTTATGTGCTGAAAACACCTGATAACGCCGTTTTAACCTCCGAGGAGGTGCTGTGAAGCACATACAGGCTTGTTTAAGTGGCAGAGAAGATCGAGAAAGCAGTTTTGACCGCTGTGGAAGCCCTGTGAGGTTGGTGCAAGCTTTTTTATGTGCTGAGAACATCTGATAACGCCGTTTAACCTCCGAGGAGGTGCTGTGAAGCACGTACAGGCTTGTTTAAGTGGCAGAGAAGATCGAGAAAGCAGTTTTGACAACTGTGGAAGCACTGTGAGGTTTGTGCAAGCTTGTTTATGCGCTGAAAAGACCTGATAACGCCGTTTTAACCTCCGAGGAGGTGCTGTGAAGCACGTACGGGCTTGTTTAAGTGGCAGAGAAGATCGAGAAAGCAGTTTTCACCGCTGTGGAAGCCCTGTGAGGTTCATGTAAGCCTGTTTATGTGCGGAAAAGACATGGTAACGCCGTTTTAACCTCCGACGGGGTACTGTGAAGCACGTACAGGCCTGTTTAAGTTCCAGAAAGATCGAGAAAGCAGTTTTCACCACTGTGGAAGCCCCAGTCGAATCGCCAGCGTACAACTTCCTGTAAATTTAATTACGCAGTCGCAAACCCGGAAGTAGAATATGGCGGCGAGGAAGCTCACTTGACAGCGTGTACTTCAGCCCTCACAGGATCGCGTAGTTGCAGGTTTTTCGCCCTGGAAAGGATCGTTTGAGTCACAGTTATGGTCAAAAAAGGTACGTAACTTATAGATAGGTGAAATAAATGTGCAAGTTAGGAAAACAAGGAGGAAATAGGCGTCCAAGAGGGCGGGTCGATGAATTAGTGTGCATGTTTAAGCTCATTTTGTGAAGAGTACATTAGCGGAACACAAGAAATATGGGTATCAGGAGGTAGCCAGAAGCATCTAGTATTATGCTTGAAGACAGGAAGGCTGTAACTGAAGGAAGCTGTAAATGGCCCCATTGTGTATAGTACTGTGTACACCAGTAGAGCAAGGTTTGAGGCATTTGTACAACAAAACAGGTAACGGAGACTAATTCAACTGCTGTATGGGGAACAGTAAGCCTTTTCTACACAACTTTCCATCCCCAAAACCAAAACCTGTGATCTTAGTAACTTCACCATCATCGTCTATCTCCAGATCATTGTCACTCTCCTCCACACTGTTGGATTCCTCAGTTGTCTTCTTGACTGTCAACTACCACATGATGAACTTTCTCATCTAAGTTCTTGGTCTGCTGGTAAGTTGGTGTGTTTAGACAGTTGCGGTATTGAAATCCTGATTCACACACTCACTTCCCTTTGGCACAAGTTATAGTCTCCCTTTTGCCTTTCTCTGGCTCTCCCTGTGTCCCTTACAACTTAAAGTTGGCCGTCTTGTATTGATTGACCATCCAAAAGTGTCCAATTAGAGTGTGTGTCAGTTATGCAATTGTTTGCCATATGTACACTATACCTGGCTTACCACTGGCCTCATTCCTGGGCCTTCCCCGTTTTTGTTCTTCGGTTCGCCTTCAGTATTAATACACGGAAGTAGAAGAACGGGGGAGGCCTGGAAACACTTATCACGTGAATGGCGTCACCTGACGTCATTCACGTGCAGGTGGATGCGAGGTGGACATTGCACGTGCAGGTGGATGCGAGGTGGACATTGCACCTGCAGGTGGATGCGAGGTGGACATTGCACCTGCAGGTGGATGCGAGGTGGACATTGCATATTGGGGGAGGGGTCCACATTCAAATAACGTACCAGACTCTACCATCGAGCAGTTCATTGTCCACCTTGTGTCATGTCACGTGATAAGAGTTCCCTGCCCTTTCCCATGATTTTTCACCTCTCTTCCGTGTCCGTGTGTTATATTGAACGAAAATCAAATAACAAAAATGGGGAGGCCTGGGAATGAGGCTAGGCATACCACCAGAGGAGGGAGGACGTGATCATGTGATAGCTACAATAGCTGACATTCAAAGATCAAGAAGTGTGGATACAAGCTAAACGAACAGCTCTATGGAGAAAGTAGCAATGGGCGCTACGGGCGTGTAAGGTTTTCGACAAAACTGAACAAGTTGCCAGCTAAAATGGCCTCCTGTGACTTGCCTAGCGATAAACTGGCAACTTACAAGCTTAGCCTGCGAGGTGAGCCATAATATCCAATTTTGACTAGCCAGATGGCTTCAGCTTAGTCGAAAACACTATGCGCCCGTCGTGACTTAGTCCATAGAGCGATCCTTGTAGCTTGCATCCACGATTCTTGCCCTTGGAATGCCATAAATTGTCGCTACGACGTGACGTCATGTCCTCCCTCCTCTGGCATACCACTGTCCTTCCATGTAGATGTGTATCACATTGATCCAAAAATGTGTGCCCATTGTAGCTTGAGAACTTCAGTTGAAAGGCACATTTTTGTTTGCTTGTTGGTCTTTCTAATTATCCCCAACCATTTATTGTGCTGTTTGAGTACATAAGTGTCACTTAAGTTCAGAGGGCAATGGGGAGAAGAAAGCTCAAAAGCAGCTGCATGAGACCTGAAGTAGGTTCTCCCTAGAGAGACAATCCGTGTCAAGGTTGACTTCCCCAATTGTTTCAGAAGCTTCAGTTCAACCTGCTAGAGATTATGTACCTCATTCGTAAAGCAGGTGACGAATAGCAGGGTGGGGGGCTAGGTAGAAAATAACTGCTTATTCCAGCAAAGAAGGCATGTAAGTAACAATGGTTGCTCCATCAGATGCCTGATCTTTCACTTGAAGCAAGGCTAGATTTATTATCGGCTACATTTTACAGCTGTGTATTGATCGGAGGTTTTTGCTTAGTCTGTTATCATGATATAAAACGAAAATTTCTCTTTACTTATTTTGAGCATGCATAGTACACACACACGCACTTGTTAATGGGATTATTTTTCACTTTACACAGGGAAGTGTACTCCTTGTACATGTACTTGGTTGACTCACAGTGACGCAAGAAGCATAGCCGACACAGACCAAGATGGAACTTTCTGGAGCTGGTCATGCCAGTTCATGTAGTGAAGGTCACCACTATAGTGCTCTCTGACACTCACATCACCTATTACCTCATCCTCTAAGCTACCTGTGTTGCTCAAAACTTTTGTATGCTAGTTAACATGCCAGCTACGCACATTTTTACACATTTTCTGTATGCATAATTAATTCTTTCATTTCACATTCTGAAAAATAGCAAACACAAGTTTCAATAACTTTTCTTAGTAGCATAATGATAGTAGTAATCAACTATGTCAGTGTCTTGGCTGTCTCTTCAGGAAGCTGGAAATGGCCCCAAGTCATGTGCAGACCGTTGGGCAGGTACCGCAAACAGCTGTAACTTCCGCGTAGAATTACGCACGCACGTGGAACTTGCGCTAATATGTACTTCTACTTCCCGCACAGCCCGCTTATTAGTTGCATGAGAATAGTCCGTGCATATCCCAAGATATACCGATTTTTAGGTCTGCGTGGACTGGGGTCAAAGGTTATATTCAACGCGCGCGTTTGACTGTGTGCCGAAAATAATGTTGTATGGCCACGTATGGACTTCCGGTACGGTGGCGATTCGACTGGCCCTGTGAGTTTGGTGCAAGGTTGTTTATGTGCGGGAAAGGCCTGATACCACCGTTTTAACCTCGAAGGTGGTGCTGTGAAGCACATGGACGCCTGATTAAGTGCCAGGGACGATCGAGAAAGCAGTTTACCCCACTGTGGCGGTCCTGTGAAGCTCGTGCAAGCCTGTATATGTGCGGAAAAGACCTGATAACGCCGTTTTAACATCCGAGTTGGTACTGTGATGCACTTGCAGGGCTGTTTAAGTGCCAGGGACGGTAAAGCAGTTTTCACCACTGTGGAGGTCCTGTGAGGCTCATGGAAGCCTGTTTATGTGCGGCAAAGACATGATGACGCCGTTTTAACCTCCGATGGGGTACTGTGAAGCACGTACAGGCCTGTTTAATTGGCAGAGAAGATCGAGAAAGCAGTTTTGACAGCTGTCGAAGCCCTGTGAGGTTGGTGCAAGCTTGTTTATGCGCCGAAAAGACCTGATAACGCCGTTTTAACCTCCGAGGAGGTGCTGTGAAGCACGTATAGGCCTGTTTAAGTGGCAGAGAAGATCGAGAAAGCAGTTTTGACCGCTGTGGAAGCACTGTGAGGTTGGTGCAAGCTTGTTTATGTGCGGAAAAGACCTGATAACACCGTTTTAACCTCCAAGGAGACGCTTTGAAGCACGTGTAGGCCTGTTTAAGTGCCAGGGACGGTCGAGAAAGCAGTTTTCACCACTGTGGCCGTCCTTTGAGGCTCGTGCAAGCCTGTTTATGTACGGAAAAGACCTGATAAAGCCGTTTTAACATCCGAGTTGGAACTGTGATGCACTTGCAGGCCTGTTTAAGTGCCAGAAAAGATCGACAAAGCAGTTTTCACCACTGTGGAAGCCCTGTGAGGTTAGTGCAAGCCTGCATGTTAATGCGTAGAAAAGACATGATAAGGCCGTTTTAACCTCTGATGGGGTACTGTGAAGAATTTACAGGCCTGTTTAAGTGGCAGAGAAGATCGAGAAGCAGTTTTGACCGCTGAGGAAGCCCTGTGAGGTTGGTGCAAGCTTGTTTATGAGCTGATAACGCTGTTTTAACCTCCGAGGAGGTGCTGTGAAGCACGTACAGGCTTGTTTAAGTGCCAGAGAAGATCGCGAAAGCAGTTTTCACCGCTGTGGAAGCCCTGTGAGGTTGGTGCAAGCTTGTTTATGTGTGAGAAAGACCTGATAACGCCCTTTTAACCTCCGAGGAGATGCTTTAAAGCACGTGTTGGCCTGTTTAATTGCCAGGGACTGTCGAGAAAGCAGTTTGCACCACTGGAGGTCCTGTAAGGCTCATGTAAGCCTGTTTATCAGCGGAAAAGACATGATAACGCCGTTTTAATCTCCGATGGGGTACTGTAAAGCACGTACAGGCCTGCTTAAGTGGCAGAGAAGATCGAGAAAGCAGTTTTCACCGCTGTGGAAGCCCTGTGAGGTTGGTGCAAGCTTGTTTATGTGTTAGAAAGACCTGATAACGCCCTTTTAACCTCCGAGGAGAAGCTGTGAAGCAAGTACGGGCTTGTTTAAGTGGCAGAGAAGATCGAGAAAGCAGTTTTCACCGGGGTGGAAGCCCTGTGAGGTTGGTGCAAGCTTCTTTATGTGTGAGAAAGACATGATAACGCACCTTTAACCTCCGAGGAGATGCTTTAAAGCACGTGTAGGCCTCTTTAAGTGCCAGGGACGGTCGAGAAAGCAGTTTTCACCACTGTGGCGATCCTGTGAGGCTCGTGCAAACCTGTTTATGTGCGGAAAAGACATGATAACGACGTTTTAACATCCGATTTGGTACTTTGATTCACTTGCAGGCCTGTTTAAGTGCCAGAGAAGATCGAGAAAGCAGTTTTCACCACTGTGGAAGCCCTGTGAGGTTAGTGCAAGCCTGTTTATGTGCAGAAAACACCTGATAACGCCGTTTTAACCTCTGATGGGGTACTGTGAAGAACGTACAGGCCTGTTTAAGTGGCAGAGATGATCGAGAAAGCAGTTTTGACCGCGGAGGAAGCCCTGTGAGGTTGGTGCAAGCTTGCTTATGTGCTGAAAACACCTGATAACGCCGTTTTAACCTCCGAGGAGGTGCTGTGAAGCACATACAGGCTTGTTTAAGTGGCAGAGAAGATCGAGAAAGCAGTTTTGACAGCTGTGGAAGCCCTGTGAGGTTGGTGCAAGCTTTTTTATGTGCTGAGAACATCTGATAACGCCGTTTAACCTCCGAGGAGGTGCTGTGAAGCACGTACAGGCTTGTTTAAGTGGCAGAGAAGATCGAGAAAGCAGTTTTGACAGCTGTGGAAGCACTGTGAGGTTGGTGCAAGCTTGTATATGTGCGGGAAAGACCTGATAACACCGTTTTAACCTCCAAGGAGACGCTTTGAAGCACGTATAGGCCTGCTTAAGTGCCAGAGAAGATCGAGAAAGCAGTCTTGACCGCTGTGGAAGCCCTGTGAGGTTTGTGCAAGCTTGTTTATGCGCTGAAAAGACATGATAACGCCGTTTTAACCTCCGAGGAGGTGTTGTGAAGCACGTACGGGCTTGTTTAAGTGGCAGAGAAGATCGAAAAAGCAGTTTTCACCGCTATGGAAGCCCTGTGAGGTTGATGCAAAATTGTTTATGTGTGAGAAAGACCCTTTTAACGTCCGAGGAGATGCTTTAAAGCACGTGTAGGCCTGTTTAAGTGCCAGGGACTGTCGAGAAAGCAGTTTGCACCACTGTGGAGGTCCTGTGATGCTCATGTAAGCCTGTTTCTGTGCGGAAAAGACATGATAACACCGCTTTAACCTCCGATGGGGTACTGTGAAGTACGTGCAGGCCTGTTTATGTGCCAAAAAAGATCGAGAAAGCAGTTTTCACCACTGTGGAAGCACTGTGAGTTTGGTGCAAGCTTGTTTATGTGCGGGAAAGGCCTGATACCACCGTTTTAACCTCGAAGGTGGTGCTGTGAAACACATGGACGCCTGACTAAGTGCCAGGGAGGATCGAGAAAGCAGTTTTCCCCACTGTGGCGGTCCTGTGAAGCTCGTGGAAGCCTGTTTATGTGCGGAAAAGACCTGATAACGCCGTTTTAACATCCGAGTTGGTACTGTGATGCACTTGCAGGGCTGTTTAAGTGGCAGGGACGGTAAAGCAGTTTTCACCACTGTGGATGTCCTGTGAAGCTCATGTAAGCCTGTTTACGTGCGGAAAAGAGATGATAACACCGTTTTAACCTCTGCTGGGGTACTGTGAAGCACGTATAGGCCTGCTTAAGTGCCAGAGAAGATCGAGAAAGCAGTCTTGACCGCTGTGGAAGCCCTGTGAGGTTTGTGCAAGCTTGTTTATGCGCTGAAAAGACATGATAACGCCGTTTTAACCTCCGAGGAGGTGTTGTGAAGCACGTACGGGGTTGTTTTAGTGGCAGAGAAGATCGAAAAAGCAGTTTTCACCGCTATGGAAGCCCTGTGAGGTTGATGCAAAGTTGTTTATGTGTGAGAAAGACCCTTTTAACCACCGAGGAGATGCTTTAAAGCACGTGTAGGCCTGATTAAGTGCCAGGGACGATCGAGAAAGCAGTTTTCCCCACTGTGGCCGTCCTGTGAAGCTC
This sequence comes from Agelas oroides, assembly GCA_949130485.1. Taxonomy (NCBI): domain Eukaryota; kingdom Metazoa; phylum Porifera; class Demospongiae; order Agelasida; family Agelasidae; genus Agelas; species Agelas oroides. Next base: position 5,474,857 of record OX422191.1, on the reverse strand, counting down.
GTGGAAGCCTGTTTATGTGCGGAAAAGACCTGATAACGCCGTTTTAACATCCGAGTTGGTACTGTGATGCACTTGCAGGGCTGGTTTAAGTGGCCGGGACGGTAAAGCAGTTTTCACCACTGTGGATGTCCTGTGAAGCTCATGTAAGCCTGTTTACGTGCGGAAAAGACATGATAACGCCGTTTTAACCTCTGATGGGGTACTGTGAAGCACGTACAGGCCTGCTTAAGTGGCAGAGAAGATCGAGAAAGCAGTTTTGACCGCTGTGGAAGCTCTGTGAGGTTTGTGCAAGCTTGTTTATGCGCTGCAAAGACCTGATAACGCCGTTTTAACCTCCGAGGAGGTGCTGTCAAGCACGTACAGGCTTGTTTAAGTGGCAGAGAAGATCGGGAAAGCAGTTTTCACCGCTGTGGAAGCCCTGTGAGGTTGGTGCAAGCTTGTTTATGTGTGAGAAAGACCTGATAACGCCCTTTTAACCTCCGAGGAGATGCTTTAAAGCACGTGTAGGCCTGTTTAAGTGCCAGGGACGGTCGAGAAAGCAGTTTTCACCACTGTGGAGGTCCTGTGAGGTTCATGTAAGTCTGTTTATGTGCGAAAAGACATGATAACGCCGTTTTAACCTCCGATGGGGTACTGTGAAGCACGTACAGGCCTGTTTAAGTGCCAAAATAGTGGGGAAAGCAGTTTTCACCACTGTGGAAGCCCTGTTAGTTTGGTGCAAGCATGTTTATGTGCGGGAAAGGCCTGATACCACCGTTTTAACCTCGAAGGTGGTGCTGTGAAGCACATTGACGCCTGATTAAGTGCCAGGGACGATCGAGAAAGCAGTTTTCCCCACTGTGGCGGTCCTGTGAAGCTCGTGCAAGCTTGTTTATGAGCTGAAAACACCTCTTAACGCCGTTTTAACATCCGAGTTGGTACTGTGATGCACTTGCAGGGCTGTTTAAGTGCCAGGGACGGTAAAGCAGTTTTCACCACTGTGGAGGTCCTGTGAGGCTCATGGAAGCCTGTTTATGTGCGGCAAAGACATGATGACGCCGTTTTAACCTCCGATGGGGTACTGTGAAGCACGTACAGGCCTGTTTAATTGGCAGAGAAGATCGAGAAAGCAGTTTTGACAGCTGTCGAAGCCCTGTGAGGTTGGTGCAAGCTTGTTTATGCACCGAAAAGACCTGATAACGCCGTTTTAACCTCCGAGGAGGTGCTGTGAAGCACGTATAGGTCTGTTTAAGTGGCAGAGAAGATCGAGAAAGCAGTTTTGACCGCTGTGGAAGCACTGTGAGGTTGGTGCAAGCTTGTTTATGTGCGGGAAAGACCTGATAACAACGTTTTAACCTCCAAGGAGACTCTTTGAAGCACGTGTAGGCCTGTTTAAGTGCCACGGACGGTCGAGAAAGCAGTTTTTACCACTGTGGAGGTCCTGTGAGATTCATGTAAGCCTGTTTATGTGCGGAAAAGACATGGTAACGCCGTTTTAACCTCCGATGGGGTACTGTGAAGCACGTGCAGGCCTGTTTAAGTGGCAGAGAAGGTCGAGAAAGCAGTTTTCACCACTGTGGAAGCCCTGTGAGTTTGGTGCAAGGTTGTTTATGTGCGGGAAAGGCCTGATACCACCGTTTTAATCTCGAAGGTGGTGCTGTGAAGCACATGGACACCTGATTAAGTGCCAGGGACGATCGAGAAAGCAGTTTACCCCACTGTGGCGGTCCTGTGAAGCTCATGCAAGCCTGTATATGTGCGGGAAAGACCTGATACCGCCGTTTTAACATCCGAGTTGGTACTGTGATGCACTTGCAAGGCTGTTTAAGTGCCAGGGACGGTAAAGCAGTTTTCACCACTGTGGAGGTCCTGTGAGGTTCATGTAAGCCTGTTTATGTGCGGAAAATACATGGTAACGCCGTTTTAACCTCCGATGGGTTATTGTGAAGCACGTATAGGCCTGTTTACGTGCCAAAAAGATCGAGAAAGCAGTTTTCACCACTGTGGAATCCCTGTGAGTTTGGTGCAAGCATGTTTATGCGCGGGAAAGGCCTGATACCAGCGTTTTAACCTCGAAGGTGGTGCTGTGAAGCACATGGACGCCTGATTAAGTGTTAGGGTCGATCGAGAAAGCAGTTTTCCCCACTGTGGCGGTCCTGTGAAGCTCATGCAAGCTTGTTTATGAGCTGAAAACACCTGATAACGCCGTTTTAACCTCCGAGGAGGTGCTGTGAAGCACGTATAGGCTTGCTTAAGTGGTAGAGAAGATCGAGAATGCAGTTTTGACCGCTGTGGAAGCACTGTGAGGTTGGTTCAAGCTTGTTTATGTGCGGGAAAGACCTGATAACATCGTTTTAACCACCAAGGAGACGCTTTGATGCACGTGTAGGCCTGTTTAAGTGCTAGGGATGGTCGAGAAAGCAGTTTTCACCACTGTGGACGTCCTGTAAAGCTCATGTGAGCCTATTTACGTGCGGAAAAGACATTATAACGCCGTTTTAACCTCTGATGGGGTACTGTGAAGCACGTACAGGCCTGCATAAGTGGCAGAGAAGATCGAGAAAGCAGTTTTCACCGCTGTGGAAGCCCTGTGAGGTTTGTGCAAGCTTGTTTATGCGCTGAAAGACCTGATAACGCCGTTTTAACCTCCGAGGAGGTGCTGTGAAGCACGTACGGGATTGTTTAAGTGGCAGAGAAGATCGAGAAAGCAGTCTTCACCGCTGTGGAAGCCCTGTGCGGTTGGTGCAAGCTTGTTTATGTGTGAGAAAGACCTGATAACACCCCTTTACCCTTCGAGGAGATGCTTTAAAGCACGTGTAATCCTGTTTAAGTGCCAGGGACGGTCGAGAAACCAGTTTTCACCACTGTCGCGGTCCTGTGGGGCTCGTGCGAGCCTTTATATGTGCGGAAAAGACCTGATAACGCCGTTTTAACCTCTGATGGGGTACTGTGAAGCACGTACAGGTCTGCTTAAGTGGCAGAGAAGATCGAGAAAGCAGTTTTGACCGCTGTGGCAGCCCTGTGAGGTTGGTGCAAGCTTTTTTATGTGCTGAGAACATCTGATAATGCTGTTTTAACCTCCGAGGAGGTGCTGTGAAGCACGTACAGGCTTGTTTAAGTGGCAGAGAAGATCGAGAAAGCAGTTTTGACAGCTGTGGAAGCACTGTGAGGTTGGTGCAAGCTTGTATATGTGCGGGAAGGACCTGATAACGCCCTTTTAACCTCCAAGGAGCCGCTTTGAAGCACGTGTAGGCCGGTTTAAGTGCCAGGGACGGTCGAGAAAGCAGTTTTCACCACTGTGGATGTCCTGTGAAGCTCATGTAAGCCTGTTTACGTGCGGAAAAGAGATGATAACGCCGTTTTAACCTCTGCTGGGGTACTGTGAAGCACGTATAGGCCTGCTTAAGTGCCAGAGAAGATCGAGAAAGCAGTCTTGACCGCTGTGGAAGCCCTGTGAGGTTTGTGCAAGCTTGTTTATGCGCTGAAAAGACATGATAACGCCGTTTTAACCTCCGAGGAGGTGTTGTGAAGCACGTACGGGGTTGTTTTAGTGGCAGAGAAGATCGAAAAAGCAGTTTTCACCGCTATGGAAGCCCAGTGAGGTTGATGCAAAGTTGTTTATGTGTGAGAAAGACCCTTTTAACCTCCGAGGAGATGCTTTAAAGCACGTGTAGGCCTGATTAAGTGCCAGGGACGATCGAGAAAGCAGTTTTCCCCACTGTGGCCGTCCTGTGAAGCTCGTGGAAGCCTGTTTATGTGCGGAAAAGACCTGATAACGCCGTTTTGACATCCGAGTTGGTACTGTGATGCACTTGCAGGGCTGTTTAAGTGGCCGGGACGGTAAAGCAGTTTTCACCACTGTGGATGTCCTGTGAAGCTCATGTAAGCCTGTTTACGTGCGGAAAAGACATGATAACGCCGTTTTAACCTCTGATGGGGTACTGTGAAGCACGTACAGGCCTGCTTAAGTGGCAGAGAAGATCGAGAAAGCAGTTTTGACCGCTGTGGAAGCTCTGTGAGGTTTGTGCAAGCTTGTTTATGCGCTGCAAAGACCTGATAACGCCGTTTTAACCTCCGAGGAGGTGCTGTGAAGCACGTACAGGCTTGTTTAAGTGGCAGAGAAGATCGGGAAAGCAGTTTTCACCGCTGTGGAAGCCCTGTGAGGTTGGTGCAAGCTTGTTTATGTGTGAGAAAGACCTGATAACGCCCTTTTAACCTCCGAGGAGATGCTTTAAAGCACGTGTAGGCCTGTTTAAGTGCCAGGGACGGTCGAGAAAGCAGTTTTCACCACTGTGGAGGTCCTGTGAGGTTCATGTAAGTCTGTTTATGTGCGAAAAGACATGATAACGCCGTTTTAACCTCCGATGGGGTACTGTGAAGCACGTACAGGCCTGTTTAAGTGCCAAAAAGAGTGGGGAAAGCAGTTTTCACCACTGTGGAAGCCCTGTGAGTTTGGTGCAAGCATGTTTATGTGCGGGAAAGGCCTGATACCACCGTTTTAACCTCGAAGGTGGTGCTGTGAAGCACATTGACGCCTGATTAAGTGCCAGGGACGATCGAGAAAGCAGTTTTCCCCACTGTGGCGGTCCTGTGAAGTTCGTGCAAGCTTGTTTATGAGCTGAAAACACCTCTTAACGCCGTTTTAACATCCGAGTTGGTACTGTGATGCACTTGCAGGGCTGTTTAAGTGCCAGGGACGGTAAAGCAGTTTTCACCACTGTGGAGGTCCTGTGAGGCTCATGGAAGCCTGTTTATGTGCGGCAAAGAAATGATGACGCCGTTTTAACCTCCGATGGGGTACTGTGAAGCACGTACAGGCCTGTTTAATTGGCAGAGAAGATCGAGAAAGCAGTTTTGACAGCTGTCGAAGCCCTGTGAGGTTGGTGCAAGCTTGTTTATGCGCCGAAAAGACTTGATAACGCCGTTTTAACCTCCGAGGAGGTGCTGTGAAGCACGTATAGGCCTGTTTAAGTGGCAGAGAAGATCGAGAAAGCAGTTTTGACCGCTGTGGAAGCACTGTGAGGTTGGTGCAAGCTTGTTTATGTGCGGGAAAGACCTGATAACAACGTTTTAACCTCCAAGGAGACTCTTTGAAGCACGTGTAGGCCTGTTTAAGTGCCAGGGACGGTCGAGAAAGCAGTTTTTACCACTGTGGATGTCCTGTGAAGCTGATTTAAGCCTGTTTACGTGCGGAAAAGACATGATAACGCCGTTTTAACCTCTGATGGGGTACCGTGAAGAATGTACAGGCCTCTTTAAGTGGCAGAGAAGATCGAGAAAGCAGTTTTCACCGCTGTGGAAGCCCTGTGAAGTTGGTGCAAGCTTGTTTATGTGCGGGGAAGGCCTGATAACACCGTTTTAACCTCCAAGGACACGCTTTGAAGCACGTGTAGGCCTTATTAAGTGCCAGGGACGATCGAGAAAGCAGTTTACCCCACTGTGGCCGTCCTGTGAAGCTCGTGCAAGCCTGTATATGTGCGGGAAAGACCTGATACCGCCGTTTTAACATCCGAGTTGGTACTGTGATGCACTTGCAAGGCTGTTTAAGTGCCAGGGACGGTAAAGCAGTTTTCACCACTGTGAAGGTCCTGTGAGGTTCATGTAAGCCTGTTTATGTGCGGAAAAGACATGGTAACGCCGTTTTAACCTCCGATAAGTTATTGTGAAGCACGTATAGGCCTGTTTAAGTGCCAAAAAGATCGAGATAGCAGTTTTCACCACTGTGGAATCCCTGTGAGTTTGGTGCAAGCATGTTTATGCGCGGGAAAGGCCTGATACCACCGTTTTAACCTCGAAGGTGGTGCTGTGAAGCACATGGACGCCTGATTAAGTGTTAGGGACGATCGAGAAAGCAGTTTTCCCCACTGTGGCGGTTCTGTGAAGCTCGTGCAAGCTTGTTTATGAGCTCAAAACACCTGATAACGCCGTTTTATCCTCCGAGGAGGTGCTGTGAAGCTCGTATAGGCTTGCTTAAGTGGTAGAGAAGATCGAGAATGGAGTTTTGACCGCTGTGGAAGCCCTGTGAGGTTGGTGCAAGCTTGTTTATGTGTGAGAAAGACCTGATAACACTCCTTTACCCTTCGAAGAGATGCTTTAAAGCACGTGTAGTCCTGTTTAAGTGCCAGGGACGGTCGAGAAAGCAGTTTTCACCACTGTGGAAGCCCTGTGAGTTTGGTGCAAGCTTGTTTACGTGCGGGAAAGGACTGATACCACCGTTTTAACCTCGAAGGTGGTGCTGTGAAGCACATGGACGCCTGATTAAATGCCAGGGACGATCGAGAAAGCAGTTTACCCCACTGTGGCGGTCCTGTGAAGCTCGTGCAAGCCTGTATATGTGCGGAAAAGACCTGATAACGCCGTTTTAACATCCGAGTTGGTACTGTGATGCACTTGCAGGGCTGTTTAAGTGGCAGGGACGGTAAGGCAGTTTTCACCACTGTGGAGGTCCTGTGAGGCTCATGGAAGCCTGTTTATGTGCGGCAAAGACATGATGACGCCGTTTTAACCTCCGATGGGGTACTGTGAAGCACGTACAGGCCTGTTTAATTGGCAGAGAAGATCGAGAAAGCAGTTTTGACAGCTGTCGAAGCCCTGTGAGGTTGGTGCAAGCTTGTTTATGCGCCGAAAAGACCTGATAACGCCGTTTTAACCTCCGAGGAGGTGCTGTGAAACACGTATAGGCCTGTTTAAGTGGCAGAGAAGATCGAGAAAGCAGTTTTGTCCGCTGTGAAAGCCCTGTGGGGTTGGTGCAAGCTTGTTTATGTGTGAGAAAGGCCTGATAACACCCCTTTACCCTTTGAAGAGATGCTTTAAAGCACGTGTAGTCCTGTTTAAGTGCCAGGGAAGGTCGATAAAGTAGTTTTCACCACTGTCGCGGTCCTTTGAGTCTCGTGCAAGCCTGTTTATGTGCGGAAAAGACCTGATTACGCCGTTTTAACCTCCGATGGGGTACTGTGAAGCACGTACAGGCCTGTTTAAGTGCCAAAAAGATCGAGAAAGCTGTTTTCACCACTGTGGAAGCCCTGTGAATTTGGTGCAAGCTTGTTTATGTGCGAGAAAGGCCTGGTACCACCGTTTTAACATCCGAGTTGGTACTGTGATGCACTTGCAGGGCTGTTTAAGTGCCAGGGACGGTAAAGCAGTTTTCACCACTGTGGAGGTCCTGTGAGGCTCATGGAAGCCTGTTTATGTGCGGCAAAGACATGATGACGCCGTTTTAACCTCCGATGGGGTACTGTGAAGCACGTACAGGCCTGTTTAATTGGCAGAGAAGATCGAGAAAGCAGTTTTGACAGCTGTCGAAGCCCTGTGAGGTTGGTGCAAGCTTGTTTATGCGCCGAAAAGACCTGATAACGCCGTTTTAACCTCCGAGGAGGTGCTGTGAAGCACGTATAGGCCTGTTTAAGTGGCAGAGAAGATCGAGAAAGCAGTTTTGACCGCTGTGGAAGCACTGTGAGGTTGGTGCAAGCTTGTTTATGTGCGGGAAAGACCTGATAACACCGTTTTAACCTCCGAGGGGGTGTTGTGAAGCACGTACGGGCTTGATTTTGTGGCAGAGAAGATCGAAAAAGCAGTTTTCACCGCTATGGAAGCCCTGTGAGGTTGATGCAAAGTTGTTTATGTGTGAGAAAGACCCTTTTAACCTCCGAGGAGATGCTTTAAAGCACGTGTAGGCCTGATTAAGTGCCAGGGACGATCGAGAAAGCAGTTTTCCCCACTGTGGCCGTCCTGTGAAGCTCGTGGAAGCCTGTTTATGTGCGGAAAAGACCTGATAACGCCGTTTTAACATCCGAGTTGGTACTGTGATGCACTTGCAGGGCTGTTTAAGTGGCTGGGACGGTAAAGCAATTTTCACCACTGTGGATGTCCTGTGAAGCTCATGTAAGCCTGTTTACGTGCGGAAAAGACACGATAACGCCGTTTTAACCTCTGATGGGGTACTGTGAAGCACGTACAGGCCTGCTTAAGTGGCAGAGAAGATCGAGAAAGCAGTTTTGACCACTGTGGAAGCACTGTGAGGTTTGTGCAAGCTGGTTTACGCGCTGAAAAGACCTGATAACGCCGTTTTAACCTCCGAGGAGGTGCTGTGAAGCACGTACGGGCTTGTTTATGTGGTAGAGAAGATCGAGAAAGCAGTTTTCACCGCTGTGGAAGCCCTGTGAGGTTGGTGCAAGCTTGTTTATGCGCGGGAAAGGCCTGATACCACCGTTTTAACCTCGAAGGTGGTGCTGTGAAGCACATGGACGCCTGATTAAGTGCCAGGGACAATCGAGAAAGCAGTTTTGCCCACTGTGGCGGTCCTGTGAAGCTCGTGCAAGGTTGTTTATGAGCTGAAAACACCTCATAACGCCGTTTTAACATCCGAGTTGGTACTGTGATGCACTTGCAGGGCTGTTTAAGTGCCCGGGACGGTAAAGCAGTTTTCACCACTGTGGAGGTCCTGTGAGGCTCATGTAAGCCTGTTTATGTGCGGCAAAGACATGATGACGCCGTTTTAACCTCCGATGGGTTACTGTGAAGCACGTACAGGCCTGTTTAATTGGCAGAGAAGATCGAGAAAGCAGTTTTGACAGCTGTGGAAGCACTGTGAGGTTGGTGCAAGCTTGTTTATGTGCGGAAAAGACCTCATAACACCGTTTTAACCTCCAAGGAGACGCTTTGAAGCACGTGTAGGCCTGTTTAAGTGCCATGGATGGTCGAGAAAGCAGTTTTCACCACTGTGGACGTCCTGTAAAGCTCATGTAAGCCTGTTTACGTGCGGAAATACATGATAACGCCGTTTTTACCTCTGATGGGGTACTGTGAAGCACGTACAGGCCTGCTTAAGTGCCAGAGAAGATCGAGAAAGCAGATTTCACCACTGTGGAAGCCCTGTGAGTTTGGTGCAAGCATGTTTATGCGCGGGAAAGGCCTGATACCACCGTTTTAACCTCGAAGGTGGTGCTGTGAAGCACATGGACGCCTGATTTAGTGCCAGGGACGATCGAGAAAGCAGTTTTCCCCACTGTGGCGGTCCTGTGAAGCTCGTGCAAGCTTGTGTATGAGCTGAAAACACCTGATAACGCCGTTTTCACCTCCGAGGAGGTGCTGTGAAGCACGTATAGGCTTGCTTATGTGGTAGAGAAGATCGAGAAAGCAGTTTTGACCGCTGTGGAAGCACTGTGAGGTTGGTGCAAGCTTGTTTATGTGCGGGAAAGACCTGATAACACCGTTTTAACCTCCAAGGAGACGCTTTGAAGCACGTGTAGGCCTGTTTATGTGCTAGGGATGGTCGAGAAAGCAGTTTTCACCACTGTGGAAGTCCTGTGAAGCTCATGTAAGCCTGTTTACGTGCGGAAAAGACATGATAACGCCGTTTGAACCTCTGATGGGGTACTGTGAAGCACGTACAGGCCTGCTTAAGTGGAAGAGAAGATCGAGAAAGCAGTTTTGACCACTGTGGAAGCCTTGTTAGGTTTGTGCAAGCTGGTTTATGTGCGGAAAAGACCTGATAACGCCGTTTTAACCTCCGATGGGGTACTGTGAAGCACGTACAGGCCTGTTTAAGTGCCAAAAAGATCGAGAAAGCAGTTTTCACCACTGTGGAAGCCCTGTGAATTTGGTGCAAGCTTGTTTATGTGCGGGAAAGGCCTGATACCACTGTTTTAACCTCGAAGGTGGTGCTGTGAAGCACATGGACGCCTGATTAAGTGGCAGGGACGATCGAGAAAGCAGTTTACCACACTGTGGCGGTCCTGTGAAGTTCGTGCAAGCCTGTATATGTGCGGAAAAGACCTGATAACGCCGTTTTAACATCCGAGTTGGTACTGTGATGCACTTGCAGGGCTGTTTAAGTGGCAGGGACGGTAAAGCAGTTTTCACCACTGTGGAGGTCCTGTGAGGCTCATGGAAGCCTGTTTATGTGCGGCAAAGACATGATGACGCCGTTTTAACCTCCGATGGGGTACTGTGAAGCACGTACAGGCCTGTTTAATTGGCAGAGAAGATCGAGAAAGCAGTTTTGACAGCTGTCGAAGCCCTGTGATGTTGGTGCAAGCTTGTTTATGCGCCGAAAAGACCTGACAACGCCGTTTTAACCTCCGAGGAGGTGCTGTGAAACACGTATAGGCCTGTTTTAGTGGCAGAGAAGATCGAGAAAGCAGTTTTCACCGCTGTGGAAGCACTGTGAGGTTGGTGCAAGCATGTTTATGCGTGGGAAAGGCCTGATATCACCGTTTTAACCTCGAAGGTGGTGCTGTGAAGCACATGGACGCCTGATTAAGTGCCAGGGACGATCGAGAAAGCAGTTTTCCCAACTGTGGCGGTCCTGTGAAGCTCGTGCAAGCTTGTTTATGAGTTGAAAACACCTGATAACGCCGTTTTAACCTCCGAGGAGGTGCTGTGAAGCACGTATAGGCTTGCTTAAGTGGTAGAGAAGATCGAGAAAGCAGTTTTGACCGCTGTGGAAGCACTGTGAGGTTGGTGCAAGCTTCTTTATGTGTGAGAAAGACCTGATAACACCCCTTTACCCTTCGAGGAGATGCTTTAAAGCACGTTACGTCCTGTTTAAGTGCCAGGGACGGTCGAGAAAGCAGTTTTCACCACTGTCGCGGTCCTTTGAGGCTCCAGCGAGCCTTTTTATGTGCGGAAAAGACCTGATAACGCCGTTTTAACCTCCGATGGGGTACTGTGAAGCGCGTACAGGCCTGTTTAAGTGACAAAAAGATCGAGAAAGCAGTTTTAACCACTGTGGAAGCCCTGTGAATTTGGTGCAAGCTTGTTTATGTGCGGGAAAGGCCTGATACCACCGTTTTAACCTCGAAGGTGGTGCTGTGATGCACATGGACGCCTGATTAAGTGCCAGGGACGATCGAGAAAGCAGTTTACCCCACTGTGGCGGTCCTGTGAAGCTCGTGCAAGCCTGTATATGTGCGGAAAAGACCTGATAACGCCGTTTTAACATCCGAGTTGGTACTGTGATGCACTTGCAGGGCTGTTCAAGTGGCAGGGACGGTAAAGCAGTTTTCACCACTGTGGAGGTCCTGTGAGGCTCATGGAAGTCTGTTTATGTGCGACAAAGACATGATGACGCCGTTTTAACCTCCGATGTGGTACTGTGAAGCACGTACAGGCCTGTTTAATTGGCAGAGAAGATCGAGAAAGCAGTTTTGACAGTTGTCGAAGCCGTGTGAGGTTGGTGCAAGCTTGTTTATGCGCCGAAAAGACCTGATAACGCCGTTTTAATCTCCGACGAGGTGCTGTGAAGCACGTATAGGCCTGTTTAAGTGGCAGAGAAGATCGAGAAAGCAGTTTTGACCGCTGTAGAAGCACTGTGAGGTTGGTGCAAGCATGTTTATGCGTGGGAAAGGCCTGATAACACCGTTTTAACCTCCAAGGAGACGCTTTGAAGCACGTGTAGGCCTGTTTATATGCTAGGGATGGTCGAGAAAGCAGTTTTCACCACTGTGGACGTCCTGTGAAGCTCATGTAAGCCTGTTTACGTGCGGAAAAGACATGATAACGCCGTTTTAACCTCTGATGGGGTACTGTGAAGTACGTACAGGCCTGCTTAAGTGGCAGAGAAGATCGAGAAAGCAGTTTTGACCACTGTAGAAGCCCTGTGAGGTTTGTGCAAGCTGGTTTATGTGCGGAAAAGACCTGATAACGCCGTTTTAACCTCCGATGGGGTACTGTGAAGCACGTACAGGCCTGTTTAAGTGCCAAAAAGATCGAGAAAGCAGTTTTCACCACTGTGGAAGCCCTGTGAATTTGGTGCAAGCTTGTTTATGTGCGGGAAAGGCCTGATACCACCGTTTTAACCTCGAAGGTGGTGCTGTGAAGCACATGGACGCCTGATTAAGTGGCAGGGACGATCGAGAAAGCAGTTTACCCCACTGTGGCGGTCCTGTGAAGTTCGTGCAAGCCTGTATATGTGCGGAAAAGACCTGATAACGCCGTTTTAACATCCGAGTTGGTACTGTGATGCACTTGCAGGGCTGTTTAAGTGGCAGGGACGGTAAAGCAGTTTTCACCACTGTGGAGGTCCTGTGAGGCTCATGGAAGCCTGTTTATGTGCGGCAAAGACATGATGACGCCGTTTTAACCTCCGATGGGGTACTGTGAAGCACGTACAGGCCTGTTTAATTGGCAGAGAAGATCGAGAAAGCAGTTTTGACAGCTGTCGAAGCCCTGTGAGGTTGGTGCAAGCTTGTTTATGCGCCGAAAAGACCTGACAACGCCGTTTTAACCTCCGAGGAGGTGCTGTGAAACACGTATAGGCCTGTTTAAGTGGCAGAGAAGATCGAGAAAGCAGTTTTGACCGCTGTGGAAGCACTGTGAGGTTGGTGCAAGCTTGTTTATGTGCGAGAAAGCCTGATAACAACCCTTTCCCCTTCGAGGAGATGCTTTAAAGCACGTGTTGTCCTGTTTAAGTGCCAGGGACGGTCGATAAAGCAGTTTTCACCACTGTCGCGGTCCTGTGAGGCTCCTGCGAGACTTTTTATGTGCGGAAAAGACTTGATAATGCCGTTTTAACCTCCGATGGGGTACTGTGAAGCACGTACAGTCCTGTTTAAGTGCCAAAAAGATCGAGAAGGCAGTTTTCACCACTGTGGAATCCCTGTGAATTTGGTTCAAGCCTGTTTATGTGCGGGAAAGACCTGATAACGCCGTTTTAACCTCCGAGGAGGTGCTGTGAAGCACGTATAGGCTTGCTTAAGTGGTAGAGAAGATCGAGAAAGCAGTTTTGACCGCTGTGGAAGCACTGTGAGGTTGGTGCAAGCTTGTTTATGTGCGAGAAAGACCTGATAACACCGTTTTAACCTCCAAGGAGACGCTTTGAAGCACGTGTAGGCCTGTTTAAGTGCTAGGGATGGACGAGAAAGCAGTTTTCACCACTGTGGACGTCCTGTAAAGCTCTTGTAAGTCTGTTTACGTGCAGAAAAGACATGATAACGCCGTTTTTACATCTGATGGGGTACTGTGCCTGCTTAAGTGGCAGAGAAGATCGAGAAAGCAGTTTTCACCGCTGTGGAAGCCCTGTGAGGTTGGTGCAAGCTTGTTTATGTGTGAGAAAGACCTGATAACACCCCTTTACCCTTCGAGGAGATGCTTTAAAGCACGTGTAGTCCTGTTTAAGTGCCAGGGAAGGTCGATAAAGCAGTTTTCACCACTGTCGCGGTCCTTTGAGGCTCGTACAAGCCTGTTTATGTGCGGAAAAGACCTGATTACGCCGTTTTAACCTCCGATGGGGTACTGTGAAGCACGTACAGGCCTGTTTAAGTGCCAAAAAGATCGAGAAAGCTGTTTTCACCACTGTGGAAGCCCTGTGAATTTGGTGCAAGCTTGTTTATGTGCGGGAAAGGCCTGATACCACCGATTTAACCTCGAAGGTGGTACTGTGAAGCACATGGACGCCTGATTAAGTGCCAGGGACGATCGAGAAAGCAGTTTACCCCACTGTGGCGGTCCTGTGAAGTTCGTGCAAGCCTGTATATGTGCGGAAAAGACCTGATCACGCCGTTTTAACATCCGAGTTGGTACTGTGATGCACTTGCAGGGCTGTTTAAGTGCCAGGGACGGTAAAGCAGTTTTCACCACTGTGGAGGTCCTGTGAGGCTCATGGAAGCCTGTTTATGTGCGGCAAAGACATGATGGCGCCTTTTTAACCTCCGATTGGGTACTGTGAAGCACGTACAGTCCTGTTTAATTGGCAGAGAAGATCGAGAAAGCAGTTTTGACAGCTGTCGAAGCCCTGTGAGGTTGGTGCAAGCTTGTTTATGCGCCGAAAAGACCTGATAACGCCGTTTTAACCTCCGAGGAGGTGTTGTGAAGCACGTACGGGCTTGTTTTTGTTGCAGAGAAGATCGAAAAAGCAGTTTTCACCGCTATGGAAGCCCTGTGAGGTTGATGCAAAGTTGTTTATGTGTGAGAAAGATCCTTTTAACCTCCGAGGAGATGCTTTAAAGCACGTGTAGGCCTGATTAAGTGCCAGGGACGATCGAGAAAGCAGTTTTCCCCACTGTGGCCGTCCTGTGAAGCTCGTGGAAGCCTGTTTATGTGCGGAAAAGACCTGATAACGCCGTTTTAACATCCGAGTTGGTACTGTGATGCACTTGCAGGGCTGTTTAAGTGGCCGGGATGGTAAAGCAGTTTTCACCACTGTGGATGTCCTGTGAAGCTCATGTAAGCCTGTTTACGTGCGGAAAAGACATGATAACGCCGTTTTAAACTCTGATGGGGTACTGTGAAGCACGTACAGGCCTGCTTAAGTGGCAGAGAAGATCGAGAAAGCAGTTTTGACCGCTGTGGAAGCCCTGTGAGGTTTGTGCAAGCTGGTTTATGCGCTGAAAAGACCTGATAACGCCGTTTTAACCTCCGAGGAATTGCTGTGAAGCACGTACGGGCTTGTTTAAGTGGTAGAGAAGATCGAGAAAGCAGTTTTCACCGCTGTGGAAGCCCTGTGAGCTTGGTGCAAGCTTGTTTGTGTGAGAAAGACCTGATATCGCCCTTTTAACCTCCGAGGAGATGCTTTAAAGCACGTTTAGGCCTGTTTAAGTGACAGGGACGGTCGAGAAAGCAGTTTTCACCACTGTGGAGGTCCTGTGAGATTCATGTAAGCCTGTTTATGTGCGAAAAGACATGATAACGCCGTTTTAACCTCCGATGGGGTACTGTGAAGCATGTACAGGCTTGTTTAAGTGCCAAAAAGGGTGGGGAAAGCAGTTTTCACCACTGTGGGAGCCCTGTGAGTTTGGTGCAAGCATGTTTATGCGCGGGAAAGGCCTGATACCACCGTTTTAACCTCGAAGGTGGTGCTGTGAAGCACATGGACGCCTGATTAAGTGCCAGGGACGATCGAGAAAGCAGTTTTCCCCACTGTGGCGGTCCTGTGAAGCTCGTGCAAGCTTGTTTATGAGCTGAAAACACCTGATAACGCCGTTTTCACCTCCGAGGAGGTGCTGTGAAGCACGTATAGGACTGCTTAAGTGGTAGAGAAGATCGAGAAAGCAGTTTTGACCGCCGTGGAAGCACTGTGATGTTGGTGCAAGCTTGTTTATGTGCGGGAAAGACCTGATAACACCGTTTTAACCTCCAAGGAGACGCTTTGAATCAAGTGCAGGCCTGTTTAAGTGCTAGGGATTGTCGAGAAAGCAGTTTTCACCACTGTGGAAGTCCTGTAAAGCTCATGCAAGCCTGTTTACGTGCGGAACAGACATGATAACGCCGTTTTTACCTCTGATGGGGTACTGTGAAGCACGTACAGGCCTGCTTAAGTGGCAGAGAAGATGTAGAAAGCAGTTCTGACCTTTGTGGAAACCCTGTGAGGCTTGTGCAAGTTGTATATGCGCTGAAAAGACCTGATAACGCCGTTTTAACCTCCGAGGAAGTGCTGTGAAGCACGTATAGGCTTGCTTAAGTGGTAGAGAAGATCGAGAAAGCAGTTTTGACCGTTGTGGAAGCCCTGTGAGTTTGGTGCAAGCTTGTTTATGTGCGGGAAAGACCTGATAACACCGTTTTAACCTCCAAGGGGACGCTTTGAATCACGTGTAGGCCTGTTTAAGTGCCAGGGACGATCGAGAAAGCAGTTTTCACCACTGTGGACGTCCTGTAAAGCTCATGTAAGCCTGTTTACGTGCGGAAAAGACATGATAACACCGTTCTAACCTCCGAGGAGGTGCTGTGAAGCACGTACGGGCTTGTTTAAGTGGCAGAGACGATCGAGAAAGCAGTCTTGACCGCTGTGGAAGCCCTGTGAGGTTGGTGCAAGCTTGTTTATGTGTGAGAAAAACATGATAACGCCCGTTTAACCTCCGAGGAGATACTTTAAAGCACGTGTAGGCCTGTTTAAGTGCCAGGGACGGTCGAGAAAGCAGTTTTCACCTCTGTGGCCGTCCTGTGAGGCTCGTGGAAGCCTGTTTATGTGCGGAAAAGACCTGATAACGCCGTTTTAACATTCGAGTTGGAACTGTGATGCACTTGCAGGCCTGCTTAATTGCCAGAAAAGATCGACAAACCAGTTTTCACAACTGTGGAAGCCCTGTGAGGTTAATGCAAGCCTGTTTATGCGCAGAAAAGACATGATAACGCCGTTTTAACCTCTGATGGGGTACTGTGAAGAACGTACAGGCCTGTTTAAGTGGCAGAGAAGATCGAGAAGCAGTTTTGACCTCTGAGGAAGCCCTGTGAGGTTGGTGCAAGCTTGTTTATGTGCTGAAAACACCTGATAATGCCGTTTTAACCTCCGAGTAGGTGCTGTGAAGCACGTACAGGCTTGTTTAAGTGGCAGAGAAGATCGAGAAAGCGGTTTTGACCGCTGTTGAAGCCCTGTGAGGTTGGTGCAAGCTTTTTTATGTGCGGGAAAGACCTGATAACACCGTTTTAACCTCCAAGGAGACGCTTTGAATCACGTGTAGGCCTGTTTAAGTGCCAGGGACGGTCGAGAAAGCAGTTTTTCCCACTGTGGAGGTCCTGTGAGGCTTATGTAAGCCTGTTTACGTGCGGAAAAGACATGATAACGCCGTTTTAACCTCCGATGGGGTACAGTGAAGCACGTACAGGCCTGCTTAACCCTTTACCAACCGATGACGCCTTATGGCGTCGTCAGATTGTGGCCGCATGTTATCAGTTGGCGCAATCCGTTTTGAAGATAGGCTCTGCGCTAGCAGAAAGGGTGGGACAAGGGGAGGTGGGTGGGTGCACCGCTCTGGCTGACAGTGCATGGCGGCGGGTGCAGCTGCCTGTAGAAAAGCCTTGGTCAATGCCGGGTGGGCCATTTGTCTGCTTTCTTGCACAAACGGGTGTAGAAAACGCTCCTTTCACCTTGTAGGGACTCCATTTCTGGCATTTTAGGCAGCTTTCAGTCCGGAGGAGCGTTCTCTGGTTGGAGGGCCCTGACTATTGAACGCTCGCTAATGAGTGGGTGTGTCCAAGGTCATGAACCTACAGAGAATGTGTCAATAAAGCTTTGAGTCAAGTTTCCAGTGCTAGCTCCAAGCAGAGGTGAAAATACGGACCATGGAAGGTATCCATAGCCTAATAAACACTTCCAGTAAATAGTCTACGGTTGTTAAAGAGTTAAGTGGCAGAGAAGATCGAGAAAGCAGTATTGACCGCTGTGGAAGCCCTGTGAGGTTTGTGCAAGCTTGTTTATGCGCTGAAAAGAACTGGTAACGCCGTTTTAACCTCCAAGGAGGTGCTGTGAAGCACGTACGGGCTTGTTTAAGTGGCAGAGAAGATCGAGAAAGCAGTTTTCACCGCTGTGGAAGCCCTGTGAGGTTGGTGCAAGCTTGTTTATGTGTGAGAAAGACCTGACAACGACATTTTAACCTCCGAGGAGATGCTTTAAAGCACGTGTAGGCCTGTTTAAGTGCCAAGGACTGTCGAGAAAGCAGTTTTCACCACTGTGGAGGTCCTTTGAGGCTCATGTAAGCTTGTTTATGTGCTGAAAACACCTGATAACGACGTTTTAACCTCCGAGGAGGTGCTGTGAAACACGTACGGGCTTGTTTAAGTGGCAGAGAAGATCGAGAAAGACGTTTTGACCGCTGTGGAAGCCCTGTGAGGTTGGTGCAAGCTTATTTATTTGCGGAAAAGACCTGATAACGCCCTTTTAACCTCCAAGGAGACGCTTTGAAGCACGTGTAGGCCTGTTTAAGTGCCAGGGATTGTCGAGAAAGCAGTTTTCACCACTGTGGATGTCATGTGAAGTTCATGTAAGCCTGTTTACGTGCGGAAAAGACATGATAACGCCGTTTTAACCTCTGATGCGGTACTGTGAAGCACGTACAGGCCTGCTTAAGTGGCAGAGAAGATCGAGAAAGCAGTCTTGACCGCTGTGGAAGCCCTGTGAGTTTGGTGCAAGCTTGTTTATGTGCGGGAAAGGCCTGATACAACCGTTTTAACCGTGAAGGTGGTGCTGTGAACACATGGACGCCTCATTAAGTGCCAGGCAAGATCGAGAAAGCAGTTTTCCCCTCTGTGGCGGTCCTGTGAAGCTCGTTCAAGCCTGTTTATGTGCGGAAAAGACCTGATAACGCCTTTTCAACATCCGAATTGGTCTGTGATGCACTTGCAGGCCTGTTTAAGTGCCAGAGAAGATCGAGAAATGAGTTTTCACCACTGTGGAAGCCTTATGAGGTTAGTGCAAGCCTGTTTGTGTGCAGAAAAGACATGATAACGCCGTTTTAACCACTGCTGGGGTACTGTGAAGAACGTACAGGCCTGTTTAAGTGGCAGAGAAGATCGAGGAAGCAGTTTTGACCGCTAAGGGAGCCCTGTGAGGTTGGTGCAAGCTTGTTTATGTGCGGGGAAGACCTGATAACACCGTTTTAACCACCAAGGAGGCGCTTTGAAGCACGTGTAGGCCTGTTTAAGTGCCAGGGACGGTCGAGAAAGCAGTTTTCACCACTGTGGATGTTCTGTGAAGCTTATGTAAGCCTGTTTACGTGCGGAAAAGACATGATAACGCCGTTTTAACCTCTGATGGGGTACTGTGAAGCACGCACAGGCCTGCTTCAGTGGCAGAGAAGATCGAGAAAGCAGTCTTGACCGCTGTGGAAGCCCTGTGAGGTTTGTGCAAGCTTGTTTATGCGCTGAAAAGACCTGATAACGCCGTTTTAACCTCCAAGGAGGTGCTGTGAAGCACGTACAGGCTTGTTTAAGTGGCAGAGAAGATCGAGAAAGCAGTTTTGACCGCTGTGGAAGCCCTGTGAGGTTGGTGCAAGCTTGTTTATGTGCGGGAAACACCTGATAACACCGTTTTAACCTCCAAGGTGACGCTTTGAAGCACGTGTAGGCCAGTTTAAGTGCCAGGGACGGTCGAGAAAGCAGTTTTCACCACTGTGGATGTCCTGTGAAGCTCATGTAAGCCTGTTTACGTGCGGTAAAGACATGATAACGCCGTTTTAACCTCTGATGGGGTACTGTTAAGAACGTACAAGCCTGCTTAAGTGGCAGAGAAGATCGAGAAAGCAGTCTTGACCGATGTGGAAGCCCTGTGAGGTTTGTGCAAGCTTGTTTATGCGCTGAAAACACCTGATAACGCCGTTTTAACCTCCGAGGAGGTGCTGTGAAGCACGTACGGGCTTGTTTAAGTGGCAGAGAAGAGCGAGAAAGCAGTTTTCACCGCTGTGGAAGCCCTGTGAGGTTGGTGCAAGCTTGTTTATGTGTAAGGAAGACCTGATAACGCCCTTTCAACCTCCGAGGAGATGCTTTAAAGCACGTGTAGGCCTGTTTAAGTGCCATGGACTGTCGAGAAAGCAGTTTTCACTACTGTGGAGGTCCTGTGAGGCTCATGGAAGCCTGTTTATGTGTGGAAAAGACCTGACAACGCCGTTTTAACATCCGAGTTGGTACTGTGATGCACTTGCAGGCCTGTTTAAGTGCCAGAAAAGATCGACAAACCAGTTTTCACAACTGTGGAAGCCGTGTGAGGTTAGTGCAAGCCTGTTGATGTGCAGAAAAGACATGATAACGCCGTTTTAACCTCTGATGGGGTACTGTGAAGAACGTACATGCCTGCTTAAGTGGCAGAGAAGATCGAGAAAGCAGTTTTCACCGCTCTGGAAGTCCTGTGAGGTTGGTGCAAGCTTGTTTATGTGTTAGAAAGACCTGATAACGCCGTTTTAGCCTCCGAGGAGATGCTTTAAAGCACGTTTAGTCCTGTTTAAGTGCCAGGGACTGTCGAGAAAGCAGTTTTCACCACTGTGGAGGTCCTGTGAGGCTCATGTAAGCCGGTTTATGTGCGGAAAAGACCTGATAACGCCGTTTTAACATCCGAGTTGGTACTGTTATGCACTTGCAGGCCTGTTTAAGTGCTAGAAAAGATCGACACAGCAGTTTTCACCACTGTGGAAGCCCTGTGAGGTTAGTGCAAGCCTGTTGATCTGCAGAAAAGACATGATAACGCCGTTTTAACCTCTGATGGGGTGCTGTGAAGAACGTACAGGTCTGCTTAAATGGCAGAGAAGATCGAGAATGCAGTCTTGAGCGCTGTGGAAGCCCTGTGAGGTTTGTGCAAGCTTGTTTATGCGCAGAAATGAGCTGATAACGCCGTTTTAACCTCCGAGGAGGTCCTGTGAAGCACGTACGGGCTTGTTTAAGTGGCAGAGAAGATCGAGAAAGCAGTTTCACCGCTGTGGAAGCCCTGTGAGGTTGGTGCAAGCTTGTTTATGTGTGGCAAAGACCTGATAACGCCCTTTTAACCACTGAGGAGATGCTATAAAGCACGTTTAGGCCTGTTTAAGTGCCAGGGACACTCGAGAAAGCAGTTTTCACCACTGTGGAGGTCCTGTGAGGCTCATGTAAGCCTGTTTTATGTGCGGAAAAGACCTGATAACGCCGTTTTAACATCCGAGTTTGAACTGTGATGCACTTGCAGGCCTGTTTAAGTGCCAGAAAAGATCGACAAAGTAGTTTTTACCACTATGGAAGCCCTGTGAGGTTAGTGCAAGCCTGTTTATGTGCAAAAAAGACATGATAACGCCGTTTTAACCTCTGATGGGGTACTGTGAAGAACGTACAAGCCTGTTTAATTGGCAGAGAAGATCGAGAAAGCAGTTTTGAGCGATAAGGAAGCCCTGTGAGATTGGTGCAAGCTTGTTTATGTGCTGAAAACACCTGATAACGCCGTTTTAACCTCCGAAGAGGTGCTGTGAAGCACGTACAGGCTCGTTTAAGTGGCAGAGAAGATCGAGAAAGCAGTTTTGACCGCTGTGGAAGCCCTGTGAGGTTGGTGCAAGCTTGTTTACGTGCGGAAAAGACCTGATAACACTGTTTTAACCTCCAAGGAGACGCTTTGAAGCACGTGTAGGCCTGTTTAAGTGCCAGGGACGGTCGAGAAAGCAGTTTTCACCACTGTGGATGTCCTGTGAAGCTCATGTAAGCCTGTTTACGTGCGGAAAAGACATGATAACGCCGTTTTAACCTCTGATGGGGTACTGTGAAACACGTACAGGCCTGCTTAAGTGGCAGAGAAGATCGAGAAAGCAGTTTTCACCGCTGAGGAAGCCCTGTGAGGTTGGTGCAAGCTTGTTTATGTGTGAGAAAGACCTGATAACGCCCCTTTAACCTCCGAGATGCTTTAAAGCACGTGTAGGCCTGTTTAAGTTCCAGGGACTGTCGATAAAGCAGTTTTCACCACTGTGGCGGTCCTGTGAGGCTGGTGCAAGCCTGTTTATGTGCGGAAAAGACCTGATAATGCCGTTTTAACATCTGAGTTGGTACTGTGATGCACTTCCAGGCCTGTTTAAGTGCCAGAAAAGATCGACAAAGCAGTTTTCACCACTGTGGAAGCCCTGTGAGGTTATAGTGCAAGGCTGTTTATGTGCTGAAAACACCTGATAACGCCGTTTTAACCTCCGAGGAGGTGTTGTGAAGCACGTACAGGTTTGTTTAAGTGGCAGAGAAGATCGAGAAAGCAGTTTTGACCGCTGTGGAAGCCCTGTGACATTGGTGCAATCTTGTTTATGTTAGAAAGACCTGATAACGCCGTTTTAGCCTCTGAGGAGATGCTTTAAAGCACGTTTAGTCCTGTTTAAGTGCCAGGGACTGTCGAGAAAGCAGTTTTCACCACTGTGGAGGTCCTGTGAGGCTCATGTAAGCCTGTTTATGTGCGGAAAAGACCTGATAACGCCGTTTTAACATCCGAGTTGGTACTGTGATGCACTTGCAGGCCTGCTTAAGTGCCAGAAAAGATCGACAAAGCAGTTTTCACCACTGTGGAAGCACTTCGAGGTTAGTGCAAGTCGGTTTATGTGCAGAAAAGACATGATAACGCCGTTTTAACCTCTGATGGGGTACTGTGAAGCACGTACAGGCTTGTTTAAGTGGCAGGGAAGATCGAGAAAGCAGTTTTGATCGCTGTGGAAGCCCTGTGAGGTTGGTGCAAGCTTGTTTGTGTTAGAAAGACCTGATAACGCCCTTTTAACCTACGAGGAGATGCTTTAAAGCACGTTTAGGCCTGTTTAAGTGCCAGGGACTGTCGAGAAAGCAGTTTTCACCACTGTGGAGGTCCTGTGAGGCTTATGTAAGCCTGTTTATGTGCGGAAAAGACCTGACAACGCCGTTTTAACATCCGAGTTGGTACTGTGATGCACTTGCAGGCCTGTTTAAGTGCCAGAGAAGATCGAGAAAGCAGTTTTCACCACTGTGGAAGCCCTATGAGGTGTGTGCAAGCCTGTTTGTGTGCAGAAAAGACATGATAACGCCGTTTTAACCTCTGATGGGGTACTGTGAAGAACGTATAGGCCTGTTTAAGTGGCAGAGAAGATCGAGAAAGCAGTTTTGACCGCTGAGGAAGCCCTGTGAGGTTGGTGCAAGCTTGTTTATGTGCTGAAAACACCTGATAACGCCGTTTTAACCTCCGAGGAGGTGCTGTGAAGCACGTACAGGCTTGTTTACGTGGCAGAGAAGATCGAGAAAGCAGTTTTCACCGCTGTGGAAGCCCTGTGAGTTTGGTGCAAGCTTGTTTATGAGCGGGAAAGACCTGATAACACCGTTTTAACCTCCAAGGAGACGCTTTGAAGCACGTGCAGGCCAGTTTAAGTGCCAGGGACGGTCGATAAAGCAGTTTTCACCACTGTGGATGTCCTGTGAAGCTCATGTAAGCCTGTTTATGTGCTGAAAAGACATGATAACGCCGTTTTAACCTCTGATGCGGTACTGTGAAGCACGTACAGGCCTGCTTAAGTGGCAGAGAAGATCGAGAAAGCAGTCTTGACCGCTGTGGAAGCCTTGTGAGGTTTGTGCAAGCTTGTTTATGCGCTGAAAAGACCTGATAACGACGTTTTAACCTCCGAGGAGGTGCTGTGAAGCACGTACGGGCTTGTTTAAGTGGCAGAGAAGATCGAGAAAGCAGTTTTCACCGCTGTGGAAGCCCTGTGAGCTTGGTGCAAGCTTGTTTATGTGTGAGAAAGACCTGATATCGCCCTTTTAACCTCCGAGGAGATGCTTTAAAGCACGTTTAGGCCTGTTTAAGTGACAGGGACTGTCGAGAAAGCAGTTTTCACCACTGTGGAGGTCCTGTGAGGCTCATGTAAGCCTGTTTATGTGCGGAAAAGACCTGATAACGCCGTTTTAACATCCGAGTTGGTACTGTGATGAACTTGCAGGCCTGTTTAAGTGCCAGAAAAGATCGACAAAGCAGTTTTCACCACTGTGGAGGTCCTGGGAGGCTCATGTAAGCCTGTTTATGTGCTGAAAAGACATGATAACGCCGTTTTAACCTCCGATGGGGTACTGTGAAGCACGAATAGGCCTGTTTAAGTGGCAGAGAAGATCGAAAAAGCAGTTTTTACCGTTGTGGAAGCCCTGTGAGTTTGGTGCAAGCTTGTTTATGTGCGGGAAAGGCCTGATACCACCGTTTTAACCTTGAAGGTGTTGCTGTGAAGCACATGGACGCCTGATTAAATGCCAGGGACGATCGAGAAAGCAGTTTTCCCCACTGTGGCGATCCTGTGATGCTCGTGCAAGTCTGTTTATGTGCGGAAAAGACCTGATAACACCGTTTTAAGATCCGAATTGGTCTGTGATGCACTTGCAGGCCTGTTTAAGTGCCAGAGAAGATCGAGAAAGCAGTTTTCACCACTGTGGAAGCCCTATGAGGTTAGTGCAAGCCTGTTTGTGTGCAGAAAAGACATGATAACACCGTTTTAACCTCTGATAGGGTACTGTGAAGAACGTACAGGCCTGTTTAAGTGGCAGAGAAGATCGAGAAAGCAGTTTTGACCGCTGAGGAATCCTTGTGAGGTTGGTGCAAGCTTGTTTATGTGCTGAAAACACCTGATAACGCCGTTTTAACCTCCGAGGCAGTGCTGTGCAGCACGTACAGGCTTGTTTAAGTGGCAGAGAAGATCGAGAAAGCAGTTTTGACCGCTGTGGAAGCCCTGTGAGGTTGGTGCAAGGTTGTTTATGAGCGGGAAAGACCTGATAACACCGTTTTAACCGCCAAGGAGACGCTTTGAAGAACGTACAGGCCTGTTTAAGTGGCAGAGAAGATCGAGAAAGCAGTTTTGACCGCTGAGGAAGCCCTGTGAGGTTGGTGCAAGCTTGTTTATGTGCTGAAAACACCTGATAACGCCGTTTTAACCTCCGAGGAGGTGCTGTGAAGGACGTACAGGCTTGTTTAAGTGGCAGAGAAGATCGAGAAAGCAGTTTTCACCGCTGTGGAAGCCCTGTGAGCTTGGTGCAAGCTTGTTTATGTGTGAGAAAGACCTGATATCGCCCTTTTAACCTCCGAGGAGATGCTTTAAAGCACGTTTAGGCCTGTTTAAGTGACAGGGACTGTCGAGAAAGCAGTTTTCACCACTGTGGAGGTCCTGTGAGGCTCATGTAAGCCTGTTTATGTGCGGAAAAGACTTGATAAGGCCTTTTTAACATCCGAGGTGGTACTGTGATGAACTTGCAGGCCTGTTTAAGTGCCAGAAAAGATCGACAAAGCAGTTTTCACCACTGTGGAAACCCTGTGAGATTAGTGCAAGCCTTTTTATGTGCAGAAAAGACATGATAACGCCGTTTTAACCTCTGATGGGGTACTGTGAAGAACGTACAGGCCTGTTTGAGTGGCAGAGAAGATCGAGAAAGCAGTTGTAACCGCTGAGGAAGCCCTGTGAGGTTGGTACAAGCTTGTTTATGTGCTGAAAACACCTGATAACGCTGTTTTAACCTCCGATGAGGTGCTGTGAAGCACGTACAGGCTCGTTTAAGTGGCAGAGAAGATCCAGAAAGCAGTTTTGACCGCTGTGGAAGCCCTGTGAGGTTGGCGCAAGCTTGTTTACGTGCGGAAAAGACCTGATAACACCGTTTTAATGTCCAAGGAGACGCTTTGAAGCACGTGTAGGCCTGTTTAAGTTGCAGGGACAGTTTTCACCACTGTGGATGTCCTGTGAAGCTCATGTAAGCCTGTTTACGTGCGGAAAAGACATGATAACGCCGTTTTAACCTCTGATGGGGTACTCTGAAGAACGTACAGGTCTGTTTAAGTGGCAGAGAAGATCGAGAAAGCAGTTTTGACCGCTGAGGAAGCCGTGTGAGGTTGGTGCAAGCTTGTTTATGTGCTGAAAACACCTGATAACGCCGTTTTAACCTCCTAGGAGGTGCTGTGAAGCACGTACAGGCTGTGGCAGAGAAGATCGAGAAAGCACTTTTGACCGCTGTGGAAACCCTGTGAGGTTGGTGCAAGCTTGTTTATGTGCGGAAAAGACCTGATAACACCGTTTTAACCTCCAAGGAGACGCTTTGAAGCACGTGTAGGCCTGTTTAAGTGCCAGGGACGGTCGAGAAAGCAGTTTTCACCACTGTGGATGTCCTGTGAAGCTCATGTAAGCCTGTTTACGTGCGGAAAAGACATGATAACGCCGTTTTAACCTCTGATGGGGTACTGTGAAACACGTACAGGCCTGCTTAAGTGGCAGAGAAGATCGAGAAAGCAGTTTTGACCGCTGAGGAAGGCCTGTGAGGTTGGTACAAGCTTGTTTATGCGCTGAAAACACCTGATAACGACGTTTTAACCTCCGAGGAGGTGCTGTGCAGCACGTACAGGCTTGTTTAAGTGGCAGAGAAGATCGAGAAAGCAGTTTTCACCGCTGTGGAAGCCCTGTGAGGTTGGTGCAAGCTTGTTTATGTGCGGAAAAGACCTGATAACACCGTTTTAACCTCCAAGGAGACGCTTTGAAGCACGTGTAGGCCTGTTTAAGTGCCAGGGACGGTCGAGAAAGCAGTTTTCACCACTGTGGACGTCCTGTGAAGCTCATGCAAGCTTGTTTATGCGCTGAAAAGACCTGATAACGCCGTTTTAACCTCCGAGGAGGTGCTGTGAAGCACGTACGGGCTTGTTTAAGTAGCAGAGAAGATCGAGAAAGCAGTTTTCACCGCTGTGGAAGCCCTGTGAGGTTGGTGCAAGCTTGTTTATGTGCGGAAAAGACCTGATAACACCCATTTAACCTCCGAGGAGATGCTTTAAAGCACGTGTAGGCCTGTTTAAGTGCCAGGGACGGTCGAGAAAGCAGTTTTCACCACTGTGGATGTCCTGTGAAGCTCATGTAAGCCTGTTGACGTGCGGAAAAGACATGATAACGCCGTTTTAACCTCTGAAGGGGTACTGTGAAGCACGTACAGGCCTGCTTAAGTGTCAGAGAAGATCGAGAAAGCAGTCCTGACCGCTGTGGAAGCCCTGTGAGGTTTGTGCAAGCTTGTTTATGTGCTGAAAAGACATGATAACACCGTTTTATCCTCCGAGGAGGTGTTGTGAAGCACGTACGGGCTTGTTTAAGTGGCAGAAAAGATCGAAAAAGCAGTTTTCACCGCTATGGAAGCCCTGTGAGGTTGATGCAAACTTGTTTATGTGTGAGAAAGACCCTTTTAACCTCCGAGGAGATGCTTTGAAGCACGTGTAGGCCTGTTGAAGTGCCAGGGACGGTCGAGAAAGCAGGTTTCACCACTGGGGAGGTCCTGTGCGGGTGATGTAAGCCTGTTTATGTGCTGAAAAGACGCGATGATGCCGTTTTTACCTCCGAGGAGATGCTTTGAAGCACGTGTAGGCCTGTTTAAGTGCCAGGGACAGTCAAGAAAGCAGATTTCACCACTGTGAGCAAACTTCTGCTATTTTTGATTTACTGGACAAAGTGGAGCGAAAGCACATACAGCCGCCATACTTGCCTCGCTGGTACATGATATATATCCAAAGTTACATCTAAAGCATACAACATCTTAGGATTACTTCGCCGGACCTTCAGTTCAACCAACAATACCACCACCAAGAAACAACTATATGTATCTCTTGTCAGATCCCAAATCTTGTATGGCTCCCAAATTTGGAGACCGATCCTAACCAAAGATATTAATGCAATGGAATCACTTCAACGTCGTGCTACCGAGTACATTCTCAATGATTACAACTCAGATTACAGAACTAGACTAATCAAACTCCATCTATTACCAATTGCAATGCTGCTTGAGCTCAATGACATCTGCTTTTTTATTACTTCATTAAAAAACCCAGACTCTTTTGATATCCTAGACTTCGTTTCATTCAGCAGCAATCCTACTCGTTCAAGAAGCCACAGAAAGCTAGTCCAGCCAGTCATCAAAAGCAACCGAGATAAACAACTATACTTCAACAGACTACCATATCTCTGGAACTCCCTACCACTAATAGACCTTTCTCTCTCTTTGGATTCCATCAAGAGAAATCTAAAAGAACTATTCTGGGACTCATTCTTATCAAAGTTCGACACATCCAACAGTTGCACTTACCACTTCTCATGCCCATGCTCAAAATGCTTCTCACAACCCAAATCAAACTTCCGATCATTGTAACTACATGCAATTACACATAGTCACTGTTTCATAATCAGTTAAACCTAACTATAAGCTTAATTTTTACGTCCTGGCTGCTATACATGTTATAGTTGACCCTCAGCTGTAGACAGCCTCAATACTATCCAACAGTCACCACACACTATGAACTCCTCATTTCACTTCAGTTTTATATCACCACCTCATACTGCAGCTGTAAAGCAATAATAATAATAATAATAATAATAATAATATTGGCCGTATAACGTACGGTTCCAACGAAGCATAACTCCGTTCCACTCCCGGGATACGCTACTTGTAAATTCAGAAACTACTCATTCCCCGGAACGGCTTCCAAGATAACTGCATTCTAAACATTATTTCTTGCGTAATCCAAACATTTAGCGCGCGCCCTGCAAGCAAAGAACGCATGCACAAGCACTTTATTCAGACAAACTTTGGCAAACAAATAAGCAGTCTTCAATGCTCATGGCATCTCAATTTCACAGGCCTCTCTGACGCTGAATGGTGATCCTGTAGTGAGGGAAAATGACATAGAGGTAACAATATTGTTTACTGTTTCTTTGTATACCTAGCACGCTAGTGCTTCTACTGTTCTTAGCTTGGCCTCATTGATCAGTTCACTGACATGCTGGAGATCCATAGCATTGCTAAATCACTCACCAGACTTTTCCCTCCCTCCTTCTGTCGGCACTAGGGTCATACCAATATCTTGATCTTGCGACCAGTTTTAAGCCCACCACCAACACTCTGGGACCATCTGGCCTGAGTAACATAGAAACAAATTAGTGACTGCCTCACTGCAAAATGCACTAACAGCTTTCCAAAAGAGTCTTCTCATCTACAGTTGACAATCTTGGGCTTTGCATGATCTTCAGGCCATATTTCAACAATTCTATTGACGAAGATGATGCCATAATTTATCTCATGCCACGCACAGCAATGAACTGTAGAGGTCAGCAGTAGTTTATGGTGAACTTGAGGGCAACATAAATTCTAGCCTGTGTCATCTTGCAGCAAAGCTGCATCTTTCATGGAAAAGTGTGTGAAGCTTACGAAATTGCTGGTTGTGTTCAGTATCAATATCAGCCAAAGATTCTAATTCAAGAGCACCATCACACTGCTACAGTTCCCAAGGGTCTCTTAGCGAGCAAAGAAGAGTGATAAGGCTTTCATGACCCACTATACTTCCACAACGGGATTACAAACACTTAAGCCTACCAGATAGCTAACAAATATATACCGTACGGCGTAGGACGTAGCCTAATTTCTGAATACAGATTGTAGTTAAACAGTACACAGTAGGTAGGCTTACTAAATCTTAAAACGTATCAAACCAGCGATGGTAGTAGAAAAGACGTTCACTGCGAGATCTGCCGCGAAACAGCCTTCTCAACGCTCTTGTTTGTCCTCGAGCGCTAGCGCTACAATCAAAATTACATTCCAACGTGCGTGATTAACATTCCTTTGACGTAAGCTCGGGCCGCGTACATTACTTCCGGCAAATTCATTTTGACATAACACACCCACATTTCTGACGCGTTCGTGTAGACTGTATCTCAATCTTCCCTGGCACTTAAACAGGCATGCACTTGCTTCACAGCACCTGCTCGGAGGTTAAAACGGCGTTATCAGGTCTTTCACGCACATAAACAGGCTTGCATGAGCCTCACATGACCTCCACAGTGGTGAAAACTGCTTTCTCGGTCCTCCATAGCACATAAACAGGCCTGCCTGCACGTGCTGCACAACAACCTCCTCGGAGGTTAAAACGACTTTGTCAGGTCTTTCCCGCACATAAACAGGCTTGCACGAGCCTCGCAGGACCACCACAGTTGTGAAATATGCTTTCTCGATCCTCTTTGGCACTTAAGCAAGCCTGAACGTGCTTCAAAATACCCCCTCGGAGATTAAAACAGCGTTATCAGGTCATTCCCGCTCATAAACAGCCTTGCACCAACCACATAGGGCCTCCACAGCGGTGAAAACTGCTTTCTCGATCTTCCCTGGCAGTTAAACAGGTCTGCACGTGCTTCACTGTACCACCTCGGAGGTTAACACGGCGTTATCAGGTCTCTCCCGCAATTAAACAGGCTTGCATGAACCTCACAGGACCTTCACAGTGGTGAAAACTGCTTTCTCGATCTTCCCTGGCACTTAAACAGGCCTGCACGTGTTTCACAGCACCTCCTAGGAGGTTAAAAGTGCTTTATCAGGTCTTTCCCGCATATAAACAGGCTTGCACAAACCTCATAGGGCCTCCACAGTGGTGAAAACTGCTTCCTTGATCTTCCCTGGCAGTTAAACAGGCCTGCACGTGCTTCACTGTACCCCCTCGGAGGTTAAAACGGCTTTGTCAGGTCTTTTCCGCACATAAACAGGCATGCACGAGCCTCACAGGACCTCCACAGTGGTGAAAAGTGGTTTCTCGATCTTCCCTGGCATTTAAACAGGCCTGCACGTGCTTCACAGTACATCCTCGAAGGTTAAAACGGCCTTGTCAGCTCTTTCCCGCACATAAATAGGCTTGCACGAGCCTCACAGGACCTCCACAGTGGTGAAAACTGCTTTCTCGATCCTCTCTGGCACTTAAACAGGCGTCCATGTGCTTTACACAGTCGTTCCGCCAGTGACAATATACGGACAATTATTGAAAAACGGAAAGTGTATACGTGCAGAAATTCCAACGTTTAATTAACAGCACTTTGTCTTCCGGTGAGTTTTCAAGGACTCCTACCAACAAGGGAGAAGCTGTAGGCGCTCACTCTGCCAGCGGTTTTATAGATCAATGAGTCTACTATCGAGATCCAACGTTTCAAGTTCTAGCCTCTTACCGCTTCGTGTAGGGAAGCCGTTGTACACGAACGGTTCGATCGCACCCCGTGCAAGAGGGGTGCGGTTTTTTGTTGCACGTTTTTGTTCGCCCCCCCTGAGCTGCATGAAACAGGTACCATTCGAAAGCACTGGAATAGGGCTACAAAATATGCAAAAACTAGGCGTGTACACGAACTAGGGTCTGGGATATACGCGCTGGTATGCGGACTGAAAAATTGCAGTAGTTTTCAACTTTGATAATAGCTGACAGTACAAAAAAGACAACACACATGCCAGTTCTAACACTGCACATGCCTTTCATACTCCATAAAAAGGTAAGACAAAGATGCTGGAGACTAAAGAACCATCCCAGCCTTTTGTAGAGCACCAGGGCATGAGCAGAAGTGGGGGACGGGGAGAAGATCAAGGTAAAGATACATATAGTCTTGTCATGAGGAAACTCTCTGAAGAAGTGAAAATAGAATGCTGTGTGTGTATGTGTGTGTGTGTGTTTGTGTGTGCGTGCACGTGTGTGTGTGTGCGTGTGTGTGTGTGTGTGCACGTGTGTGTGCGTGTGTGTGTGTGTGTGTGGGTGCCACTGGGTGGGTGTGGGTGAGGGGGGAGCATATACATGTTTATAATTCTATTCTTGATTTGTAGGTGCCATCACTGGTCTCTCCATAGCTACTTCGTCCACAGCACGTTCCTAGAGCATGACAGAGCATTGAAAGGATCTTGCACCGCCAAATTTACAAACAGTCACAGAATCACAAATTCTTTTCCTAGCTATGCAAAATGCACCCAACTGATAGTATGCAAGAACGGAGGGGAAATGCCTGGAAGATTTTACCGCATGCATGTTCAAAGTGTCTACAGGGAGGAACTCCAAAGCATCTTGAGGCATGGATAATTTGGCAATGTTCGTCCAACGGCTAGCTAGAACATGAAGTATTTACAAAGTGAATTATTGTTTGGGACAAAGAACAAGTGGTTCTGTTCTCAGGCCTTTTCCTAGCTTTTGCCTTTGGACTTGACTTGTACTCAAATGTGACAAAAGCAGGAAAGAGCCTCAGAACATGGCAGTATGTTTTAGTGCCAGGAAATAGCAAAAAAAAAAAAGTAACACACAAAATCATTAGGCTTTTGCTTCTGTGGCTTTGTCTTTTATAAATAAACTCGGTCTTTATGTTTCCCAGCTTTACAGCTTCCCAACTCGGCGTAATTCTCTCTTTTAAAGCCTAACTCATAATGCTAAACGCACTCAACTAGTAATTTACAGAGGCTCAGAGGCTTACCGCTGAAATAACTGCTGCAAATCACTTTGCCACTGCCCAGGATGGCTTTGCACGTCCTTCAGATGCTCTTAGCACAGAGCACAGCGACTCTGAGTGTCGTTACAAGTGCTTTTACGAACGCTGGCTTCGTTGGCCGACATATCCTCACCACGTTGCGACTGAGTATTTTACAATTTTTGGGTCTGCATACCAGCGCGTATATCCCAGCCCCTAGTTCGTGTACACGCCTAGTTTTTGCATATTTTGTAGCCCTATTCCAGTGCTTTCGAATGGTACCTGTTTCATGCAGCTCAGGGGGGGCGAACAAAAACGTGCAACAAAATACCGCACCCCTCTTGCACACGGTGCGATCGAACCGTTTGTGTACAACGGCTTCCCTACACAAAGCGGTAAGAGGCTACAACTTGAAACGTTGGATCTCGATAGTAGACTCATTGATCTATAAAACCGCTGGCAGAGTGAGCGCCTACATCTTCGATCTTCTTGGCAAGAGACTTTGAAAACTCACCGGAAGACAAGGTGCCGTTAATTAAACATTGGAATGCGCCTGCGTTTTCACTTCCTGTTTTTCAATAATTCCCCGTATACTTGTCACTGGCGGAACGACTGTACAGTACCTCCTCGGAGGTTAAAAAGCGTTCATTGCCAGAAATGCAACGACACGGACTTCGCACTCTTTGGAAACGTCCGTTACATTTCCGTTACACGTACTTCATGTTTTACTACGGTGCCTACGGCGGTTCAAACTCTAACTTTAGTAACGAGCTTACCTTGTCCGTAAATGTGTTGTTAACGAGATACTCACCTTCTGCTATCTCTCTACTAGCCACAGATACCTACAGCGCTGGCTCCTGAAGGTCACAGAATTTGCCATTCGTGATAGTATTTCTACCGTATTTTCACACATTGAAGTGTGAAAAAATAGGCATTTCAAATTTTCTGAAATAAAAATGTACAGTTTTGCAAATCATTTTTGATTGGTTAACGATATACTTCACTTATTTTTGATATCCTCTGTCCGACTGGCCGTAAAGTTTTTGCAGATTTTGTTCACAGAATTTGCCAAATCTGTACAAAATAGGTACAAAAATATACGCTAGCATATGCAATTACGGATAATTGCAAATACGGTACAACGTAAACTTCCGCGTTTTACTTATAACTCCGTACGCTACGGAAATAATGTCGTGACCGCCGCGCTATTCAAATTTCTGGCAATGATCGTGTCTTTTACGGACATAAACAGGTTTGCACCAATTTTACAGGGCCACCAGTGTTGAAAATTGCTTTATTGATCTTGTTTGGCACTTAAACAGGCCTGCACGTGTTTCACGGCACTTCTCGGAGGTTAAAACGGCGCTATCAGATCTTTACCGCACATAAATAGGCTTGCACGGGCCTCAAAGGACCCCCACAGCGGTGAAAACTGCGTTCTCGATCTTCCCTGGCACATAAACATGCCTGCACGTGCTTCTCATAACCTCCTCGGAGGTTAAAACGGCGTTATCAGGACTTTCCCACACATAAACAGGCTTGTACCAGCCTCAAAGACCACAGTAGTGAAAAGCGCTTTCTCGATCTTCCCTGGCACTTCACAGTACCTCTTCGGAGGTTGAAACGGCTTTATCAAGATTTCCCGCGCATAAACAGGTTGCACGAGCCTCACAGGACTTCCACAGTGGTGAAAACTGCTTTCTCGACCTTCCCTGGCACTTAAACAGGCCTGCACGTGCTTCACAGTACCTCCTCGGAGGTTAAAACGGCGTTACCATGTCTTTCCCGCACATAAACAGTCTTGCACGAGCCTCACAGGACTTCCACAGCGGTGAAAACTGCTTTCTCGATCTTGCCTGGCACTTAAACAGGTCTACACGTGCTTCACAGCTCCTCTTTGGAGGTTAAAACTACTTTATCAGAATTTCTTACACATAAACAGGCTTGCACACGGCCTCCACAGCGATGAAAACTGCTTTCTCGATCATCTCTGGCACTTAAACAGGCCTCCACGTGCTTCACAGCACCAGTATTTCCCGCACATAAACAGGCTTGCAACAATCTCACAGGGCAACCACAGTGTTGAAATCTGCTTTCATGATCTTGTGTGTCACTTAAACAGGCCTGCACGTGCATCACATCACCTCCTCGGAGGTTAAAACTGTGTTATCAGGTCTTTCCCGCAAATAAACAGGCTTGCACGAGCCTCACAGGATCTCCACAGTGGTGAAACTGCTTTCTCGATCTTCTCTTGAACTTTAAACAGCCCTGCACATGCTTCACAGCACCTCCACAGCGGTTGAAACTGCTTTATCAGGTCTTTCCCGCACATAAAGAGGCTTGCGCCAACAACACACGCCTCCACAGTTGTGATAAATGCTTTCTCGATCTTCTCTGGCAATTAAATAGGCTTGCACATGCTTCACTGCACCTGCTCGGAGGATCACACGGCTTTATCAGGTCTTTCACGCAGATAGACAGGCTTGCACGAGCCGCACAGGACCTCCACAGTGGTGAAAACTGCTTTCTCGATCTTCCCTGGCACATAAACAGGCCTCCACGCGCTTCACAGCACTTCCTCCGAGGTTAAAACGGCTTTGTGAGGTCATTCCCACACATAAACAGGCTTGCACTAGCCTCACAGGACCTCCAGTACATGGTGAAAACAGCTTTCTCGATCTTCCCTGGCACTTAAACAGTCCTGCACGTGCTTCACAGCACATCTTTGGTGTTTAAAACTGCTTTATCAGGTCTTTCCCGCACATAAACAGGATTGCACCGACCTCACAGGGCCTCCACAGCAGTGAAAACTGCTTTCTCGTTCTTCCCTGGCACTTAAACAGGCCCTGAACGTGCTTCACAGTACCTCCTTGGAGGTTAAAAAGGCGTTATCAAGTCTTTACCGCACATAAACAGGCTTGCACCAACCTCACAATCTTCTCTGGAAATTAAACAGGCCTGCAGGTTCTTCACAGCACTTCCTCGGAGTAGCCTCGTTCACAGGCCCTGCCCAGCTTTCCGTCGCTTGCAGTACGGAAAAGCGGTAGAGGGCCTGGAATAATTCATCACGTGAGTGACGTAGGGGTAGAGAGAAGGGTAGAGAGGACTTAATTGAGCGTAGGCGGATCGTCGATGTGCCCACGCACGTAGTTGATCGATAATCGACAGTACACGTAGCTGTTTTTTAGTAGGAGCCCATTCTGGCAGTTTTTTCGAACAATAAGCGCAGAGAAAACTTGAGCAAAGCCTAGGCGTTTAATAGCGCCTTGAAAGCCATTCTCAGCGGTCAGTTTGCCAGGTAAGCGAGTAGGTTAGCGTGATTTTCGAATGTACGGGTCTGTGTAAGCTCACCATAGCTTTCCGTACTGCCAGGTAATGTAGCATAGTGCCGTCTAGTCCCATTCTGTCGGCCATAAAGCTATCGCAACTGTATTCTGTCCATACAGCGTGGGCGAGTTCATTCGTTCGCCCACATGTAATTAAGTTCTCTCTACCTATGACGTTTCTCACGTGATAAATTTTACCAGGCTCTCCCCTTTCCTTTCGATTTTTCGTTCGCGCGCGGGGAGAGCCTGGGAACGAGGCTATCCTCGGAGGTTAAAACTACTTTATCACACTGCAAAAAGGTTTAGGTTACTTCAACCATATTTTGGTCACCTCAGTTGCATTCCTTTTGTGTGCGTGACACGTAAAGTTCAAGGAATGCTTACAATTTGAAAGAGTTTAGTTGAGAAGCTTCCCCCTCTTGTTAAATTAGTTTCTCCTTTCAGAAAGCCTATAATCAGCATTTCTGGTGAGGTTTGTTGTTTCTTTCTTTGATCCTACACAGCTGTCTGGATAGTTCCTTGGTTGCATGGTTGTGGTGGTCAAATGCCAGGAATGTAGCCAAATAGGTCTTCTGAAAGATGAAGCTAATTAATGGAACTGAAAACGCTCCTCAATGAACTTTCAAGATAACTTATTGGTAACATTCCTTGGTCACACTGATGCAACTCAGACAACCTAAAATGTGGTTGAAGTAACCCAAATGTTTTTGCTGTGCAGCATTTCACGCATATTAACATGCTTGCACCAAGTTCACAGGACCTCCAGAGCGGTGAAAACTGCTTTCTCGATCTTCTCTGGCTCTTAAACAGGCCTGCACGTGCTTCACAGTACCCCCTCGGAGGTTAAAACGGCGTTATCAGGTCTTAACTGCTTTCTCGGTCCTCCCTGGCACATAAACAGGCCTGCAAGTGCTTCACAACAACCCTCTCGGAGGTTAAAACGACTTTGTCAGGTCTTTCCCGCACATAAACAGGCTTGCACGAGCCTCGCAGGACCACCACAGTTGTGAAATATGCTTTCTCGATCTTCTTTGGCACTTAAGCAGGCCAGCACGTTCTTCAAAATACCACCTCGGTGATTAAAACAGCGTTATCAGGTATTTCCCGCACATAAACAGCCTTGCACCAACCTCATAGGCCTCCACAGCGGTGAAAACTGCTTTCTCGATCTTCCCTGGCAGTTAAACAGGCCTGCACGTGCTTCACTGTACCCCCTCGGAGGTTAAAACGGCTTTGTCAGGTCTTTCCCGCACATAAACAGGCATGCACGAGCCTCACAGGACCTCCACAGTGGTGAAAAGTGGTTTCTCGATCTTCCCTGGCACTTAAACAGGCCTGCACGTGCTTCACAGTACATCCTCGGAGGTTAAAACGGCCTTGTCAGCTCTTTCCCGCACATAAATAGGCTTTCACGAGCCTCACAGGACCTCCACAGTGGTAAAAACTGCTTTCTCGATCTTCCCTGGCACTTAAACTGCCCTGCACGTGCTTGACAGCAACTCCTCGGAGGTTAAAACTCCTTTATCAGGATTTCCCGCACATATACATGTTTGCAGCAACCTCACGGGGCGTCCACAGTGGTGAAAACAGCTTGCTCGATCTTCTCTGTCACTTAAACAGGTCTGCACGTGCTTCACTGAACCTCCTCGGAGGATAAAACGGCGTTATCAGGACTTTCCCACACATAAACAGGCTTGTACCAGCCTCAAAGACCACAGTAGTGAAAAGCGCTTTCTCGATCTTCCCTGGGACTTCACAGTACCTCCTCGGAGGTTGAAACGGCTTTATCAAGATTTCCCGCGCATAAACTGGTTGCACTAGCCTCACAGGACCTCCAGTACATGGTGAAAACAGCTTTCTCGATCTTCCCTGGCACTTAAACAGTCCTGCACGTGCTTCACAGCACATCTTTGGTGTTTAAAACTGCTTTATCAGGTCTTTCCCGCACATAAACAGGATTGCACCGACCTCACAGGGCCTCCACAGCAGTGAAAACTGCTTTCTCGTTCTTCCCTGGCACTTAAACAGGCCTGCACGTGCTTCACAGTACCTCCTCGGAGGTTAAAACGGCGTTATCATGTCTTTCCCGCACATAAACAGGCTTTCACGAGCCTCACATATCCTCTACAGTGGTGAAAACTGCTTTCTCGACCTTCCCTGGTACTTAAACAGGCCTGCACGTGCTTCTCAGCACCTCCTCGGAGGTTAAAACGGCGTTATCAGGTTTTCCCGCATATAAACAGGCTTGCACGAGCCTCACGGTATGAATTTCATACCAAAACGGTATGAAATTCATACCAAAGATCATCACACCGATAGTATGATTTTCATCCGTAAATCGGTGTGATTATCATGCTGCTTATAGCAGTATAATCTATGGATGGTACATTCAGCTTGTCCTTGCTGTTGAATGACATTATTGTGGCAAAACAGATTATAATGCACATAAGGAAATGCACTGTCCACAAAAGCAAGTAAACGTTAGTATATAGCATCTGCTTAGTTCAAGTATAAAGTCACTTCTTGCTTCTGTACTTTCTGCAGCATAGATATCTGCATGTGTGGGGAAACAAAGTGTATGGGCTTTGGGAAAGGAGAGAGTAGGGTACAGTGGAGAAACAAAACACAAGTTTATGTGTGTGTATAAGTATACATGTGCTGTACCTCTATACTTCTTCACTTAGTTGTTGTTCTGTGTGTGAGTGTGTGTGTGTGCAGAGGAGGGAAGTGAAGAGAAGATAGACAAGGAAGGAACATCTGAGGGTACACTGTCAGACAGAAAGATAGGAGGTGTACTTATGTCGGTATGTATGTGTGTTAAAGTGTACTGTACCTGCTTTGCTCTTCTGTAATACACAGTCTGAGTGTGGGAGTGATGAGGAAGAATGACAGGATGAATTCAAAGTTATGTCATCATTTCTAGTGTAACAATACCCCAGCCGGGCTCACCTCCATCTAGCTTTGTATGTGCGAGGAGGGAGATGACATCAAAAGTCCAGCACCACGCCCATGTACTAAAACAGAAATCAAAAGCCACACCATGAAGAGTGTTTTTAAGAGCTTTCATATACAGCATATGAGAATGTCACAGGGCTACAAGTGACTGTATACTATTCTGAGATATTTACCGCCTTTCTACGTACTAGCAAGAGACATTTTGCGAGAAACACTGCTCACCGTTGTCCTATACAGACGGAGTTCCGTGGCACACCTCCTTCCTTCACTCGCGCTTCATTTTCAAAAGTATCACACTTCGAGCGCAAGCGCGCTCAAGGTCAGAGTTCAAACAATTGCGCATGCCCAGCATGCATTAATGAATGATAGGTGGAGCTGACTTGCTGGGGAGCGTCTGCATGCACTTACTGACAGTGGTAGTAACCCATAACTTATGGTTCAGCCCAGAGTTTTACCAATGCATGACAGAATGATCAAATGATGACAGGAACTGAACGTACATAAAAAAAAAAAACACTGCTGTTAACAACTAAATAGACTCTGTCCAATATCTCCATAATGACAGCACCTTCAGGCTTGCATAGACAACACCAGGTTGTCTACCTTTGCACATTTGGTCCTGTAAGGAGAAACACTAAAGATGAATAAATAGATTAAAAAATAGATACAGTAGAAACCGTAGGTAGTGATCACAAACCGGGCTGGAAAAGGCATCACTCTACCTGTACATTCAGAATATCAAATTGGTTTGTAACTCTGGTACACTCTGTGCTGGACTGGAATGGGAAAATGTAGTTTACACCCAACCGAATACTAAATCGATGGTTGATCGCCTTAGCTTTTTCAAACCTAAGAGACCAAACCTCAGTCGCACACCCGGCAGCCACTCAGTATGTGCCGTCAGAACTCTGTTAGGGGTCGACTGGAAAATTGCATTCAGTACCACCTATGCAGTACATATAGAGGATTGTGGGGGCTGGTGGTTGTCCGGTTGCCATAGCTCAGTGGCAGACCACTGGTGGCACAAGCCAGGTGTCCTGGGTTCGACTCCCGGTGGCTGCCGGTCTTTTTCACTTTCCTCTATTTTCGCCTCATAACATCTAAATTCCTTTATTTCCAGCTTGAGGCAAGATGCTCTGAGCATTTAGAGTGAGAAAACCACTCAGCATGGGTTCTTTCCTGATGGAGAGAATTTTCCGGTCGACCCCTAACGGAGTTCTGACGGCACACACTGAGTGGCTGCCGGGTGTGCGACTGAGGCATTTCAGTACCACCTGTGCAGTGCATATAGAGGATTGTGGGGGCTGGTGGTTGTCCGGTTGCCATAGCTCAGTGGCAGACCACTGGCGGCACAAGCCAGGTGTCCTGGGTTCGACTCCCGGTGGCTGCCGGTCTTTTTCACTTTCCTCTATTTTCGCCTCATAACATCTAAATTCCTTTATTTCCAGCTTGAGGCAAGATGCTCTGAGCATTTAGAGTGAGAAAACCACTCAGCATGGGTTCTTTCCTGATGGAGAGAATTTTCCGGTCGACCCCTAACGGAGTTCTGACGGCACACACTGAGTGGCTGCCGGGTGTGCGACTGAGGCATTTCAGTACCACCTGTGCAGTACATATAGAGGATTGTGGGGGCTGGTGGTTGTCCGGTTGCCATAGCTCAGTGGCAGAGCACTAGCGGCACAAGCCAGGTGTACTGGGTTCAACTCCCGGTGGCTGCCGGCCCTTTTCACTTTCCTCTATTTTCGCCTCATAACATCTAAATTCCTTTATAAAGATGCTTTAAGTTTGTACGACAATTTAGACCTTGCTATTGCCAGCACAAGATGGATAACCACATTTCTGAAACGTCTAAAGATTGGTGAATACATCAATCTGAACCACGGCGACGAAACCCTTGTATGACTGCTCTCAGAAATTCATTTCAAGTGCATTTCTTTGGCCGTTTACCAGACAGGAGACAGTGAGGCTAAATGATACCAGTTGACATCAAAACTTCAAAGAATGTATCTGGTTTACGGCTCTGCAAATGTCATGTTGACTGAGAACTGTTTGCTTAGTGAATACTTAGCATGTTACTGATAACAGCAAATTTCTTCAGCCTAAATGGCTCGTCTGCCATCCACTTGCAGTTCAACAGCTTGCCGTGTAGTAATATGGAGGGGGAGATAATGTATTGAACCAGGCTGTGTTCCACCGGAAATTACGTTAAATATTGCTGACTCAGATGCAGTTATTTTTAACACAAGCTGCCGAAACAGCTTGTCTGTCATTCGCTTACAGATTTATAGGTGACTGGACCATAGCCTGGAAGAGAGCAGTGGGAGGGAAAGCCTGAACCTGAGGTCGGTGTCAACAGCTGTTTCGTGGCTCTTATTGCCACCGAGTCGGTGTCAATAGCTGGCTCTTATTGCCACCGGAAGTCGGTGTCAATAGACACAACCATATTTGAATGCAAATTTATGGTAAGTGGTCGGTCCAAACAAACCAACAAGCATACACACACACGTGCACAATGCAGTCACGCTAGTGTGGGGCTCGCTCAGGCTCGCCCCAATCATTGTAACTCTGGTACACTCTGTGCTGGAATGGAACGGGAATATGTAGTTTACACCCAACCGAATACTAAATCGATGGTCGATCACCTTAGCTTTTTCAAACCTACGAGACCAAACCTACTTGAAATAGGACAAACTAGGCATCAATCAACTCCACTCTACCTGTACATCCAGAATATCAAATTGGTTTGTAACTCTGGTACACTCTTTGCTGGACTGGAATGGGAAAATGTAGTTTACTCCCAACTGAATACTAAATCTATAATATTATGTATGGTCGATCGCCTTAGCTTTTTCAAACCTAAGAGACCAAACCTACTTGAAATAGGACAAACTAGGCATCAATCAACTCCACTCTACCTGTACATTCAAACTGGTTTCTAATTCGAGTCTACTCTGTGCTGGACTAGAACGGGAAAATCTAGTTACATACAGGTTCTAGTCTGACCTCAGTTGCTACTGTGGCTATGGTGCC
Source organism: Agelas oroides (assembly GCA_949130485.1). Taxonomy (NCBI): domain Eukaryota; kingdom Metazoa; phylum Porifera; class Demospongiae; order Agelasida; family Agelasidae; genus Agelas; species Agelas oroides. The sequence goes on along the minus strand of OX422191.1, from coordinate 5,434,170 downwards.
CATCAAAATGACAACCCTTGTGGGAGGATGCAAAGATGGAAGCATTCAGATTGCATTTGCTAGTGTGTAACTAACCTAGTTTGTAGACACCCTAACCATATAAATCACTGTATAGCATACGGATGCTAACGTACTGTCGTTAATGGAAACGGTTTGTAGAACCATGCAACTTTAGCACAATTCCCATACACCCCTAAGTAGGTACACAGATAAATCCAAATTTTCAACAGAATGTCTCATCAGCTATCGACTTACCTGTATAAGAAATCTGTCTTGAGATATGGGGATCACTGCTCCATGGCCATGCTGCGCATCGATCATGCAGAGTATAAAATTTCTTGAATGCATAAATAGATTTCTCTTCCACCGACTCTCTTGACCTTCGACCTAGTAACACCGTTTGCGATTAGCGTGCAGCGCGGTATGAACTTCACACGTAGCTTCGGTATGACGAACGTCTTCTCACATCCGTGGTATGAACTACGTACCGCAGAATGTATGAGAGTCATACTCGCTCAATTCATACCATAGGCATAGCCTTTTTTTTAGGTATGAAACTCGTTGGGATGAAGATCATACCCTTTTGGTATAAACTTCATACCGTTGTTTTTGCTGTGCACAGGGACTGCACAGCGGTCAAAACTGCTTTCTCGACCGTCCCTGGCACATAAACAGGCCTACACGTGCATCACAGTACCCCCTCGGAGGTTAAAACGGCGTTATCAGGTATTTTCCGCACATAAACAGGGTTTCACGAGCCTCACAGGGCCTCCACAGCGGTCAAAATTGCTTTCTCGATCTTCTCTGGCACTTAAACAGGCCTGTACGTGCTTCACAGCACCTACTCAGACATTAAAACGGCGTTATCAGGTCTTTCTCGCACATAAACAGGCTTGCACGAGCATCACAGGACTTCAACAGTTGTGAAAACTGCTTTCTCGATCCTCCTTGGCACTGAAAGAGGTCTCCACGTGCTTCACCGTAGCCCCTAGGTAGTTAAAACGGCGTTATCAGGTTTTTCCCGCACATAAACAGGCTTCCACCAACCACACAGGGCCTGCACACCGGTAAAAACTGCTTTCTCGATCTTCTCTGGCACTTAAACAACCCTCCACGTGCTTTACAGCACCTCCTCAGAGGTTAAAACGGCTTTGTTAGGTCTTTCCCGCATATAAACAGGCTTGCATGAGCCTCACAGGTCCTCCACAGTGGTGAAAACTGCTTTCTTGATCTTGTCTGGTACATGAACAGGCCTGCACGTGCTTCCCGGCCCCTCCTCGGTGGTTAAAACGGCGTTATCTGGTCCTTACCGCACATAAACAGGCTTGCACGATCCGCACAGGTCTTCCACAGTGGTAAAAACTGCATTTTCGATCTTCTCTGGCACATAAACAGGCCTGCACGTGCTTCAGAGTACCTCCACGGAGGTTAAAACTTCGTTATCATGTCTTTTCCGCTCATAAACAGGCTTGAAGCAAGCTCACAGGGCTTCTACAGTGGCGAAAACTGCTTTCTCGATCGTCCCTGGCAGTTAAAGAGGCCTGCACGTGCTTCACAGTACCTCCTCGGAGGTTAAAACGGCGTTATCAGGTCTTTCCCGCACATAAACAGGCTTGCACGAGCCTCACAGGACCTCCACAGTGGTGAAAACTTCTTTCTAGATCTTCCCTGGCCCTTAAACAGGCGTAAACCTGCTTCATATCATCCCCTTGGAGGTTTAAACTGCTTAATCAGGATTTCTCGCACATAAACAGGCTTGCACCAACGTCACACGGCCTCCAAAGCGGTCAAAACTGCTTTCTCGATCTTCTCTGGCACTTAAACAAGCCTGTACGTGCTTCACAGCACCTCCTCGGAGGTTAAAACGGCGTTATCAGGTCTTTCCCGCACATAAACAGGCTTGCACGAGCCTCACAGGACCTCCACAGTGGTGAAAACTTCTTTCTAGATCTTCCCTGGCCCTTAAACAGGCGTAAACCTGCTTCATATCATCCCCTCGGAGGTTTAAACTGCTTAATCAGGATTTCTCGCCCATAAACAGGCTTGCACCAACTTCACACGGCCTCCAAAGCGGTGAAAACTGCTTTCTCGATCTTCTCCGGCATTTGAACAGGCTTGCACGTGCTTCACAGCACCACATCGGAGGTTAAAACGGCTTTGTCAAGTCTTTCCTGCACATAAACAGGTTTGCACGAGCCTCACAGGACCTCCACAGTGGTGAAAACTGCTTTCTCGACCGTCCCTGGCAGTTAAAAAGGACTGCACATGTTTCACAGTACACCCTTGTAAGTGAAAACGGCGTTATCAGGTCTTTCCCGCACATAAAAAAGCTTGCACCAACCTCACAGGGCTTCCACAGCGATTAAAACTGCTTTTTCAATCTTCTCTGGCACTTAAACAGGCCTGTACGTGCTTCACTGTACCTCCTCGGAGGTTAAAACGGCGTTTTCAGGTCTTTCCCGCACATAAACAAGCTTGCACCAACCTCAAAGGGCTTCCACAGCGGTCAAAACTGCTTTCTCGATCTTCTCTGGCACTTAAACAGGCCTGCAAGTGCATCACAGTACTCACTCGGATGTTAAAACGGCGTTATCAGGTCTTTTCCGCACAGAAACAGGCTTGCACGAGCCTCACAGGACCTCCACAGTGGGGAAAACTGCTTTCTCGATCGTCCCTGGCACTTAATCAGGCGTCCATGTGCTTCACAGCACCCCCCTCCGAGGTTAAAACGGTGGTATCAGGCCTTTCCCCCACATAACCAAGCTTGCACCAACCTCACAGTGCTTCCACAGCGGTCAAAACTGCTTTCTCGATCTTCTCTGGCACTTAAACAAGCCTGTACGTGCTTCACAGCACCTCCTCGGAGGTTAAAACGGCGTTTTCATGTCTTTTCCGCACATAAACAGGCTTACATAAGCCTCACAGGACCTCCACAGTGGTGAAAACTGCTTTCTCGACCGTCCCTGGTACTTAAACAGGCCTACACGTGCTTCAAAGCATCTCCTCGGAGGTTAAAACCGTGTTATCAGGTCTTTCCCGAACATAAACAGGCTTGCATGAGCCTCACACGACCTCCACAGTGGCGAAAACCGCTTTCTCGACCGTCCCTGGCAGGTAAAGAGGCCTGCACGTGCTTCACAGTACCCCCTCGGAAGTAAAAACGGCGTTATCAGGTCTTTTCCGCACATAAGCAGGCTTGCATCAACTTCACAGGGCTTCCACAGTTGCTTTCTCGATCTTCTGTGGCACTTAAACAGGCCTGTACGTGCTTCACAGCACCTACTCAGAGGTTAAAACGGCGTTATCAGGTTTTTCTCGCACATAAACAGGCTTGCACGAGCATCACAGGACTTCAACAGTTGTGAAAACTGCTTTCTCGATCCTCCTTGGCACTGAAAGAGGTCTCCACGTGCTTCACCGTAGCCCCTAGGTAGTTAAAACGGCGTTATCAGGTTTTTCCCGCACATAAACAGGCTTCCACCAACCACACAGGGCCTGCACACCGGTGAAAACTGCTTTCTCGATCTTCTCTGGCACTTAAACAGGCCTATACGTGCTTCACAGCACCCCCTCCGAGGTTAAAACGGTGGTATCAGGCCTTTCCCGCACATAAACAAGCTTGCACCAAACTCACAGGGCTTCCACAGAGGTAAAAACTGCTTTTTCGATCTTCTCTGGCACTTGAACAGGCCTGTACGTGCTTCACAGCACCTACTCAGAGGTTAAAACGGCGTTATCAGGTTTTTCTCGCACATAAACAGGCTTGCACGAGCATCACAAGACTTCAACAGTGGTGAAAACTGCTTTCTCGATCTTCTCTGGTACTTAAACAGGCCTGCACGTGCATCACAGTACCTACTCGGATGTTAAAACGGCGTTATCAGGTCTTTCCCGCACATAAACAGGCTGGCACCAACCTCACAGGGCCTCGACAGCGGAAATAAACTGCTTTCTCGATGTTCTCTGGCACTTAAACAGGCCTGCACGTGCTTCACAGTACCTCCTCGGAGGTTAAAACGGCGTTATCAGGTCTTTCCCGCACATAAACAGGCTTGCACCAACCTCACACGGCCTCCAAAGCGGTGAAAACTGCTTTCTCGATCTTCTCCGGCATTTGAACAGGCTTGCACGTGCTTCACAGCACCACATCGGAGGTTAAAACGGCTTTGTCAAGTCTTTCCCGCACATAAACAGGTTTGCATGAGCCTCACAGGACCTCCACAGTGGTGAAAACTGCTTTCTCGACCGTCCCTGGCACTTAAACAGGCCTACACGTGCTTCAAAGCATCTCCTCGGAGGTTAAAACGGCGTTATCAGGTCTTTCCCGCACATAAACAAGCTTGCACCAAACTCACAGGGCTTCCACAGCGGCCAAAACTGATTTCTCAATCTTCTCTGGCACTTAAGGTGGCAGGGAACCCTGTGTTTTCAAGTTCAACAAACCTGGAATCCAAGCTGATAGAATTATTTGTCTTTGTAAACTTTTAGCGCACAGTCCGTTTTGGGATCATCCGTTCACTGTCCGTAAGATTTTCCCCATTTCCTGTCGGCATTGACATCCAATAATCAGTTTATAATTAAGTTAGTTAAGATGTGGCCTGGCGGAACCCCTCATGTGGTGGTCGGAACTTTGAAGATAAGCTTAGATCGACTTAAAAAAAAAAAAATAAAAAAATAAAATAAAAAAAAAGGAGTTTAGTAGAGTGCTGTAGTGTCAGTAGCTGTGAGTAGTGTGAAGTGCCTGCTTGTGAAAGCAAGCTTGTGTCTAGAAGCAGCAGAAAGGCCACAGTGGCCAAGACTGTACTCATTGGGCAGGCCCAGGTCTTGCGATCGTATGCCAAGCCTAGTAGGTGATCGTGGCCCGGTGCTTCGAGTGCTGGGCTGGGCTTTAACTAGAATGCGCAATATATTGTTGGTACTACGTTGCCATTGACAGGAAAGCTGAACGGTGTTTGTGTGTGGAACAGAACCGTGAGTTGTTTAGCGACATAAGGGGGAGAGGTGGGGCTAGTAATGCTTGCTTGCACTCGTGAATGAGCCCCTCCCGTAGACAAGCTGTGAAGTTTTTGAAATGTGCATTCATTTTGGTGCAGTCAAAGTTGTCCATTCCAGGAGTAGTGACAAACACGAGTCTAGCCTGACTTTGGGAGTAGCTCTGAACAAAAGCTGGCACAGAATGATTTGAGATACATTGGTGGTTAGGACGCTACCTACAGTGAGCATGTAGACGCATCCATCGAGTGGCAATTTTGGCTCATGAATATATTAATAAGCTACTAAAACCCATTTTTAAAATTAGGCAACCCAAGATTGCCCTAAACCAAACCCTAACCCTGAAACTAGGAGCAACACTGGTCCTGACTGTAACCCAGGTTTATGTTTTCGTAACCTCCGCCGAGTGACTTCCCCCGCCACGTTAAACTGGCCTGTATACCTTCCTCACACAGCCTTTCTAGTGGTGAAAACGCGACTACCGAACTTCTACCATGCTCATACAGCCTATCCACTCATCAAAACTCGAGTATTGATCATCAACAGTGAGCCATTACGGAAGTGAAAACGCGTGTACCGAACGACTACCATGCTCACACAGCTTTTACAGAGGTCAAAATAGGACTACTAGGTCTACTTTCCTCACACAGTCTTTCCAGTCGTCAAAACGCGGGTACCGAACGTCTACCTTCCTCACACAGGCTTTCCACAGGTCAAAACACGGGTATCGATCGTCTACTATCATCAATGAGCCATTTCGGAAGTGAAAACGCGTGTACCAAACGACTACCATGCTCACACAGCTTTTGCAAAGGTTAAGAAGCGAGTACCGAACGTCTACCTTCCTCACACAGCCTATCCACAGATCAAAACTCGAGTATTGATCGTCTACGATCAACAGTAAGCCATTTCGGAAGTCAAAAGGCGTGTACCGAACGACTACCATGCTCACACAGCTTTTACAGAGGTCAGTCATGAAAAATTTGGACCCCCCCAAAAATGAACCCCCGAGTCCAGATATTTCGAAATATTTGGAACCCCATGGAACTAATATTTCAGGAATTGGATGAAATATTTAGACTCCCAATGAAATTTTTGGACCCCGTAAAGAAACAAAGTTTAAAACGGTATCAAAAGCAAAAATTGTTAAAACTCAGTGCTATTATGTAAATTGTGTATACAAAACATCAAACTATCACAAAACTATAAACAATAATACAGATCTATATACTATCCACTAATTATTACAAAACCAAAGTGAAGTTGTATTGTTCAGTGCTGCTTGTGTAGGGGAGGAACAACTTGGTACATGAAACCACTCCTCACAATTGGAGCACTCGATCATATCTCCCAAGTTATCACCTTGTCACCCTGAACAGACTTGAGCTTGTACAGGCCTTTCCCTAGAGTGCCTGTGATGTTGTATGGACCGGTCCACAGGTAATCCATTTTTACACCAGCACGTTTCCTTCTTGCGAAATCTTTCTTTAATACAAGTGCTCCAACAATAAATACCTCTCCGCTAGCATGCTTCTTATCATAGTACTTTTTCTACTTTGTCTGGGCAGAGACTATATTTTCCTTGATTTTCTTTTCCATCTCCTGCCATTCTTCACTTTGTGAGCCTTCGCCTGGTTCACTAGCATTGACAAATTGTTCAAGCACAGCTTCTGGATCATAGCTGCCACAAGCATTGATGTCTACAGGTAATACAGCCACTCTACCGAACATGGCCTCAAATGGAGTGAATTTGGTCGATGCTTGTACAGATGTGTTGTAGCCGTAAAGTACTTCTTGAAGGTTCTCATCCCAGGACTCACGATACTCCTGTGTGTACTTCGACAAAGAGTTCACAAGGGTTTGATTAAACTGCTCATCGGGGCCGTTTGCTTGTGGATGATATGCTGTTGTGAGTCTGTGCGTGATGCCAAACTCCTCCATCATCTCCTTGTTGAGAGCATTCTTAAATTCCTTCCCTTGATCTGTGGTGATGACTGAAGGCAATCTAACAATATAGAAAAGCTGTGTAGGATAAAAATTTTGAAAAATGTTTTAATCACCTTTGCATATACAATTAAGTGAATCTAAATGCTGCTCAAAGTCTACATACGTCAGGGAAAATTGCTCTTAAAGGATGTGTTGAGGGTAATAACAAAACAAACCTGTTTCAAGGATGCTACAACCCCACTTGCTTCCTTTGTAGGGAGAGCACAGGCATACGCAAACTTGGTGAAGTAGTCTGACACAGTAAGGATGAATCTGTTCCCAGACCTTGAAACAGGGGAGATGGGACCAATGAAATCAATCCCTAGATGGTACCATGGACTCTTCACTGGGACTGGATGTAACTCAGGCCTCTCCCTGTCTATCTTCCTATTCATTTCTGACACTCAGGACGTATCTTAACCTGGGGAAGATATATATTATGCATGGATGGAATGTAATAATTATTTTCAAGTAACAACCAAAGGATGTAATAACAGGTACAAGCATATCAAGTTAAAAAGTGCCAGACTCACCATTTGTCTGACATCATTGATCATCCCTTTCCAGTAAAACCGCTCAGCAACTCTGTTCCAAGTCTTGGCTACACCATAGTGCCCAGAAGTGGGATCTGAGTGGCATGCTTGTAATATCTGCTTCTGCTCCTTCTCTGTCTGCACTACTTTAATCCTCTTTCCTTTCCTCAACAAAAACACTTCACCCTTCTCAGTCTCTAGCTTTGCAGCTCTCTTGCACACAGCCCTCTTGTTCTCTTTGGTAAGCCTATCAGGATAGCTGCCATCATGCAAACAGTAGTAGATTGCGAAGTCAAGAAAATCGTCGTGTTTCACTGAGTCCTCTTCCATCTGGCGTCTCTGGACTGGCAGGTATGAGGTTCGGGCAGACTGAGCCTCAATTTATAGGCCTGATTCATGACACCTGGTGAGTAAAGTATCATCCCAAGAACGAACAAACCTTGGCCTTCCATTCTTTGTACAATTAACCACACGTGAACAACAGGCGCTACGCACGCGGTCTAAATATTTCAGAGGGGGTCCAAATATTTCGAAATATTTGGACCGGGGGTGTCCGTACATTTCGGGGGTCCTAATATTTCGTGACACGACTACCATGCTCACACAGCTTTTGCAAAGGTCAAGAAGCGAGTACCGAACGTATACCTTCCTCACACAGCCTTTCCAGAGGTCAAACCGCGAGTACCTAACATCTACCATGCTCACACAGCCTTTCCATAGATCTAAACGCGAGTATACCCATCGTCTACAATCCTTCAATTAGCCATTCCAGAAGTCAAAACGCGAGTATCGAACGTGTACCTAGCTCACACAGCCTTTCCACACTTGGGTAAAAACGCGTGTACGGAACGACTACATTGCTCACACAGCTTTTGCAGAGTTCAAAATGCGAGTAATGAACGTCTCCCCTCCTTACACAGTCTTTCCAGTAGTCAAAAATCGAGTAAAGAACGTCTATCATCAACAGTGAGCCATTACGGAAGTCAAAACGCATGTAGCGAAAGACTACCATGATCACACAGCTTTTGCAGAGGTTAAAAAGAGAGTACCAAATGTCTCCCTCCCATACACAGACTTTCCAGACGTCAAAAAGCGAGTACCTAACGTCTACCTTCCTCACACAGCCTTTACAGAGGACAAAACGCGAGTATCGAACATCTACCATGCTCACACAGCATTTCCATAGGTGAAAACGCGAGTACCGAGCGTCTACCAGGCTCGCACACACACTTTCCATAGGTCAAAATGCGAGTACCGAACGTCTACTTTCTTCACACAGCTTTTGCAGATGTCGAAATGCGAGTACCGAACGTCTACCTCCCTCACACAGCCTTTCCAGATGTCAAAACGCGAGTACCGAACGTCTACCATGCTCACACAGACATTCCATAGGTCAAAATGCGAGTACCGAATGTCTACTATGCTCACACAGCTTTTGCAGATGTCAAAATGCGAGTACCGAACGTCTACCTTCCTTACACGGCCTCTCCACACGTTTAAACGCGAGTACCGAACGTCTCCCTTCCCTACACAGTCCTTCCAGAGGTTAAAACGCGACTACCGAACTTCTACCATGATCACACAGCCCTTCCATAAATTTGAACGCGAGTACTGATCGTCTACCATCCTCAATTAACGATTCCAGAAGTCAAAACGCGCGTATCGAACGTCTACCTAGCTCACACAGCCTTTCCACAGGTATAAACGCGTGTACGGAACGACTACATTGCTCACACAGCTTTTCCAGAGTTCAAAATGCGAGTACCGAGCGTCTCCCCTCCATACACAGTCTTTCCAGAGGTCAAAAAGCGAGTACCGAACGTCTACCATGCTCATACAGCCTTTCAAAAGGTAAAAACGCGAGTATCGAACGTCTACCACCATTAATGGGCCATTTCGGAAGTCAAAACGAGTGTACCGAAAGACAACCATGGTCACGCAGCTTTTGATGAGGTCAAGAAGCGAGTACCGAACGTCTACCTTCCTCACACTGCCTTTCCAGAGGTTAAAAAGCGAGTACCGAACGTCTACTTTGCTCACACAGCTTTTGCAGATGTTAAAATGCGAGTACCGAACGTCCACCTTCCTTACACAACCTTTCCACACGTTTAAATGCGAGAAGTGAACGTCTCCCTTCCTCACACAGTCCTTCCAGAGGTCAAAACGCGACTACCGAACTTCTACCATGCTCATACAGCCTATCCACAGATCAAAACTCGAGTATTGATCGTCTACCATCAACAGTAAACAATTTCGGAAGACAAAAGGCGTGTACCGAACGACTACCATGCTCACACAGCTTTTACAGTGGTGAAAATACGACTACCAAACGTCTACCTTTCTCACACAGTCTTTCCAGTCGTCAAAACGCGAGTACCGAACGTCTCCCAACCTCACACAGTCCTTCCAGAGGTCAAAACGCGACTACCGAACTTCTACCATGCTCATACAGCCTTTCCACAGGTAAAAACGCGTGTACGGAACGACTACATTGCTCACACAGCTTTTGCAGAGTTCAAAATGCGAGTACCGAGCGTCTCCCCTCCATACACAGTCTTTCCAGTAGTCAAAAAGCGAGTACCGAACGTTTATCATGCTCATACAGCCTTTCAACAGGTCAAAACGCGAGTGTCGAACGACTACCATGCCTACACAGCGTTTCCGTAGCTCAAAATGCGAGTACCGAAAGTCTGCTTTGCTCACACATCTTTTGCAGATGTCAAAATGCGAGTACCGAGCGTTTACCTTCCTTACACAGCCTTTCCACACGTTTAAACGAGAGTACCGAACGTCTCTCTTCCTCGCACAGTCCTTCCAGAAGTCAAAACGCGACTACCGAACTTCTACCATGCTCATACAGCCTATCCACGCATCAAAACTCGAGTATTGATCGTCTACCATCAACAGTAAGCCATTTTGGAAGTCAAAAGGCTTGTTCCGATCGACTACCATGCTCACACAGCTTTTACAGAGGTCAAAATACGACTACCAAACGTCTACCTTCCTCACACAGTCTTTCCAGTCGTCAAAACGCGAGTACCGAACGTCTACCATGCTCATACAGCCTTTCAAAAGGTAAAAACGCGAGTATCGAACGTCTACCACCATTAATGGGCCATTTCGGAAGTCAAAACGCGTGTACCGAAAGACAACCATGGTCACACAGCTTTTGATGAGGTCAAGAAGCGAGTACCGAACGTCTACCTTCCTCACACTGCCTTTCCAGAGGTCAAAACGCGAGTACCGAACGTCTACCTTCCTCACACAGCCTTTCCACTGGTCAAAACGCGAATATCGATCGACTACCATCATCAATGAGCCATTTCGGAAGTGAAAACGCGTATACCGAAGGAATACCATGCTTAGACAGCTTTTGCAAAGGTTAAGAAGCGAGTACCGAACGTCTTCCCTCCATACAGTCTTTCCAGCGGTCAAAAAGCGAGTACCGAACGTCTACGATGCTCATACAGCCTTTCAACAGGTCAAAACGCGAGTATCGAACGTATACCAACAACAGTGAGCCATTCCGGAAGTCAAAACTCGTGTACCGAAAGACAGCCATGGTCACACAGCTTTGATGAGGTTGAAAAGCGAGTACCGAACGTATACCTTCCTCACACAGCCTTTACAGAGGTTAAAAAGCGAGTACCGAACGTCTACTTTGCTCACACAGCTTTTGCAGATGTCAAAATGCGAGTACCGAACGTCCACCTTCCTTACACAGCCTTTCCACACGTTTAAATGCGAGTAGTGAACGTCTCTCTTCCTCACACAGTCCTTCCAGAGGTCAAAACGCGACTACCGAACTTCTACCATGCTCATACAGCCTATCCACAGATCAAAACTCGAGTGTTGATCGTCTACCATCAACAGTAAACAATTTCGGAAGTCAAAAGGCGTGTACCGAACGACTACCATGCTCACACAGCTTTTACAGTGGTGAAAATACGACTACCAAACGTCTACCTTTCTCACACAGTCTTTCCAGTCGTCAAAACGTGAGTACCGAACGTCTCCCAACCTCACACAGTCCTTCCAGAGGTCAAAACGCGACTACCGAACTTCTACCATGCTCATACAGCCTTTCCACAGGTAAAAACGCGTGTACGGAACGACTACATTGCTCACACAGCTTTTGCAGAGTTCAAAATGCGAGTACCGAGCGTCTCCCCTCCATACACAGTCTTTCCAGTAGTCAAAAAGCGAGTACCGAACGTTTATCATGCTCATACAGCCTTTCAACAGGTCAAAACGCGAGTGTCGAACGACTACCATGCCTACACAGCGTTTCCGTAGCTCAAAATGCGAGTACCGAAAGTCTGCTTTGCTCACACATCTTTTGCAGATGTCAAAATGCGAGTACCGAGCGTTTACCTTCCTTACACAGCCTTTCCACACGTTTAAACGAGAGTACCGAACGTCTCCCTTCCTCGCACAGTCCTTCCAGAAGTCAAAACGCGACTACCGAACTTCTACCATGCTCATACAGCCTATCCACGCATCAAAACTCGAGTATTGATCGTCTACCATCAACAGCACATACAGATGAGCTGGAAGCATTTAAAATCCGCTTTCCTGGATGTGATGGAGCAGTGCATACCAAAGTCTGTGCTCCCGGCGAGAAATAACCTACCTTGGCTAACCAAAGAGATTATACAGTTGATCAGGAGGAGAAATCATCATTTCAGGAAAGCTAATCACAGCGGTGACAGAGATGATTACTTGAAGTTCAGGCAAATCAGAAATAGAGTTGTGACAGAACTCAGACTTGCAAAAAGGAGATATTTCGCTAACCTACACCCCCACAACCAACGGGAATTCTGGAAAACAGTGAAATCTTTGTCACCGAAAGAGAACTCCATTCCAACTCTGTCTAGTGGAAACATTGTTGCAAGTACTAATCCAGAAAAGGCTTCCCTTCTGAATGTCACATTTACGAACTGCCTCAATTACTCACTTCCTGGATTAAGTGTGGCCGATCTCCCTAAAGCTGTACCCCATGAATGTCCTGACAACCTTTTGTGCACTGAAGATGAAGTTTATGAGCTCTTATGCTCACTTGATCCATCCAAAGCTAATGGTCATGACGACATATCTGCTCGAATGCTTAAGGAGACTGCTTTGAGCATCACCCCTGCTGTGACTCAACTATTTAATATCTCTATACAACTTGGGGAACTACCAGAAGAGTGGAAAACTGCTCGTGTTACACCTATTCCCAAGTCACGTGATCACTCCACTCCTGAAAATTATCGCCCGATATCGTTACTCTCAGTGCTGAGCAAACTCCTCGAAATGCATATTCGAAACCTACTAATTGACCATCTTGAGAAGTACTACCCTCTCTCTGCTCATCAGTGGGGATTTACTCAAGGCAAGTCCACAACTGGTGCCCTGTTAGATGCAACTGATCAATGGCACAGACAGCTTGACTTGGGCCTAGATATCTGCTGTGTGTTCTTTGACTACAGCAAAGCTTTTGATTCAGTTCCCCACAGACCCCTGTTGCAAAAGCTGAAAAACACCAATGTTCATCCACATATCCTCAGATGGATCACACACTACCTCAGTAACAGGAGCCAGTATGTGTGTGTGAATGGTTCATCTTCAGATGTATTACCAGTAATTTCTGGAGTTCCACAAGGGTCAGTTGTCGGGCCACTTCTGTTTATTTTCTACATTAATGACATCACAATGGTTCCATTGTCAGACAACACTATGTCACTCTATGCTGATGACTTAATGCTTTACCGCCCTATTTACTCAGCAACTGATTACCATCTGTTACAAATGGACATTGACAATCTCTGTGTATGGTCTGACGATAACCTTCTGAAGTTTAATGGTAGAAAATGTAAATATATGATCATCTCCAGAAGAAAGCAACCCTCCCTCCCCGTTACACCTCTCAAGATTAAACAAACATGTATGGAGATGGTGCACTCCTACAAGTACCTTGGAGTCTGGCTTACTTCCACCCTGAATTGGTCTATGCAAGTCAGCGAAATATGCAAGAAAGCAAGGCAACAAGTGGGTATACTATACCGAAAGTTCTATCCCTCAGCAAATACGTCATCACTCTTGCAACTGTACCTGGCTTACATCCGTCCACATCTGGAGTATGCAGCGCCTGTATGGGACCCCCACCAACAGGGACTTATCAACTCTCTGGAGAGAGTGCAGAAGTTTGCACTTAAGGTGTGCACCAAAAACTGGAGTTCTGGATATGAGTCTTTGCTTCAGTCATGCAACCTGCCCACCCTTGCCAGCAGAAGACACTATCTGAAACTGTGCCTCCTCTATCAAGTTATCAATGGACATCTGAATTTCCCTACGGCACCTGTTGTACCACGAAACCTGTCCAGATCGCTCAGAAACACCAGTACACTAGCCCTTGAAAGGCCAGTAACACGCACGAATGCCCATCAGTCATCATTTTTCCCACATACAATCGCCCTATGGAACAGCTTACCTCCACCTGCACAGAACTGCCAGTCTCTGCATTCTTTTAAACAGACTGTATTACGTCATACACTTAATACCTCACCTAATACTTAATACTTAGTTATTTAGTTTTCTTTCTGGGTGCATTATTATATTAGCAATTTGCTATTTATGTACCCTTGCACTATTGCAAAATTGTTACAGAAAAAAACAAAAAAACAAAAAAAAAAAACAGCCATTTCGGAAGTCAAAAGGCTTGTTCCGATCGACTACCATGCTCACACAGCTTTTACAGAGGTCAAAATACGACTACCAAACGTCTACCTTCCTCACACAGTCTTTCCAGTCGTCAAAACGCGGGTACCGAACGTCTACCTTCCTCACACAGCCTTTCCACCGGTGAAAAACGCGGGTATCGATCGTCTACTATCATCAATAAACCATTTCGGAAGTGAAAACGCGTGTACCGAACGACTACCATGCTCACACAGCTTTTGCAAAGGTCAAGAAGCGAGTACCGAACGTCTACCTTCCTCACATAGCCTTTCCAGTGGTCAAAACGCGAGTACCGAAGATCTACCATGCTCAGACTGCCTTTCCATAGATCTAAACGCGAGTACCGATCGTCTACCATCCTCAATTAGCCATTCCAGAAGTCAAAACGCGAGTATCGAACGTCTACCTACCTAACACAGCTTTTACAGATGTCAAAACGCGAGTGTCGAACGTCTACCATGCTCACACAGCATTTCCATAGGTGAAACCGCGAGTACCGAGCGTCTACCAGGCTCACACAGCCTTTCCATAGATCAAAATGCGAGTACCGAACGTCTACTTTGTTCAAACAGCTTTTGCAGATGTCAAAATGCGAGTACCGAATGTTTACCTTCCTTACACAGCCTTTCCACACGTTTAAACGCGAGTACTGAACGTCTCCCTTCCCCACACAGTCCTTCCAGAGGTCAAAACGCGTCTACCCAACTTCTACCGTGCTCATACAGCCTTTCCACAGATCAAAACTCGAGTATTGATCGTCTACCATCAACAGTGAGCCATTTCGGAAGTCAAAAGCGTGTGTACCGAACAACTACGCCATGCTCATACAGCTTTTACAATGGTCAAAATGCGAGTACCGAACGCCTACCTTCCTCACACAGCTTTCCATAGATCTAAACGCGAGTACCCATCGTCTACCATCCTCAATTAGCCATTCCAGAAGTCAAAACGCGAGTGTCGAACGTCTACCTAGCCCACACAGCCTTTCCACAGGTAAAAACGCGTGTACGGAACGACAACATTGCTCATAGAGCTTTCGCAGAGTTCAAAATGCGAGTATCGAACGTCTCCCCTCCATACACAGTCTATCCAGTTGTCAAAAATCGAGTAAATAACGTCTATCATCAACAGTGAGCCATTCCGGAAGTCAAAACGCATGTAGCGAAAGACTACCATGATCACACAGCTTTAGCAGGTCAAAAAGAGAGTATCAAATGTCTCCCTTCCATACAGTCTTTCCAGACGTCAAAAAGCGAGTACCTAACGTCTACCTTCCTCACACAGCCTTTACAGAGGTCAAAACGCGAGTATCGAACATCTACCATGCTCACACAGCATTTCCATAGGTGAAAACGCGAGTACCGAGCGTCTACCAGGATCACACACACTTTCCATAGGTCAAAATGCGAGTACCGAACGTCTTTCTTCACACAGCTTTTGCAGGTGTCAAAATGCGAGTACCGAACGTCTACCTCCCTCACACAGCCTTTCCAGATGTCAAAACGCGAGTACCGAACGTCTACCATGCTCACACAGGCATTCCATAGGTCAAAATGCGAGTACCGAACGTCTACTATGCTCACATAGCTTTTGCAAATGTCAAAATGCGAGTACCGAACGTCTACCTCCCTCACACAGCCTTTCCAGATGTCAAAACGCGAGTACCGAACGTCTACCATGCTCACACAGACAATCCATAGGTCAAAACGGGTGTAGAAAACGCTCCTTTCACCTTGTAGGGACTCCATTTCTGGCATTTTAGGCAGCTTTTAGTCCGGAGGAGCGTTCTCTGGTTGGAGGGCCCTGACTGTTGAACGCTCGCTAATGAGTGGGTGTGTCCAAGGTCATGAACCTACAGAGAACATGTCAATAAAGCTTTGAGTCAAGTTTCCAGTGCTAGCTCCAAGCAGAAGTGAAAATACGGACCATGGAAGGTATCCATAGCCTAATAAACACTTCCAGTAAATAGCCTATGGTTGTTAAAGAGTTAAAGATATAAAAAGTTTGGAACAAATCCAGCGTCGAGCAACGAAATTTATTCTAAATGGCCACTACACCGGTTACAGAAGTCGGCTTTTAAAATTACACTTGTCGGCTTTTAAAATTACACTTGCTCCCTCTCATGATGACTTTGGAACTACAAGATATGTTGTTCTTTGTAAGAAGTCTAAATCAATCGGCTCTGAATTGCACTTCTTTTAAGATTTCCCAATATACTTCTTTCAGCTCTATATAATGCAACAAGATCAGGGAGCCACAGCAAACTCGTTCATCCGTTTGTAAAAACTAACAGAATCAAGAACTTTTATTTCAACAGATTTCCTCATCTATGGAATGCACTCCCACCAATTGACTTGCAATTAAGCTATGAATCAATCAAGATCAAGCTCACTGACTTATTCTGGAACTCATTCGTTCAGAACTTTGACACCAACAACCCATGTTCATACCACTTCTGCTGTCCATGCAGCAAATGTTCACTACTGCCCAAGTCTACTTTTCTTCAGTAACTAACTAATGATTTCCACTTCAGTCAACAATTGGTGTCATGTCATGCTACTTGGAATTTGAAATTAACTTTACAAAGCACTACTATTATAATCTGCTCAAAATTAATATTTGTATTAGTCATTGTGTTATTGTTTGTTGTGTTTCATTTTGTCTTGTTCAGGCTGCTATCCCTCTCTGTAGCAGTCCTTCAGCACTGTGGTACATTCTTTGTATCAGCTTCACTTCTCACCCACACTGAGTTCTATATATTCTGTCATGTCACACTGTGCTGTAAAGCAATAATAATGATAATAATAATAATAACAAAACGCGAGTATCGATCGTCTACCATCATCAATGAGCCATTTCCGAAGTGAAAACGCGCGTACCGAACCACTACCATGCTCATACAGCTTTTGCAAAGGTCAAGAAGCGAGTACCGAACGTCTACCTTCCTCACACAGCCTTTCCAGAGGTCAAAACGCGAATACCGAACATCTACCATGCTCAGACAGCATTTCCAGAGGTCAATACGCGAGTACCGAACGTCTACTGTGCTCACACAGCTTTTGGAGATGTCAAAATGTGAGTACCGAACGTCTACTTTCCTTACACAGCCTTTCCACACTTTTAAACGCGAGTACCGAACGTCTCCCTTCCTCACACAGTCCTTCCAGAGGTCAAAACGCGACTACCGAACTGCTACCATGCTCATACAGCCTTTCCACAGATCAAAAATCGAGTATTGATCGCCTATATTATTAAATTTCGTTGTACACACCACAGTAGGTGTAAGAAGAGATATATATACATATAAAGGGTAGTGTTAAATATTATATGAGAGTTACTATTAATAAGTGCACAAGTAATAAATTTCGTCAATAAGTTCTCTGTTCTCTTGTGGAAATAGCCGTACATCTCGTATAAAATTTGAACACATTTTATCAGCATCAGTGTAGGTTCTCCGATATCGATTGTAATTAAAAGCATTAAAGCCAAAGGTGGTGTATGATAATTGAGGTGCTTCTGTGAAGATATCACGAATTAAAGGAATTCCTGTGGCTCTTGCTTTCTGACACAGCATACTTGAACGATAAATAACAATATTAAAGAAGCTTTGAAGGCTACTAGTGCAATGAAGGATGCTAGTATGACAATGCCGAGGAAGCTTCCAAATTTTTCTCAACAAATTATTGAAAGTGACTTCCAGTGAGCACAGACTGTAAGATGACAATCTCCACAGTGCAGAGCCATAGAGAGAAAGACAGAAAGTACGAAATAAGAGGGTCTTGACAGCAGGATTAGCGGCATAAAAGGCAGTTAGCTCTACAGCACATATCGGTTTGAACCCTCAAAATATCATCAGTATCAGATAGGTCTGAACGTAAGATATGACCTAGATGATAGGCTCTATCAGCCAGATTGAGAGTTTGGCCAGCAAACAGAAAAGTCGGTGATGTAGATGAGTTAGGTGAGGAGCAAGGTAAGGAGAATCGAACAAGTTGTGTTTTTCCTGGATTAAATATAAGGTTGTAATTAATGGCAAATTGACAACAGGTATTGAGCATCATTCTTAAAGCTGAGGCAGAGGGAGCTAAAAGAACAATGTTATCTGCATACCCAAGAGCTCCAACAAAATAGTGTGACCAATAGCAGCCAACAGCATGAGATTCTAATCTGGTCAGTAATTCATCAATATAAACAATGAAAAGTATGGGTGATAAAACACCACCTTGTCTAACTCCATTAGAAACTGATAAATTCTCTGAAAGAGTTTTATTCCAGAGAACTGAGGATTTTTGATCCCTATACCAGGAGAAAAGCAATCTAATAATGGTTGGTGGGAGATTTTTCTCAAGTAGCTTGCTAAATAACTTGAGGTGACTGACTCGATCGAATGCCTTCGAGGCATCGAGGAAGCATCCAAACACATTAGAGCCATTAAAACAGTAACGACTGATGACATTTTTAATTAGGCCGGTGCACATGTCAGCTGACATGCCAGATTTAAAGCCAAATTGAAGAGGCGAGGTGGAGAAAGAGTCTCCATAGATGAGTAAAATGCACCACTCTAAAACCTTGCTCAATGTTGGAGCAAGAGCAATTGGTCCGTAATTGTCAGAGCAAGTCGGGTCTTTCCCTGGCTTGGGAATTAGCTGAAGAATACAATCTCTTAAGAGCTTGGGAACATAGCCATGTCTTACAATGGAAGTGAAAAGTTGACTCAAAGGGTTGGTGAGAATATCTTTGGCAAACATAAAAGCATCAGAAAATGGACTTGAACCATCTGATTTTCCTTTCTTAAGTTGATCAAGAGCATTCAATACAACAGTAGAAGAAATTTCAGAGGTTAGCAGGTCAGAGTTTGAAATGGAATCAGTGAGATCAGCAAGGAAACTATTCCTAGCTGATTGGTCAAGATCAGAGTTGAGTAGTGAAGAGATTTTAGAGGAGAACATACTGGAGATATCATCATCAGTAGTGAGACCGTCAATTACATTACAACCAGAGAATTTGCTGTTACTACAATTCTGACGAACTAGGTTCCAAAAATCATTGGTACGTGAATTGCACCAAGCCCCAGCCAGTTTCTCACTCTTGATATGATCAGCTTGTCTTTTGAGACGGCGGACTTCATACTTATAGCGGCTTTTAGTGTTTTTCTTAATTGTTGATAATACTCCAGAAGATAGACAGCCACACTCCTTCCATATTCTGTCCCATAAGATAGCCTTTTGTCTGAGAGATTTAGCTTTGTCATTCCAACCAGGAACTCTGCGAGCTTTGCGCGGCAGGATTTTGGGAAAACAGGCATGTGCTGCTAGATCGATCGCCACAAGCAATTGATTACAAAAGTGGTCAATGATATCCTTGTGTGTTGAACATTGAGGATCAATGCAGGAGTGAGCTGAGCTGGAAAATGAGGGAAGGTTGTGCTGAAGGAGATGCCGAAAATTCCTTCTGTCATCCTCAGTGATTTTGCTCCAATTGATCTTAGTGGATAAGGAATCAGAAGTTGAGTTTGTCTGACCAATTGAAATAGGCCTAAGGTGTGTCGAGAGAGTAGAGCAATTCAGAGTGAAAAACACTGGAAGGTGATCAGAAAAGTTGTGAACAGAATAGTACTGATAGTGTTCAAAATAGCTGAAGAACAAATAACATGATCAACCCAGGAAAAGGACTGGTGATCATCACGTCTGTATGTGAATGAAATATCAGAACATACATCACCCCTAACGAGATCAAAGGCTTGCATGAAGCACTCAAGGGTAGTGCGATTAGGGCTGACTTTAGCAAAATCAACATTAAAATCGCCAGCAATGATGACATGATCATATGTCTGAGTTAATAGAAATCCTTCCAATTCAGCAACAGTTTCTCGAAAAGTGGTAGTTGACTCATCTGAACCATAGTTAGTGGGTAGATAGACATTGACAATGAGGATGGAGACAATCTGTTGATTGGAGGAGTCCAACAGTTTAAGCAAGAGTGCACAGAAGCGTGTTGAGCAAGATTTAAGACGGGAAATTGAGTGGGAGAATGATTTGCAAAAGAAAATCGTACAGCCACCATATGGTCTACCAAGAATCAATTCATCACTAGACATTCCGCTAACAGAAACAGAGTAAAAGTCATTACAAATATTCAATGTGGAAAACTGATCTTGAAACAGCCAATGTTCTTGAATCAAGCAGAAATCACATGATTTTAAAAGGTCATTGACGTAATCACAACCAGATTTCCAACCACGACAATTATATGTACAGAACTTCAATGATTTAGATGTGTTACTGCTCATGATGAGCTACATGAGGGCCAGAAGATGTACCTGTAGATTCAGCATCAAAAAGATCAACATCAGAGTGGTGGGAGTTATCAGCTGCCTGTGGTTGGGAGGGTTGGTGCGAAGTCTCAATAATGCGACGATTAGCCCTTTGAGGATGATCTGGAGGGAGATCGGCCCTGAGAAAGAGCCTCTTATAAGTAGAGAATCCTTTGAGGTTTCTACATTTGGATAAGAGCAACCTCTTATCCCAATCACTGTCTAGAGTGATGTGTATGGGTCTAGGTCTAGTAGGAGCTGAATCATTTCCAGGGGGTTTACGCCGTCCAAGACGGATTGCATTACAGACATTGACCTTCTTACCAATGAGATACTCTGATATCTCATCAATGGCTGATTTAGTCTCCATCAGGGATGCTTCAGGTAAGTTAAAAAGAATGATTCTGTTAGATCGAGAAGATGGATTCAATAACTTGTGACCCTGGGTAGCCCTAGCCTTCTGTGAGGAAGAACTATGATGATGTCCAGCAGTGGAAGCCTCAGAGCTTGACGGTGCACTAGTTAAAGGTAATGAAGACAGAGTTTTAATGCACTCAGAGAGGGACTCAAGTTGGGTCTGAATGTTATTGGCAAGATCATCTAAAGCAGTCTTGTAAGTGTCAGCTGGTGGTAGCTAAAGAGAACTTTTCTGAAAGTTGTGAAACCACAGAAGTCAGGCAGTCAATGCTGGAAGTGTTTTCTGAAAGCTTTTTCGCAATCGGATATATAATCAACAGTGAGGCATTTCGGAAGTCAAAACGCGTGTACCGAACGATTACCATGCTCACACAGCTTTTGCAAAACTCAAGAAGCGAGTACCGAACGTCTACCTTCCTCACACTGCCTTTCCAGAAGTCAAAACGAGAGTACCGAACGCCTACCTTCCTCACACAGCCTTTCCAGAGGTGAAAACGCGAGTACCGAACATCTACCAGGCTAACACAGCCTTTCCATAGGCCAAAATCCGAGTACCGAACGTCTGCTTTGCTCACAGCTTTTGCAGATGTTAAAATGCGAGTCCCGAACGTCTACCTTCCTTACACAGCCTTTCCACACGTTTAAACGCGAGTACCGAACGTCTCCTTTCCTCACACAGTCCTTCCAGAGGTCAAAACGCGACTACCGAACATCTACCATGCTCATACAGCGTTTCCACAGATCAAAACTCGAGTATTGATCGTCTACCATCCTCAATTAGCCATTCCAGAAGTCAAAACCGCGAGTATCGAACGTCTATCTAGCTCACACAGCCTTTCCACAGGTAAAAACGCGTGTACGGAAAGACTACATTGCTCACACAGCTTTTGCAGAGTTCAAAATGCGAGTACCGAACGTCTCCCCTCCATAC
Organism: Agelas oroides; assembly: GCA_949130485.1. Taxonomy (NCBI): domain Eukaryota; kingdom Metazoa; phylum Porifera; class Demospongiae; order Agelasida; family Agelasidae; genus Agelas; species Agelas oroides. The sequence continues at coordinate 5,412,278 of OX422191.1, read as the reverse complement.
ACAGTCTTTCCAGAGGTCAAAAAGCGAGTACCGAACGTCTACCAGGCTCACACAGCCTTTCCATAGGTTAAAGTACGAGTACCGAACGTCTACTTTGCTCGCACAGCTTTTGGAGATGTCAAAATGCGAGTACCGAACGTCTACCTTCCTTACACAGCCGTTCCACACCTTTAAACGCGAGTATCGAATGTCTCCCTTCCTCACACCGTCCTTCCAGAGATCAAAACGCGACTACCGAACTGCTAGCTTGCTCATATAGCCATTCCACAGATCAAAACTCTAGTATTGATCGTCTTCCATCCTCAATTAGCCATTCCAGAAGTCAAAAACGCGAGTATCGAACGTCTATCTAGCTCACACAGCCTTTCCACAGGTAAAAACGCGTGTACGGAACGACTACATTGCTCACACAGCTTCCGCAGTGATCAAAATGCGAGTAGGACAGCCAGCACACCCTGACGCCCTTATCTCCTCAACAACCCCCAGACCAGTGACTCACCCAGTTGTTTTTGACTGTCTAGATGGTGCAAGCATCCGTACTGCTGCCCTCCACACCAATGGCTCCGCTGGTCCTTCGGGGATTGATTCAACTGGGTGGAGACGCCTATGCACTTCTTTTCAAAATGCATCGGCAGACCTGTGCAACAGTTTAGCTTCAGTTGCAAGGAAGTTATGCACTAACTATGTTGATCCTCGAGGTATAGCTCCACTTACTGCTAGCCGTTTGATAGCCCTTGACAAATGCCCAGGTGTACGACCAATTGGGATTGGAGAAACCTCCCGCAGAATTATTGGCAAAGCCATTCTTGCAGTTATTAAGTACGACATCCTAGAAGCTGCAGGCTCTCTCCAACTTTGTGCGGGTCAGGAGGCTGGTAGTGAAGCTGCCATCCATGCAATGCGTAGTGTCTTCCAAGATGAGCAATCCAAAGCCGTATTACTTGTTGACGCTACCAACGCATTCAACAGCCTGAATCGTCAAGCTGCCCTACAGAATATCCACCATCTCTGTCCTTCACTTGCTACTGTCATAACGAACACATACAGAGAGGATATACAGCTGTTCATTGATGGTGAAACCCTTCTCTCACGTGAGGGGACGACACAAGGAGATCCCCTGGCCATGGCCATGTATGCCATAGGCATCCTACCCCTCATTAACCAACTACAGTCCACTGATGCAAAGCAAGTGTGGTTTGCTGACGACGCCACGGCTAGTGGCCGCCTTGAACAGCTTCATGAGTGGTGGGTGAAGCTGAACAACCTTGGCCCCGCATTTGGATACTTTGCCAATCCCAGCAAAACATGGCTGATCGTGAAAGAGAAACACCTGTCAACAGCAACAGAGAGATTTCTGAATACCGGAGTGAACATCACCACCGAAGGAAAGAGACACCTTGGGGCTGCTCTTGGCTCGAGGTCCTTTGTTGTAAGCTACATACAGGACAAGGTGAAGGAATGGACATCTTCCATCCAGAAGCATGCATCCATTGCCACGACCCAACCACATGCTGCCTACTCCGCTTTCACACATGGCTTAGCAAGCAAGTGGACATACTTCCTCCGTACCATCCCTGAAATCTCAGACTTACTGCAGCCCCTCGAAGAAGCAATCAACCTCCACTTCATCCCTGCTCTGACTGGAAAAGGCTGTGTTACCACCGCTGAGAGAGACCTCTTTGCTCTTCCTACCCGACTCGGTGGCCTAGGCCTTACGAAGCCAACGGATACAGCTGCCCACGAATTTTCCTCTTCTCAGAAAGTCACTGCTCCTCTTGCCACTCTCATTCTCCTGCAACAACATGAGATCACCTTCGACACCATCCGAGAACAACAATGTGCAAAGGCTGAAATCAAGCGACTCAGACAACAAAAACAGGCTGTAACAGCCACACAGCTACGGACTACACTACCAACGCACCTCCAGCGCGCAATGGAACTGGGTAGTGAGAAAGGTGCCTCTTCCTGGTTGTCTGTCTTACCCATTGAGGAGCATGGATTTGCACTGCATAAAGGAGCATTCAGAGATGCCCTGTGCCTTCGGTATAACTGGCAGCCGGCCAACCTACCCAACGATTGTGTCTGTGGTCATTCCTTCTCGGTTGATCATGCTCTCAGTTGCTCCACTGGAGGCTTCCCAACCATCAGACATAATGAGCTGAGGGATTTCACAGCAAAGGTCATGACCGAAGTGTGCCATGACGTGTGTTTAGAGCCAACACTGCAGCCCCTCACAGGTGAAACACTCAGATATGCCACAGCCAACACGGAAGACGGTGCCCGCCTTGATATCAGCGCTCAAGGCTTCTGGGACAACCGGTATCAGCGAGCATTTTTCGATGTAAGGGTCTTTAACCCCAACGCTCAGACTCACCGGAAGCTCCAGCTAGCCTCAGTCTACCGAAAACAGGAGAGAGAGAAGCAGAGAACGTACGAACAGCGGATTCGCGAGGTTGAACTGGGTACATTCACTCCCCTTGTGTTCTCGACTTCTGGTGGAATGGCGAAATCCGCCTCCGTGGCCTACAAACGGCTTGCATCCCTGCTGGCAAGGAAGCGAGACCAACCGTACAGCCTTGTGATAGCCTGGCTACGTTGCCATCTGAGTTTTTCACTCTTGAGGTCAGCCATCACCTGTCTGCGAGGGGCCCGTTCGTCTTCCGGACACGCCGCACACAATGGGCCGGTTGACCTAGTAGTCAGCGAAGGTCAAGTGCCCCTTGAAAAGCTATGAACTAAGTCGTCATTTATCACATAGTTGTTTTCTATATATTTTTTATTTCTCCTTTGTAGTTTGCTCTATATACGTATTATCACAGTACCGAACGTATCCCCTCCATACACAGTCTTTCCAGAGGTCAAAAGGCGAGTACCGAACGTTTACCTTCCTCACACAGCCTTTACAAAGGTAAACGCGAGTATCGAACATCTACCATGCTCACACAGCATTTCCATAGGTGAAAACGCGAGAACCGAGCGTCTTCCAGGCTCACACAGCCTTTCCATAGGTTAAAGTACGAGTACCGAACGTCTACTTTGCTCGCACAGCTTTTGGAGATGTCAAAATGCGAGTACCGAACGTCTACCTTCCTTACACAGCCTTTCCACACGTTTAAACGCGAGTACCGAATGTCTCCCTTCTTCACACAGTCCTTCCAGAAGTCAAAACGCGACTACCGAACATCTACCATGCTCGTACAGCGTTTCCACAGATCAAAACTCGAGTATTGATCGTCTACCATCCTCAATTAGCCATTCCAGAAGTCAGTATCCAACGTCTATCTAGCTCACACAGCCTTTCCACAGGTAAAAACGCGTGTACGGAAAGACTACATTGCATGCTCACACAGCTTTTGCAGAGTTCAAAATGTGAGTACCGAACGTGTCCCCTCCATACACTGTCTTTCCAAAGGTCAAAAAGCGAGTACCGAACGTCTACTGTGTTCTACAGCCTTTCAACAGGTCAAAACACGAGTACTGAACGTCTACCTTCCTCACACAGCCTTTCCAAAAGTCAAAACGGGAGTACGGAACGTCTACCTTCGTCACACACTCACACAGCCTTTCCAAACGTCAAATCGCGAGTACTGAACGTCTACCAGGCTCACACAGCCTTTCCATAGGTCAAAATGCGAGTACCGAACGTCTACTTTGCTCACACAGCTTTTGGAGATGTCAAAATGCGAGTACCGAACGTCTACCTTCCTCACACTGCATTTACAGAGGTCAAAACTCGAGTATCGAACGTCTACCATGCTCACACAGCCTTTCCATAGGTCAAAACGCGAGTACTGAGCGTCTACCATGCTCACACAGCCTTTCCATAGATCTAAACGAGAGTACCGAACGTCTACCTTCCTCACACAGTCCTTGCAGACGTAAAAACACGAGTACCGAACGTCTAGGGTAGATGCTATGGTATTATGAGTCAGAGGGTATTATGGATTCACACGTAACTTTTACTCCAAAAATTTCCAAACTCGACGTCCATTTAGAGTACGTACTGGTGCCATTATATAGCAACTTCCCATCTAAATGTGTTTATTCTGTAGTATTTTACAAGGTTTGATGATTTTAGGGATCCCAAACTATGAACCCTGAACAGTGTATGTTAACATTAATACCATGTTAGAATGGAAGGTGCTCTAATGAAGAAAATTACTATCAGCACAAAGAGAGGTTATAAAATGCTAGGATACAGTTTGATCTCCAACTGAAAATGTGTCAATCAACAAAGCACCTGGTGACTCATAATACCAGCAGCCGACTCATAATACCTGCAAAAGTAATTTTCATAGGCTCTTACTTTTAGAACCACTGCTTAGGGGGGAAAATACGAATATTATTTTATAAGTGGTACATTCTCAGGAGAAGTGTTTCAACCCTTTAGATGGACTGAAAAAATACATTACACTAATGAATAGTCATTCAGTTTAGCTGTCTCCTAATACCAGCATCTACCCTACCTTCCTCACACAGCCTTTATACAGAGGTCAAAACGCGAGTATGGATCGTCTACCATGCTCACACAACATTTCCATAGGTGAAAACGCGAGTACCGAGCGTCTACCATGCTCATACAGCCTTTCCATAGGTCACAATTCGAGTACCGAACGTCTCACAGCTTTTGCAGATGTCAAAATGCGAGTACCTAACGTCTACCTTCCTTACACAGCCTTTCCACACGTTTAAACGCGAGTACCGAATGTCTCCCTCACACAGTCCTTCCAGAGGTCAAAACGCGACTACCAAACTGCTACCATGCTCATACAGCCTTTCCACAGATCAAAACTCGAGTATTGATCGTCTACCATCAACAGTGAGCCATTTCGGAAGTCAAAACGCGTGTACCGAACGACTACCATGCTCACACAGCTTTTGCAAAACTCAAGAAGCGAGTACCGAACGTCTACCTTCCTCACACAGCCTTTCCATAGGTCAAAGTGCGAGTACCGAACGTCTACTTTGCTGACACAGCTTTTGCAGATGTCAAATGCGAGTACCGAACGTCTACCTTCCTCACACAGCCTTTACGAGGTCAAAACGCGAGTATGGAACGTCTACCATGCTCACACAGCATTTCCATAGGTGAAAACTCGAGTACCGAGCGTCTAGCTACCATGCTTATAAAGCCTTTCCATAGGTCACAATGAGATACCGAACGTCTACTTTGCTCACACAGCTTTTGGAGATGTCAAAATGTGAGTAGCTACCGAACGTCTACCTTCCTTACACAGCCTTTCCACACGTATAAATGCGAGTACTGAACGTCTCCCTTTCGCACACAGTCCTTCCAGAGGTCAAAACGCGACTACCGAACGTCTACCATAATCATACAGTGTTTCCACAGATCAAAAGTCGAGTATTGATCGTCTACCATCAACAGTGAGCCATTCCGGAAGTCAAAACGCATGTACCGAAGGACTACCATACTGACACAGCTTTTGCAGATGTCAAAAAGGGAGTACCAAATGTCTCCCTTCCATACACAGTCTTTCCAGAGGTCAAAATGCGAGTACCGAGCGTCTACCAGGCTCACACATGCAGCCTTTCCATAGGTCAAAATGCGATACCGAACGTCTACTTTGCTCACACAGCTTTTGGAGATGTCAAAAAGCAAGTACCGAACGTCTACCTTTCTCACACAGCCTTTCAGAAGTCAAAACGAGAGTACCGAACGTCTACCATCCTCACATAGCCTTTCCAGACGTCAAAACGCGAGTACCTAACGTCTACCTTCCTCACACAGCCTTTACAGTGGTCAAAACGCGAGTATCGAACGTCTACCATGCTCACACAGCATTTACATAGGTGAAAACGTGAGTGCCGAGCGTCTACCAGGCTCACACAGCCTTTCCATAGGTCAAAATGCGAGTACCGAACGTCTACCTTCCTTATACTGCCTTTCCACACGCTTAAACGCGAGTACCGAACGTCTCCCTTCCTTACACATTCCTTCCAGAGGTCAAAACGCGACTACCGAACCTCTACCATGCTCATACAGCCTTTCCACAGATCAAAACTCGAGTACTGATCGTCTACCATCAACAGTGAGCCATTCCAGAAGTCAAAACGCGAGTGTCGAACGTCTACCTAGCCCACACATCCTTTCCACAGGTAGCTAAAAACGCGTGTGCGGAACGACTACATTGCTCACACAGCTTTTGCAGAGTTCAAAATGCGAGTACCCAGCGTCTCCCCTCCATACACAGTCTTTCCAGAGGTCAAAAATCGAGTAAAGAACGTCTACCATGCTCATACAGCCTTTCAACAGGTCAAAACGCGAGTATCGAACGTCTACCATCATCAATAAGCCATTCCGGAAGTCAAAACGAGTGTACCGAAAGACAACCACGGTGACACAGCTTTTGAAGAGGTCAAAAAGCGAGTACCGAACGACTACCTTCCTCACACAGCCTTTCCAGACGTCAAAATGCGAGTACCGAAGGTCTACCTTCCTCACACAGCCTTTCCAGACGTCAAAACGCGAGTACCGAAGGTCTACCTTCCTCACACAGCCTTTACAGAGGTCAAAATGCGATTGGTTGGTATCAATGTACTTTATGTAGACCTATACTATAAGGGTCTTTTGTATGTAAACTGTTCTCTATACTATATGGGTCTTTCTTATGTACAAAGCCTCCTATCAGAGAGTCGGTAGACTCTCTATGTAGGGATGGCGCCGACGCGCAATATATGCAATATTTAAGCAAAAGCCGTATAACTTCACCACAAACACGCTAAAAGCTTATTTAAGAGCCCAGACATCCTCTTTGAGAGCCTTTGTGAGCAGCAAGACTCATATAAGTGGCCAAAAGCCACGCAGAAGACAGCTAAACGCAAAAGTGTGCGGTAGGGAAAGTGCCATTTTTCTTATTCTTTCTTTCTTTCTTGTTAAGACCACTGTGTTCAACAACGATATATCGCAAACGGTTTAAGTGCTCACCGTCATTTTAGCACGCAACTTATGTTTATCACAGCGCAGAGCCGTCTACAACCACTCAGCATCTTCATAGCTTCAAATTCACCCTGGTCAACAAAATCCATTCACAACACTCTGAGGCTGCTGTCCGTTGCGAAGGACGCCATTTTCTGATTTTGTACGCATGCGCACACGAAGTCTCGTTCCCAGACCAAAGACCACGGTCATTGGTCTGGAAGCGAGAGTACACAAGCGAGCGGGCATGGTTGGCACAGTTTTTTTCCCCCGCGACATTGGGCAAGGCTTATGAACACCACGTAGGTAAGGCGCTGCATTCAGCTGCCTACTTGTAGCTACACTAAAACTAGCCTACTCACAGCTTCAGTGAACTGTAAAGCTAGGATGGTCTGTTGTCAGTATGATAGTTTTCTGTGCTGCAGCTGGTCAGTCGTCATGTGATTGACAACTGAATCATGAATTTGGTTTCACAAAGTTTGGTACGGAGAGTCGTTGGCCCTTCATCAGGTTCTAGCTGGCTATATTGCACATAATTATTACACTTTTCTCCAGGGAGGGCAGATATCACACTTGAATCACTACTAAACTGTCAATGCCGCTTCAAGTTCTGGTGTTGTGGTTACACTTGAAATATTCTTCTTAGGCTTAGGTCTAACTGTAACTGAGATCAAAAAAAGTACAGAAACAAGACTTAAAAGATGTAGGGATGGCATGCCAAAAAGTATGCAAACAAGGTAGGGATGATGCATGAAAGCAAAGGTCTACATCTTGGCAAAGCCCCATCCCTACATCTTTTTCACACTGCAGTTAGACAGCGTGCTTGAGAGCTGAATCTGCACCCATCCATACAGTTATTAACGCTGTGCATGAGTGCTTGAGTTTTACACACTGATTACTATGACCAGTCTGCAGCCCACTCGAGCTCACTGTCTAGAGGCATATAACAAGGGTACCACTGTCACTGCAAGTAGTTTGTTGGCGATAAAACTACTAACCTTGGTAGCCACCTACAAGGCACACATATCTATACGCTCATATTAGCCTTGTTCCCAGGCCATGTGGGAGGAGCGCATGGCCTGAGAATGAGGCTACAGCCATGAACTGCTAGTAAAGACTACCCATGCACTGTCTAACTGCAGTGTGAAAAAGATGTAGGGCTGGGGCTTTACCAATATGTAGACCTTTGCTTTCGTGCATCATCCCTACCTTGTTTGCATACTTTTTGGCATGCCATCCCTACATTTTTTAATGTTTTTTAAGTCTTGTATATATATATATATATATATATATATATATAGGAACCATCTTATGTAGAAGAGTAAGACCCCACAATAATCAGTGTACATAAGATGGACCCATAATAGTATCTATGACTCTATATATATAGAGACCATCTTATGTACAAGAGTAAGACCCCACAATAATCGGTGTACATAAGATGGACCCATAATAGTATCTATGACTATATATATGAGGACCATCTTATGTAGAATGGGTGGAGCAATACATAAGATGGACCCAGGAGGCTTTGTATATACATAAGAAAGACCCACATAGTATAGGGAACTTTGTACATAAAAAAGACCCATAAGTAGTAGTACATAAGAAAGACCCATATGTGGCAGTCCCGGATAGAATTCGAATATTATTCCGTCGCGTATTTCGAGTGCATCACCGAGTTTGACGCGCTATAGCGCTGAGCTTCCGCTAAGGGCGGGGCTCATACGCGACGTGTAAACGCATGGATATCTGATACGTCTATGAAGCGCGTATGAGCACCGCCCTTAGCGGAAGCTCAGCACTATAGCGCGTCAAACTTGATGATGCGCTCGAAATACGCGACGGAATAATATTCGATTTCTATTCGGGACTGCCACATATAGTATAGGGATCAGTTTACATAAAAAAGACCCTTATAGTATAGGGATCTTTTTCTACATAAAGTACATTGATACCAACCCCTCAATGAGCCATTCCTAAAGTTAAAACGAGAGTACGGAACGTCTACCAAGCTCACACAGCCTTTCCACAGGTCAAATCGCGAGTATCGATCGTCTACCATCGTCAATGAGCCATTCCGGAAGTCAAAACGCGAGTACCGAAGGTCTACCATGCTCACGCAAGCCTTTACAGTGGTGAAAACGCGAGTACTGAACGTCTACCTTTCTCCTACAGACTTTCCAGATGGCAAGACGCGGGTGCCGAACGTCTACCTTCCTAACACAGCCTTTCCACAGGTCAACACGCTAGTACCGACGGTCTACTTTCCTGAAACAGCCTTTCGACAGGTAAAAAGGCGAGTACCGATCGTCTACCATCTTCAATGAGCCATTCCGGAAGTCAAAACGCGGGTACCAAACTTCTACCATGCTCACACAGCCTTTCCAGAGGTCAAAACGCGAGTACCGAACGTGTTACACGGTTTTTTCCACAGGTAAATACCCGAGTACCGATCATCTACCATCCTCCATGAGCCATTCTGAAAGTCAAAACGCGAGTATCGAACGTCTACCTTTCTCACACAGCCTTTCTAGAGGATAAAACGCGAGTACCGAACGTCTACCTTCCTCTCACATTCTTTCCAGTGGTCAAAACGCGAGTACCGAACGTTTACTAGCCTCAATCTGTTTTTCCGGGGGTCAAAACGCGAGTACCGAATGTGTAACAGCCTGAATCTGTCATTACGGAAGTCAAAACGCGCGTACCGAACGACTATGCCATCCTAAATGAGCCATTGCGAAAATCATAACACGTTTACCGAACGTGTACCATCCTCACACAGCCTGTGCGGAAGTCAAAACTGGTTGCCGAGTGTTTGCTATCGTCAAACGGGATTCGTTACTTTCACAACGCCAGGTGCCCCCCACGTGATCTAATCCATATTCATACATGCACTCAAGAATTCAGTAGCAAGTTTTGCGAACTTGACCATAAGTTCTTTTATCACGAGGCTTTCGAGGCTCAAGAAAAAAAGGGTTTTCACAAGATTAGAGGAGAACACAGACAACATGCAGAGCCAGGACAAACACTGAGGCAGGCTGGAAATAAGCCAGAATAGGGTTTAACAATAGTTAAAGCCAGTTAACGGGGAGGGGCTCACTGCACAAGCTGTCCCGCCAAAATCTAGGAGTTCTGCGCATGAGCACAAAGGAGTGAATATTAGCGCCAACAGCCGAAGCACAGGCACAGCGAGAAAAATTCTTCTCTCAAGCTCAAACCGACTCTGCGCAGTCCAGTCGTTCACAGACAGACGAGAATAGCCTTGAACACGGGAGAAGGAGATGGGACTGCCGGGACCCGTCAACTAGCGGACGAACGAGACGGCTATCAGCAGACGGGATTCGCTTTTTTCACAGCGGTTCATGTGGTCACGTGCGAAGAATAACCCCTACAGCACTACGCTAGCGCTAGAAATAAACAGGATCTGAGTGCGAATTTACAATGACTGAAAGAGTGGTCACGCAGGACGACGGTGGTAGGAATACCTTGAATGCCAATAGTAAGGTACAAATAAGTCTTTTTATAACACAAACAATATAAAAGTCTATAACACAAACAATATAAAAGATGTACAGACAAACTATATAATACAGTAGTGATGAACATTTTGGTTGAGAGGAGGCTCATCTAATGGATAATCTCCATGTTGTGATAAAATACAGTCATAGTGGCATCCTCTGACATTAAGAAGCTCAATGTGGTTTAGACGAGACAGCTGTTTGGGTGGTGGATCTTGGGATGGAAAAGTAAGCCTATCCCCACGGAGAGGATTATAACGGAACCATTTGTAGGTATTCACATTGGGAATTAGGGTGAATACAGGAATTTGAAGGAGCGATGCTGTTGCTAGTATCTCAACTGCTGTGCCCCACACCCTTGTACATCTCATATTAGACGAGTATCTTTCAAAGTCACCATCAATGTACGGTCTGAAGCTATCTCGGTTCTGCGAGACAAACTGGACCAATAGCTCACGTACTTTCTCATGGCACATTTCATTGCCATACAACACAAAAGCAAGGGCACGGAACAAGCAATTTCCATCTCCAGAGATAGGTTTGACTTTGCAATCCCTTGCAGATAGAGAAGCTATTGCTTGCTGAAGAGGATCCTGTGGATGAATTGAGATCACTCTGTATAATATTAGATCCCATGTTTACTGTATGTTTTACACACCTTATCTCCTATCTGCTATCTGCTGTGTAGCTGGAGCAGGCCCTGAGGTTAGAGCAGGCTTCATCTGATGAGATCCTAAGAAGACAATGTATTCAACACAAATAAAAGTGATTCAGCCAGGTATGTTATATCCTTACCTTGTGATTCTTCCGCAGATGTTAACCCAAGACATCTACGTTTAGCACAGCACTGCTTCAGTGTACCATGTCCCCCAAACTTTGGCTTGTCGAGGCAATATTTGCATTTGCCACAGTCTGTACAAAGGCATCCTTCACAGGTGCCACAGCGCTTCCTCTTCATCCCTATGATCATAGTTACAGAAGTACGTATGATAATTTGTTGTCTGCTGTCTCTGCTTGCATAAATCATACCTGTGTGTGGTTTAGTGGGCTCACTCTTCCCTTGTACATTGTCACAGGGGCTTGGCAGACAACCAGTGTCAGACAGAGAGGTTGATTTGCTGGAGACTGCAAGTGCCTATACAAAGGTATGAACAGATATCTTCATGTTGGATGTGAGTGAATCCTTGTTGTTTGTTGCTTAGCAACTAAAACAAGTGAGTAGATGTGATACTGAACTAGCAAGATACTGGCATGAAATACCAGGCCTAGCAAAAAAAGATTTCACTGTAGATGTAAGGAAGACTTTAGCCACAAGCATGCACCCAGTGTAGATATACGCATACCTTCCGCAGCTTGCTGGCTCGAATCCCAACACGATTCCTGAACTTGGAGTTCATTCTTTTTCGTCCATGTCTCTTGGGATTTGGTAGGGAACCATATCCAGGTTTCAGCTTTGAAGAGATTGACTTGTATTTCTTCTTTGTGCGAAGTGCTTGTTTTTGTGTTTGGGTAGCTGTCAAAAGGAGTCCATCCTGAGAAGGAAGTTTCTCTTGGAACATCTCAGTGATGTCATGTATCGATGACTGCAAGTTCATCAACATTTCTGCATCTGTACACACATATGACAATGTTTCGAGTCTTTTGAGCGCAATGCGAACCTTCTGACCGGCTTTCTCCACACTAACAGACCTTGCCTGGGGTGAAAGGTGAGCACCATACAGACATGTTATCAGCAACATTTTTATGTCATAATAATCATCAAACTATCATAAAGATGGCATTTTCAATCAAACATGTAAAAGGACATACCTGAACATGACCGGCAATACCAACAATTAAATGTTTGTACTGTTTGCCCACACAAATTACTACCTCCAGCCAGCCCAATTTTAACATACACAAAATCATAATGATGTACATGTACATTATAACACATACTTTAACTTGCAGATTTTGTGTAGACTGTTGTATCAGTTCAGCATTATGGACATCGTTGTCATCATTCAGATTGAGAACAGGAGATCCATCAAAATGCTTCTTCAGAGCCTCAACATCAGTTGATAAGTATGGGCTGTGAAGATAGCTCGGTGGTAGGTTACTCCACTGCCATGCTGACCTGTGCTTGAAGATGGCGAAAAAGTGTTTACACGGTATGTGCCAATTTGTCCAGTCTTGACATGTGCATGAGGGCATAGAATCTGGGTTGTCATTGCCAAAGCTGACTCTGTATTTAGCACCAGATGATTTCATAATTTCAAATATTCCCTTCTCCTGATCATTGTCAATAATGTTACTGGCTGTGAGCTTGTGGCTTCTTGCCATCCTGTCAAGACAATGCAGAATGATGTTTCTGGGTCTGTCCCGGAGGTAATCAGGCACAAAGTCATTGTAGGTTCGGTACATAGATGTTTGTTTATAGTTTTGCAGCAAGTACTTTTGATAGGCTGTTGGCAAGTAGTCTTCAACAAGTAGAGTTGTGATGGCAGAGACAGTTGCCCTCTGTTTGTTGCGAGGAAGGAAGTTGTACTTGAAGAGCTTATTCTGAGCTTCTATGCCGTTGTTTGTATTGACGGCAGCATGGTACACAGAATCACGATAGGCATGTGCCCATCTCTGCAACATGAATGGATACAATCAAGGTAGAATTTGGTTTACACTAATGACCATGCATGTCCCTGGGTTTTGTCCACCTAGAAGAAAACCCAAGGAGAGCCCATAGAACCTTGTGCTCTAACACATAACACTAGATATGGAGCTTTTGTCTCCATGGTAACATGTTTACATTGCTACTGGGTTGCTAATTGGTATGTGGTCAAGAAGCCAGCCACATAATTACATTCATATGCACATCATGTAGGTACCTGTGATATGGAAAGCCATGTTGTTGATAACCACTGCTGGACACATGGGTGATCTTTCCACACCTTTGAATGTTTGAGGTGCCGTACTGATTCTTCGTAGCAGATGCCAATATTTTCACCCTCTTTTCCAGGTGGTGCCCATGCACAAGCCCGCAGCTCAGCCAGGAGTTGGTCCGCTTCCTCTGATGTCAGGCCATGTTTCCCATCTTTGACCCACCTTTCCCATGCCTGTTCACGATGGAAGTCACAGAGGTAAACGATTGTGTCTGGAAAACAGCATTCAAGAGCAGATATCTCAGCATCTGAGTAATCACACATCCAAAACTTTGGATTCCATTCTGGATTCCAGCAATGTAGAATATGCAGTGCCTCAGAGATGCTTTCTGTACTTTCTGATTCCAGAATAAATTCTGCAACAACAGAGTAGCCAACATTGGTACGAACGCACACAAAGAATAGTGGAAGCTCATATCTTGTGGTTTTATGTGTAGCATCAATTAGGGAAATGGTGTTCCCATACTTCAAAATTAGGTCTTTTTGCCATTTTTGCTGGTGAATCCAGAGAAACGAGTTTTCCTGTGACTGTTTAGCTGTAGGGCCATCAACTTCACCTTCTTTTTTACTTTCAGCAGCAGTGCTGTTGCAGTCACTGTCAATGCAGCGTGGACGGAAGAAGAAGTTTGCATCAGGATGAGTTTTCTTCCAGTTGAGGACCTTTAGTCTGAGGTTTTCTTGGTCGTATTTTGAATGTTGTAGAGCTTGTTTTGCTCTGTATATATGATTCCTCAAGTCATCATGTGTTGGGAAGTATGCTCGATCATTTGGGTCTGGTGGGGAATCTTTGCAGAGGTAGTGGTTGATGCGATGTCGAAGTGACTTTTTCACATCATCAATTTCAGTAATACCATCTGCAACTAACTCAGCTATCATTTGAGCTACAGCTGGGTTAACCTTCTGTGAGAAAACTGCAGCCTGTTTCACTGGGTGTGCTTTCTCATGTGCCTCTACTGTTGGCAAAGATAACCAGTATCTTGTCGTCTGCTTGATGCATCCAGATTCGATTTCATTCTGCAATTTCTTCAGTGTTTGTTCCTTTAGGAGTCGCAGGTTGTATTTGCTCTTCCCCTCAATATCATCAGGGTGTATAGCATACTCTGGGAATAGAGTGTAGTGTTTGACGACAACATGTGCAGGGCATCGTGTGCTTTGCAAACATAATTGTTTTCCTTTCTTTGGTTTGGATTTATAGTACTGAGGACCATACTGGCATTGGAGATGCTGGCTGTCTCCTACAATAAAGGGTGTATTTCCAAACTCCACTGTAGTATTCCCTTGTTTGTAACTCCAGTATATTCTGGGCTGAGGTTTCTGTAAAAAATTAACACCATATGTACTGGCTAGTATTCAATCTACATGTACAACTGTACCTTTCTGCCATCTTGAGTTTCATCATTCTCCTTGTGCTCTAGCTGTGAGTGACATCTCCTGCTGGAATTACGCACACCGAAAGATGTGACTGTCTCCTTGTAGTATTCCTCCAAGACTGCTGGTGCATCATTGACAAAGCCTTCAAAGTACAGTCCAACTTGATGCAAACCTGCAGCCCACCTTGGAGCCATCTCTGATACTTGTGCACACATGCCACTGCATACCAAAGAATTTTAATCAATTGTATGCCCAGACGAATGTTTGCATTACATGTTATAGTGTCATTGATGCTATTTACGTTCCACATGTAAGAGAATGATTTCTAGTCTGTCCATCAATACATACCTGGTGGTCAACTTAACAGTCAGCGAGCACACCGGATCTGTTGGAACTTGCCGCCAGTGCAGTGTTACATACCGGGTTAAACTTGGTAAGTGCGCACGTGACCACATGAACCGCTGTGAAAAAAGCGAACCCCATCAGCAGACGGACCCCCGCCTCGAGGGCGAGGACACGACGCCGCTACTCGGCCGCATCGAAGCGCTGGAGAGAGCCTTGAGAGCGGGCCACAGCTCAGCAACACACGACCCCCCTAGCGTCGCCAATCCTGGCCATGGTAGGCAACTAATTATGACCATAAGCGTCAAGGGTCACACGATGACGTAATACTACAGAGTGTTAAAGAAACCAACACGCAGCGCGACTGGCACTAAGCAGCATGGGCCAACAAACACATTAGCAGCACATAACACAGCAAGCAGTAAGCAGCATGGGCACATAGCATGGCCAGCACTAAACAACATGGGCCTACAAGCACATAGGCCTGCAAGCAGCATGGGCCAACAAGCAGCATGGGCCAACAAGCACATAGCAGCACACTGCACAGCCAGCACTATATAAGCAGCATGGGCCAAAAAAAAACACATGCACACCAGTACACAGCACAGCCAACACCAAGTAGCACGGGCCAGCAAGTGCACAGCAGCATGTAGCATGGCCAGCACTAAGCAGCATGAACTAACAAGCACACAGCAGCTTATAGTACGGCCAACACTAAGCAGTAGGGGCCAGCAAACACAACAGCACGTAGCAGGGCCAGCATTAAGCAGCACGGGTCGTGCAGCAAGCACACGGCAGCATAAAACAGCACGCAGCATGGCCAACAAGCGCATAGCAACATGGGGCACCACAGAGGTACAGCAATATACACAGTATGGTACAAAAAAAGAGAGATAACCTTAGCAGAATGTTACACTGGCTGCCAATTACAAGCAACTGTATCCCATACATAGGCCAGCCAGAGATGGGCATCGTACCAATTATTGCACTACCCAACCCTCCCCCACTCATCCATGCAACAGCAACGCAGGTACCACCAACGCAGGTCCCACCAACGAGCACCTTGCACAACATCACAGACACACCAATTAACATGCCCACAGGCTTGTTCATGGGGGACGCAATGCTGCCAATTCCCAACAGCCTTATCAGTAAGTTCCAACGACTGGAATTTGTGGACATGGCAGACGTGTGCCCAGAAGCATGGATGTTTGAAGACGAGCCCCACGAAAAATCACTAGCAGGCTTATTCAAACGTAGGAAACAGCCCGTAACAGATATACTACTGTGGGAGGTATGTTTTTGTACCAAAACTGGCACATTTTGGAAACCAAATTCTACCAAACATGGTTCATTTTGGCATGCCAACTTTGGTGATGAGCCAAAAATGGCACAAAATGCACTCTCTGTTCTACAGGGTGACCACATGCCATTTCAGCCAATTTTCGATTAAATTGGTAGAAATGGTATGTGTGTCACTCTATAGAACAGCGAGTGCATTTTGTGCCAATTTTGGAATATTAATCCAAAATTGGTAGAAATGGCATGTGTGTCACTCTATAGAACAGCGAGTGCATTTTGTGCCAATTTTGGAATATTAATCCAAAATTGGTAGAAATGGCACGTGGGTCACTGTATAGAACAGAGAGTGCACTTTGTGCCAATTTTGGATTACTATTCCAAAATTGGTAGAAATGGCATGTGCGTCACTGTATAGAACAGGGAGTACATTTTTTGCCAAAATTGGCAAAAAAGGAACACATGTATACCAACCATGGCAGAATCTAATATGCCAATTTTGGATAAAACCAATAATGGTAGAAACCGGTCTGCACCAATAATGGTAGAAACCAGTCTGCACCAATAATGGTAGAAACCGGTTTGCACCAGCACTGTACAAAGCAACACGATTCTTCATTGATCGCTTCCACTGGAGGGGGCATGTTGGATGCAGCAAAGGGTACTGCCTAGATCAGTACAACACAGCTGAAGTCAGGAGCCTTAACTCACAAGTGAATGAGCAGGCAAACTCGGGACTGCAGCGCATAAAAGGACACTTATCTTACATGAAGCCACACAACTTTAGGTTTACCCTGTCCCTTTTTTTAGCTATTTGTAATAAGGACAAAATTTGTAAACTGAACATTGCTCATTTGACAATTTAATATCACTTGTATATGAATAATTACAATTTCATTCCACATTAATCCAAACTTGGCATGTAAAAATATGCCATAGTTGGTAGAGAACAGTTTAGTCAAACTTGGCATGTAAAAATATACCATGGCATGTAAAAATATACCATAGTTGGTAGAATTGTACTTTGTGCCACAATTGGGGCAGATATGGCACATAAGTCACTCTGTAGAACAGAGAATGCATTTTGTGCCAATTTTGGAAAGTTGCCGAGGATACATTTTGTTCCAATTTTGGAACCGAACCAAAGTTGGCAGATATGGCACATGAGTCACTCTGTAGAACAGAGAATGCATCTTATGCCAATTTTGGAATCAAACCAGAATTGGCATGTCACAATCCACCATAAGTGGTAGAAAACGGTTTCCAAAATGTGCCAATTTTGGCATCCGAACATACCTGACTGTGGGTGCAATGTTTCGCATCTTACGTGGCTATCCTATCTCAGACACAGCCACAAAGTACTCCCCACCTAATGGCATACATGGCCACCATCATCCGCTGCCACAAAAAATTTGAAGGACTGGGCTGGGTTGTATATGATAGTGCATACCGATGCCGGGCCGCAAGGCAGAGGGACCTCAATTGGGCAGTGATTGACAGCTCATTGTTTAACACACTTTTCACAGGCAGAGCTAAGACATCACTTAAGTGCTCGCACTGTCTCAGTGAAGACCACACAGTGGATGAATGCACAGCAGCTAATGGCCCCCTTGTTCAGCTTACAAGGGACCTAGGCATAAGCGCTACAACTAGCCCAAGCTACTCTGCCAAGCATACAATGCAGCCTCCAAGCATGATTCCCCCAGCCAAACGGGTAGCCGCACCTATACAACCAAAGCCATGTGGACTGTTTAACTCAAACATGGGTCCACGATGCACCTACGGAGAAAGGTGCAGGTACATGCACATCTGCTCACTCTGCTTCAAGAACCACCCTAAGGCATCATGCCAACGCATCTCAGCTGGCAATTGGAAACAACAGCTCAAACCAGGAAATGAATGGACCCAGGCATCAGCATACTGCTATGGAACAGTGAACAGCACTTACCCAAATGGGTTATTAGGCCGGTAACAAGCTCTCTCAATAATAATACTCCTTGGTTCACTTCAATAACTCCATCACTATACAACCAGTTATCTCCCATCAAACTCCCATGATCACATCACTGTAATTGTATCACCACCACTTCCCAAGCATGTTCTCCGCTATTAATAACTAGAAAAATGATTTGGGCCCCACCTTTTCTTGTTTCTTTCCGTCTCGGTTTACACTGGGACGTGACAGGGGCTTCATAACTTATAAATCGTACCTAATCATAATGCCCTTCTGCCTCATCTACATTTAAGCGGGAGTGTACACGCAACGAGCACGGTGGGTGTACGTACCTGTACGTTCGACGCCTAGGCCGAGTGACCTATCGGCGTCTTAGCAGCCAACTGGTACACGGTATAGATCACGAATAACGGGCGTGGGGGTGGGGTCGGCTTTACAAATCCACACATACCTCCTACACACATGCACACATATACCTCCTACACACACGACTGCCGGATTCAGAATAGGCTGGTCAAGAGAGCGCAAATCGGCCTGCAGCAACTTACCATCAGCATCCGCAGACACATTCGAATTTATAATCAAACAGCATGGCATCGAATGGGTTTGGCACTACCTAGACGATTTTATTACAATTGGCCCACCTGCAACTACAAAATGCGCAGCAGCACTAGATATCATGCTGGCCTTGTCAGACCTCCTGGGCATACCGCTGGCAACAGACAAGATCGAAGGACCGGCATGCATAATCACATTCTTAGGCATCACACTCGACACACTGCAGATGGAGCTGTGCCTCCCAGAAGAAAAATTACAAAGGCTCAAGTCGCTCATTGAAGAGTGGTCCCCCAAACGGTGGTGTACAAAAAGGGACTTAGAGTTCCTAATTAGTCAACTACATCACGCAAGCACTGTCGTAAAACCCGGCAGGTCTTTTACGAGACGAATGATCGATCTTTGTAAGTCTGTTCACCGGCGAGACAGACCGACCAGGCTAAACAAGTCGTTCCATTCAGACTTAGCATAGTGGCGCCTCTTTTTCACCCAGTGGAACGGGGTGGCGATGATGCCTACTCTCATCAACAAAAGACCAGAATACATAGTAACCTCAGACGCCTCCGGGTCATGGGGTTGCGGTGCCTTCTGCGATAATCACTGGCTCCAAATACCATGGAGCGACAGTACAGTGCTACTCTCCCAGTCCATTGCGGTAAAAGAAATGATACCAATCATTGCCTCATGCGTAGTTGGGGCCATGACTGGAGAGGAAAACACATCCTCGCCAAATCAGATAACGAGTCCGCAGTACATGTCGTAAAGCGCCGCAGTTGCAAAGATGAAACCCTCATGCACATGCTCCGCTGCTTATTCTTCATAGAGGCGCACTTCGGGTTTACACTGGTAGCGGAACATATCCCGGGCGCGCACAATGAGCTAGCAGATGCTATTTCACGTAATCACGCTACTCTTTTCCTTTCCAAGGTACCTGGCGCATGCAGAGCCCCGACCTCAGTTCCGCAGGAGCTATACTGGAGCTACTCATTCACCAACAGCCCGACTGGACCTCGCAGAACTGGACAGCCTTGTTCACTTCTATATTTTAGAGAAGGTCTAGCAGCGTCAACTCGGAAGACTTATGAGGCCGGGAGGAAAAAATTCATCCAATTCTGTACAGAGCTCAACATATCCAACCCCTTACCAGTGAATCAGCAAACGCTCTGCTACTACGTTGCCTATACCTTGCTTAACGCAATCTCTCTCCAGCGACGATAAAGGTCTATCTTTCAGCCTTACGACACTACCACATAGCAAACGATGTCCCAGAACCAGATAGAGCAAAAATGCAAAATTAAAGATCGTGAGCAACGGAATTACACGCGTATCAGCCCTCAAAACAAAGGAGACACACACCCGCCTTCCAATCACTCCAGATATACTGAGACGGATCTACACACTATGGCAGCCAAATCGTCACGAGTACCAGACAATACTCGTGGGCTGCGTGCACGCTATGCTTTTTTGGATTCTTCAGGATGGGAGAACTCACAATTCCTAATGACAAGGTGTACAACTATTCAATCCACCTGTCCCCAGGAGACATAGCAACAGACAGCCATACTAACCCAACAATGCTGCAAGTACACCTGAAAACATCAAAGACAGACAGGGATCGCAAAGGCACAACAGTAATTGTAGGCAGAACAAGAGACCAACTATGCCCAGTCAGCGCAGTTCTAGCCTACCTTGCCATAAGAGGGGCCACACCAGGACCACTATTCAAACAGGAAAATAGAGTACCCCTTACAAAGACACGCTTTATCCTTAAGTTCAGAGAGGCTTTAACACAGATTGGCATCGATGCCTCCAAATACGCTGGTCATAGTTTCAGAATTGGCGCGGCCACCACAGCCGCACAGCATGGTATTGAAGACTCAGTGATACAGAGAATGGGAAGATGGAGAAGCACAGCATACCTCTCATATATCCAGCCACCAAAGGAATTCCTTACAAAGGTAGCTGGCATACTGTCGTCAACAAACCCCACCCAGTGAAGGACTTCCAGCAGACCATCTCAACAAACTCATACCTATTGTCAGCTATTTGCACTCAATATTGCATTATTATAAGCACCCTAATAAATTGCATGTTGGCACAAGCAAGTACAATAACCTTCAAGACACAGTCAGACAACTTTCAATGGGTACCGGGAGTGTGAGGACCTTCGGATTGGGGAGGGAAGCACCAAGGGCTTCTATTGGAGGAGTTAATACCAGAAGTAGGATTCCTACTTGGTCTTAACAGGACCCCAATCCATTAGAGGGTACATTCCAATGTTCAGGCACTGACACCAAGTAACCTCGTTCCCAGGCTCTCAGCCAGGGAATGGGATTATGGTGCCAAAGCATGCACCTGCCTCCCGGTACACCACCGACAATGGTAACCACAATGGGTACGAAAGGCATTTATGACAAGAGGCCAACGGTAGTTAAAAGTACTTTCACAAGCTAGGCCCAGTACAGAGCGCTTGCTATAGGCCTTTGGAGAATTATGTCAGCAATGCAGCATACATCTGAGAATAATACATGCAGTGTAGAAACATGTTTTAATACGCTCCTATGCTGCATGCATGTGCATAACACAATGTTGGCAGCAACTATCGCTTTGTGATAATTTGTGGTGTCCATTTTTGATATTCACATGCATCACAAACTCAATGCAACGATATTACAGCAGACAGGTACACAACTTCATAGCTACTTCCAATCCACCTAGTTCCACCGATCATATTTGTAGTGAACTCAGTTCCTTGGGTCAGAGGTCATTAATTACCACAGTAAAATTGCATAATCAAAGACATTTTCAAAGGACAAGTGTCTGTCCATGAATACGACAGAGAATACTGAAACAACAAAGCACAAAATTAATACAAAAGCTTGGATATAGAGTGTGACTAGCCTCATTCTCCCAGGCCTCCCCCATTTTTGGCTTCTGTTGGTGTTCACAATAACACACAAGAGTGGAAGACCACTTCCGTGTATTACTGTGAATGCAAACGGAAGGTAAAAACGGGGGAGGCCTGGGAACGAGGCTAGAGTGTGACAATGGGGCAACAGTTTGATAGTCCCTAGACTGTTCTGGAGGTACAACGTGAAAGCACAGTCTGCTCAGTTGATTGATATTCTTTTCCCATTAGTGATAAGTACAGTACAAGGAACACAGTAGTTGCCGCTTTTCTTCGTACCTGCCAGGTACAAGGAAAATACAGTACAAATTAAAGCATTCACAAAAGACACCCCCCACTCAATGCAACAATTGTACTTTGCCCAAAAACTGAAGTAACAGTGGCTGATGCAGGAATCATATGAGGAGCTGCTAGTCACTGGAAGACACTCTAGAGTGTCACTGTGGGTGCTGTTTTGCTTTAGCAGAAAGAGCAGACAGGAATACAATGAAAGCCCAAATTATCTCTTGCGATGGTTTTACTGGTAGATAGTCTCTTCTTCTGGTCAACAGAGTCTAACTCCATGAGAGCTTGCAGCTTTCATTTAAAGCTTCAGTAGTTGCCACTGGATGCGTATGACTGAGTGAGTATACTTTGCATCCCACATGGCTATATATGCTATCATGATAAAAACCTACAGACAGTATAACTTTCAAATAATGAATTTAATGTCACAAATGTATGCAAGTATATGGATAGTAGATGGAGGGCATGGCACTCTATGGTGATTAAGTGCATGTGCAAATGGCTGAAAACTGACCTTTACCCCTCCTCTTCAGGCCTGGGAACGTATACCACACTTTTGCTGCTGGATGTTCTCATCGTGGGCTGATAGTGATAGATACAGCTGAATCAGCCAAGTTACATGTCAGCTCGTGATAATCACGTGGTGGGGGTCACATGAGTCGTTGTGAGAGTAACGAATCCCTTTGTGAAACGCGTTTCGAATTCCGATAACACTGTGTGATGATGATTGACGTTCGGTAAACGCGTTTGACTTTCGCAAAGGCTGTTTGAGGATGGGAGACCCTCAGCAACCGCTATTCGACTTCTTCAAATGCTATCTGAGGATGATAGATCCTCGGCAACTGTTGTTCGAATTCCGCAAAGGCTGTGTGAAGATGGTAGAGGTTCAGTAAACGCGTTCTGACGTCTGCCATTGCCAGAAATGCGGATTTCGCACTCTTTGGATACGTCCGTTACATTTCCGTTACACGTACTTCATGTTTTACTACGGGAGCCTATGGCGGTTCAAACTCTGACTTTAGTAACGAGCTTACCTCGTACGTAAATTTGTTAACGATATATTCACCTTCTGCTTTCTCTGTACTAGCCACAGATACCTACAGTGCTGGCTCCCGAAGGTCACAGAATTTGCCATTCGCGATAGTATTTCTACCGTGTTTTCACACATTGAAGTGTGAAAAAATCGGCATTTCAAATTTTCTGAAACACTTTTGCAGTTCATTGGTTAAATGTAGTTTAACCAGGAAGGTTAAAGTAGGTTAACGGTCGACGGTCCGGGCGGCCGCGCGGCGGTGCGGGCGTGGTAGCGAGGCGGTGGCGCAGCGGCGCTGCGGTATATGTAGCGTCCGGAAGTGAAATCGACTCACGCGGCGGCGCATAGCGGCGGAAGTAGGGAAGTAGGGTGGTCTATTTAGCTGGCGGGTGGAGCTGGCAGTGCAGCAGTGTGCAGCGAGGACAGCGTGTAGAGCAGTTCGGTGGCGTGTAGAGCAGTTCGGTGGCGTGCACAGTAATTTCTCCAATGGCAGAGGACGAGAGCGCAGGCCAATTCCCTCCATTCACTCCCGAACAATTGCAATGGATTGATCAACTTATCACCGCGCGAACTGACACAGACAACTCGAGAGTGGAGAATGCGGGTGAAGACACCTCGACTCCTGTTTCTGCCCCCTCGCCTATCTCGCTGGTGACTCCTCCGGCGGGCAGTCTAACTCCGACCAATACCCTCGTCACTCCAGCGTCACGGGGAGGTAAGCTAGGGACGGGGGGGGGGGGGGGGGGGGGGGGGGGTTGGTGGGATGGAAAAGTGGGGTAGTGATAGTTTGAATGTGTTACCTAGTGTTGTGCATGTGCCAAGCATGGCACGACGGCAAGCTGCCGCTCAGGACCCCAAGGGGTCAATTGTCATTTGCCAATGTTATTGCCTGGTTGCCATGCTGGCAACTCTGCTTGCGGTGAGCACGGCTTAGTGCAGAACTATAGTTCGAGCTGGGTCACGGCTCAGCGGCCAGGCTGGCAGCCCTAGCAGTGTTATGTCACAGCTGCCAAACTGGCAGCTGGACTGCGTGCCCAGGCAGGGCCGTTGCAGCATCCTTGGTGTGGCGGCCAAGCATGGCATTGTAAGCCATATCATTTCTGTCTGTTGTGCTCATTACAGGTCTATCTATACCCTTGACCGTGCCGACTTCCATGGCGGTCAGCTTTGCGCCAGTGTTTTCAACCACGCCCGGTGGAATTGACCCGGTGGCAGTGGCGCTGAGTCGGGTGGGGCTCCCCTCATCAGAGTGTGCACAGACGGCCATTGTTCCTTTAGTGAACCAGGCGGTACCTCCAGTCGCCGACCTCCTTGGGGGGGCTGCGGCGATCCCAGGTTGGGGGTCTGTGCCACCTCGATTGACGAAGAAGATACTGGCACTGGAGTTCGTAGACATGTGGGAGCTGTTACCAGAATCATGGCGATTGGAACCGGCTGAGGCTGGTTGCTGCCATTCCCGTCGTCCGAGGCGTGGGTTGGTTACGAATTTCCCGTTATGGGTTGAATGCTACGCCGCCCTGGTGGCTACCCTATCGACGCGGTATCCAGAGAAGATGCCACATTTCATGGCCTATTTACGGACAATAACAAGGGCAAGTAGGAATTTCGAGAGCACGGCGTGGGCATCGTACGATATGGCGTTCAGACGCCAAGCGGCGAATCTGCGATCATTGGATTGGGGTGTGATTGACTCTGCTCTATATAATGAGGCATTCACAGGTCGGGCTCGGCTGAGTCCGAGATGTCGTTTCTGCTTAGCAGACACCCACGACACCAAGGAGTGCACCTTTGCACCGGAGGAGAGGCAATCACCAGTCCGGGCAGCATTCTCTTCGCCTCGGGAGCAGAGATCTGTGCAAATCTGCCAATTGTTTAATAAGCCAAGCAGTAATGCCTGTAGATACAGGCATTGCCGCTATGCCCATCTGTGCTCCAAGTGTCGGCGGGGCTCTCACCCAGCAGCAGAGTGTACAGGTCGCCACGGGCGCTCCCCATCCCCGAAGGAGGGTCGGCTAGGAGCAGCTGTCTAAACAGCCTGAGTGGGACGGTTTGCCTGGTGTTTATGCATTGTAGTAGTGTTGATAGGTGATAGTTGTGTTTTGCAGCATTCCAAGATCACTTTTCCATAAATCCATGGACAACATTCAGTAAGGTGTGAAGTTGTAGGGGGGAGTAAGCAGGATGGTCAAGCTGATCATCCATCCCCTCTGTATACAGTGAATTTCAGGTGTCGGGTTCTAAGTATGTGCAGCTGTAGCGAGATAAAGGTTGATAGAGTCCTTATACTAGAACAATGTACAGGGAGCATTAGGATTCCTAGTCATTGTTGATATTAATAAAACTGCACAATGATTAATCAGAACATGAGGGCCACTTCAGTTAAGTAGGGACAAGAGGTTAATTAATAGGAGGAGCATGTATACTTAAGATACTTAAGTGGGAGACACAGGACCAATTAGTGTCCTAATGAAAGGAAGGGGCTGTAGTACAGTGTGTATTTGCATGAATGTCACCAGGTCGTGCCATAAATCTCAGTGCAGGTGTTGTGTTCTGGTTAAGCTGTTAGAGTGCATATAGGCCACTTGCGTCATGCTTGACAGTTGTGGTAAGGCTGTTAGATTTTCTTTCCATTACCATATAGGATGGTACCCATACATGCCGGACCTCCTGGGTCTTCAGGCAGCAACCCCCAGTGCCTCACCCTACCTCCCACCAGAGCTACGGGTGGTGCATTCACCATTACATGACCATTTGGATGCTTGGAAAGCTGCTCTGGGGCCACACCCTGATCTACAGTTTGCTAGCTACATCTTGGCTGGGATCCAGTATGGTTTCCGAATTGGTTTCAGCCGCTGTCAGCAGCTGGTGCCAGCCATTCACAATGCCCCATCAGCGACAGAACATCCAGAGGTGGTGGAGCAGTACCCTGACAGAGGAAATCTCACCAGGTCGGATTATTGGTCCATTCTCAGAAGACGACATCCCGGGCGTCCAAATCAGCCGCATGGGAGTCATCCCAAAGGGTCACACCCCTGGTCGATGGAGGCTGATTACTGACCTGTCATTTCCACCCGGTTCAAGTGTGAATGATGGTATTGACTCAGAACTGTGCTCACTGCAGTACACATCGGTGGAGAAGGTGGCAAGGGTGGCCCAGAGGTTGGGGAGGGGCACGCTGCTGGCTAAGTTGGATGTGCAGGCTGCATATCGCCTGGTCCCGATTCACCCAGATGATCGCCCACTGCTGGTGGTTAGATGGGGTGTTGCTTGCTATTTTGACGGGATGCTCCCGTTTGGCTTACATTCAGCACCAAAGATTTCACAGCATTAGCAGATTCATTAGAGTGGTGCTGCGGCAGAGTGGGGTGACTCACATTGACCATTACCTGGATGACTACATCACCATGGGTGCGCCAGGAACGAGTGAGTGCCAGCACAACCTCTCAATCATGTTGGATAAGTGTGAAGCCCTGGGAGTACCAATTGCACCAGAGAAGCTGGTTGGCCCATCTTCATGCTTGACGTTTTTAGGTATTGAAATCGATACTGATGAGGGGGTGATGCGCCTGCCGGCAGAGAAGTTGGCCCGAATACAAAGTCAAGTTCGCAGCTGGTCTCAGCGTCGGGTTTGCCGCAGGCGGCAGTTAGAGTCTCTCATTGGCCTCCTCCAGCATGCCTGTCGGGTGGTGCGCCCAGGGCGGTCCTTCCTCCGGCGTATGATTTCACTGCTCAGCCACTCTTATCGCCCATACCACCACATTCGCCTAACGAAGCAGTTCAGGGCTGATTTGTGCTGGTGGCACACCTTCCTGCCCGCATGGAACGGGGTGTTTGTGCTACCACCCCAGTCTCAACCTTCCGCTTGCTTTGCGTCAGATGCTTCCGGCCAGTGGGGATGTGGAGCAAGGTGGGATGCACGATGGTTCCAGTTTAGGTGGCCCCAATCAGCGATGACGTACCACATCTCTTTCCTGGAGTTGGTAGCGGTGTTGATGTGTGGGGACCAATGTGGCGAGGTCGGACAGTCTTGTGCTGGTGTGACAACCAGGCAGCAGTTTGTGCCATAGCAGTGTGGTCATGTCGGGATGCTAAGATGATGCATTTGCTCCGCTGCTTGTTTTTCCTTGAGGCATTTTGCCAGTTTGAGTTGGTGGCTGGTCATGTTCCAGGGATTCATAATGGGTTGGCAGATGATTTATCCCGTAATCGGCTCTCCTCTTTTCTCTTGAAGATCCCCCAAGCATCCAAGGAGCCGACAGCAATTCCTCCTCAACTACCTCAAGTGCTACTGGATCCAAGCCTCGATTGGACCTTACCCAGTTGGACCCAGTCGTTCAATTCTATTGTGAGAATGGACTCGCAGCCTCCACCCACAAGACATACCGAGTAACGTTAAACCGGTTTTCCCAGTTTTGTGTGGTGTATGGTGTTAATCCATTCCCTGTGTCTGAACCATTACTGTGTTATTTTGTGGCATCTCTGGCACGACAGGGTTTGGCCCCTGCAACGATTAAGACGTACCTGTCTGGGGTTAGACATGCCCAGATCATTAGGGGTTTTGAGGAGCCACAACAACATTCGACCCTCCCAAGCCTTCACTTGCTACAGGCCGGAGTGAAGAGGGTGCGGTTTCAGCAGGGCATCCCCCAGGCAAGGCAGCAATTGGCCATCCTGCCAACCCATTTGCGGCAGATCAGAGTGGTATGGAGCATGTCACCTGACCCTGATGTGCTGATGTTGTGGGCAGTGGTTACTCTTGCGTTCTTTGGATTTTTTCGATCTGGAGAGATTACAGTCCCCTCAGTTACGGCATTCAACCCTACTCTCCACTTGTGCTGGGGTGATGTCTCGGTGGACAGTCGAGAGACACCTACCATGATAAAGGTACATTTGAAGGTCTCAAAGTGTGACCAGTTCGGCCGGGGAGTCAATGTGTTCGTTGGTCACACAGAGGACGATCTGTGCCCAGTCGTAGCTGTCCTGAACTATATAGCCCAGAGAGGTGAACAGCCAGGACCTTTTTTTTTGCTTCAGCGATCACACTCCCCTCACTAAGGCATGTTTCATCACAAAAGTGCAGGAGGCGTTAGTAGCAGCAGGAGTGGATTGTTCCAGTTACTCTGGGCACAGTTTTCGGATTGGAGCGGCTACTACTGCGGCACAACTACATTTAACTCATATCCTTCCACGTGAGGCAGACTTACCCGACCTGCATCAATCCGTGAGGTGTTGGGCGAAGTCCGGGCCGCCGCGCTTCTATCTACCTGCCCTCCACCACCTGTAAGTTTCTTAGTATCTGTTGGGGATGCTAAGTCTTTTGCTGCATTATTTCTTCGTTTTCTGGGCTGGGTTGGCGGTTGGGTGAGGGTGGGCTGGGTGGAAGTGGGTTCGGTTAATTGCCGGGTGAGGGTGGGCTGGGTGGAAATGGGTTCGGTTAATTGCCCGGTGAGGGGGGGCTGGGTTGATGGTAGCTCGTTGGGGGTAGGTTTAGTGCAGTACCAGGGAAGAATTCTGGAAAGAATCCTCCTTTCAAAACTGGAGTACTTGTTGTAAACCCCTCAAAAGCATTCAATGCTGGGATTACAGCTTTTGGCTTTCGTATCAGCTCATTCAGGGGGGGCATCGGGGGCGGAAGTGGTGGGATTGTATCATCATCACCCAGTCCAGCATCACTTGATATACATCTACTGGCTTCAGGAGTTCCGTATTGGAACAAAAAGCTGTCACACAGCCTTGGCTTTGGATATGAAGATGGCTTTTCTATAGGTTTGTGATATGCCTTTAGTCGACAGCCATTGACCGCTTTCTTCAGGATGAGGCCAGTTGACAGCCTTGCAATTCTGTAGACATTTTTGTCAAGGCACTTGATGATTTTGTATGGACCAAGCCATCTTGGCAAGAACTTCTTCTTCCTTGTGTCCCGTGCACTGTTTCTAAGCCACACTAGTGTACCTGGTTTCCATTCCTGGGGTTGAATGAGACAGGTGTGTGCATTTGTGTGCATGAAAAAGAGTAGTATCTAACAGTTTTTCTACTCATCACCATACATGACTGTGAGTAATACGATTTGTACAGGTACACAGCATCCTCCCACCAGCTTAAAATGCACTTGAAGTCTGCTTATATACTAACCATTTGGCGATGGTGTTTTCTGTCATAGTCCCTCTTTTGACGATCCTGGGCATTCTTTATGTTTGTGTTCGCTTTGGAGAAGAGTGTCTTCCTGAACTTGAGCATGTCTTCCTCATACTGACTGACACCAACTTCTTCATCCACACCACTGAGAGACTCAGGGTCAAGCATCTCGTGCTCAATTAGAAGAACTGGTTTCCTGCAACGGAATTTGGATTGTACTCTCTGATCATACAATTTATAGAGAAGAACACAGTACCCATACCTAGGCATATTACGTAGGTGGCAGAACCAAGGGATGGACAGTGAGGCATGTATATCAAAGCAGCAAACAATAACAGCTGAGCAACATGCCTGCAGTACATCAGTTCAAAGGGAGTGAACTGGGTGGACTTCTGTTTTGATGTTCTGTAGGCGAAGAGCACTCCGTCAATGAATTCATCCCAGTTGTTTTGCTGCTTGTTCACCAGTTTCAGCAAGGATCGCTGTAGTGTTTGATTGTAGCGTTCAACCAAACCGTTGGTTTGCGGGTGATAGGCTGTCGATATCCTGTGGTCTGTCCTAGTCTGCGCAAAGAGACTTTCACTCACTCTGTTTACAAACTCCCTTCCCTGATCGGAAATGGTGATCTTTGTACAGCCATACCTGCCAAAAAAAAGTATATGGTGATGAGAGCAGTCACCACATCTGAAGTACAAGGACCCCTACTATAACAGTAGTAAATCTCCTCATCAGTATAGCTAACTGTACTTAGGTTACTTTTATTTCATAAATAGTTACCTGCAGATCATCCGATACAAGAAAAGGGCTACACCTTCTGCGGTTTTATCTGGTAGTGCTTCCGCTTCTGGCCACTTAGAGAAGTAGTCCACCAGTGTGACAATGTAGCGATTTCCCGACTTAGTCTTGGGAAGGGGTCCAACCAGGTCGATTCCAACCTGATAATTAAATAATGCATGCAAGCGCAATCAGTACTATAACAGTAACAAGTATTACTGGTACAGAATAGTGATTGGTCATTGCTTGTAGTATTAAATAAATTATATATTAAGCGTACCTGTCTCCAAACTTTTGGCTTGACAGGAATAGGGTGGAGAGGAGCAGCTTCTTTTATAAACTTGGCATCTCACACGTTCTAACATACTCCTTGACGTCCTTCCACAGTAACTTCCAATAAAAGCGTTCGGCAATCTTGTGGTGGGTCTTATCTCTCCCAAGGTGACCACCTGCATAATATACAAGAATGATAATCACATGCACATAAGCAAGCAGCTGTTTTCTGTACACACACAAAAGCATTTAAATAGTCCAGTAGTGATTTACCTTCGGGTAGTGCGTGGCAAGCCTCCAATATTCGATTCCTGTCCTTCACAGAGCGTGGTACTTGCTTCCACTCACGCGGACCTCTGGCGTTGCGGCAAGCACGGTAATAGAGAATGCCGTTCTCTGCTTTGTAGTTGCTGGCCTTACGGCGAAGAGCTCGCTTCTGGGTTTTATCAAAGCCTATCGTATGTTGGTTTCGCTAAGTGAAGATTGCGTCGTAATCGTCGTTCTGGTCAACGTCAGCCATACTTCGTCATAGTCTCATAGATAGTCTTCCAAACTGCTTTAGACACTTCGAACTGACCTGTTCTTCCTGTTTCACACTTTAAAATCCGCATGAGATCCATCCCTGGTACGATCATCCAGTGTAACTGTTCGCGCGCATAACGTAGGCGGGGAGACATTCTGCCCTTGGGGGGGGGGGGTGGGGGGGGGGGGGCATTGCGCACTAGGGCACAATGTCCGGGGGGACAATGTGCACGGGGGGACATCCTACCCTCCGACACCGGACTTCGCCCAACACCTCACGGATTGATGCGGGTCGGGTAAGTCTGCCTCACGTGGAAGGATATGAGTTAATGATATTATTTTAGATGTCCTCTGCCCGACTGGCCGTAAAGATTTTACAGATTTTGTTCACAGAATTTGCCAAATCGGCACAAAGTAGGTACAGAAATGTACGCTAGCATATACAATTACGGATAATTGCAAATAGTGGAAGTGAAGTGCAAGTGAAGATATCGTAACACAGGACAACCTACAACTACAAAACAAGTTAACTACTTATCAGAAAATTAGGTGTGAAGTTCGTCGTTCGTCAACTGAGCGCGAGGACAGTATACAGCAACGAGCCCCTCCCTCTCCCTTGTGAAGCGCTATCTGTAATCGCTCCACTACTGTGAGCTATTTACAGACCCACCGGACTCTCCTTATCAGTTTAATATTAGCTAGCTAGGTTTTCTGTCCTCCCAATACTGTGGAGAGACTACATCCCTCCTCAACCCCTCCTTTTACCCTGTTTTAAGTAAGTAGTTATTGTGACCCCCTTTTATTATCTGTTTGTGATCCCTGTCTGTCTTACCTGTTCCACATTGGTGTGTGTGCGTCCCTAAAACTTTGTAAAAATCTCCTTTTTTTCCGGCCTTTTATTTGAACCCCATTTTTATTTGACTACATTTTATACATTTGTTTCTAAGACTTTGTCCCCATTCCAATCTGTGCTGTTTTCTGTAAAAATGCCAGCAAGGAAGACCAAGACCTCCACAGATGTTGTTGATTGCCGTTGCGGGACCACTGTAGATAATGGCTATCCTATGGTGCAGTGTTTGAGGTGTGCTGCTTGGGAACACATTTCCTGCACTTTCTCCTCCCCTGACGCTGCTGCTAAATCGGCATTCTTCTGTCATCGGTGCAAGTGTGATGTATCAACACAATCTGACCCTACTCTAACATACCAGTCCTCCCAAACTGTTGTCTCTGCCAACACCTGTTCATGCACTTGTGCATTTGAACTCTCTCAGCTTCGACAAGAACTCATGGACATGAAGACACAAATGAAAAATCAGCTGAAAATCCTGTACAACACCGTGATGGCTCTTTCAAACGCCCCATCTCTAGAACCGGCAGCCAATACCACTTCTCCCTGCTCCAACTCTACAGCATCAAATCCTCACAACAAAGAGGGAAGTTATGCAAGCGCTGTTCCTCTCAACCCCCCAGTCACCACAGACATCACCTCTACTCAATTGCAACCCCCTCTCAAGGATCCTCAACATATACCGGTACCCCCATCCACCCCAGTGAAAGAAAAACTTCCTACAGCTCGCTCTCCCCTCAAACATCCTAGGGTAGTCACCATGTGGGGAACACGTAGATCGACCACTGAGCTTGAGGTGTCCCAAGCCATTAGACAAATAGGCTGCAACAATCTTCAAATTGAAAGACGGACCTCCAAAAGCACTCCACATAGGCGAGGAACTTGGAGATTTGTGATTCTTGGGGAAGAACAAGACATTGCCTACCTAGAAGATAACTGGAAGAAGATGCCAAAATGGTGGAAGCTACAATGTCCTGCAAGCCCAAAGTCCAGTCCTGACGACTACCAGCAAGGTCTCCCTTTTCCGGAACATCTCCCCCGGAGGCCACCTATTCAAACAGGTATGATCCAATGGTGTCCCCCTGTCCAGATAAGACCACACCCTTTTACCTACAGTCCCCTACCACATTTGAATTACCAACGCTAAAACCTAGGTCTTTGATCTCAGATTCGCACTGCCCATTAAAGCTTGGTTGCTGGAATACTAGGGGTTGGCCTTTAGACAGTCAATTTAGAAGTAGAGTAATACATTCTCTGGATCTAGACTTAATAGGTATCTGTGAAACATTCTTACGAGAGAATAATGAAATACATCTAGAAGGCTATACTTGGTTAGGCAATAACCGTAAACAAATATCCAAAAGAGCAATTCGTGGCTCAGGGGGGGTGGGGCTTTTGGTGAAGGATACAGTCTTTCATAAGTTTACCGTAAGTGTCTTAGATAATAAATCAGAAGGTATTCTATGGGTTCTACTACTAGACCAAGCCTCCCAACACTCTATCTCTCTATGTGTCTGCTATTTACCTCCCAGTAATTCATCAAGAGGTGACATCTCACTTGAATTTTTCAGCAACCTAAGGCTACAAGTTTCAAAATACCAAGACACAGGTCTGTTATGCATTTGTGGTGACTTCAATGCCCGCATAGGCTCTCTAGCGGATATTGATCTAGAAGCAGTTGCTGACTCTGTACCAAAGAGAGTAACTCTAGACACAGCTCCCCCTAATACCCATGGTAAAGAACTCATTGAGTTTGTCAGAGATGTAGGAATGGTTGTCCTCAATGGTAGAGGATCCAGTAACAATGATTCTTTTACATTCATTAGCACAAATGGTTCCTCAGTTGTTGACTACTGTCTCATCCCCATTGAACAATGGAACCTTATTGGGCCATTCTCAGTTGTATCACCTCTTGACGTTTCTCACAGATTCCACATCCCAGTTGATTGTAACCTCCCAGACCACTCTATCCTCCTATGGTCCATTAAGTTAGATTCTCAGGCCACCTTTAACCGATCTCAAAACCCATACTCCCCAAACCCAAAGTGCAAGTTTAAAATCCCACAAAATTACATGCAGTCCGATCTAGCACTTAGCAGAATACAGGATATAATCGATAACACCACCCCCCTTTCTCTACAAACATGCTATAAAGACACTTGTGACCTGATATTCTCTGAATTGATCCCTTCTAATCCCTCCAAGCAAGTGCTGCCACCCTTGGTGGAACCCTAGACCTAATCTCCTCAAACAAAGTTTACGCCTTAAGCAAAGAGCATGGTTAAAGCAAAAGGATAACTCCCAACTAAAACTGGCCTATCAATCTTCCCAGAAAACCTTCGACAAAGCGATAAAGAAAGCCAAGGCAGATCACAGAACACATAAACAAATTGAATTGCTCCATCAATGCAAGCACGACTCCAAAAGCTTCTGGAGAAATTTCAAACTAATAGGTATACACGCTGAAAGGAAAACAATCCCCATCCAAGTCATCAATGCTGAGGGTGAGGTGTTGTCTGAACCTAGTGCTTTGTTACAGGTTTGGAAAAGTTACTTTGATTCTCTGTACAACCAAAGCTTCCTTTCTGTTCCCAGTACAATTTACAGCCTTCTTAGCTCAACACATATGCCTGCTAATTCATCCAACTGCCAGGAACTCAATCTCCCCATTTCAATTGATGAAGTAGAACTAGCTATTGCCAGACTCAACCTCGGTAAAGCTCCCGGGCTTGATAAGATTCAAGGTTCATACCTAAATCACCCTGCCCTGACCCCTCTGTTACATAGATTATTCTCAGTTTGCTTTGACTCATCCCTAGTACCCTCAGATTGGTGCTCTGCACTAATCCACCCCATCTTGAAACCCAACACCACAGACCCTAGAAACCCCATTAACTACCGTGGTATTGCACTCCAGAGTGTTGTCCTGAAAGTCTTTTGCAAAGTTCTCAATGCTAGACTCTCTGACTGGTCAGAGACAAACTGCATTCTATCGGATGAACAAAATGGTTTTAGGCCCAACCGCTCATGTCTGGACCATCTTTTTGTAATCTGTAGTATTATTAGCACTAGAAAATTGAACAAGTCACCAACATTTGTTGCCTTTGTAGACCTCAAAAAAGCTTTCGACAGTGTAGATAGAGACCTCCTATGGCACAGATTAGGTCACTATGGAATTAGTGGGAAATTCCTAGATCTTATAAAATGCCTATACAGAGATACTGAGTACTGTGTTAGAGTCAATGATACCGTCACTGAACCATTCCCTGTAACATCTGGAGTTAAACAAGGATGTCTGCTTTCCCCTACATTATTCAATCTCTTCATCAATGGTCTAATTGAAGAAATAAAGCAGCTTAACTTAGGAGTAAAATGTGGTGAAATTCTCTTAGCTCTCCTGATGTTTGCTGATGACATTGCTATAATGGCGGAAACAGAGGAAGATCTGCAGTGTATGCTTAGTACACTACACACCTGGTGTGAATCCTGGCGACTTCACATTAACACCAGCAAAACAAAAATTGTCCATTTTAGACATAAATCCCAGCCTAGGACCTCGTTCAATTTTAAATGTGGCCCCTCAGAATTAGAAGTTGTGCCTTCATATAAATACCTTGGTGTTTGGCTTGATGAACACTTAGACTACCAAAACTGTGTTAATGCACTTAGTGAATCTGCCAGAAAAGCTTTGGGCCTTCTTATAGCTAAATCAAAACAATTTGGTAATTTTCCCTTTGAAGCATTCAGCTCACTTTATGACTCACTAGTAATACCTAGAATGGACTATGGGGCTGGTGTCTGGGGTTACAGAACCTTCCCCAAGTTACAAACCATTCAGAACAAGGCAATTAGACATATTTTGGGTGTGGGTAAAAACTGCCCAGTAGATCTACTAGAAGGTGACTCAGGATGGATGCCAGTCTGGTGTAGACACCAGTTTGAGATGCTCAAACTCTGGTTCCGTCTTGCTACTATGGACGATAGTCGTCTTACTAAAAAGATTTTTAAATGGTCACTAGAACTAGCCAATAAGGGCAAACCTACCTGGTGTTTTCATGCAAATAAATTGCTCACTCAGATCAACCTAGGACACTTAAATCCAAATAATGTAACTAGCTTGTCTCCTAAGGAATTTCAAACCATAGTCATCACTAAATTAACTGATAAAGCAAACCACAAATGGAGAATGCGAATCTGGGACCATAACACCTACTGTACAGACTCAGGGGGTAGGCTACATAACTATAGAGTTATAAAACAACAACCTAGGCCAGAGTGCTACATTAGTGGTATTCTGTGCAGGGGTCACCGGTGGGTCATGGCTGCCCTCCGAGGGGGTTGTCTCCCACTTCACATTGAGACAGGCCGATATAGAGCACCAAAAACACCATACCACCTCCGGACCTGCAGATTGTGTTCATCAGACACTGTTGAAACTGAATTTCATTTTGTTATGTTGTGTCCAGCTTTAGATCATTTACGTTCTACCTTTTTCAGTTGCCTATCCGACTTAGATAACTCTTTTACCTCCCTTACCCTTATTGATAAATTTAAGTACATCCTTAGTGCAAATAATCATTGTAGAATAATTGGGAAACATTTGTATAACCTGTATAAAACTAGAATCCAGCTTTTAAATCTGTAATATCTGTATACTTAACCATTATTTTGTACCCGTTTGTAGTGACTCATAGGCCTAATCAGGCCGGGCATCTCGCGTGTCACTCTAATAAAATATTTCATTCATTCATTCAATAACGGACCCTCCGAAAAGCGGACAACCTCTGTACAGCAGACAGATCACTTGCCCCCGATTGATTTTACCATAGAACTAATACATTTCGAACCTCCCAGAAGCGGACACCTCTCAACTCCGAACAACGGACACTGATGAGTCCCAGACGTACCTTAGCCAATACAAAATTACCTCCGAAAACGGGCAGTGAAACTACACCCACCAATAGTGTTGTACATAATGCGAACGATTGTCAACGGCTTTCGTAAGATTGTGCGTCACCGTCTCTGGATACAAAGACCGGGCATTATATTAGCACTGCTGCTTATCGTGCCAGCGTTTCTCGCCATAGGCATAGTACAGCAACTCAGGCGCATTAAGGACTGGGTCCAGCTGTTGTGCGCGCGCTGCCTAAATTACCCCTGGGGCGGGCGTTATCTCACCACAAACAGGAAGCCGGTTGTATCTATGTAAACAATGCGGAATGTTGGAATGCAATTATACACCTTGGCTATACGGTACCGAGGAATCGGCTTAGGCTTGTACTGGTCCTTACAACAACGCCCAGTCTTGTCCTTACTTTTTTCGGCTCTGTAACACTAGAAGTCGTTCTGCCAAGCGCTTTCAGCAACTTTCAAAGCGCACATAGTGGAGTCACGTGCACCGTGCAGTGTAGCACGTGCCAGCTACCTCTGAATAAGCCGCATAATGGCCGCTTAGCAGCTCTTTTTCCGGAAGTAACTCACGAGTTTTTGCAAAGAGAACTGGAGTATACTGTTGGGTTAGATCGAGAAGTTCACCGTTGGAAAAGTTCGTAGCTTACCGCTAAAGGTGCAAAGTGGAAGTTTAAATGCCTGGTGGGTGTGGCATATTTGCCAGTTCCAGCGCTTTGGACAGAGATATCCACGGATAAAAGTTGAGCCAGCTGAAATAGAACGTAATGGTGTAGAAACAATCGTGAAATTTTGTTCGCAAAAAGTCCTCATATCAAGTCTATTGTACTGATATACCCCGAGGTAGGCTTGGTGCAGCGAAGCTGTTTCTGGGCGTGGCCTGAAATGACGTCACAGTAAACATTAAGGGTGGGGCTACACGTAACAACAGTAAACAATTACCTTTGTCTTCCTTTGTCATAAAGTTGATCCAAATTTTGCCATAATGTAGCCTCAAAAGTCACAGACCCAGTCCTTAATGCCCCTGAGAACGGAGAGGTCCTGTCATGGTAAAAATGGACCCCCCAAAATTGGTTCCCCCCGGAACTCATTTTACTGGACTCCCTCTGAAAAATTTGGACCATCTCCCACAGATGAAAGAACGTAGACCCTGAACATATTTCACTTGCAAAATTTGGACCAGTGGGGTATCCAGAAGGTTTCCGAGGTTTCTGGAAACTACTCAAGCCCTTCAGTTCAGCAGCACACAATGTACTGTAGTCTCATTCCCGGCCGCACGCAACAGTCCGTTTCCGCGTACATTGCATGTGCAGTGTTTGCGACGAGCACGTTTCGAACGCTGCGTGGGGCCGCTGAGGCATACTCATGAAAAGCAGTCATTCATTTTTCTAGATATGCAACTGTGAACTCCACTAACGTCCTTAGTAGTCACTGATTTTCTTTCGTGTGGCTGGCCTATAGTGGGAACAAAGTGGGTCCGAATATTTCAGAAAAACTCGTTCCAGGGGGGGACCAATTTTAGGGGGTCCAAATTAAACGTGACAGCACCTTCGGGATATTTGTCATGCATGAGGTATTGGAGAGTTTCATCGTACAGGCGCTCCTCCTTCCCTGTTTCTCCATCGCTCTCTGTCTCAAAATCTGAGTGCTCAGCAGGTTGTTCGGCGGGTAGTTATTTTCTCTGCGAGTAAAAGTACTCATTGCTCTTGATTACCACACTACGCTTCAATCGCTGTCACTGTTTGCGTTCACGCGCTTATGCTCGAGGATGCCAAATTTCCGGGGGGAGGTCAAAGGTGGAGTCACATAATCCTAAGAAAATTGGAATGGGGGTGCCACATTCCTAGGGTTATTGGAACGGGGGTGCCGATTCTTTTGTGACACTGGATCAGATATGCTAGCGATTTTGATCCTACCTCAGCGGAATCGATCCGGGGTATCAACAGTGCCATAGGGTTCCCACTGGCGACTTCTCAGAGTGAAATACGGTGTAGGGTATAGATGCTGGTATTATGAGTCAGAGGGTATTATGGGTTCACATGTAACTTCTACTCCAAAAATTTCCAAACTCAACGTCCATTTAGAGTACATATACAGGTGCCATTATATAGCAACTTTCCCATCAAAATGTGTTTATTCTGTAGTATTTTTCAAGGTTTGATGATTTTAGGGATCCCAAACTATGAACCCTGAACAGTGTATGTTAACATTAATACCATGTTAGAATGGAAGGTGCTCTAGTGAAGAAAAATTACTATCAGCACAAAGAGAGGTTATAAAATGCTAGGATACAGTTTGATCTCCAACTGAAAATGTGTCAATCAACAAAGCACCTGGTGACTCATAATACCAGCAGCCGACTCATAATACCTGCAAAAGTGATTTTCATACTGTGGTTTACGTGTCAAAAATTTTTGTCGAAATAATTTCGTGAATGGTCAAAAATTCGCGAAATTAAAGACCCGCGAAAATTCAGCGCTATACGGTAGAATACGAGTCTACAATATCTCTGTTCAGGTCTGACTTGGCTAACCTTTGACTAGGGTATAAATAAAACTACAGTTTGGTCTGAAACAAATACATCGTTACAATTTTTACTAGACTTATTACTTCTATACAGAGCACTAGCTTGTTACAATTCCAATGCTCTTACAATTGTCGCATGCAATCATGTCACCGTATGCGTTTCAGGCATCTGACATCTCCATTCTCATCTTTTTCTGCTACCAACCTATATAGATTGAGGTGGCGAGTAAGAGATGCACCAACTGTAAACTTGCTATCATGAACAGCAAGATTTCCACTAATGCTGCTCAGGGAAGTCACCCAATGGCCATGCAGGGACAGGTTGTGCCATTTGCCTAGTCCCATTTCACCTACTTATTACCTCTTGGTGCTATTTCACCTACTCATGCTTAATGTCTACAAATACATACAGTCATGCATACATTGTCTAGACAGGCAAGGAAAACAGTTTCAGCACAACCTTCTAGGTTCAAAGTATGTGAATGCATTGTAAAATGCTGTTCAAAATGCAAACCACAAGGTGTCCATAATAGATACCATGTCTCATAATAGCTACATTAAGGTGTGTAACGAAAGTAATAGATAATGCTCATAAAGACAGAAGATCGATATATTTTTACCACTGGAATAGCATAGGCACGACTTTAAATTCGAACATTGAAAGCCACTACTTTTCTCCAGTCAATTAAATGTGTGTCTCAACTGGGGTGTATACCCTAGTAAAGCCCTCCCATCATATTTACACACATGAACGGTATAAATCATTGTTATTTGCACCTACACGACCTGCGCTCTGAGTTTTAGCTTCTCTATATACTTTCCATACTTCCAACTCACAACTTCCCAGCAACCAGGAAGTAAGTCCTGGGGAGTTAAACGGCACTGCACTACGTCAGTAACGTGCGCAGTCAGTAATGTGCGCTCTACCACTAAAACTGTCAGTGAATGCGGATCAATAAAGACAGCCGCCACCTAGCCACGCGTTGCGGGTAATGAGATCACGAAAGGAATGCCCCCCATGTACGTCACAAAAACTGTCCACGCAAAAGCACTCTCAAACCTTCCAGGAAAGTTCTTACTTCTGGGGACGCGACCGACAAAATGCATTTTTTGATGTCAGGGTATTTAATTTAACCCATACGCACCGAGTCACCGCGGCACCACTCTGGTTCAATGCTACAGAAGAAATGAGCAAGAAAAGAAGCGTGCATATGAGGAGAGAGTGAGAGAAGTAGAGCATGGCTCCTTTTCACCACTAATATTTTCAACGTCCGGAGGGATGGGCCCAATTGCAACTGTGGTCTACAAACGGATTGCCACCCTCATCGCAGAGAAACGCGACCAGCCTTACAGCAGAACTCTATTTTGGATTCGCTGCAAACTCAGCTTCTCACTACTGCGCTCTGCCATTATGTGCATCAGGGGATCAAGGTCCTCATACCATCACCCAGCTGGTATGATTGGGGAAGCTATTGACCTCACCTGCTCAGAGGGCAGAATCGTGTCCTCACAATAGGGAACAGACATTTAGAACTACCTGTTCACCACAACCATTGTAATCTTCGTTGTTTTGTTTTTCATTTTCTTACATCATTTATATGTATACTTTGAGCTCACAGGAAAGTTCTTACTGAGAGTGAGTGTATCAGCGTGCATATGTTTGTACAAGTACAGGCGTGTACTTGTACTAGTACGCTGAGCGGTAACGGTCCACATGCTTACGCTTCACGCTCATGTTCATTCGAAGTGAGGTGAAATCAACAGTATAGACCAAGCTTGTGCCCGCGTGGGCGTGGTCTGTATATTATATCCTAAAGTATACGATTTTCTGCATACTCACCGCCATTTTGTAGGGCATTATAAGGCCACTCCAAGTTGATTCATTGTTTCCCATTTCCCGCCCGCACCATTTTACGAGCTGCATTATTTTGTTCATTATGCATACGTTTATTCTTTACTGATTCTGTATTTGTGGCTGACAGTTGTGATAGCACTGACAGTGTTGTGATAGCAATGTTTCTGAACTTTTTACACCCTCTTTGCTCAGAGCCTCTGGTAATGAATAAGTAACTTAGTGAACCGCCCGCCCGCCCGCATGTCCTTAAGTTTCTAGTGTAATGGGAATCAACTTGGAGTAGCCTAATAGCAGTAATGTACACGTAGACCCCTTGTTGGCTCCCTACCAGCAATAGTGACGGCTGGATCGCTGAATGGCTCATGTATGTTATAAGGCTAATAGCGGTGTATGTTATTCAGCAGCGATTTAAGATGCGGCTCATGGTAATGTTCAGCAGGCAGTTCACATAAATCTAGTTCGCCTGGCCTTATGGCAAAAACCAATGAATACTTCAAATTACTTAGTAAAGCCTTCCTATCATCTTATTTCTGAGATATCACCTATCCAAAATAAGAAAAGCAATTGTGATATAATTTTGTCATGTCATAGACGTACACCACAATGCCAATAAACCGCGTCAGCCAGCTAGACTTTATATGCCCACACCTAAATATTAGCTAGAAATTTGATCAACTAGGCTTTGTGAACAATGTAGCAAGAGTGATTCTTCACAAAGCCACAAGGGAAGAAGTCCTCAAGTTCTGCAAAATATCAGCAATGTGTGTCCTACCAAGAAAAACTGTATGGCTTCATACTTTACCCTGCAGCTAGTGCATGTAGCAGAGGAGGGAGGATATGATATGTTGTAGTGACAATTAGCACACTCTGATTCCATTCCAAGTGCAAGAGTTGTGGATACAAGTTACAAGTATCTCTATGGACTAAGTCACAACTGGGCATAGTGTTTTCGACAAAACTGAAACCATCTGGCTGGTCAAAATGGGTTATTATTGCTCACCTTGGAGGCTAAGCTTGCAAGTTGTCGGTTTAATGCTAGGCGAGTCATGGGAGGCTTTTTTAACTGCCAGACATGTCCATCCACACTACTTGATCTTGGAATGTCAGTTACTAGTATCTATCACCTGATCATGTCTGCCCTCCTCTGTGCATGCAGCTTGACAAAACAGCAATATTGTACTTGAAGCCATGCTGGTGGTTAGTGCCATCGAAAAGGAATGCCCACACCTGATACATCGAGCTGAAGGTTACTGCTTGCATACAAAAGTAGATTCCAGGAAGTTTACTTCATAAAAATCTTAAAGCTATTTTCTGTTAATTGAGTTTTGTGGCTACACCATGCACACCAACGCTTACGAAAAAGGTCTTAATAAATTCCTGTAAGTGATTGGGAGTGAAGCCTGTTAACTACCATCAACTAAACTTTCATGTTGAAGCTACTTTCATATAACACCTGTGACCTTAAGAAGCAAGGCTAAACCATACTAAACACTTTTAATGTGGTGACTGTTAGCCTAATTGTTGAGGAGACGACTCATCATAATTTAGGAAAGCATAACAAGTGTTAAGTCACTCCTTTTACTTACTTTGAGAACACATTTCATGCTTGTGTTAAGCACTACATCTAAAAGTTTCCAAAACCACATCTTGCTTTGGAGCACTGTAGATGGACATACTTTATGAGGAAAATACCCAGTGGTATTTAAAAGGAGAGGAGAGCATGCATATTTCAAGAATGAGACTAATTTCGAATTAGAGTAAATTAAATAAGCACACGTTTATAGTGAACCCTAAATGGAGAATTTGGCTGCTGTGTACCAACCAGGTGGAGAGCACTCTGTAGGAAAAAAACAAAAACAAAACAACAATAGCAACAATGGTATATGGTGAAGTATATTCAATGGTATGATGCAAAAATGAAGGAAAGTATAAAGTTGAAATTTGCTGGTGATTAAACTCAGGGCCTCTGGCCTGCTCCAAGTATTTGTTCATGTTTTTTTACTTCACACCATCACATAAACAACTATTTCCAGCTTAGGCAAAGTGATATGAAGTGTACCAGTTCACACTGAAACAGGATTACTACATCTGTCAATGTATCATTGTTTATTCAATTCTTGTAGCAAGTTTTCTTACCGCTCACCTCCGTTCTGAATAGTATGTATCTTCACTTATTACTTAGTAAGAGAACACCTCACTATTAATATCCACACCTGTCTGATAAAGTGAAAACTTATTATGCTCCAAGTAGTAATTTGCACCTGAAGTAAACATATCTCACTGAAGAAGAAAGCCATTGCAATGGCCATAATTACCATGTAGGTTTATCATCTAATCTTCATTCATGCTTGCTTGGTACTCGTGTAACTATGTTTGACTTTGAAGATCAGGATTCTGCCCTAAAAATTTCCAGTGGTGGTAAAAGCCATTGAGAGATCATGCAATGTCTAGGGGGCTTTTGAACTCCAGTGGGACGTGCTGGACTGCTTGGCCCTCACTCATGCATAGTCATACTTTGCTCGCTCTCACTCATAGTTGCACTTCACCCGCTGTCTGTAGTTCACTGCTAGTCTAAACTACTCGGCTCTGTTCTGAGATGTTTACACAGTAACACAAGATACTGAAACAGGATGCCACAGCAATCTCGACACGTGGTTATTCCAGACTGAGTGCCTGAGTGTGGTTTGCGATCGAAATAGTTATGGGTTCTAAATAATGCACAAGAATATAGTAGTAGTCACGAAGATCTGAGATGTAGTTCGTTAGTAACAAGCACTGGTCACGCCCAACCATTGCCGACCACTGTGGGCAGAACCCTGGAACATAATTTTAGTTCGGCTACAAGTGCAAGTCAGTGTTAAAACAAAAGCTTAAACTAGCATCATTCTTTTACAATTCATTTTGTCATACAAGTGCTGATATGCACTTCACCACTCTTGAGTGAACTGCTCTGATAAATGTTGATGTGTGTCTATACTCAGTGGAGGAGGGGACCAACATTGTCACACTGGA
Source organism: Agelas oroides (assembly GCA_949130485.1). Lineage (NCBI taxonomy): Eukaryota > Metazoa > Porifera > Demospongiae > Agelasida > Agelasidae > Agelas > Agelas oroides. Next base: position 5,368,306 of record OX422191.1, on the reverse strand, counting down.
GGCCATGAAGATGCAGAACCCTCTCTTTGCACCCATGAGTGGAAAGGTTTGTTTACAGATCTGTTGGCTATACACGTGTATAGGTAAGTTGAAACTAATGATCAAATCCTTCATGAACTCACGGGTAATGGAATAGGATCTAGCTCTTTCAAATCAAACATGCGTATCACAATTACAATGAAAAGATGCATCTCAGCCAAGGCAAACCACCTGCAAAAGAAAACCAGATCATCAAGATTATTCAGAAAACATCCAGATTCCATCAGTTCATATCTTGATGCATTATTTCCTGTATTAAGAAATATCCACATAATTATTTGAATATCAAAAATGCTTTTTCTTCATAGACAATCAGTCTACCTTCTCACACAAACTGTTTTAAACTACCAGTGATGAAAGGGGAACGAGACCACAACTACATCAGTGAAATTGTGAGTACCCTTGATGAAGTTGTGCAGCAACACAATTACAGTGTAGTACAAACTTGAAGTGTATAGTTACCCTGCAACTCAATGCAATTCAATGGCAAAAATTAATTAACTTTCCACCATATAAACAGACTCTAGCACACTTTATATAGGGTTTAACAATAGTTAAAGCCAGTTAACGGGGAGGGGCTCACTGCACAAGCTGTCCCGCCAAAATCTAGGAGTTCTGTGCATGAGCACAAAGGAGTGAATATTAGCGCCAACAGCCGAAGCACAGGCACAGCAAGAAAAATTCTTCTCTTAAGCTCAAACCGACTCTGCGCAGTCCAGTCGTTCACAGACAGACGAGAATGGCCTTGAACACGGGAGAAGGAGATGGGACTGCCGGGACCTGTCAACTAGTGGACAAACGAGACGGCTATCAGCAGACGGACCCCCGCCTCGAGGGCGAGGACACGACGCCGCTACTCGGCCGCATCGAGGCGCTGGAGAGAGCCTTGAGAGCGGGCCACAGCTCAGCAACACACGACCCCCCTAGCGTCGCCAATCCTGGCCATGGTAGGCAACTAATTATGACCATAAGGGTCAAGGGTCACACCATGACGTAATACTACAGAGTGTTAAAGAAACCAACACGCAGCGCGACTGGCACTAAGCAGCATGGGCCAACAAACACATAGCAGCACATGGCGAGGCCAGCACTAAGTAGCATGGGCCAGTAAGCACACAGCAGCACATAACACAGCAGGCAGTAAGCAGCATGGGCCAACAAGCACATAGCATGGCCAGCACTAAACAACATGGGCCTACAAGCACATAGGCCTACAAGCAGCTGGGGCCAACAAGCAGCATGGGCCAACAAGCACAGCAGTACATACCACAACCAGCACGAAGCAACAGGGGCCAACAACAAGCGCACAGCAGCACATATAGCATGGCCAGCACTAAGCAGCATGAACTAACAAGCACACAGCAGCTTATAGCACGGCCAACACTAAGCAGTAGGGGCCAGCAAACACAACAGCACATAGCAGGGCCAGCATTAAGCAGCATGGGTCGTGCAGCAAGCACACGGCAGCATAAAACAGCACGCAGCATGGCCAACAAGCGCATAGCAACATGGGGCACCACAGAGGTACAGCAATATACACAGTATGGTACAAAAAAAAAAAAAAAGAGATATCCTTAGCAGAATGTTACACTGGCTGCCAATTACAAGAAACTCTATCCCATACATAGGCCAGCCAGAGATGGGCATCGTACCACCAGCCTCCCAACTGGGGACAGTACCAATTATTGCACTACCCAACCCTCCCCCACTCATCCATGCAACAGCAACGCAGGTACCACCAACGCAGGTCCCACCAACGAGCACCTTGCACAACACCACACCAGACCCACCAACTAACATGCCCACAGGCTTGTTCATGGGGGACGCAATGCTGCCAATTCCCGACAGCCTTATCAGTAAGATCCAACGACTGGAATTTGTGGACATGGCAGACTTGCGCCCAGAAGCATGGATGTTTGAAGACGAGCCCCACGAAAAATCACTAGCAGGCTTATTCAAATGTAGGAAACAGCCCGTAACAGATATACTACTGTGGGTGCAATGTTTCGCATCTTACGTGGCTGTCCTATCTCAGACACAGCCACAAAGTACTCCCCACCTAATGGCATACATGGCCACCATCATCCGCTGCCACAAAAAATTTGAAGGACTGGGCTGGGTTGTATATGATAGTGCATACCGACGCCGGGCCGCAAGGCAGAGGGACCTCAATTGGGCAGTGATTGACAGCTCATTGTTTAACACACTCTTCACAGGCAGAGCTAAGACATCACTTAAGTGCTCGCACTGTCTCAGTGAAGACCACACAGTGGATGATATGCCCAGCAGCTAATGGCCCCCTTGTTCAGCTTACAAGGGACCTAGGCATAAGCGCTACAACTAGCCCAAGCTACTCTGCCAAGCATACAATGCAGCCTCCAAGCATGATTCCCCCAGCCAAACGGGTAGCCGCACCTATACAACCAAAGCCATGTGGACTGTTTAACTCAAACATGGGTCCACGATGCACCTACGGAGAAAGGTGCAGGTACATGCACATCTGCTCACTCTGCTTCAAGAACCACCCTAAGGCATCATGCCAACGCATCTCAGCTGGCAATTGGAAACCAACACCTCAAACCAGGAAATGAATGGACCCGGGCATCAGCATACTGCTATGGAACAGTGAACAGCATTATCCACTTACCCAAATGGGTTATTAGGCCGGTAACAAGCTCTCTCAATAATACTCCTTGGTTCACTTCAATAACTCTATCACTATACAACCAGTTATCTCCCATCAAACTCCCATGATCACATCACTGTAATTGTATCACCACTTCCCAAGCATGTTCTCCAATCAAAGCTATTAATAACTAGATAAATTATTTGGGCCCCACCTTTTCTTGTTTCTTTCCGTCTCGGTTTACACTGGGACGTGACAGGGACTTCATAACTTATAAATCGTACCTAATCATAATGCCCTTCTGCCTCATCTGCATTTAAGCGGGAGTGTACACGCAACGAGCACGGTGGGTGTACGTACCTGTACGTTCGACGCCTAGGCCGAATGACCTATCGGCGTCTAGCAGCCGACTGGTACACGGTATAGATCACGAATAACGGGCATGGGGATAGTGGGGTCGGCTTTACAAATCCACATATACCTACTACACGTATGCACACACGCACACACCTACATAGCTGGGAGAAATCCGGCATACCCATACACTGCCGACCTACTGGCACTAGAAGCATGCAGGAGCAGCCACGAACGGCACGACCTTAAACTCAGTCTAATCCGCACACCTCTCAATGTGGATATCTGGGCTCAATGCTTACAGGCTCACCCAGATCAAGCACTTGCCCGATACCTGCTGAAAGGCATGACTGCCGGATTCAGAATAGGCTACGACTGGTCAAGAGAGCGCAAATCGGCCTGCAGCAACTTGCCATCAGCATCCGCGCACCCAGAGGTTCTACAGCAAAACCTGGACCAGGAAGTAGCCTCCGGCAGAATACTAGGACCATTTCAGACTGACGAACTCAGCCCACCAGTACATGTCAGCAGCTTTGGCGTAATAGAGAAGAAGCACCAACAAGGAAAATTCCGAATCATCGTTGACTTGTCGTCCCCAGAAGGCAAAAGCATCAATGACGGGATCGCTACAGAGCTGTGCTCACTCTCCTACACAAGAGTGGACGACGTTGTGAAAGGTATCTGTCAGGCGGGCTCGGGCACCATGATGGCAAAAATCGATATAAAAAGCGCCTACCGTATTGTGCCGGTTCACCCAGTAGACAGGCACCTATTAGCAACACGCTGGAAGGGGCAATTATATGTGGACGGGGCACTCCCATTTGGCCTAAGATCTGCCCCCAAAATCTTCACAGCACTCGCAGACGCATTCGAATTTATAATCAAACAGCACGGCGTCGAATGGGTTTGGCACTACCTAGACGATTTTATTACAATTGGCCCACCTGCAACTACAAAATGCGCAGCAGCACTAGATATCATGCTGGCCTTGTCAGACCTCCTGGGCATACCGCTGGCAACAGACAAGATCGAAGGACCGGCATGCATAATCACATTCTTAGGCATCACACTCGACACACTGCAGATGGAGCTGTGCCTCCCAGAAGAAAAATTACAAAGGCTCAAGTCGCTCATTGAAGAGTGGTCCCCCAAACGGTGGTGTACAAAAAGGGACTTAGAGTCCCTAATTGGTCAACTACATCACGCAAGCACTGTCGTAAAACCCGGCAGGTCTTTTACGAGACGAATGATCGATCTTTGTAAGTCTGTTCACCGGCGAGACAGACCGACCAGGCTAAACAAGTCGTTCCACTCAGACCTAGCATAGTGGCGCCTCTTTTTCACCCAGTGGAACGGGGTGGCGATGATGCCTACTCTCATCAACAAAAGACCAGAATACATAGTAACCTCAGACGCCTCCGGGTCATGGGGTTGCGGTGCCTTCTGCGATAATCACTGGCTCCAAATACCATGGAGCGACAGTACAGTGCTACTCTCCCAGTCCATTGCGGTAAAAGAAATGATACCAATCATTGCCTCATGCGTAGTATGGGGCCATGACTGGAGAGGAAAACACATCCTCGCCAAATCAGATAACGAGTCCGCAGTACATGTCGTAAAGCGCCGCAGTTGCAAAGATGAAACCCTCATGCACATGCTCCGCTGCTTATTCTTCATAGAGGCGCACTTCAGGTTTACACTGGTAGCGGAACATATCCCGGGCACGCACAATGAGCTAGCAGATGCTATTTCACGTAATCACGCTACTCTTTTCCTTTCCAAGGTACCTGGCGCATGCAGAGCCCCGACCTCAGTTCCGCAGGAGCTACTGGAGCTACTCATTCACCAACAGCCCGACTGGACCTCGCAGAACTGGACAGCCTTGTTCACTTCTATTTTAGAGAAGGTCTAGCAGCGTCAACTCGGAAGACTTATGAGGCCGGGAGGAAAAAATTCATCCAATTCTGTACCGAGTTCAACATATCCAACCCCTTACCAGTGAATCAGCAAATGCTCTGCTACTACGTTGTCTACCTTGCTAAACGCAATCTCTCTCCAGCGACGATAAAGGTCTATCTTTCAGCCTTACGACACTACCACATAGCAAGCAATGTCCCAGAACCAGATAGAGCAAAAATTCAAAAATTAAAGATCGTGAGCAACGGAATTACACGCGTATCAGCCCTCAAAACAAAAGAGACACACACCCGCCTTCCAATCACTCCAGATATACTGAGACGGATCTACACACTATGGCAGCCAAATCGTCACGAGTACCAGACAATACTCGTGGGCTGCGAGCACGCTATGCTTTTTGGATTCTTCAGGATGGGAGAACTCACAATTCCTAATGACAAGGTGTATGACTACTCAATCCACCTGTCCCCAGGAGACATAGCAACAGACAGCCATACTAACCCAACAATGCTGCAAGTACACCTGAAAACATCAAAGACAGACAGGGATTGCAAAGGCACAACAGTAATTGTAGGCAGAACAAGAGACCAACTATGCCCAGTCAGCGCAGTTCTAGCCTACCTTGCCATAAGAGGGGCCACACCAGGACCACTATTCCAACTGGAAAATGGAGTACCCCGTACAAAGACACGCTTTATCCTTAAGTTCAGAGAGGCTTTAACACACAGATTGGCATCAATGCCTCCAAATACGCCGGTCATAGTTTCAGAAATGGCGCAGCCACCACAGCCGCACAGCATGGTATTGAAGACTCAGTGATACAGAAAATGGGAAGATGGAGAAGCACAACATACCTCTCATATATCCAGCCACCAAAGGAATTCCTTACAAAGGTAGCTGGCATACTGTCGTCAACAAACCCCACCCAGTGAAGGACTTCCAGCAGACCATCTCAACAAACTCATACCTATTGTCAGCTATTCGCACTCAATATTGCATATATCATTATTATAAGCACCCCAATAAATGCATGTTGGCACAAGCAAGTACAATAACCTTCAAGACACAGTCAGACAACTTTCAATGGGTACTGGGAGTGTGAGGACCTTCGGATTGGGGAGGGAAGCACCAAGGGCTTCCATTGGAGGAGTTAATACCAGAAGTAGGATTCCTACTTGGTCTTAACAGGACCCCAATCCATTAGAGGGTACATTCCAATGTTCAGGCACTGACACCAAGTAACCTCGTTCCCAGGCTCTCAGCCAGGGAATGGGATTATGGTGCCAAAGCATGCACCTGCCTCCCGGTACACCACCAACAATGGTAACCACAATGGGTATGAAAGGCATTTATGACAAGAGGCCGACGATAGTTAATTGTAAATACATCAATAAACAAGATAATAAGTTCTTTGATGAGGTTGCAATTGTAGCAAAAAGGAACACTATCTCTTGAAAATTATACCAAGTGAATGGCACCTTAAAATTCTTTCAGGTCAGTAACTACTGAATATGTGGTAGGCCCAACAACCATTCACCAGCCCCCTTGCCCAATACTGTATTGTGTGGTTGTAGAATATTGGTAGCCCAAGCTAGGAGCTTTGGGTTTGATTCTAAGTTACCAATGGCATATATGACACTATGTGGATTCTCCATTGTTGTGAAATTGTTTCTTCTGTGTTCCTGCAAGTTCTGAGGGGTTTGGGGCTTTCAACTGGCAAAGAACAGGCAGTAAACTAGAACTAGCATCATTGTTTTCATTCATTGCTGTCATTTTAGAAAACACTGTATTTTCAAGTGATTATGCAACTTCTTTCCTTCTTTTTCTTGATTTCCTGCATATATTCCCAGCGTTATGCTTTCTGCTTAGACATGATCATTTCGGAGTTAATTTCTGCAGCATCATCAGTGTAACCACATCTGTTTGCAAAAACTGCTTGCCTAAATGTTGTGCAGAGTCACCCATTGTGTCAGTCCTAGTCTATCTAGCCTCGTACCTAGGCCGTTCGTAGGAGAAACGGCCTGGCAACTTATGCGGGTTCAAACTGTATACGGATATGACGTCAAAAAGATTACAGCTGCACCCGTACAAGCCATGAATATTGGATAATGCATGTGATATTTGATAGAAGCCACGTGACTGTTCGTAATGTGCAAGCACGTTGTTGCCAGCAAGACTCGTTACAGGCTTATATTGGATGGTTTCTGTCTTGTCATCTGTAGGATATACCGCTTGCAGTAGACTCGCTCTCGCTCAGTGATGTCGATTTGCCCGACTAACAGTAAGTACTAACTAGTATCATACTGCTACTCTCGAACAGGTCCCTGCTTGTAAAGAAACCGTGTTGTCCGCAGATACTGTAGTACTTGCAAACAAGTCAGTAGAAGGAGTTCGAACAAAACCGTCATTCCAAGCACTAGCGTACCACAGGACTGTACTGTGCTATACTGTGATGTATTTATGATGCAATTGAAATTCTACAACTGTCATATGAAGCGTTCTGAAATCTGATTGGTACTGCCAACCCCAGGGCAGTAGTTTGAACTCGGTTAAGTTGCCAGGCCGTTTTTCCTAATTAATGGCCTGGGTACGAGGCTATAGTCTATCAAGCCAGAACCCTCTCTCAGAAAAGTGAGAGAGGGTCTAGCAGATGTTATTAGTATTCATGAATTCCTGACCAATCAGATCTTACTGTTCAATTTTGAGACAGTAGCAACACCTTGGCTTCAGTATGTAGGACTAATCCTGGTGCAGTTTTAAGGTTGCAGATTAAACAAGCTGTGAACAATGAATACTAATAACATCTGCGTAATAGTTATATCCCTCCCTGGGGGGTGGTCGTTTTACACATTGGTGTCGGGACACCAATGTGCAAGACCACACCCCAGGGAGGGATATAACTATTATATAACCTGTTACCTAGGCAACATCTCTGTAGAAGAGAGATATGAGCAACATTCTTATATGTTGCCTAGGTAACAGGTTATATTAGATCTTCTAGCTCTCACTTTTCTGGAGGGTGTCTGGCTTGATAGTCTACGTCAGTCCATACCAGGCCTCATTTACCTTCCAGCACCCACATGTTTGAGCTCCCCAGAATGCTTGAGTTACACCGGCAGCCCCCAAATTACCCTGAGAGTACTTTACCCTATATCAGAGTAGCCTGGAACAGCTGCATGACTTATTCTAACTATCATAACTGGTAGGTCTTGCTGGTTATAATAACATAAATGGCACTGCCATGCAGCCTTTGCATGAGTGACCATTAACTGAGCTCAATAATACAACAACTATTAAACGTCATCAAGTTGTGCTTCAAGGCATCATCACCAAAATAGGCAATACAGCTCATAGTCATACCTTCCAGGGCACTGATACCTGCCTCCCCCAAATCCAACAAAGCCATCAAGGAACTGATTTCTTTCAAGGTCACACTCCAGCCACCTGTCCTACAGTGGACAAAAGACAAACCAAACAGCATGTACAAATCTTCTAAATAAGTAAGCCCAGTGCATGAAAAAAAAAGCAAAGTACATATCTACAGTGTGTATGGCAACAATTGTTGTTCGAAAATTGATTAAAATGAAGTGATTTCAAATGAGCTACATTTGTATTGACAAAGTTGTCACCACTTTCATAATTTAGTACACACATAAACAAATCCCATGACTATAATTAATCAGCCACCAGCACAAAACTGTATTGGAGTTGTGACCTCACAACATGACTTTAGTTCATTTCACAAAAACTCAAAAACTTCTCTAAGAACTGAATGGGTAAGACAGGTTGGTGAGGACATATTGTCAGATACATATCTGTAACTGTGATGTGGAAACATAACTGTACCATGCAGGAGGGAATAATGGAACAGCAGCACAGAACATTGGGAAGTGAATGCCTTCAATTTCACAGAGTGGAGATGCATTATTCCCACTGTATGCTACATGACCCATTAACTCTTAAGCAGAGTCTTTTATCAAATTACAAGGCCCTGATTTGCAGCAAATTTTATCTAATCTTGTGCTACTCTAGTGAAGTTTGTTCGTTTTAGATTAGAGCATGCAGTGCTTCGTTGTAACTAATCGCAGGATTTGTCACATAGTGTATAGCAGGAAATTTGGTGGGTATTAAATTTGGCGAAATGGTCCAAAATGTCAATGTTTTAATTTGGCGCTAAAACTTATGACGCAGCGTATGGCATGCGGCGCGGTGGTGCGATACGTGCATATACTGTGCACGTGTACAGAGTAGCTTCAAGAAATGTGTTGCAGCCTGTTATTTGCCTATCTGCGATCGATGTTCCAATGAGCAATCGTATTTTCTATGTGGTGCGAACCTGCGTTGGCTCGCAGTATCAAGAACCTGCTTTCATACCGTCTTTAGCCTTGTTGACTTCCCACTTTGAGATGAGTCTCCACATGTGTGTATGGTAGGTAGCATGAATCCGTCTTTCCTAGCAAAATACTTATATATCCCCATGACAGCCCCACTTTTCTCTCTAGCTAGCTACCTGAGCTATGATCGATCGATCGTGAGAAATGGTACGCGCGTGTGTACACGTGTGGCAAACTGGCTGGCCGGCTGTACTGTGTAGCTGCATGGTTGCAGGCTAGGAATATAATGTTGGTGAGTTTTTAGTTTGGCGGTTTAACCACAAATCGCCAAATTGAAACCCTAGCTCACCAAATTTTCCCGCTATGAAGTAGATGTAGATCAACCCAAGCTCCTGTCATTAGCCAAGCCACATTAGAGTCCTATGCTATGGCTTAGAAATGAGGCCAGCATAGTTTTTTAATTAAGTAATTACTGATAGCATATACGTAGCCATGATACTCAACTTGCACACACATTTGTTGCCTGATCCAATGCTTGTATTTATTGTTGAGTCTCATAGCACAAGATTAGTAATTGTAGAGCATGTACACTTGTGTTGATTGGTTATTACATGATTAGAATGTCACAACTAGATAAGAGCACAGCAGTGGGATCAATACATGGGTATTCATGCCACCAAGACAAGTCTTTGTCTCTCTATACTTATCTCATTTGTGAGGTGTCAATTCATGCTGGCTAGCACATAGGAGTAAGGGTTCATCAATTTGTTGCAACTCTGACCTCCAATGTAATATTAATTCTTAGTACTTTATTCTGATGGTTTATCGTTACTTCGTGTTTCTTATGTAGCTACGTATGTATAATTTCATACAGGGTTAAATCTTTCCGGTTCAGAAAACTTCTCCGGGTTTCTGTGGCTCCAGTAAGGTGATAACATCATGAGGTGGCCAGAAGGTATTTTGTAACCCTGGGAGTGGAAGCACATAAAAATGTGAAAAAATGTATACCGTATGATTTATACCAAATGCAAAAAAGCTTTCACATTAAAACAAGCATATATCTAATGATGGAATCGCCCAAAACAACCCAACAAGGTATAGCTATATATGGAAGTTGGATATATAGCTTTATTTATCTTCTATGTGGCTTCAATTATCCTACTATAGCATCCTCACAGGCATCTTGGTAGGTAGAATTACACCTACATTGTAGCCAGTCAATTAGGTTCAATTGGCTCTACATGCAATGGGTATGCTTAATACCCCATGAGCACCTGTGCAAGGGCTAAGTAATCAGTTTTGTCCATTTGTCTTCATGGACTGAATTAAACGTTCTCTAAAACTGACAGTAGCATTGAAATTGTAAAAGAAAAGTTATGTACATGTACCTTTAATCCTATACCCCCGACGCGCATGCGCAGAAATCAATCTCGTAGCCACGAGACAAGCATTGAAAAAATGGCGATTTTGTATCATAATCATTCATAGCGTTACATCTTGTAAACTAGTTAGGCTTAGCTTAATCAAAAACAAACCTGCTTTACTCAGGAAGTAGTCATACGAGTTGACAGTGAAGTTCAACTAAGCTACAATGGAGGAAAAGTGGGGACTTGCTATCCATTAGAAATGACTGGAAATCCGTGGCCAAACTTCCAGCGAAGGTACGTTTTCATTGTTGTTTAGATGATTAGCTAGAAACAATTCTGTAGAACCAGTTGCACGTGGGATACAAGCTGTTCTGTGACAGTGCTAAGTTCAACACAATTGGTAGGCAAACTTCGAACGTGATTTCCGGGGAAAGTCCCTATGGGACACCCCGGCTTATTATATGCTTCAATCGACTTCCTGCGGCTTATAATAACTATATACTAACTCAAAAACACGCAGCTGTGGCAATAAATAGCCGGAAGCTAACTCGGGTGCATATGGGCGCTATCGGGGTTAAAGGGTTTATCTGCCACTTGTACAGCTCTTTTCTACACCATTTTAATATGGTCAACAACCTGGATATGGTGGAGTCCAGGCATATGTGGACTTGACAAGTGTCCAGACAAACCAAGTGGCCATCCAGAAGCTAACAATGCAGCACTTACATGTATACCATGTGTATAAAAGCACAGACCTTAGCAAAAATAGAAAGCATTTCCTTAAATATAGTGGAAACTCAGGAATGAGTATAAGTCCAGGTTGCAGATTGAGGAAACTGAGGGAAGCTCAGTCAAAGAAAAGGTGCACGCTAAAAAACGTATATTACTCTATAAGAATGGTGATGATGATGTCTTTGTTCAAATTTTATATAGGAAATGCCACATTCAAAGCTGTATACCATTGATATAAGAATGTTGGTGACGATGTAACCGTTTCATGGGCACACATGCAAACACAAAATTTTGCTGAATTGAATTAGTGCGTGGGGTATGTCTTCTCTGAAGACCTCTGTAGTGTTAAGAGTTGGACTGTGTACTTATATCTCACCCCATTCCATTGTAGCTTAAAGGTAGTGCGTATACTCCATGTCAAATCACACAAAAAAAACTGACCTCTTCCGATTTTGCTGAAACTTAGTGAGCTTGTTAGGTCTATTGAGAAACTATTTCACACTAAGTTTCAGCTGTCTAGGTCTAATAGTTTTTGAACTACAGCTAGTTTAGTCTTGAAGCCAGGTGGTCGTTTTTGGACAACATGCCATGACTCCAAATGCCCATATCTTTTGATGTGTTTGATGTATGAAGTTGTAAATGGAATTTTCGGAAAACACTTGTAATGCCCTTTTATTTGGTATATAATTTGATATTTTTAATTTAATTAGAGACCAAAAGCTATATTATCGAACTTTGACCTCAGTTATTGAAAACGAATATTTTAAAAATTTTTAAAAACATTTTGCACAAAGAGTTTGGGCCTTATCTGTATACTTACAAAGTTTTAATTTGGGACTACAGTGGGAGCAGTGTGTACAAACAATAACGTAGTAGCATGTCAGCACAATGTACAGTTAGTATTAGTTCGAGTATGTAACCAAGGTTTCTTAGCTGTATAGTAACCCGAGTGGTGCGTAGTGGCTGAAGCCATACCACTAAAAGACCGAGGCGGAGCCGAGGTTATTTGGTGGTATGGCTGAAGCCACTACGCGCCACGAGGGTTACTATACAGCTAAGAAATCTCGGTTATATACTCTAGCTGATTTAGAAAATTTAAGCGTGCTCTGCTGTCTGTCTAGCTAGTTCTTGCAGTTCCTTGTTCTTTCTCTAGTTGCTATTGTACTAGCTACCGCTATGACTTTTGAGCCCTTTCCTGGAGTTAGACTACGTGGTCCTCCTGTTCCTGACGATCTAAGCGGTTTGATGCATAGCTGTACTGGACCTAACTGCACTTTTTGCACATGGAGGAGGGAAAATCCGATAGAGCTAGGATGGGAGAGACTACTCGAACCTGAAGAAGCCTGCTCTACTGGTTCTACACTTTGCGGAGTGGACCTAACCAGCTCACAAATGTTGGATCCATCCTGTGAGTTGTCTAGTCAACAGACCACTGACTTTTTGGCTAATTTCGACGATGAAAACTACTTCCCTCACTTCGATGCTGAATTTGAGCAAGTTTTAATGCAGGTGGAGACATCTACAAGCCAGTATGTTGCCGCTAGTACTATGTGTATGGCGTCAGTCACCGTGGCCTCCACTACTGTGACCTCTACTAGCGTTAATCGTGTGTATGCATCCCCAAAGGGAAAGGCGGCTGAACAATCTGCTAGAGATGCAAGCATCCCAACAAAGACAAAAGAACAAACTGAGTGGGCTGTGAAAGTGTGGAAGGAGTGGGCTCTTGCTAGGAATACTAGGCTCCTATCCGACGAGGAGCCTTTCAGTACGGCTTTTTGTGAGTTGACTGTCTGAAATGGATTTTTGGCTGTCTAGGTTTATCCTAGAAGTACGCAAAAAGAACGGTGACCCATACCCCCCCAATACACTTTACCAGCTCATTTGTGGTTTGCAGCGTCAGCTACGTGAGCATGGACGTGCAGATATCAAGCTGTTTGACAACCCCTCCCTCCATGGTTTTCGCTCCACACTTGATGGTGAGATGAAGCGTTTAAATGCAACTGGTAATTATTTGAACAAAAAGCAGGCACAACCTATAACCCAAGAGCAGGAAAATCGCCTCTGGGAACTTGGCTTACTTGGGTGATCATAATGCTCAGGTGCTTCTTAATACAATTGTCTATCAAGTTGGCTATTTCTTTGCACTGAGGAGCGGTAACAAACACAGACGCTTACGACATTCTCCTTCTCAGATTCAGCTCCATGAGCCTCCTGGTGATCGTGCTTATCGTGAGGATATTTCAAAAACTAACCAGGGAGGTCTTACAAGCAAAAAGAAAAAACCAAAGGAAGTGTATCAATATGCTAATGAGCAAGACCCAAGGAGGTGTTTCGTACGGCTTTATAAGCTTTATAACTCTAAGTGACCTGAAGATCGTCCTCCCCATGCTTTGTACCTCACTCCATTGTCAAAACCAAAGTGTCCTGAAGATCGTCCTCCCCATGCTTTGTACCTCACTCCATTGTCAAAACCAAAGTGTCCTGAAGATCGTCCTCCCCATGCTTTGTACCTCACTCCATTGTCAAAACTCTAAGTGTCCTGAAGATCGTCCTCCCCATGCTTTGTACCTCACTCCATTGTCAAAACTCTAAGTGTCCTGAAGATCGTCCTCCCCATGCTTTGTACCTCACTCCATTGTCAAAACTCTAAGTGTCCTGAAGATCGTCCTCCCCATGCTTTGTACCTCACTCCATTGTCAAAACCAAAGTGTCCTGAAGATTGTCCTCCCCATGCTTTGTACCTCACTCCATTGTCAAAACCAAAGTGTCCTGAAGATTGTCCTCCCCATGCTTTGTACCTCACTCCATTGTCAAAACTCTAAGTGTCCTGAAGATCGTCCTCCCCATGCTTTGTACCTCACTCCATTGTCAAAACTCTAAGTGTCCTGAAGATCGTCCTCCCCATGCTTTGTACCTCACTCCATTGCCAAAACCAAAGTGTCCTGAAGATCGTCCTCCCCATGCTTTGTACCTCACTCCATTGTCAAAACCAAAGTGTCCTGAAGATCGTCCTCCCCATGCTTTGTACCTCACTCCATTGCCAAAACCAAAGGGGAAGGTTTGGTACTCGAAAGTTCCAATGGGACACAACACCCTTGGCAAAATAATCAGTGAAATGATGAAAGAAGCTGGTTTTGAGGGACACTACACCAATCATTCACTACGTGTGACTTCCGCTACCCGACTGTTTGATGCAGAGGTAGACGAACAGCTGATAATGACGAGAACCGGCCACTCCAACACTGACGGTGTACGTGCATACAAGAGGACATCTGACAAACTCAGACAACTCACTTCAGATGTGCTCAACAGTGGAAAACAAAATGTGACCCCTGCTATCACAGAAGCAAAGCCTGAACCAGCACCAGAGCCAAAGCGTCCTCGTCATGAAGAAAAGGAAAATGCGATGGTTCCTACTTTCCAGATCATAGGAGGCACAAACATCACCATCAACATTAATTCCAATTCTTCTTGACTGAACTTCTTCAGTAGTGTAAACCTGCTGTGTTGCAATGTACTGTTTACCACTCTTGTAATAACAATTTGAGTTGTCTGGTTCAGTTCAAAGAGTTTAAGTCGATTAGCAGACCAGACTTCACACTAATAACCATATTCATGAGGTCACTAAGTCACTAGTTAGAGACCTGTGGTTAGGTCTCTAACCCAGTTAGAGACCTGATGGTGGTTCCTACATTATATAGGATACTCATTTAGGCTACACACATCAAAGCTTGAATATTCAAAACATATATAAATAGTGCGTCTAACAACGTATGTGCAATCTCTAACCCAATTACTGCGAAGTTCAGCACTTTGCAACTATGAATGCACTCATGCAGTCTTGTCAGTACTTTTATTACTTTCTATCTAGACCACAGCTCAAGTCAATAGTAGATTCATAATTGCATGGGCCATGAGGTCATGCAATAGTCCATTTCACATAAGGCTCAGGAATGCACAGGTCCCGTAATTGAACGTGACGTCAACATCCGGAGTACATTCCTGAGCCATTTTGGGGGATACTCACTATTGCAGTCAATGGGAAATACAGCCTACTTTGCCGTACTGTAACTTCCTGACGGTACCATATGTGCAAATTCAGTGAATGCCATTGAAAAATTTGGAAGTGAACAGCGAAAGAATGCGGCGAACTACATGGCGATAAAGATGGCTGGTTGTCAGTGTATACAAGCGACGTTGGAGTGCAGAGGTAAGCCAGGGAACGCATGAAGGGTTATACTGTTGTAGACATAGTATAAACACTGGTGTAGTGGGCCAGACTCACACGCTTGAAGGATTGCAGCAGAGTATACTTTTATACACACAGGATGACACACAAGGTGGCTGAGCCACAAGTTGTAGGCACTGAGTTGTCACTGGTACAGCTTACTGAAAGGGATATTCCTGGAGCAGCTTTGGAGGAACCATTGGAAGGTCATACTGTGCCAGCATTGCGATGGTGGCTCCTCTGTCACAGCATTCAGGCACCTACCCGTGGAAAAAGCCCAAGCTCATTGAAAGGTAGAGTGCTAGTACTGCTGATTGGCTGATTCTGATATAGTAGTGCACAACATGAACATATTATATTCCCACCAGAATCAGGAAGGCAAAGGCAGATGGTGATGCTGTGGTGGATGCTGATGGATCCTACCTGTATCAAAAGCACCATCAAGCTGGCATCCTGGCTGCTGTCCCAATCTCAGAGCCTCCGTCTGCTGGATGGGTGTTTATAACTAAAGCAAACTACCGTGAGCATGCAACTAAAGTACCAAGGGTCACACATGGTAAGAGTTCATCTATTAAAAAAAAAACAAGGTATGATGTGATTGATTTCACATACACCAGGCTTGCTCTATACCTACCTGGCTGAGGGAGCTGGCAATAGCAATGGAAAGAGAGCATTCCGAGCCCTGCAACGAGGGTTTGCCCACTGGGACGCAGGACGACTTGATCACCTTGAAGCTAATTACAAACATCCGCTGTATTGTCATGTTAGATGCCAGATGACCCCATCAATGAAGCCTGGAGTGCACCATGTGTACCTGCTGCTGAGGCGTGTAGGAGACTTGGCATCTATTCACATTGCAACATGTGAATGTACAGCAGGGTGAGTTATGATCCTACTTCCTATATGCATTCTTTAATCAGTATTTGTATATGTTCTGCAGGAAATCAGCTTCATGTACACATGTGTATGGTTTGCTTCATGCACTTGTGGCTATGTCTCCAAGCTTTCCATTTCATTCTGTCACGGATCCCAGCACCAGTGAGCCTGAGGAGGAAGCACTGCCCATTACATCATATGCATGCCTGTGGAAGCCACCACATAAACGTAAAGAAAGCACACTGCAGATGTCCGAGGCAACATTTCACAAGCCGGTGTATGGCCGGGAGAAAAGGCGCTCCTCAAAACCCCTAGAAGAGTTTGATCCCAGACCACCGGAATACAAAAACACGGCTCAAGGTCGCCTCACAGAGTTCTTAGGGAAGGTGCGTGGGAAGGTCTTGTGTGTGTCCCTCATGTTTAACTCTGCATCTCAGTATTGGCAAGATGAGACACAGACTGGTAGTGGAGAGCCACTTCTACCAAAGCTACTTAGCAAAGAGGAACTTCAGACTAGGGTTGAAGAGTTCAAAAAGAGCCTCCATGTTTCAGCTTTCAAATTAAGGCAGTTTGAGCAGAACACTAGAGATCATAGTCAGTCTGCCTTACGGTTCTCAGTTCATAGGTATCGTATCACAGCCTCATACTTTGGAGCCATCCATCGTAGGTTGCCAACCACTTCATCTCAGTCCCTTGTTCTGCAGATCCTGGAGGGTAAGCAGTTTCAAACACTAGCTACTGAATGGGGAAAGAAGCATGAAGAATTGGCACTGAAGCAGTACGAAGAGTATGAACATGCATCAGGGCATGAAAATTTGTATGCTTGCTGATCTGGATTTGTAATATCTGAAGACCATCCCTACCTTGGTGCTTCTCCAGATGCTGTTGTTTATGATCAACCAGTGCAGACCCGTTTGGGTTAGCTGAAGTCAAGTGCCCATATGCACACAGACAAATGACCCCCAGCGAAGCGTGTGCTAATAAGGATTTCTGTTGCACACTTGTGACTGCAGACGATGGCAATAAATACCTAAAACTCCAACACAACCACCCACATTTTTCACAAGTTCAAGGGCAGATGGCTATCACTGGGAGAACTTGGTGTGACTTTGTAATTTATACCGAAAAAGACATCAGTGTAGAGCGAGGTGTTAATATTATAGACATTCTACGTTGTGTTAGCACAATCAACACTAGTTTGTAACTACATCAACCTATTGGTGGTAATTAGCAGAAAATGTGGCATTGTTCCAAACATTATAACTCTTCTTCACTGTCTTTTGTGTCTGCATCATAGTCACTCTCGTATACACACTGGAAATAACTTTCAACTTCTTCGTCAGACTGTTCACATTCAGGAAGGGGAACAACAGCTGGCTGAAAGTTAATGAGCCAAGCACACACACACAAACAATCTGGTTGGCAAGTCAAGCCATAGACAATGGTAGTGTGCCTTTCAGAATGGAGTAATTTTTGATACGTCCAATGACACGCTCCACGTGGATTCATACAGATGCTATCTGTCTTCCCTTTAGGACCTCCTCACCTGGTAGCTGCTTCCTTCCTTCCATGAATGGAGGAATGTTTAAGTTAACACCAAGTGGTTTCAACTGATCTTGTATCATAAATCCACGATCAGCCATAATTGAAACGCCTGGTTTGTTTCGTTCGTACAGATGCTATCTGTCTTCCCTTTAGGACCTCCTCACCTGGTAGCTGCTTCCTTCCTTCCATGAATGGAGGAATGTTTAAGTTAACACCAAGTGGTTTCAACTGATCTTGTATCGTAAATCCACGATCAGCCATAATTGAAATGTGTCATAACGTGTCTGTATATATAATCCACCAAAATGTTAAGCCAATGATGCCAGGTAGAAAAATTGCTGACCTTACAGCAAATGAGGATATGACGCTGAAATCATATGATCACTGCCTGGCACAGATAATCTGCAATCCACCACAACCTGATTGTTACATGCTGCTCACGTCCTGGGATTTCTGGGCTGAAACAATGCCTCAATTCTCTGATGGATGACAGCCTGATTGATAGCATAGTGTACAAACAGTGGGTCTCTGTTGACAGATCCACCCTCGAGAGCATTAGCCAGTTAGCTGACGATTTTGTGGATTCGCTCTGAGAGAAGCTGGAAGTTCTACTTCCTCACTCCTTCACTGCACGACAACAGTCTTCTTTCCAAGTACGGTTGAGAGCAGGCTTACAACCAGGAGAGTTTTTGGTGAGGGCTGACTTCTCGGAGAATTATTCCTTTGTGCTACAAGATGCAGCCCAAGGCTTCCATTGGAATAATTCACAAGAAACTATCCACCCATTTGTTGCATACTACATGAAGTCTGGTGAGCTGCTAGCCTTGTTCCCAGGCCACTCCCAGATTTTATCTCGCAGCTGTGGAGAAAACTCGGGAGAAGGCATGGGAGCAATACTACATCACGGACCGGAAATGGTGGACTCGGTTAGTACGTAATGTGGACTCTGTTTCGTAATAATGGCAACGTGCCCACGCAATATGTGGCCAAGCGATCGAACAGTAAAGTTTGCCTAGGCGTTTTGCCAACAGCTATGGACTTCGCAAGTACCAAGTCGCTAACGAAGGATGTGTAGACGTTAAGTGAAAGGCATTATGCGTGTACGTCGACTGGGGAAGCAGCAGGCTGAGGGCAAGCGCGTCGCTCTGTGTCAAAATAAGTGTCTGCACTGGGACCACTGTCCTCAAGGAGGCTCAGAGCCAGGGCTGAACGGCGTAGATAACGTGTACATACCTACAAGTAGCCTTGCAATCTGTTTCTCCGTCCTTGAGGATAGTGGTCCCAGTGCAGAGACTTGCTTTGTCACGGAGCGACGCGTTTGCCCTCAGCCTACTGCTTTCCTCAGTCGACGTACACGCATAACGCCTTCCACTTACGTCTACACATCCTTTGTTAGCGACTTGGTACTTGCGAAGTCTGTAGCTGTTGGCAAAATGCCTAGGCAAACTTTACTGTTCGATCGCTTGCTGTACTGGCCGCATATTGCGTGGGCACGTTGCCATTATTAGGAAACCGTGTCCACATTACATACTAACCGAGTCCACCATTTCTGGTCCGTGACGTAGTATTGCTCCCAGGCCTTCTCCCAAGTTTTCTCCACAGCTGCAAGATAAAATCTGGGAGTGGCCTGGGGACGAGGCTGGTGAGCTGCATCACCTAAGTTATGTCATTATAAGTGACTGTCTCAATCATGACACTGTGGCTGTCCATTTGTTTTTATAGAATACTTGAAGAAGCAGTTTAGCTCCTCTCCACGTAAAATTTATTATGCTTCTGATGGAGCAGCATCACAGTATAAGAATTGGAAAAACTTGAAGACTTTGGTGTAGCTGCTGAGTGGCACTTCTCTGCCACTTCCCATGGGAAAGGGGTCTGTGATGGAGTTGGTGGTACAGTGAAAAGATTGGCTGCAAGAGCCAGCAGATAGTAACACCACGCCAGTTGTTTGAATGGGCAGTTAACAACATTCCAGCAATTGCCTTTCAATACTTGACTATGGATGACTACAAGAGTGAGCAGGTCCTCCTAGAAGAGCGTTTTCAGCAGTCACGCACAATTCCTGGAACTCGTAAAGTCCACTGTTTTATTCCATTGTAAGCTTGCTACTAAAGTGTATTCCTCTTCAGCTATCTCTAAAATAGTAAGAGTCTGCAGTCCAGGAGGGAGACCTAGTAGTCGAAGAGGATTTGTAACGTGCATACAATGGTTACTGGTGGCTAGCATGCGTTCTGCAAGTAAATGAAGACAGTGATATAGTAAGCATCAGTTTGCTCCATCCTCATGGGCCTTCACAATCATTCACATATCCACTCACCCAAGATATTTTTAAATATTTCAATTGGAGATGTTTTAACTTCAATTTATCCAAGAGCTGGTAAGGGCCACACATACTCTTTGACACAAAGAGTAAGCTGAGCTGCAACTGAAAAGTTTAAGAAATTAGATTAACCTAAGAGGTAGTTTAGTGATTGCACATACGTTGTTAGACACACTATTTAACTGTACATTGTGCTGACGTGTTACTACAATATCGTTTGTACATACTGTTCCCACTGTAATCCCAAATTAAAACTTTGTAAGTATACAGATAAAGGCCCAAGCTCTTTGTGCAAAACGTTAGAGAAAAATCGTTTTTCTGATAAGTGAGGTCATAATATAGACTTTGATCTCTAATTAACCAAATGAAAGGGCATTCAAGTGCTTTCAGAAAATTCCATTTACAACTTCATACGTCAAACACATCAAAAGATATGGGCATTTGAGTCATGGCATGTTGTCCAACCTGATTCAAGATTAAACTAGGAGTATGCACGCGCATGGTACCTCGCGCCGTGCCGTGCCAGTGCGTATGTGCGCACTGCGCATGCGGATGGGCCAAGTGGAGCAAGTGTCACAAATAATTTAGTCCAAAGGACTACAGTTGAATCGAACATGAAAGTGAGCATAATTTATACCTGGCTTGTGAAGACTCTCCACAACGTGCTTTCTTCCTTTGCACTTTCGCTTGTTCTCTTCTTGCCCTCTTGGCTTCTTTTGTACATTGACTTTGTTGCTTTCTCTTTCTCAGTGTCGCCAACCGTTGGCTGCATTCAGCACTCGACTCCGCAAAACACGTACATTGCGGAGGACCAGCCGCACTGTCCTCCCTATCCTCCATTGTCAAGAAGCGCCGTTCTTCCCTGTCCTCGACCTCCATCTTCAGTGCACATGACGCATGAGTTCCTGAGCGTGCACGTGAGTGCAAATGAGTGCAAATTGACATTCCTGAGCGTGACCGACACGTACATATGTACGCATGTACATTGCGAAAATAGATCCCTCATTCAAAGCCTCGCGCTACTGCGGTCAGCAACTATAGCTGTACTTCAAAAAATATTAGACCTAGACAGCTGAAACTTGGTGTGAAATAGTTTCCCAATAGACTTAACAAGCTCACCAAGTTTCAGCAAAATCGGAAGAGGTAAGGTCATTGATTTGACATGGAATGACCCATAAGTAAATTTTCAAATTTTAAACATCCCATAGCGTCTTCTGGGCATACTTTCAGTGAGTTTTTGGTTTAGCTCCGTCATCGAGTGTTTCAAAAATGTGTAGCTAATAGATGCAGTTTGTTAATAATGCACCTTAGCCTTTATACAAGGCTCCAGAGCTGCAAGTCAGGATAAAGTTTGTGTGGTCACTGAAGTTTAACATTTTTGATCATAACTCAGGTTAGCACTGGTTTAAAAAAAATCAGATTTTCTCATCTTCAGCAAATGTAAGTACCTTCATGCTAAGATAGCTAGTTTGGTCACAGTAAAATCCTGTATCACCATAGGTCCTATTGTCAAATGTTTGCCCTATATAGCGTCCATAGATTACCTCTCAGCCTTTGTGCTTTAACCAAAGATACTTCAATGACAACAGTGTCTAGCTGTGGTGTCAAAGTTCAGTAAGTCTTCTCAGGCTTGAAAAGAAAGGCTAAAACATTGGACATACACGTACTTTTGTGGCTTTTAATTCATTCATTACTATATATTTTTTCTTTCCATTTGGGGTGTAACGAGGCTAACTGCACCCCAAATGGAAAGAAAACGGTGACTTGGATGCAGGTGGCTTGAATGCAGGTGGACACAAAGTCATTAAGCCAACCCACTAGCTACACATAGTGAGGAAGCCTTGCTAGATTAGGGCAAAAGTGGAACAGGGAACAGGGAATCGGAGTTAGGTGCACAATCCAGCTTCTAACAATAAGCATAGCCATTGCATGTAGAGTGAAGTGAAGCTTACTTGCTATTGCATGAACACTGTATGTCTAAGACCTACAATGGGTGCTAATTGGTTGTAATTGAAGGCATGTAGAGGCCAGATGATAACTTACTGGGCAGAAGATGGCCATGCTACGTACTAATGTGTGTCTGTATCTGAGTCATGTAAAGAGCTAAGAACACCGCACAAAGTCTATTGAGATGTCGGTCGGTGTTGTAAAGAAGCGTCATTGCCCCTTAAAAGCACTGTGGAGGCATGGGATGTGGTGTAGTACAGCAAGCCAGTAGCTAAGAGTGCACTTCACTGAAGTGTCAAAGTGACTTGTAGCTTAGTAGGGCTGTACTGTATTGGTAGTCTGCTACCAGAAAGTTGTAGCTACTAAACATTTGCCATCACGAAATGGGACCTATGATGACACAGGATTTTATAGTGGCCAAACTAGCATCTTAGCATGAAGCATGAGAATATGCAACTTTTTTAAACCACTGCTAACCTGAGTTATGATCAAAAATGTTGCCACTTCAATGACCACACAAACTTCATCCTGACTTGCAGCTCTGGAGCCTTGTATAAAGACTGAGGGTAGGCACATTGTTAACAAGCTAGATCTGGCCCTATACAGTGTCCGTAGATTACCTCTCAGCCTTACTTAGAGCTTTATCCAAAGAAGGAGGATGGAGTCTTCTGATTTTACATTGATACTTGCCAGGTGAATGCGTCTAACGATCTACTGCTCCATCATAGCGCTGCGTGATACAGTCATGCCCACCTTTAGGGTGTGGCTTTCATTGAACCCCTTATTTAGCGCATATTCTTTATTATGTGCATATTTGCTTACCACTTACACGTATAAGTGCATACGCTTATTAACCCTTTTACCTCAACGCGCATCCGCAGAAATCGATCGCGTAGTTACGAGAGAGGCTAATAAAAAATGGCGATTTGTGTAGTGTTATTCATTGCATTATATCTTGTAAAATAGCCGAGTTCAGGCAATGATAGTTAGGCTTAGCTTCGTTGAAAAAAACCCTGCTTTACTCAGAACGTTGTCAGAAGACCTGCTGTGAAGTCCGAAGAAGCTACAACGGTGGAAACGTAGGTACCCGCTGTGTACCTGAAAATGACCGATAATACACAGCAAAAGTTGGCAGACAGTTTCAGCGAAGGTACGTTTTAACTGTCACTGACACGATTAGATAGTATATAGACAATAGAACAAGTAGCGTGTGGATATAAGCTGTACTGTGGCCAACTACAATCGGCAGGCAAACTTCAAATGCGATTTTGAGGGGATAGAAGTCCCATAGGATACCACAGTTAATTATGCTTCGATTGACTTCCTGTTGCACGTAATAACTAACTCCAAGTCCAAAAAGGCGCAGCAATCACGATAAATAGCGGAAGCAAAGTGCGGGCGCATTTGGCTGCTATTGGGTGTAATGGACAATAAATTTCACGGGCGCATTTGGCCGCTATTGGGTGTAATGGTCTATGCAAAAACACACAGACAGATACCCAACGGAGAAAGTAGGTGGCCTAACAACTTTCCTGACAACATATTTCATGGACCATACCTAAGTTTGGTTTTCTAACCAGAGATAGTCAAAGGTACAGTTAAATCAGCTCCATAGCGTTGATCAACACTTACACTGACAGTGTGTGTCCTAATAACTTTCCGGGTAATCATTCCAGGAGCATGTAGTCGTATAGCTTCCAACACACATCTGTCAAGAGAAACAGATTTTAAGTATTAAGAGCGTGAATTAACACTTTATTACAATTCTGTTATAGGTTCACTAACAGGCATCAAAGTTAGTAGAATGAACATATGGAGATTGTTAACTACCAACACCAAGTGCAAAGATGCTCCAAAAACTTTACTAGAAATGTGGATGACATCAACCATTGCAATGATGTAGAAGATAGCTAAATGCATGAAGTAGTATATAATTGAGGCCTTAGTCATCGGACCAGTGGCCAATTTTAAGGTTGCGATGAACAAGCTGTGTGCGCGCTTATTTATAATTATATTCATGACGTATACCCGCAAGTCCGAATGCATTCCTACCGTTACTAACTTTGCGTCAATTTTAGCGAACTACTTCTATTTTCTGCGGAAGATAACAGCTCTATGGCCTTCCGTACTAAATTTTCGAGGTCGACTCGTGAAGTTTTGCCAAAAAAGTTCTGGACAAACCGTCAGAAAATGGCTTTTTCGGTCGTGGTTTACGAAGAATGCTACTCAAAATTTTATGTAGCGCCCACATTTTGAGCGCTGCTTGAAAATTGCCATCGACTCAACCTAGATACTTGTGCTAGGAGACTAGTAACCGAAAACGGTGAGTTTGAGGGCCGTCAGTAAGCAGATATTTGACGCAAGAGAGTTTATGTGAAGGCTTTGTTCTGGATGGTGTGGATTATAAGCTGCTAGAGCTGTTATGACCAAAAGAGCATTATGTATAGCCTGGTCTTCGGTATCTGCGTAGGCTTTTGAAGCGCTAAAATACCTCCAAACTGATATTCAAGCGCATTTATTGAATTCTGAGATAGGACAGGTTGTTCATCGTAACCTTAATGTTTGCAGCAGAAGTTTATGGAGTGTGGAAATTGACTGCTAATTAACATGGGGCTTCCAGTCTTTTCTACAGATTCATTCTCTCCTATACCCACAGATTCAAGCCGGACTTGTGTATAGAAGAACTGAAGGGCTCAGAACCATCGTGGTCTAACCCTACGAGTTATGGATTTAACTTTTTCACTGCTTGCATGATGCTTATGCCGAACAATATCTTGCAGTTAAGTCTTAGCATTCATGCCGGAAAATGGGAAAGGGCCCATGTGTGTGCAAAAATTCACACGTATACACACCCTTACACTTTATAGCCCCTATATCTCTTGTCTTTGTATACAGACCTAACTGTGATACATGCAAAACTTGTTGACACTCTCAAGGTAAAGACTGATGCAGAGAGAGATGCATCACCACTGACTCAGCTACGTGGCGAGTGGGACCTACATCTGGTTCGAGCTGAAGGAGGTTATAACCAACTGAAAGAGGATACTGCAGTGTCGAAGTCAGACCCCAGTGTGGATGTACTGACATTCAATTTGCAGCAATCACTGCCCACCCTAGTTCTGTCGATAAATGTGCTTTTTTTTAATAAGTGCCGGCTGTGGAAATACAACCGCGGAGTGCACAACTGCAGAACTGGAGTGATATATGCAGCTTTGGCATGAAGGCATTGCCTGCAGAGGATCACATGAAGTTGGTGTATGTATTCTGAACTGCCTCTCACTTTATAGCCTATGGCGACTCATGCGATGGGCAAAATCAAAATGTGCAGCACCTGTCTTGGTCGCCTTACTAGATGTGCAGAAAGCTTTTGATACAGTATGGCACAACGGTCTCTTTCACAAGCTGTATTCCTACGGTATTAAGGACGACACCTGGCGGATCCTGAGGAAGTGGTACCAATTCATTACCTGTACAGTGCTATGGGATGGGAAGCAATCTCATCCCTTCAGCATCAGACAAGGGGTAAAACAAGGAGCTGTTCCCTCCCCCCTGCTTTATAGCTAGTTTGTTAACGACTTTTAGTGGAACTTGAACATTCTGGACTCGGTGTGAAAATTGGCAGCGTAATCTGTGGAGCTCCAATGTATGCAGACGATCTCACCCTTATTGCCTCCTCCCCTGAAGACCTGCAGTCTATGATGGACATTGTAGCCCAATATGGCACAAGGTGGAAGTACCGTCTCAACCCTCACAAATCCAAAATACTTGTGTTTGGCTCCAATACTCCTCCCTCCACCACCTGGATAATCAAGGGTAAGAAGTTAGAGGTTGCCAAGGAGTACTTGCACCTGGGTATCCTCAGGTCAACAACCCGCTCCACAGTCAACAGGATCTTGTGACACATCAACTTGGGACGGTCCTCCTTCTTTGCCCTCAACCGTGGTGGGACTAGGTTTGGGTACCTCCATCCGATCACAGCCTGCGGCTGTATACTACCTTTGCCTTGCCTAGAATACTGTATGGAGCTGAAATCTGGTGTCTTTCTAACACAGAGCTAGAAATGCTCAAGAGGGCCCATAGGAAAATTCTTAGAACAATCCAAGGACTCCCTGTTAGATGTCCTAAGGAGAGTCTTGGTGCACTTCTTGGCTGTTCCTCCATTTCAGACCTTATTACCTACGAGAAACTTTCGCTCCTAATATCAATCGCTGCTCTCCCTCCCAAGGCAAGTGCTCCAGTGTAGGCTCCAGGAGGCCCACATGAAGGCCTGGATCTCCCTGCTCGAAACTCTGATCAACGACCTGAACTTACTCAACATATTACTATCCTTCTTCAAGAGCTGCTGGAAAAAGTGTGTAACTAAGATTCTTGGAACTCGCTCTCACCTACACCTGTTGAACCAGGCGGAGACAAAGTGTGACCTAGAACTGTAATACATATTCTCATTTGCCACACACTTTCTTCATTAACTTTATGCTCCAATTCTTAGTTTCTCATCAGGTGCTTCCCCTGCACACAATGCGGGCGGGCGGGTATTACCATTATTCAGCCAACAGATATTTCTCACAAAAGAAGCTGACAAGCGTGATGGCAAGATGATTGTCGCTCATTATCCGCCATTGTAGAAGGGTTCTTTTGCATGCTGTGCACTAGACAGACACATTTGTTAGCACTACATTCATTGCTGTGCTCATGACGCCTATCGCTCGTTTGTTCAATGTCGCTGATATGTGCAAATAAAAATAATGATGATAAATTCTATCGCCGAAAATCCATGCGGGCGGTCGATGAGAAACTAATAATCAATGAATTGGGGCCTTAGTTGCAGTTTCTGCACAGATTGGCATTAGACGATATTAAGTCAAAATCTAAGTACTGATGTAAACCTCACGCATATGCACAAAAAATAAAGTACTTCAGCAAAACACTGGATGGCCAGAGGAACTGTTGTGGTCTTGTTAGCACAGTGGTTCTTTGGCTAGTACCAGGCCTTCCATGGAGGTTTTCTGTTAAGGTTGTCAAGTAACCAAAACATGGTCTACAAAGGAACTTGACATATATGCAAACATTCTTTCCTATTCCAGTACCTGCTTACGCACAAGATAGGGTACACATACACCTACCTCTTGACTGACATCACACTTTTCAGAGTAGCTTCACTGATAGGACAAAAATCATTGCCTGCAAGGAAACAGAAAGGTGAATCGTTAAGTCACCATTCTTTATTGGGGTGTGATCACGCCATTCGATTCACGCCATTTATGAAATTGGAACATAAAGATTAACATCACACCCCAGGATGGAAATCAAACAATTTGTGTAAATAACATACAATAGTAGCTTAAAATTTGGCAGAAATAATTATATTTGAAGTGATGGCCTCCAACTGGCTGTAATTTACTGGCAGAATTTAACTTTGGCTATTGCTGATCATGAAGACAAAAACGTGACCCTATCTGCAATAACTGACCACTTGGCGTAAACATTGAATTTACATTATGTGAGTTCAACGTTCAATGCACCGTGCGCATATCTGAGCGTTCAAAGTGAGTGAACGTGTAGGACTTCCACTTTGTAACATTAGCATGCACTTGTAAGGTATCACAATTTTATGCAGCAGGCCGGAAGTTACATGCATTCGGGATTTACACACGTTTAAAACGTCATGTAAGATCAAGGCATTTAGCCACGTGTAAATTTGGAATGGTAAGGCCGATTGAAAGTATCATTGTGATGAACAACAAATGCACTCTCAGCTGGTGTAATAATCCCATTTTTGACAAAATATGCCAAGTGGTCGATTTTTGCTAAGAGGGTCACAACTTTTATTATGTAGTTCGTGCATCCATCAGGTTGAATATCTAGAAGTCTGCAAACAGCGGGAATTTAATGCGTGAAGTAAAAATGTTGGCCATAAATACAAGCAAATTGTTCACTATTGCTCCATAGAACTGAGAGAATTTGCTGCATTGCTACCGGATTTGTGTTCTTCAGAGGACTTCAGTGATGGTTGAAATATTATGTCCCATCACTATTAAGGCATGGGTTGAATTTAGAGGAATTTACAGAGCTGGTAAAAGAAAGAAAGAAAAAGAAAAATTTCTTGGAATAGAAATAACATAATTCTAGATGTAAGGAGTCAGGTATATATCATAGTATCGTGAAGGAGGGTCCATGGGCGCAGGACTAGAGAATCATGATGTAGGCGTAGAAGCGTGACGTAGTGTAGGAGGCGTGATGTACGTAGGAGGCTCAAGGCTTGGCAGTCGCGTTGCAGTCTTGCCCCCGATATGACATGCATGTCACGCTTTTGGCCCCCAGGTCCCCCTCCCGCAACTACAGGCACACGTGATCTCCATCGCTGCTGAGTAAGCGGTGAAACTAGCTCCAGTTCAATATGGCGTTAAAAAGCAGCTGAGTGAGTTCGGTATGAATCTTGACTTCCATAGCTCATGATCTCCATCATAGATAGCACTACTGAACAAGCGAGCGAACTTGGCGTGAGTTTCCAGCTCGACTTTCAGCTGAACAAGCAAGCGAATTCAGCATACGCACCCAGCTTGATCTCGATCGCTCAGCAGTTTCTACGCTTTTCTTGAGGGCTGTGTATTGCCATTTGTTTTCCCTAACCAAACTCGCTCGATCGGCAGTTTTGGACTGACTGAAAAGAAAGATGAGCACTGGCTCTCCACAAACAGCTACAGTTCAAGAACTGTCATACTCCACAAATTGCAGCTCATTTTGTGGAGTGTTATTACAACACTACAAATAATGAAGGGTATACCTTAGAAGGTGTTAGAGGTAATAATTTGTGGTTCATTGCACCTTTAACACCACTCAAAAAAGACTTAACACCCCATGTGGGTGCTAGAACCTATTTTGAGGAGTGGCCAGGCTCTGCTTTGCAGGTGAGGCTTTCTGCAGGCATGTACCCTAATAGACAGAAAAACATAATTTTGTTGGAGAAGTTTATGTGCATAAGAATTGGTACCTGTTCGCCTACTCCTGTTTCGCCTACTCCCATTTCGCCTACTCCCATTTCGCCTACTTTAGACCAAAAAGTGGCGTTTTACCTACATACTCCTAAAAAAATTAATTTTGGGCATCAATGTGATGTCAAAGTGATGTCAACACAACATCCTGAAGTAGGCTTGTCTTTGAAAATCTATTTGGGCCATGTCAAAGTGACATCCTGTGCTATGACTGGCTTTGTCTGTACCAATTAAGAGCTGTAGTTGAGTGTAGCAACCACTACAGGTCAACCTAGCCTCGTTCCCAGGCGTGGAGGAGGGGGAGGAGAAAGAGCGCTTGGTACACACTGTTTGCGCATGCGCATAATTACAGCAAAGGCCACGTGGTAGAATTAGGGGTGTGTACTAATATGACGATTAACGGTTCACGTGAATAGCATAAACCGTCATAAAAAAATACCTCAGCTTTTGTTCTTACGACGCTATAAACATCGCTGCTACATGCTCTGCCTAGTTTTATACTGTCGGATACAAAGATAAATGTCTGGTAGGCAGTGGTAGGAATCGACTTACCGGAATCGCATAAAGGTACGTTTCCTCGGTAAAGGCACTCATTGGAGGCAACCTGTTCTTTCTTGAGCTTCATCTCGAGGTACCTAGCTACCAGAAGGCCTAGAACAGCGTGATATGAAACTCACTCGAACAGAACACCAACTGGCACATCAACGCGGTGAGTTTATGACGTCACCAGTATATGTACGTACACGTACGAACACGGTCGCCACGGAATTCCGTGGCGATTAAGCGCATGCACAAACAGTGTGTACCAGGCGCTCTTTCTCCCCCCCCTCCTTCGCGCCTGGGAACAAGGCTAAGGTCAACCATGTTTTGGTACAGTCAAAGAATGTGAAATCATAGGTTGTCATGTGGAAGGTATATAGTAGGGGGTTGCATGTGTTCCTAATTTACAATCATTTATCATCATGGAGTTCGTAACCACTAAAAGGGGTGCACCAGAGCAATTGTCTATGAAGGTCATAAGTATGTCTTGAATCGGCGAGGATGAGATGGTTGTATCTTCTGGAGGTGTGGGAGAAGTCGCAGCTGCAGTGGGTCTCTCTGCACTTTTCAAGATGAGATCATGTCACAGAAAGACACCCATAACCATCCTCCAGATGATGCAGAAGTACAAGCAGAGAAGATCGTCAACTCAATCCGAGCCAAGGCACGTGATACAATTCGACAGATACAAGAACTAGAAGAACGCTTTGATACAAATAAAATTACGTTAGAGGAATATGTACAAGGAATGTCCGCACACACTAATGTCCAAATATTGTATTATTGTTTTGTATACTTATAAGTGCATTTATATTCTGTACTTTTTTTAAGAGTAGGCGAAACGGGAGTAGGAGAAACGGGAGTAGGCGAACAGGGAATATACTGTGCACAAGAGAAGCAAGTGAAACTTTCTTCGCAAATTTTAGTAAATTTGTTGAAGATCACCAGCTTACTCTCAATTAGATTTTCAACTGTGATGAGACTGGACTCAACTTTCAGTTATTACCAGACAAAATGCTAGCTGCCTCTTTTGAGAAATCTGTTGATGGAAGAAGATGAGCAAAAATAGAGTGACCATCAGTGGTAGAGCACACGTGGATCTCACTGAGTTGGACCAGATAGTTAGATTCTATATCAAGTCAGCTTTAGCACCTTCTACAAGACGCACCCCTATGGGACGGGAGAGAGGAGGTATTTACAGTTTTGTGTGGCAGGAGCCATTACACCATTACCCACCTCAGAGAGCATTTTGTGCCGTTATGTAGCATTTTTGCCAAAGGATAACCTGAAACACCAAACTATTAAGACTTACTTGTCTGCGGTGAGGCATATGCATATTGTGGCAGGAAAAGGGGATCCATTCAAGGAAGACATGCCTCTATTAGAGTATACTATGAGAGGGATTAAGGGTGACCAAGCACGAAATAGTGAGTCAGTGTCCCGCACCAGGTTGCCAATTACACCGGCCATTTTACTACAACTGAGGAAGGTATGTGAGAGGGATGCAAGCAACCCAACACATTATGTTGTGGACAGCAGTGTGTACTTATTTCTTTTGATTTTTGAGGTCGGGGGAGATTTGTGTGCCTTCTGCAAAGGATTATGATCCTGGGGCTCATCTGAGTTTTGGGGATGTCAGGCTGGATAGTACAGGTGACCCTCATGTGGGTCAAGTCAATATCAAGGCCTATACGTGAGCGTGGTCACGTGAGCAGAGTGTCGTCATGTGTGTTCAAAAATATATTCCACTGAGGGAAAAGTCTAATCCTCTTAGTGTGACTTCGAGTCAGGCTTGGTGGTGCTCAGTTAAATGCATAGGTTGTGGGCCAATGTTGAGGGTTGGTAATCCTCAACATTCCCCCAAGCACCGACAAGGGTGGCATGTAGTTTGGGTAAGTGGTAAAGAAGGATGTGGTACCTGTGTAATTTGGGTGAGATCTTGGGAAGTTACATGCCTGGCTATAACCCTAACCCCAACCCTTAGCGTATATAGATTCTTGAGATTTGGGTAACAGAGTTGTTTGGGAGGCAACTGCAGAATGTTAATGCATGTGTTTTTTTTTTTGTTTTTTTTTTGTTTTCTATAAAAGTTTATGCCAAATAGCAAGGGATACATAAAATAGCAGAGCTAATGTGTAATATGCATCCATACATGTGATCTAAAATGTGGTACGTAACTATTAGACACAAGTGAGACTGGAAGTGTGTTCCATATAGAAACTGTACGAGGGACAAACGAGTTATAGAAGTAGTTAGTGCGGGCAAAAGGTCTATAAAACAAAAAGGGTCTGTTAGTACTTTGAGTTCTACCTGAGTAGGTATTAAAAATGCCAGAGGGAAAATTAAATAGTCCGTGCACAATTTTGAACATGGTGCAGAGGTCAAGGTAGAGTCTGCGTTCAGACAGTTCAGCGATGTTAAATGACTGGAGCAATTGGGAATAGGCCTGATCCCAGCGTTTGGAGCACATTCTGAGGGCAAATTTCTGGACATTCTCTAGCGTGTTGATATTTTTCTGCAAGTAGGGGTTCCATACTGGGCTGGCATACTCTAAGTGGGGACGTACCAGGGATACATACAGTTGGAGTAGGATCTGCGGCTCTGCATATTGGTAGTATTTTCTGTACAGTAGTCCCAGCAGTTTCCTCGCCTTACTGCATATGGAATCAACATGGGTGGACCAGGAAAGATCTGATGTTAAGAGTAAACCCAGATATTTAAAGCATTCAACACGCTCGAGATGGTGGCCCTGTAGTGTAAGATATGCAGGTGAGATGCCTGCTCTTTTCCGAGAGACAACCATATACCTGCATTTTGAAATGTTAAACTGCAGGTAGTTTGCTTCAATCCATGAGTCCAGCTTGTTGATATCCTCTTGCAGCGCAGCAAAGTCTCCCTGGCATGTGATTGGTCTGTACAGCAGTATATCATCAGCATATACAGTTAGTTGGCTTTCCTCTGAGAGAGGGACACTCATCACCCCATCTATGTAGATGAGGAATAGCAGGGGCCCGATCACAGAGCCTTGAGGCACACCTGACAATACTGGAAGAGTTTCAGATGTCTGGCCATTGACAACCACTCTCTGCTTTCTCTGTGTTAAGTAATCACAGATCCACTTCAAGATAAACTCATTCAGTTGTAGATCCCTCAGTTTGTCCAGCAGGGCGTAGTGCGGTACAGAGTCAAAAGCCTTTTGTAGGTCGAAAAAAACTGCTCCAACTTTCTTTCCAGTGTCCATAAACTGGAACCAGTTGTGAGTGGTTTCCAGCAGGGCAGTGACCGTTGACCTTCCTGACTGAAAACCCCATTGAGAGGTGGATAGAGGATGGTGAATTTCAAGATGGCTAGTGATTTGGCTATACATATGTCGTTCCATTTTATTCAGTTACCATAGTTTTCATATGGTTTCTTAGCCGGCCATTTGTGTCGTAATCTTTTGTTCTGTAACAATGTCTTTTGTTCATTTCCAGGCCCTGCGCCCTCGATATACCCTTTTTAACTTTTGTGTATTTGTTTTTTGTCTTTCTATTCCCCTGTCTCTCTCAATGACGATTTGTTGAACTTATATTTGGAGAACTAAGTCTTAGCTATGCTTTGCTGCTGAAATCGCTGGTAAACAAACTATTACCAACAACACGTGAGATTCACTCCTGGCTTAACAGTGACGCCAATGACCCAGGCTTCCAACTGATGAAATTTGCGAGTATGTGGCTTCAAAAGGGCTTGATGAAGAAGATGAAACTGAATTAGACAAGCCAGAAGAGAATGTCTGTCCTGTATCTAACTCCATGGCCATTCATATGTTAGACATGTGTCTTGGCTTGAACATTGCCAGAGGCAAACCAGTACAACACACGTACATTGAGAGAACTCTTTACCCTTGCAGTCTGTAAACGAGGAAAGTGAATGACTTCAACAGACATGCTACATACCTATACAGAATTGATCTACATGTACATTATTGTGTAGTGAACTGAACTTTTGACTTATTCTCACTTTTGTATCATTACATCATCCATTACATCATTACATTACATCATCATTTTTTGTTAACTACTAGCTTCTAGAACATTCTCAACCACGTGGTCATTTTTTTCTCTTCTTGTACATTGTTCAGTAGTAGTACGTCTACATTGGTGACCCCGACGCCACTAGAACAAGCTAAACTGTACCGAACTCTCGAGATGACCGAATCCGATGCTCCCGCTGCTCGCGTCCCTGGTGTTGAACGCCATCCCCCCGTCCCCACCGTGGCCGCTGTTAGCATCAAGCTACCGCCCTTCTGGCCCGCCGATCCCGAAGTCTGGTTCGCTCAGGTCGAGGCCCAGTTCACCACCAGAGGTGTGACCGCCCAGAAGATCCGCTTCGACTATGTGATCAGCTCCCTCAGTCCCGAGTTCGCCATGGAAGTCAGGGACCTTCTGCTCAAGCCGCCAGCCGAGAGCCCCTACGATACACTCAAGGCCGAGCTCATCAAACGTACGGCAGCCTCCGAACAACGTAAGCTGCAACAGCTCATCAGTGGAGAAGAGCTCGGCGACCGCAAGCCAACGCAGCTGCTTCGACGTATGCAGCAACTCCTTGGGGACAAGCTCGGTACATCTGCCGACGCCAACTCCTTCCTTCGTGAACTGTTCCTGCAACGCCTCCCTCCCAACGTCCGGATGGTTCTCGCCTCCACTGATGCTTCCATGGACCTCAACCGACTCGCTGACATGGCCGACAAAGTTATGGAGGTAGCCACACCCACTGTTTCCGTCATCTCTGACACTCACACTGACTCCTCGGAAGTCAAACAACTCCGTGATGAAGTCGCACGCTTGGCTGACCTCGTTGCATCGCTGAAAACTCGATCTCGTCGTCGCAGTACTTCCAGGCTCCGTCGCCCTCAGAGTCCTTCCCCACAGAACTCTCCTCCTGAAGACTCCCTCTGCTGGTACCACGCCAAGTACGGTGAAGCTGCCCAGAAGTGTAAGGACCCGTGCAGTTGGGGAAACTCCCAGGCCGGACGCTAGCGGCGATGGGTGTTTCCGGCCCTTCTCTCAGTCGCCTATTTTTGGTAAGTGACCGTAACACACACACTCGTTTTCTTGTTGACACAGGATCTGAAGTGAGCGCCATCCCTCCCTCTCCCGCTGACCGTCGACGCTCACCAGACAAACTCACCCTCATGGCAGTGAACGAAACTCCCATCCGTACGTACGGAAAGCGCTCACTCACCCTCAACCTCGGACTCAGACGATCGCTACCTTGGATTTTCATCATCGCTGATGTACAGAAGCCCATCCTTGGTGCCGATTTCCCTGAGACAATTTTGACTGCTGGTTGACATGCAGCACAGCCAGCTGATTGATGCACACACCCACCTACACATCCAGGGTATCCTCTCGACCGACCCATCTCCTAGTCCGTCCATCTGCCCGAAGGACGTTAACAATCCCTACCTCAGTCTGCTATCGGAATTCCCTGCCCTCACACAAGTCTGCTCACCAGACACACCTGTCAAGCACGATATCACTCACCACATTGAGACCACAGGCCCTCCAGTCTCAGCCCGTCCCAGACGCCTGGCGCATGACCGTCTCCGTGCAGCCAAGCAAGAGTTCGAACACATGCTCCAGCTTGATATCATCCGACCCTCTTCCAGTGCTTGGTCCTCGCCTCTACACATGGTGCCCAAGACGACTGCTGGTGACTGGCGTCCCTGTGGAGACTACCATGCCCTCAACCGGTGTACTGTTCCAGATCGCTACCCGGTCCCCCACATCCATGACTTCTCCTCGTCATTGCAAGGCGCCACCATCTTCTCAAAACTGGACCTCGTGTGTGCGTATCACCAAATTCCAGTTGCCCCCGAAGATGTCCCCAAGACCGCTATCACAACCCCATTCGGCCTGTTCGAGTTTGCGCGAATGCCTTTCGGCCTCAGGAATGCTGCACAGACATTCCAGTGATTTATGGACCAAGTTCTCCGTGGGATCCCCTCAGCCTACGCCTACATCGACGATGTCCTTATTGCCAGTGCCACTCCAGAACAACACCTCCAGGACTTACGGACTGTCTTCGAAAAACTCCACACCCATGGCATTGTCATCAACCCCAACAAGTGCCTCTTCGGAGTCCATGAACTTGATTTTCTCGGTCATCACATCGACCAACATGGAGTCACCCCTCTACCTATGAAAGTTCAAGCCGTTCGCGATTTTCCTCAACCCCAGTCTCAGCGCCAGTTGTGTCAGTTTATTGGACTCGTGAACTTTTATCATCGATTTCTCCCTCACTGTGCCGCCTTGATGCAACCCCTCCATGCTCTCCTCACCGCTTCCAAGCCCAAGTCTCAGACACTCACCTGGAATGATACCGCCCTGGCCGCCTTCAAGGCCACAAAGGAAGCCCTAGCCAATGCCTCTCTCCTCTCCTACCCCAAAGCTGATGCCCCCACATGTCTCATGACTGATGCATCTGACACTGCTGTGGGAGCAGTCTTACAACAGTATGTCAATGGTATCTGGCGTCCCATCTCTTTCTTCTCAAGGAAGATGACGCCCGCTGAGACCCGCTACAGCACCTTCGACAGGGAACTGCTGGCTGTGTATCTTGCGATCAAACACTTCCGCCATTTCCTTGAAGGCAGACACTTTCATGTCCTCACTGACCACAAGCCACTCACATTTGCACTGAACACCCGCTCCGATCGTCACTCTCCTCGTCAAGCTCGTCAGCTGGACTACATATCTCAATTCACCTCCACCATCCGTCACGTTCACGGAGTGGACAATGTAGT
Organism: Agelas oroides; assembly: GCA_949130485.1. NCBI lineage: Eukaryota > Metazoa > Porifera > Demospongiae > Agelasida > Agelasidae > Agelas > Agelas oroides. The sequence continues at coordinate 5,331,705 of OX422191.1, read as the reverse complement.
TGCTGATGCACTTTCCCGTATTGAGACTAATGCGCTACTCTCTGGCCAACCAACCACTGTGGACGTTGCTGCTATGGCTAAGACACAGGCCACTGACCCACAGATTCGAGCTATCCAGTCCTCCCCATCTTCTACACTGGTCGTGGAAGCTATCCCACTGGCTAACGTTAGCACCCCACTCTACTGTAACACATCCACAGGAACACAATGCCCTCTCGTCCCACTGGCATGGCGATGTACTGTGTTTGACTCCCTTCATGGTCTGTCCCATCCAGGAATCAGAGCAACCCAGAAGCTTATCACGGCCCGGTTCGTATCAATGCAGATGTTCGCCGCTGGACCCGTTCCTGTGTACAGTGCCAGCGTGCCAAGATCCAACGACACTCTACAGCCCCACTCTCTTCCTTCACAACCCCTAATGCTCGTTTTGATGTCATCCACATTGACCTCGTCGGACCACTTCCACCATCACGAGGATTCACATATCTATTGACCTGTGTGGACCGTTTCACTAGGTGGCCGGAAGCCATCCCTCTCACTTGCATCACGGCAGAAGCTGTGGCTCAAGCGTTCCTCAGTGGTTGGATCTCTCGCTTTGGTGTCCTGTCCACTATTGTCACTGACCGTGGTCGACAATTTGAGTCCCGGTTTTGGAATACTCTGATGACACTCCTTGGATCCAAGCGAGCGCGCACAACCTCCTACCACCCCCAAACCAATGGCATGGTTGAGCGTTTCCACCGCCAACTCAAGGCTGCTCTGAAAGCACAACCCCAACCAGACTCATGGATGGATGCCCTACCATTTGTTCTCCTCGGAATCCGCACCACTCTCAAGGAGGACATATCAGCAACGGCTGCAGAGATGGTATATGGCACAACTCTCCGTCTCCGTGGAGAATTTTTCACCCCCTCTCAAACATCTCTGCCTGACCCATCCGACTATGTATCCAACCTCAGAACTCACATGCAGACTATCCGACCTCCACCCCGTCCTACCCAGCGGAACAGCAACATCATCGATGGTTTATCGACTGCTACCCATGTTTTCATCCGGCATGATGCTGTCCGTAGACTGCTTCAACCACCATATGATGGACCATACCGAGTCATCAAAAGGACCGATAAACACTTTACAATCGACATCAACGGTCGTAATGATACTGTCTCCATCAATCGCCTCAAACCCGCTCATCTCGATACCGACAACTTTCACCCCACCTCACAAACTGCACCTCCAACCACTCAACCATGTTGAACCACTCGCTCTGGTCGACATGTCCACTTCCCTCAGTATCTCTCTCAACACGTGTCGTAAGACACTGGGGGGGGGAGTGGTGTAGTGAACTGAACTTTTGACTTATTCTCACTTTTGTATCATTACATCATCCATTACATCATTACATTACACCATCATTTTTTGTTAACTACTAGCTTCTAGAACATTCTCAACCACGTGGTCATTTTTTTCTCTTCTTGTACATTGTTCAGTAGTAGTACGTCTACAATTGTATTGTAAAAGTTACTATGCATGTGTGCATATAAGTATTGGTACATGTGTACCTATGTATGAACTCTTTCCAAACATTATTTACTTATCCAAACTTTTCAATCATTCGAACAAAATATTTTGACCTGGAGCAAAGCTAAAGAAGCACTCCTGGACATCCCAGTTAGCAGCAGCTGCCAAAAAGCTTAAGGTAGAAAAGGTAGCAGAACATCTGAAGTGGGGAGGCTGTTTTGGAGTGGCTGCAAGGCGTGTTGAACGTTACTTTTATTGCTGAGTGAGATTTACAAGTGTCTAGAAGACAGACATTGTGGTGCCTGTGTATAATGGCGATGGAAAGGTGGAAAAGACCACTTGATGGTAGACAGCTTCTGAGGAGTGACATTAACATTAACACTGGCTGAGAGTTTCATGTCATTCATGCTGGAAGCTGGACTTCCATATTTATGTCAACCAGTCAACATACCAGAGAAGGATCTCGTCAATATTCGCAACCTTGGAGACAACAACATGGTATTTACATGGTGGCAACAAGGTGTATATATGCCTGTATGACCTGGAAAAAAACTTTCAACTCACTGTCCTTCTGTACCAGTTGTATAGCATGGGGATTAACGGAAAGTTGCAGGGATTGGTAATGAGGCAAAAGAGGTTGTGTTAGGTTGAATAGGTGCAAATCAGGGGAGTTCCCTGTGGTAAGACAAATTAGAAAAGGTTATGTTTTGTCTCCTCATGGTGATGGATCCACTGCTGCAAGAGCTTGAGAAGTAAGCAAAAGGACCATCAAGAAACCTGTATGTTTGGGGCTATCTTTATGCAGATGACATTCTGATGTTGGCACTGACCAGTTCGGACAAACTGGAAGCACATGTGTCACTTGTTCAGAGGTTTGCCAAGAAGAACTTTGTGGAGTTCAACCCATAAAAGACTTGTGAGGTGATTGTTTTTACAAGTGCTTCCCATGCAACCGACCCAGAATATGAGGAAAGAGCCTTGATTACAACAGGTAGTTGGGAGACTTGATGGTGAACAAGGCTGTAGAGGAGGGTATCAAGAAGGCTAGAAGAAGCTTCTTTCACCATATGGCTCAAGTGGCGACTTGTGTCTTCTGCTCTCTTGTGTTGTTGTGGAGAGCTGTGTGATGCCGATTCTGTTGTAAGATTGAGTCTTGATAGAGTAGCTAATCTCTTATCAGGAATCCTTCCAGGGGGAAGTGGGATTCTGAAGCTACCGAAGTGGTCAATAGCAGCTGATTTTGCAATGAAAGAAGTTGACCGGATCTTGATAACATAAGTATACAGGGAATTTTTCTGAGAAGAAACTATGAGCTTTTGAGTTCAATGGAGAACAGTATCTGCAGACACAATTAAGGAACGGCCATGGGAACAAGGATGGCTCCCTCCTATGCTAACCTCTTCATGGGAAAGCTGGAATCACAACTCCTACAGCAAACAACAGACAGACCATCCACATGGTGGCATTACATTGATGATATCTTCGCAATCTGGAGCACTTGGTGAGGAACGACTGCAGCAATTCCTATACGAGAAATCAACAACTTCCACCCAACCATCAAATTCACATCTGAGTGACATGACAGAGGACTTCAAGAAATGAGCGGCAGAATTGAAGGACCATCTTTTGGCCAGAGGCTATGAGGAGGAACCCGTGGACAAACAGCTTGGGAAGGCGTCGTTGATTTCCCAAACGGAGACGCTGCAGCCACACCCACAACAACATCGATCCACCCAACGGGTCCCACTGGTAATCACCTACCACCCAGCCCTCTCCAGAACATCGAGGACTTTGAGGAAACATCTGAACGTTCTTCATATTTCAGACAGACTCAAAGCAGCCATCCCTGACCCACCCATAGTTGCATTCAGGCGCCCACACAACCTGAGGGACCTACTTGTGCGGGCCAAATTGAAAAGGACAAACACACCCACACAAACAGGCAACGGCCCCTGTAACAGTACCCGCTGCAAGACATGTCACATAATGATGAGAGAGGAAAGCTTCATAAGTCGCAGCCCAGGTACAAAACACAGGACAAGGTTTTCATTCACATGTAAAACCAGGAATCTGATTTACCTAATCCAATGCATCAGAGAGACCGCAAACCCTCTCCACATCAGAATGAACGGTCACAGATCTGACATCAACACCCGAAAGACTGACAAACCTGTAGCAGCCCATTTTAATCTGCCGGACCACTTACTGGATGATCTGCAAGTCATGGGGATTGGGAAGATTCATACCAACAACGCAGGATGGAAAAAACACCGAGAAAGGTACTGGATTTTCACCCTGGAAACGATGGCACCAACAGGAATGAACCTTGATGACTGATAATGCATTCCCACCATGCATTGTCGGACACTCCTCTGTGGCGTTGCGTTGAACGCGACACGGACGCTACATTGGCATATAGGACGCTGCGTGGCCCCACAGCTAGTTAGCAGTGTAGTTTTATCCTGTGTTGTACAGATAGTCCAAGTCTAGCCAGACGAAGGTCCAAATCGGGCCGAAACGTCGCAAGTTGTATCGTTGCTGTGTAATATATGTTTTTTGGGAGTATATCAATATAATACTGCAAAAATCTTATTACAATCCACCCGATATGCAAAACTCCAGATAATGGCATAGCTCTGGCAGGCATCACTCCATGCAAAAATGTGAACATGTATACAGCTGGCATAGAGCAGTTGACAAATGACACGCACTTCATGAAAAAGGGTAAATAACGCAGCAGCAATACACCCAGTTTCAGGAAAAGATCACGCCCAATATGATGAGCATGAAACTCAACCAGACTTGGTCAAGTATGTTGCGTGTTTTATATTGTCATGTTGATTCTTTGTGTGTGTGCAACCACAATGCATGACATGCAGATATTATCAAATTAGATTATTGTTGAACACCAGTGTGTAGGATCACAACAACAACAACCACCATAACAACATTAACAAGTTTGTTCTTTTACATAGGGTAGGTGTAATTACACCCCAAGATGCAAATTAAAGGACCAGCGTAACATAATTAATCTATGTAGGCCAGAGGAAGCCTTGGACATCCAATCTGAGTTGATATTCGTTATTGGCATGGTGCGCACTTAGAATTGATCTGACATGTTTATGTAAGTGCTGATTCAGCAATTTTATCGTCTTTCTACCGCGGCATCTGACTTTCACTATTATAAATCTTCGGATACCAGCTATGGGCACAAAATAATGACTAGTGTGTAGCTAATGCCCCTCAATATTACATTTCCAAGAATCAACGTGAACCTTCCAGTAATACGTTAGTTCCAAGCGCCATAACATGGTAGGCGGAGTTTCGGCAACGATCGATCAATTGTTCTTTTTAGCTCAAATCCTTGGGACACGCTAGGCATTAAATGTGTTTCAGCTTGAGCAGCATTGAATGTAGAACACAGCTACTATAAAAGGTTTTACTTGTCTGTAGCCTAGCCACAGACATTCTTCTCACCAAACAAGTCAGCACATGGTCGGTCATGCAACAGTTTTACCCGGAAATTGTCTGATGACCGACAGTTATCATAAGCACTGCTATATCTACCTTCAGGTAGCTGCCAAAGTGTACACCGTGTACATAGCATGCTTGGCGACTTTTCTCTGCTGAACAAAAAGTTGTGTAACTTGTGGCACGTCAGTTACTTGCCACAGATAAACAACCTTGGAACACAGTGAAGTAACCAGAAGGACCTTCTGCTGTAGGTGGCCTGATTTGTTCACATAAGTGCTTGTCCTCATGCAGTAGATGCTTACGCTCCAGCTTTCCCTCCTTAGATGTTTCTGCCTTCACTCAGCACGCTGAAGCTTGCTGAATGGAAGTTTTACTTTTGTCCATACGCAGCGCACAGCTGTCCCGTTAATTTTACAGTATAGTACCTAAAGACATATGGAATACATACGACAGATATATATTCAACTCACAAAAATATTCCATATTGTCCACATGTGGTCCGCGACTATCACATTAAATTACAGAGTCAAAAAACATACGGAACAATGTACACTATGTATGCCAGATATATATATATCTAAACGCAGGCCTCAGGCTTTACAAAATCAGATTAGCAATTGCAAGCAGACAACTAAAAGTACAGCTAGTGTAAACTATTATTATGCAACAGCTCACAATATGGCTGTCATTCAATTGCCGTGGCAGGTCCCGTGAACTTGCCAGGAATTTCCAAGCAGATTACTGAACAATATCACGATTTTGCTCAATCATAACTGGAAAAGTACTTGTAGTTTGACTAAGTAATACAAGTATTGTGTAGTCAGAGTGGGAAAAATCATGCCCAGAAATTTACGGCTCTTGGCCGTTCTGCCCCTAGTTGTGCGCCAAATCGAAAAGCTGATTTCGGTCACTAGGCCACTTGCAAAAGCGCTTGTATCTCGGAGAGTACGATAGCTATGGAGATTGAACATTTTGTAAATCATAGCAAAGAGCTGGAAAGGCTACGTAGCACTAGTTGTGCTTTCGTAGCATGTTCTATACCATGTCTATGTTGGAGGCTATGAAGACATTTTTTGATGATATTGTTACAGTACACTTCGTATCTGCCGTGTAACTTGAACTTTTGGCTTCTAACTCAACTATGTTATAGCGCCGAATGTACTGTGTACACGCTGTGAAGGTCGTGTTCTAGCTCCACTTTGCCCCTAGTTGGGCGGTAAATCAAAGATGGCTGAGAATTCAGATGCAATCTATACCGCCATATGCAGCACCCAGCAGGTACAGCGACACTATGAAGTTACATTTGGCAGCTCTCACAACACTATGTGTAAGTTTAATCTCGATCCAGTTTTGCTACTACGAAATACAACACTTGAAAGTCTGCCCTTGCTTTCTTGGTCTTGCCAGGTGCTGACATTGCTCTGTTGGCCCAACCAACACAGCCCATGTACGTATGAAACAATGAGACTTCAAGCACTGCTGCAGCGCTGGGGATGGTAAACTACATAGGTTCCTCTTCTCCTAATGTTGACAATGAGACCGCTAATGCCGCTACAGCTATAAACGTACGTACATAAGTGTACACAACTTGCGCAAACCAGATGTTCTAAATTGCATTCCTAAGCGGGATGGATGTTTGTGCACAAGCCATACTCTGCCAGCTGAGAACAGCCTTCACTGCAAGATTAGTAGCCTCGTGCTAAGGCGCTCGGCATTAAGCACATCACGAAAGCTAGAACACACAGCCTGAAAAAGGTAATTTAAAGATCAGTGTACAGTTCTCAGAGCCATGTGAATCAACAAGAAAAAGATAATGTACTACGTAATTCTAAATCTGTATCCTAGGTTTTAATCAAGGCATTGGAATGAAGTTAAAGATTGACATACCATCTGTTTTCAAAGGAATGTTCTCCACATCCTTCTTCAGTGACATATAAATGTCTGGGTCAGCCAGAATATACGCCATAGCCCAAAACACAATCTATATAGAAAGGGACGGTATACATTCATTAGTTTTAGGATACAAGTAAGCAATACAACATGCAGGTGAAATTATTCATTTGTTGGCATCAATTATACTGCAGGTACAACCACATCTTCTTTGGCAATAGTAACCAATTACTCATTTAATAGCTCACTCAGGTCTTGATCCCAGGCAATCACCACTTGCATTTTTCAAGTGAAAAAAAGGCTTTATACCTGAGAACAGGGCTAAATGGTCTATAGCTCAAGTTCATAACACTGGGGCAAAGACTGCAAGAAAGTTTAATTTAAACAAGGCCGGGTTTGAGTCACATGTGGCTGTATACCATTACCATGTTAAACGGCTTTATGTGTACAACTGGCCCAAAGCAATACTTCACAAGCAGCCAAATGCCATATTAAGTCTTTGAAAGAAAAACATCCTAAAACAAAACAAGACTTTCATGTGTGACACCTTAGGGTGTGGTAGTTTTCTTGTTAACCCTTGGTGTGCATGTCTGTAGGTTGCAGTTTTAGTGTGTATGTTAGTATGTGTGTCTGTCCTCCGTGCAACCTCGTTCATCTAAAAGTTCAAAGTAAGGTACCAATGGCTTATACATGCTATACTAAGGATTATTTGATCCATAGATTTTGCTAAAAGATTTTGTCCAAAAGTTATTTGCTTATATACTACAATGATCCTATACACCTTAGTTGACACACCAACAGTCATTTAATGGTGAGCTAAGTGCTACTTTCAACATCTTGCAAGTAAGAACAACCAACCCCAGTGTGGAATGCTTTTAGCATGACTAATCTGTGTTAGGGTTGGTTGAGTGGGCTTGTGAGACTTGGTCACTTGCACTGCTAAGAGTAACGCATGCTACTTGTACTGCAAGTAACAATAGCTGTGGTGGGAACAAGGCTGGTCATGGTGCAGTGAGCTTACTTGTGTAAGTAGTTTTGTCTCTTGGTACACACACAATGCCTCTTACAACCGTATGTTCACAGTATTGGCTGAAACCAGCATGCTTTTGCAGGTCATTCTTTTTCACAAGCCTGTTAACATTAAACTACTGAAGAGCAAAAGAGAACTGGAATCTGAAAGTGATGCCATCTTCTGCAAACTTTAAAAACCTGATTGTTGAAGTTTAACACTCATGCCCAGGCACCACTTTGGTTGAGATGGCCTGGGCATGAGTCTTAAACTTCAGTTGCAAAGCACACAATTGGTTTCGAAACCTGTCTCTTTCATTTGTATTAAAGTGTGATGGCTTGCTATACATGCGTTCCATATGCCTAAATATACAATCATTGCTACAGGTATTGAAGCTCTATGGTGCTGCAGGTTAACAATTGGTGCGTGGCACGTGAAGGCATGCCTTGCTATTCAAAATAGATAAGTCATATCTGGCTCCTCCCTTGAGACCCGAAACTCATAGCCATGATAGAAAGCTGCTAACACCCAGACAGTAACAAAAGGTTGGCTTATCAAGTAGGTAAGGCTTGTCTTGCTATGGACATTACTAAATCTGGTTTCCAAGATTCACAGGAACCACATCCATTGTTGCAATGGGAGCACACTTTACAAAGATCATGAGCAAATTGTGTGTGTGGAAATTCGAGTGAAATTTGACATCTCCTCCCCTTTCACCAAGGTTCCCAGAGATGAAGGAGTACTTGTCCTCCACAAAGGTTTTGGGAAGATGTGACACTGATGGACAAGACAAGACCATCCTCTCTCCAGTTCAGATTGCAGAACTGCTGAAGAAGTGCCTAAGTTCCATCTACTCATATTCGGAGATGGCCAACCTCTACACCGACTTCTTCAAGAAGCTCACATTGGAGATTGCAATGACCCAGGATGTAGAAGAGGTATGTTGATGCCACCCTTAGTAATGGCTCCACTAGTTGATTTTTATTTATTTTTTTGCAAACATGTACATCCTTTTTTGCATTGAGAGTCACATTGATCTGCACTGTTTTCATGGGATACAACTGTAGGGACATTTGGGCATTTGTGATACTTATATACACATAACATGCCCTTTTCATCAGTATACTTTAGCCAGTACTGTGTTCCTTAAGCCATTCTTGTTTAAACCTACCGGTTTGCTTGCAGCTATCACCACAACCACTATGAGACCTGCTGAACTGCTGCTACCGTGTGACCTGCTGAACTGCTCACTCTCACTTGTAGTGCTGTGTTCCTTAAGCCATTCTTGTTTAAACCTACTGGTTTGCTTGCAGCTATCACCTCTTAAACAACTACTATGAGACCTGCTGAACTGCTGCTATACTGTGTGACCTGCTGAACTGCTGCTACTGTGTGACCTGCTGAACTGCCCACTCTCACTTGTAGTCGTGCAATGCCCACTGTCCGTAACCGCCAATGTTTCACTGTCAGATTCTGGTTCTGAACAGCTACCCATTGTAGGACATTTAGACAGCAGTGACTGAAATTATCTCAGGAAAGTGTTGTAATTGCCACAATCTCACTTGTTGCCATTGCAAGCCTTGTTCCATGACTGACTGTAGTCTGAAAGGGTCAGGGCTTAATTTAGAAATGTTGTTAAGGGAGGGCAAAAATTGAGTATTGAAAATCCAGGTTGTTATGCTTACAAGGAGGGGCAAATGCCCTCCACCCCCCCCCCCCCCCCCCAACACACACACCTAAATGAAGCCCTGTGAAAGAGTAACATATACAATAAAGTAGAGTTGCAAAGATGCAGATTGCGGTGGGTTAGTAGGAAGTACTGGTTAGAACCAACTACTGCTTAGAACCAACTACTGCTGACCATCAAGAGCAGAACTCAGAAGTTGCCAGAGGCTCTTCACCAATGAATGCCTGCTCAGACTGAAAATTGCCAAAAATAGAAGTCCTACACAATGAGTTTTCTAAGACTGTTTATGTAAAGGACAAGTGAAATGGACCAACAAGTGCTAACCAAAGCCTTTCTAGAGCCAAGGGTGAAGGCTGCCACAAACGTTTCACCTCTTCCTCAGGTTCCACTGTTTCTGCTGCAGCTTCCAAGTGTATTGTACCCAGTGACACCACGAAACTTAAGTCGGAATACTTCAACAGTGGTAATTTTGTTATTGGGGCATATTGTATGTATATGTTCCACGCAATCTGAGAATTTGTGCAACCTCGAGATTGCGTTGCGCATTCTCAAAATCCCGAGATTGTGCACTATAGTTGCGCGATCTCGAGATTGCACAATACATTTGCGCTAGCTCGAGATTGCGCAACTATAGTGCGCAATCTCTTATCCCGACGTGCATGTGCAGAAACCACCTCGTGGTTACGAGAGAAGCTACTAAAAATGGCGACTTTGTGTAGCGTTATATTCATTGTGTTATATCTTGTAAAATAGCAGAGTTCAGGCAATGATAGTTTGGCTTAGCTTGGTTGAAAATAAACCTGCCTTACTCAGGACGTAGTCAGGAGACCTGCTAGTAAAGTCTGAATAAGCTACAACAGTGGAAACACGGGTACCCGCTGTGTACCTGAAAATCACCAATAATACATGCAAAAGTTGGCTGACAGTTTCAGCAAAGGTACGTTTCAACTGTCTCTGACACAATTAGATAGTATACATTTGATTGAACCAGTAGTGTGTGGCATATAAGCTGACTGCATGTGGCCAACTACGATTGCCAGGCAAACTGTGATCATGACCTACACCTCTACTGTTACTCATCAATACACAGCATTACTCACTCTTCCAGATCGCAATATGCCTCCTATGACTGCGCCGCTTATCAAGGATGTCTTCCATCCTGCGAGCTACACAGCAGATCACACTCGCTGTCGGGTGTACAGGCAAAGTTCGTAGATTGCGCATGAAAATCATGCGATCTTGAGATTGCGCACACGTGTTACGCAATCTCCAGATTGCGCATATATGTTTACGCAATCTCCAGATCGCGCACATGTGTTACGCAATCTGAGATTGCTTGCTCAATCTCCGGATTGTGAGAATGCGCAACGCAATCTCGAGATTGCGCAAATTCTCAGATTGCGCGGAACAGATATATTACTTACAGGCACAGCATTGGCTTGTGACGCCCACAGCAGTAACAGAGCATAGTTGTGAGCACTTGAGTAGTCAACAGCATCAATAAGATGTTCAACTAGAGTCTGGAAGGTGTGAGTGTGAATGTGACAAAGAGTGCAAGGTTAGAATGCTCTACAAACTATTACGCGTATAACCGAAGAAGCAAGAAAAAGTATCTTTGCTGTATAACGTAATGTGAACATTACAATATACAGGCCGAGGGAAGCCAATTCAAGTATATTCTGGTTAGTGCCATGGGCAATTACCATGGGAATGAAATTAACGTATGTTAGATAAGGCTTCCGTCTACTAGTCTTGTGTCCAGACCCCACCCATGAGGATAGGGTCCAGTGACATTCGGCTGATTCCTTGGGCTTCATTAAAAATTCATAGCTACCTGTATGCATAGTTGCAAACTGATAACTAATTTACGCCGCTAAAAGTGCTGTGTCATCATGCTGAAGTAGCCAAGAATATCCGGTGTTGCAACCACAGATTGTGTTTTCGGCAATGTGATTGGTGGTTGGAAAATTCTTCGCAGAAAGCAATCAACATTAATGAAGCCCAAGGGATTGTTGAACGTCACCAGACCGGGTGGGGTCTGGGCACAAAACTACTGTCTACAGATTAGTAAGTATGGTGACTAAAGTGATGCTCGTACCAACAGTTTCCTATGGGTCATTTGTCATTCCATGACAAATCAACACAAAAAATACCTTACCCTCACAGATTTGGACGAAACTTGGTTCTTACATAGTGTCTGTTGAGATATTCACCCACAGTCAGTTTCAACAATATATGTTGTATGGCTTCAGAGTTAGAGCCAGCCAAAAAGTCCATTTTTCGCCAAATTTTGGCTTACCCCTTGGTACTTAATCAACCATAACTTTGAGCACAATTAACTTTATGAACTATAATTTGTACCACTTGTAGCTCATAAAATTCCCTTTCATTTGGTATATTTATCAAGTGTATCCATAAAGTTCAGGTCAAAGGTCATCACTGGTGTACTTTGACCTTTGCACTCTCAAAAAGGATGTTTTTTGGGGCCTTCTCTTTTTTAAGTGCAGTAAAATTGGTTTTGGGACTGTCATGGGATTCGGAGATACTTGACAGAATGTAATGGCAGGGGAGATATGCAAGTAATCAACCGTATACTTACCTGATAGGGGTGCATTTTGATCAGTATGACCTTTGTAAAAGTGACACGACAAAGTAGACATAATTATGTGGCCAATGGATGATGACCAAGTGGTAGTTGCCATGGTTACAAGGTAATTTATTGCGATTTCCCTCTAGTATGCAGCTCAATGCTACAGGCAGGAGGTAAACCTAGTATCCAGTCGTATTCCTGCAGCATATTTACACACTACAATAGTGGATGTGTGACCATACCAACAAGTGAATTCCTTTAGTATTTGTTATCACAAACTCCATGAACATAGGTAGTGCATGGTTCCCAGGCCTTTACTACCTTCAATTTCTAGGTTCTTACACAAAGCAAAACATGAAGTGTGGTCATACGTATGCTGTGACATCAGGAGGGCAGAGGGTATACACCTACTTAGGGTGTCGCCCATCTATAATAACAATTTTTGTGTATATCTATCCCTAACAAAGCAGTATTGATACTATCTAGGTTGTGAATGCTCTTGCGTCCAACCCCTGGATGGATGCTAGAAGAAAGGACCTTGAGATCCTTCATCAGGCACCACCTCCCATGTGTCTAGCTCTCTTCTGCATGCCTGATGTGTCATTCATCTGACTAGATTTTCCATTTGTGTTTTGTTTGCATACTGCATGCAATCAAAGAAGGTAGTGAAGGCTTGGGAACATGTGCACTTACAACTCATAACAGCACTCAGTATATGCAACGAAGTCCCACCTCTAAATAAAGAGCTTGAGCAAAAAATAGTGGGCAAGCAGCCATTTTTCTAGAAATGTTATTAACTCTCGTTCACATCAAACAGTTAGTATGGCCTCAGATGAACTCGGTGTTCATGCATTTTGGTAAGCACCTTACCCCTGACACAGCACCTGGACCTTCCTACTGCAGTCTTGATACAACATTATGTAGGTTTATGACATTATCATGCACACACTGAGGCACTCCTAAATTGATCTACCAACTTAATTTTAGAACATTGCAGCTGTGTACCAAGGAGCTAATTTTAGTACCGTCAAATTTTCCTGCCCTACGTAAAGCAGCCGATGTGAGAAGAACCTAAGCAAACTGTAACATTAAAATTTACTGTCACTTCTGCATTTTGAACAGCATTCAGTTGTTTGCTAGAGATAAACTACAGTAAATTACCTTGTAACCATGGCAACTACCACTTGGTCATCATCCATTGACCACATAATCATGTCTACTTTGTCGTGTCACTTTTACAAAGTCATACTGATCAAAATGCACGTAACCCCGTGCATGCCTCGTATAAGTAGTATAGAATCTGTTAACCATAGCTCTTCCCCCTTACTGTTTAGCCCTACACCCACCTCAAGCCCAGTCCATGTCCCTACCCCTGACTCCCCCCAGAACCAGCCACCTCCCCCTCCACTTAGCCCCACTAACAGTCCAACCTCTTTCAATAAAGTAAGTATACGGTTGTTTAGTTGCACATCCCCCCTAACTGCCATTACATTCTGTCAAGTATCTCCGAATCCCATGGCAGTCCCAAAACCAATTTTACTGCACTTAAAGAGAAGGCCCCAAAGAACATTCATAAAAAAATTGATTCAAATCGAAACATCTGTTTTTGAGAGAGCAAAGGTCAAAGTACACTAGTGATGACCTTTGACCCAAACTTAATGGGATATACTTGATAGTTACACCAGATGAAAGGGAATTTTATGAGCTACAAGTGGTGCAAATTGAATGCCATAAAGTTAATCATGCTCAAAGTTATGGTTGATTAAGTACAAGGGGTACGACAAAATTTGGCAAAAAATCGACTTTTTGGCTGGCTCTAACTCTGAAGCCATACAACATATAATGCTGAAACTTACTATGGGTGAATATCTCAACAGACACTATGTAAGAACCAAGTTTCGTCCAAATCCGTGAGGGTAAGGTATTTTTTGTGTTGATTTGACACCTATGGCAATAAGGGGCCTCTCGCAATGACATTAGCACTGAACTCTAGGTTCTGTGAAATGTGTTTTGTATATGTAAAACACTCTCGAATGTTACACACAACTTCTGAAACACTTCACTCAATAAGCTAATTTATCCCTATCCCCACATCCCAAGATAAGAATTAAAGAATTTCTGCAATACAAACAACCAGTGAAAAGTCAAAAAGTATTAAGGCTACAGGCACATACATATTCATGAATAAATTACCAGTTGCTGCCAAGGCCACTCAGCTATAGTTTAGCACAACACCATGTTAGTTAGCTGGGCATTGTTGTGAACAGAATGTTGTATGCTAGAGTTTTATTCACCCCTTCACCCTTGTTTCTATAGTATCAGGTGGGAATTATTTTCCTTTTATTGACAGGAAGTTACAGATATACTACAGGAAGTTGTAAAATGATGACCAATCAAGTAGCAGAATACAACACATAATACTTGATAGTCTGGGATTTATGGTTTACAATAACCACCCTTGTCCTTGGGCTCCGTCCTCGGAGTCAGTGGTTATTAACCATAAATCCCAGGCTACTACATATTATCTACAAAATAAAAACATTAGAAATGTAAAAAGATGTAGGGATGGCACCCCAAAAAGTACGCAAACAAGGTAGGTACGATATAAAAGTGAAGGTAAATATACAAAGCCCCCTCCCTGCATCTTTTTCACACTAGAGTCACAACTGTAGTGTAAAAGATGTAGGGATAGGGCTTTGTATACTTTCATATCGTACCTACTTTGATTGCATATTTTTGGGGGTGTCATCCCTACATCTTTTTATATTTATTTTCTTGTTTCACTCTTTGATGTTAATCTTAGAACTAAGCCTAAGAAGAAGATTTCTTCTAAGTGTAACTACAATCCTAGAACTTGAAACAGCATTGACAGCTCAGTAGTGGTTCCAAGCATGTAGTATGCCAGCTGGAATCCGATGAAGGGCTAACAACTCTCCGTACAGGATTATGAGCCCTTCGTGAAGCAGATTTCCTGAATTTCAATCACATGACAACTGACCAACACATACTGTAGACTCTGGTTAATAAGTGCATCCGCTTATAAGTGTAGGTGGTAAGCAAATATGCGCCTAATAGAGGATATGTGCTTGATCGTCAATGAAAGCCATGCCCTACATGCGGGTATGAGTGTGCAGTAGATCGTTAGACACGTTCACCTGCCAAGTATCGACGTAAAATCAGAAGGCTCCATCCTCCTTGAAGAGACCGTGATCGCAACCATTGTGTACTCAAGGAGATATGTGGGAGCTCTACGCGTTGTACGGGAGAAATTTTACTAGGCCTAGTAGTCCAGTCGTAAGCCGCGAAGGATGTGGCTTGTGACTTTGTGCTAGCCAGAAGCAGGAAAAACCTGTACAAAATTAGAAAATGGCATCCTACGCAACGGACAGCAGTCAGGCAGTTCTGTAAACAGCTTTTCTGACCACAGTAATTAACCCTCGGCGTGCATGCGTGAGGGTTACAGTAGTTGTCCTGTGTGTCTGTGTGTGTGTGTGTGTGTCTGTGTGTCTGTTTTCTCTATTCTGCCTTCTCGGGCTTTTAGGCGTCCAACGAGAGGTACCAGCGGCTACAGCGCAGAAAATGCAGTAAAACTAAAAAGCAGTTTTCTCTAAAACTGCTTAGTTCAAAAGTTAGAAGCGTTATAAACTTACCGCGACTAAGTCAGCCATTTTCTTCACGTGCAATGTTTCCATATACCTCTCCGTGCGTAACACGTACGTAACGGTAATGTGTGATTACGTGACTTGGAGCATGCAGTATTGTGGTTTTTCTGTTGAACTTAGACGCTTTTGACTGTCTTTTACGAGAGGTTCAGAAAGGTATGCCCAAAGTGTAATACTGTAGTGCGTACAATGGAGTGCAATAGGTCTATGCGTCTGAGAAAGTTATGCCACAGTGTAATACCGTAGTGCACGTGAAGAGGTCAGTTTGTGACTGTGGCCATGCCTTCGCATCGAAGAAAAGGAAAGCACGGTGTACTGCTGTTGGGGAGCCTGAGAATGTAATGAAACGTAGAAAAGCCTTACTGTCTGAGGAAGAGTTATTAGTGAGGAAAGAGAGAGACAAAGTCCGCAAAGTGAGTAAGAGAGCTTCTGAAACACGTGAGCAGACTTTGCACAGGCAAGAACAGAACTGAACACATATGGCAACTTATCATCTAGCTTGCGCCGAGGGTTCTGCACTTCAGTGGTGTCATTTTGAAGGTATGAAGACGCTGAGTGGTCGTCGAGCTCCACGCTGTGGTAAGCATCAGTTATCGTGTTAAAATTACGGTGAATACTTGAACAGTTTCGAGTGTTGAACAAAGTAGTCTGAACAAAGATAGAGAGAAAGAATAACAAAAAATGGCACTTTCACTACCGCACACTTTGCGTTTAGCTGTCTTCCACGAGGCATTTGGGCAATTATATGAGTCTAGCTGATCGTAATAGCACTCGAAGAGGAAGACTGGGCGCTCAAAAATGCTTTCAGTATACCATAGACTCTGGTTAATACGCGCATGCACTTATGAGCGTGAGGGGTAATCACACATGCGCCTTATAGAGGATATGAAAGGATGCAATTAAAGCCACGACCAACAGGTACCGTAGAGTCTGGTTAATAAGCGCATGCGCTTATAAGTGTAAGTGGTATATAAGCAAAATGCGTCTAATAGAGGATATGCGCTAAATAAGGGATGCAATGAAAGCTATGTATGAGTGTGCAGTAGATCTTAATTTAGACGTATTCACCTAGCTTCATGTATGCAGCGCTCTGGCGCTGTTCAGTACTAGTAGAATGTTCGACGTGCTCACCAGGCGAATATCGACAAAAATCAGAAGACCTTTCGTTCTCAAAGAGAGTGTAGTTTGCAGCGCCATTGTGTGTTCAAGTGCTCCACACGTCTAGTCTTGTAAGCTGCAATGGCTGTGGCTTGCAAACTTTGTTAGCCAAAAGCCAGAAACAAAGTGTGTAGCTCTTCATTGGTTGACTTCAGGATGACCATCGAGTGTAATGAGTGCTCTTGATCAGAGGAGGTAGGACATGGTTGACCTTTGCTTATTAAAATACCTGGGTTCATGACTAATTGATTTCCATATCTCAACAGACAACTCTCTTGGCTTTTACTGAGAGGGGTCCCACTTTTCAAATCAAGATTCAAGGCTGGGTCCAGTCATAGCAATGGCTAGAAAAGCTTTTATCATGCAATATCCAAATTAGTGATGACTCTGGTAATTAGAATTAGTGAAGGTCAACCATGTCCGACCTCCTCTGGCTCTTGATGTCACGAATCTCTCGCCGCAACTGTGTATTCTATTTAATGCATATGCGCTTAATTAATAAGTGATACTGTGTGCCAGGAAGAAAGCATGCACCTAATAAGTAATATGTGCCGAATAGCAAGGTGCGCTTAATAACCAGAGTTTACGGTATTAGTGGTGAAGTTATGCGGTCTTTGCTTAAGCATATTGCATATATTGTGCGTCCGTGCCATCCCTACATAGAGAGTCTACCGACTCACTGATTACATCTGACACTGCTGCATGGCAACATGGAGAGTTTTTCCCCAAACTTTTTCCAGTTTGCTGCAGCTTTTCAGCTGTTACTTTTCAGCCTTTCTTGTCTGAGATAAAGCAAAAACACTTCATGTGGCCCTGCAGTAAGTTGCTCTGGCTCTTTGTTTAAGCCATAAATAGCACCTTGTTCTTTTCACCATTGTGGTCAAACTGATGAAGCTGTTTGTACTCGCACCTCAATGAACAGCCTTTTACTCTCACTCACCTGTATACTGCAGCAAAGATTGTGTTACATTCAACCATAGCAGAATGCCTTTAGCAGCAACTGGCTGTTGTATAAGTCTGGTAGCTATTTTGTAGGAAATGTTACACGAGCTACTTTGCAACATATGTACTAATTTTATTATTGAACATGTACCTGTACCCTTAAGTAAAGACATTTGAATTACATTTGCACTATCTCAGTATTATATTGTTGAACTTGCTCCTCACATTTACCAGACATACCGGTAGTATACAGACACCTATGCATTCATCAGAACAACTACAGAGCTACCAGTACTATTGGAGTGATACAACATATAGTTCATGCAGTGTCAGTACGATAAATACCTTATCTCCTGTGCAAGTACTCTCTCCATCTGTCTTCTGCCTCCTTTCTTGGATACCTTCTACTATCAGCTTAAAAAGAGATAGTAATCTATATTTGCACTTACTCCAGTCCCTAGATAAATAAGAACAGAAAACATGCATTTCATATCCCATACACAAATGTGAAGAACTATGTGAAGGGCACACAGCATGAAGATTTTTCTGCCATCCTTTCTCTAGCCTGTGCATTCATTCATCACATCATACGTTATATACGAATGCATATACCATAGTCTCGCGAAAGAGTGCCCACCCCCTACTTTTGGCCCAATTTCCTGTTTAGGTTCAAAGTTTACTTGAATGTGCGCTCACCCTGGAGCGAGCTTCGCATGGTTATTTGAGTGCAATCGTGAAGTTTGAGAAGCACAGCCTCAAGTGCTATGAACAATCAACAAACCACATCTCACTTATAAAACAGGCCTAGATGTTATGCAAAGTCACCTATGCATATCTGAGGTAAGAAATTTCATGTTATACTTCACCGAAGGATACTACAAGGCAACTTTGCATAAACAGACGTTGCTGATGCAGCATGCACAAAAAAGTGCTTTGAGATCCTTTGCCACCTCCTCATGTGTCTACCTTCTGTATACCTGATGTTAACTAATGTCACTGTACAAAAAGAAAGGAAAAGATCTTCCAGGCCTACTCACACAATAGTTGCATACTGGAAGTTATCGAATACTGGAGGTACCAAAGGTCTGAAATCAAGGCTAATCTTGTTCAACAACAAGCCATCCCTCACCAGACACCTTCAACCTTCACAGAAACTCCAAAAGGAGTTTTTTCCCATGTGATATCATGTACTCCAGAGGTATTTTGTTCTCAGGCGTCTTTGTTTTATGGCGCAATCATTGTCTCATCATTATGCACCTGGCATGTTTCTGACCTCTGTGTGTGTATAAAGCCATGATTTGTACCATGTATTAGAGTCTCCATTAAATTTGCTGCTGAAAGTCAATCTCTGCGAGCCGGCTTCTCACTACACTGCCCGAACTTGGACGAACTCACTAGAAACAGTACAATACCATCATCAACAAACCATTAGCTTTCTTTGTTACATTACCCTCTGTGAGTCAGCCAACTTCTCCTGTGTAAAAAATGCCATTAACCATGCTCTGAAAAAAATGATGAAGTGAACCCTTAGCTTGCAGGAACTATTGACACAGTTGTCTGTTGTAGCAAAACACTATTGCACATGAATGATGTAATGTTACCTTTTGAAGTTCACTGATCCCTTCAAACACGATGATGCTGACTATTACTGCTGAAGCAATGAACAGCACTGAAGTGCAGAACCCTCGGTGCAAGCTAGATGATAAGTTGCCATTAGTCTATCAAGCTAGACCATCTCTCTCTCACTTTTCTGGAGGGTGAGAGAGGGTCTAGCTTGATAGACTAGCTTGCCATGTGTTCGGTTCTGTTCTTGTCTGTGCAATCAAGTCTGCTCACGTGTTTCAGGAGCTCTCTTACTTCGCGGACTTTGTCTCTCTCTTTCCTCACTAATAACTCTTCCTCAGACAGTAAGGCTTTTCTACGTTTCATTGCGTTCTCAGGCTCCCCAACAGCAGTACACCGTGCTTTCCTGTTCTTCGATGCGAAGGCATGGCCACAGTCACAAACTGACCTCTTCACGTGCACCCTGTGGGCATACCTTTCTCAGACGCATAGACCTATTGCACTCCGTTGCATGCACTACGGTATTACACTGTGGGCAAACCTTTCTGAACCTCTCGTAAAAGACAGTCACAAGCGTCTAACAGGTCTAAGTTCGACGGAAAAACCACAATACCGCGGGCTCCAAGTTACGTGATCACACATTACCGTTACGGAGAGGTACACGGAAACATTGCACGTGAAGAAAATGGCAGACTTAGTCGCGGTATACGTAAGTTTATAACGCTTCTAACTTTTGAACTAAGCAATTTTTGAGCAAACGGCTTTTTATTTTACTGCATTTTCCGCGCTGTACCCGCTGATACCTGACGCCTAAAGGCGCGAGAAGGCCGAGTAGAGAAAACGGACACACACACACACACACACAGACAGACACACAGGACAACTACTGTAACCCTCGTCGCGCATGCGCGCCGAGGGTTAATTATGTCTATTATGACCTTAAAACTCCCCGATTGTGTGTCATAGGGAGCATGACCCTGTACCATGGTCTTCCAGGAGGTAAACTAAAATTGGCCATAAATATAGTGCAACAGAGTGGTACACAGGTTACCAAGGAAACTTGATGCATGTGCAAATGTTGGATACCAGGTCACTTTTTCTCTACTGCATGTCCTGCATGGGTACAAGGCTACTATCTCCTATACCTTGCCTTGCTTAGCCTCATACCCAGGCTCCTCCCCTGCAAAGAAATGGGGAGAGAGCATGGAAGATCTGATCAAGTGCCCCGTGACGTACTATGTGTGGTTTTATGTGTGGTTTTGATAATCGAGTTATTGCCCACGCAGTCCGTACTTAGCGTTATAAGCACTGACACGGCCGTTGTTGTAGTTCTGGATGTCGCTGAGACTACAGATCGGCACTGAAAGGTTGTTTCACTATTATCTAGCTAGACTCAAGCTCCCGGTATGATACTTCAAGCATAGCTTCTACTGCAGCGCCAAGTTCTACGCTGCCACGACATTGTTTCGTTCAAACGGCACAGGAGGCAATCACTTTATCAATGTTGACAGCATTGGCTATCGCTCACCATGTCAGCAAGGAGTTCTGTATACTCCTAGCATGCTGTCATAGTGAGCGGTAGCTAGCGCTGTGAACATCGCTAAAGTGACTGTATTCAGCGCCGTTTGAGCAGAACGAGGTGTAGGATAGAAGTACTACAAGGACAAAAATAAACCCCACTGACCACACATGATGAATAACCATGACTCACTTAAGAAAAATTTCTGGTAGTTCCGCTCCATACTCAAAATCTGCATCATATTTCACAAAAGCTTGCTGAAATTCAAGCATCTCTTTCTACAGTGAAGAGAACACAATATTATGCAAGTAGAATCGCAATATTTTTCATGCCCTTCCCTCAAATGCAGTTTGACAATGACCACTGAACATCTAAGTTTGTCAGATGTGCAATAAAAACACAACTTTTCCTGAAAGCAACATATAACGTTTGGTTGAATGTAATTCAGAATGTACCGATATAAAAAAAACCCTGTAAAAACAAGGGCCCCAGGTCCCCATTTCAGACGCATTGGATATTACAGCATTCACGCATGCGAAAACTGATACTCGGTATCTGGTGACAATCATGGCACACTGATGGCTACACTACTCGAAATCACACTTGGGAAAACTGAACTCTCATTGTTGGTGAGGCTATTGTATCACTGTCTGACTCCTGCCGTACGTGCTTACATCTTGTCTTGCAAGTGTGAATACAGACCACACCCTGTCCTCCGTTGACAAAAGCACCAAAGCTTCCTCTATTTTTGCAAAAAGTGGGGTGGCCATGGGCCACTGCAGCCACTGCCATTCTGAGGGCCCTGCATTTCCTGGTGAATTGGGGACCACTAATTACCCACCACATGGCTTTCCCATGAGTGTGCCATATACATCTCAATGGTCAGTCTGTAAAAGTGGAAGAAGCTAGTAGCTGTCTTTCAGTCAGAATCCAGAATGACACTTCGAAAGTTCGAAACAAGGATGATTTACTTTCAATGAAATACATTGCAATCCTTATGACAGTTGCTAGCTACCCCGATGGTTATACCAAGTCGGATGAGCTGCGTAGCTCTCCAAAAACAAACAAACTTTTCTGTGCAGGGTTGCAGGTCTCTAGTGACTTCTCTGTTGGTGGGTCACCAAGTCATTTAACTGTCATGCAGGTTGTAGCTATGCAGCTAGTGTTTGGTTGGTACTTCTCTTTCAATAAGATTGTTCATTTTACCAAACTACTGTGAGGGATGCTCAGGTCAGTCTTGTAGGCTGTAGCTATTCAACTAATATTTAGTACCTATGTACGTTAGCCTGACTTCTTTCTCACTAAGACCGTTCTTTCAAACTACGGAGAGGGATGCTCAGGTCAGCAAGAGGCAGGTTATTGAAGGTCTGACATACAGAGGGGTCCCCATACTTCTGGGAATATAGTCTGTCATAACATGCGCTCCCATTTTCACAGAGTCATCATATTTATACAGAGAGTCCCATATGTACTCCTTGGAAAAATGGTCAGCCATGCAGGGGGTCCATTTTCACTAAGAGCTCCCCATTTCAAGAGGTTCCTATTTTTACATGACACTGTTTTGTAGTCAAGTTGGTGATCTCAGTCGCCATCTTAGACTACCCGTAGGTTAGTACGTTAAATATTCATTTTCAATTTCTGTTGCTTTCTCTTAGTTGTATATTATCTGATAAAGTAAAACACTGTTTAATTGTTGCCAACAAAACTCTGCAACTTACTGTCTAAAGCCAAGGTAAGTAGCTATTGCTGACGGTACAACCCCACAAGAATCACATCACAAAACCTTGCTCTCTGACTAAGGCTTCTTTCAACATTCTGCCTTCTGACTGAAGCAGCTAAGAAGCAAAACCAGACTCCCTGAGACCAACATCACTGTTGGCTGTCAATAATCACTGGACTGGACTACTGGAATGGACTACTGGACTGACCTTTTTTGTACTAAAAATCATTTTCATGCCCTCTAATGAGATTTTCTCTGATTATACATGACCTCCTGCCAGCGTAGACGGCTGGGCACGAGTTAAACATGGACGCCACGCAGCCTAGTGTGTTTCTTCTTGGGTTTGTTGAGTATGTAGTTAGGCTACAAAGTGTGATGCAGACTGAAGCGAGTTTAGCCTTTGTACTGTAGGTATGGACTAGAGTCTCACTTGAGACAGTAGCTCAGCTCCGGCTTGAGGAGACTGATCATGCTTGATCACTGCTGGTAGGTACCATAGATAAGTATGCTTCGCAACACATTCACAATACATTGAGTGATGAGCATGTAGGCAGCTACCGGACAGACTGTATCACTGCAAATGTGATCTTTGATTCCTAGAATCAGACCAGAGTTGTGCCCTACTACTCTACTATCCACGGCTAGAACCTAGGCTACCACTTTGGGGGAAACATCCCATAGCATTACATCATCCTTTTACTATTTGCTCAATCTAAATGAGTCTGTGCAGCCAGGTATGTACCATTCCTGATAGAATGCAGTTCTACAGGTAATTGACTCTTGTTAGAGAGTATAAAATTGCATGATTTTTAGGTCAGTCCAGTAGTCATTCCAGTAGTCCATTCCAGTAGTCCATTCCAGTAGTCCAGTCCAGTGATTATTGACAGCCATCACTGTTACGTAATGGTAATTATCAATGTCTACATGTTTGATCCAGATTTATGAATGGCCATGAATTTACTACACACATCTCGACTTCCTGTGCACTGTGAAATGCAGGCATCATTACATATGCATGGCAAGGGAACATCTGCCACTCCTTTTATCTTAATTGGCATAGACTGTGGCAAGAAATTGCAGCTAGCTAGGCTAGCATCCAGCTAGTTGTAGAGCACCCAGCTATAATAAACAAGGTGTGCCACTGCTATGGCAAAGATTACGCTATGGTAATTGAGCAGTGAGTGTACTGTCTTAGTAAATCTTACGTACTTCAAGTTCAGAAGGAGTGTAGAAACATAGCCAAAACTATGCTACATGCATGATCAACAGAGAACTAAAAATCAACATAGAACTATGCATAACAAGTCATACCCTTGTTTGTGGGACATTGTCTTCACCAAATAGTTGCCTTACAACTGACTCAAACATGGCATCTCGAATGAAATCCATCAAATCCATTTCCCCTTGTTCCCCATGATAACAAAGGCTTCTGTAAAATTCCTGCGACAGAATAGGGCACAACTTGGTGATGTAGTTGGGAACCAGCCGTCCTTTGATTGTGTCATGTATTGCACTGTGGTACTTAAAGAATGACTTTGAGGACAGGCCAGCTGTATTTCAATGTGTGCATGGGGGAAGAGAAGTAACAACTTCAAGCAGAGTAGCAGCAGTAAAGAGTGGAGTCACTAGATTAGCCTGAGTGCACTTATGCAATTAAGATTACCTATGCTCATTTTTTCTGTCATCTATAAAAACAGACCTGCAACAAACAATCTGCCAAGAGTGTATGAATGTGTTTGACCAGTAACTGTTTCATATAATGGCAGTGTGTGTAGTATTCAAGTGTACAACACAAATGCGGATGACAAAATATTGCTAGGAAGCCTTTGTAAAGGGTGGCACAAAGTCACAAGGCCTTTGGGGTGCCTTGTAATTTCAAATCATGATCATGTTCCTGCCATGTTTCATCTCCTCAGGCACAGTTGCTACACGTACCTGCTTTCTTGGTGAAAGGTTGCACTGCAGCTTGAAAATCGGTAAGAGTGGTTTGAAAATAATGGGAATAGTCTCTTGGATTTGTGATGAATGTCATTCTCTTGCCTGCGGCATAGATTGTAAAGATGTCTCCAAGCTGTTAAGAGGAAGAGGGTTATAAGTATGGCGGAATTAAACAAGTAATGATAACTACAACATTGTGGGGCAAGTGTGAGCAAGCAATACATTGAACTGCTATACAGGCAGTGATTGAAGCATCAGATTACAGCACACAGGCTGTTGCATGTAGCTAAACAAGGTTGTGTACATACAGTAGATACTCACGTTCTGGCTGGCTAATTTCAATACATATGAAAAATCACAATTCAACTGACTAGTGTGGAGCTCACTCACGCTCGCCCCAAATAATAAAAAAAAAAAAGTGGCAGAACACTGATCAATTCTTAGTACCATATCCACAATTACAAACTAATCACCATTGTTCACAAGTAGCACTGTCAGAGGGTATTCTCACTTGGTCTAATATTGCCATCTTGCCAGCTATTGTCCACAGTCTGATGCTTATGAGCATAATGGCTATATTGTTATGCTGATGCCATAGATAAGCCTTGGTTAGTACAGTGCACAAGGATATGTGAGATAGTTGCCAAATTGGGAACTACTTGTATGTACAAATTCTTGAAGTACTTCTCGGTGCATTTCTACTAAACAAGGTTTATCTAGCTCACGAACTAGGAAATGCTGCAGCTAAGTTGCTGCAGAGGCAGTATAACATCACAGGTTTCAATGAAGGCAAATGTGATTGGCAATTTAAATTCATACTGCAGAAGGTAGCTATTCAGCTGGTTCGAACAGCAGCCGGATGATGCATAGACTCATCCAGTTTACTTGGTTCTGCAGCAAACACTAATTGTTCAAGGCGAATGGCTATACAGCTCAAGTGCTAGTTGTAGTTCACATCTGCCTGCCACATGGCACATGACAGCTAGCCTTGTTTTTAGGCTCTCATGCGGGGGAGAAGAAAGAAAGAAAGCCTGGTAAACACTTTTTACACATATGCAAACTTCAGTTGGTAACCTGTATACTGCTCCAATACACTAAAATTATGGCAAATTGCAGTTCAACTGCTTAAAGACCACACTACAAGGTTTTACTCCCTGTGAGAAACATTTGGGCAGTTTTGAAGTCAGAAATGACATTGTTTTGATAGTAACGGTCTGCATCTCGCAAACTTCAAAGGAAAGATTGCATCAGCCACATGTTAGAGTGCTTAGCTGGAAGGAACGCATATATATGTATTCCCTGCAAGTGAAGAAATGATTGCCTTCACCCCCTTGTCATCATCCACACAGAGCGTGGTCAGTGGCAGGCATCTTTCACACGGTAGGAGTCAGACACCCCACAGAGGTCAGTGTAATGAACAGATTTTATGGAAATTCTCAGAAATCCTGGGGGAACTGGGCATGCACAAACAGTGTGTACCAGGCTTGCCTTTCTTTGCCCACACGCAAGAGCCTGGGAACAAGCTATGTGGTGGTGTGACAAGCAGGTGCATTGGCAGCCAGGCTCTGCTTTTCTTTTTTACAAGCCAGACACTTTCCATTCCTCAGCAGATTGCTTTCAGTATCAGCATGCAGAGGGAAAGGGTCTGGAGACTTAAGATTACTTCACATGAATGCCTGAAACACAATTATTAAATTGGTCACGCATAAAGCATACAAATATCCATAGATCATGCTAACTAGATAGCTGCTGCCTGTGTTACTTACCAAGCCTCTTGTACTGTTTGTTTGAGAGATGATCGAGCTTGGTTTTGGATGGCACCTCAGATGAGCATAGGTCCACGGGAAGTACCAAATAACAGGTTTCCTCACTACCACATAAATACTGCCTCTCAGCCTTTTGCAAGTTCACTACTACCGCTTGTTGTTGCCCGCCAAGCTCACACACTGACCTACAGTCCATATGAGCCCATATGAGAGTGTCTCAATTGGCTGTTCTGTTTCTCTGGCACGAGGAATAACGGCTGTATTCACATGACCAAACAACTCTAACTGCACGTTCAGTATTTGTTGAAATTCCACTAGACATTCATGGCGACAAGTAATCCCAGAGTCTCCAGACTCTTCCTCCTTTGAAAGCAATTGGTAATGAGGAACAGAAACGGTCTGGCTTGCGAGACTAATCTTGCACCCACGTTATTGTCCAGAGACTGATGAAGACTTGCTGGAGGAAGCCTCAAGCATATTTTCAGCCAGTTGCACGCCGTGTCTGGCTTTGCCAGACTAGGGTACGTGAGCCCCAGACTACCCCACACCCCTTCCCGCTAAAAAAACAACGCCTTTGCAATATCAAACTTACTTCTTTCCGTGTTTGCTGGATAAACCATAGTGGCTCTTTTCCAAACGGGATGGCACAGCCCACCCACGGTATCCAGCCACTCTTCACCGGTGGAAGACGTGCTTTCCCACGCAGGTTGCTTTTCACAAGCCATGACACAGTAGCAAATAGTGTCAGGCCAACAACAGCAGCTACAAGAGCAACTGCAAACTCCATCACGCGGGGTGGATAAGAAACGAAAGATGTAACGGAGTAGTTTACGTTGGCTTCATGTGTTCTCCTATAAGTATACTGACAAAAACCGGAGAAGACGCGGTTGTTAATTTCTCTTCGAGTAATGAGTTTCGGAAAGTCCGAAAGAGAATGATGGAAGAAGTTGGTGCGGTTGTTGTTGACAGCGCACTCAGTTCCCTTACTACTAGTGAGTTTGCAGTCACCTTTGCAGTGTGTTGGATAATTTGCAATCACATGCACATTCCATTTCGCGAGGGTGGTAGTCGGTCAGTGAACATTGTGGCCAATGAAATTTCCATTTCTTATTCGGTGTATCAAACTGTGCTATTCAACCAAATCTTGTCATTGTGAGCAAATATAGAAAATTGGAAATACACAATCAGCATTATTCCATTGTTAATTTTAAGTTGAGTTCGAAAACACGAATTTGCTTGTGAGCACATTTGATTTTCATTCGCTTAACTTTGTCAGCAGATTCAATTTTTGTCTTCCATTTTTTTTAAAGGATTGCCCAGCAGATACAATTTTCATCTAAGAATTATCTTGACTTGTCACCAGATTCATTTTTCATCTTTTGTTCTTGTCAAACACTTGATTTTCGCTCATCACCAGTTACTACTCTCAGTTTTAATGGAGTTAGTCTGCTTTCATTGATGCTATTTGTAATAGTTATATCCCTCCCTGGGGGGTGGTTGTTTTACACATTTGTGTTGGGCGTAGCCCGACACAAATGTGCAAGACCACACCCCAGGAAGGGATATAACTATTATGTAACCTGTTACCTAGGCAACATCACTGTAGAAGAGAGATATGGGCAACATTCTTATATGTTGCCTAGGTAACAGGTTATATTCTATTTTTCGATTTGCTGCCAGCAGATTGAAATTAAATTTTTAATCTTGTTCATAGTAAGTCCACAGCAGTTGCTAATCTTGATGTGAGTGGAGTGGCATGTTTTCCTGCCAACTGCTCATTGGGACTTATGTCAGAAGTACAACACTGAGGAAAGACATCCAGTGTCTCTTCCAGGTAACCAACAAGATGAATTACTCCTGGTCTCTACCTCAAGGAGACATTCCAGTGCCACATTTGTTGTTGCACTCCTATAGCACCACCAGTTATTTTCACTAGATGCTGTCATTGCATCCTTGGATGCCAAATGTGTGGATGTTTGGTATGGTGGAGAAGATGGCATTAGCTGTAGTTGCCCACTGCATGTGCCAATTTGAGAAGGCATCCCCTGAAACCACAACCTTGCGTGGTTTGGACAAATTCCTGAGAGCCATTCACCCTCTTTAGCCAAGGAACCAACTGCAAGTGACACTGAGCAATAACTGAAACTGCCAAAAATACTGGAAACTTTGGTTTATTAGTTAGCTATCCAATTATGTTAACCACTTAGATCTCTTACTAGTTCTGAAACCACAGCTACTAGTATATATAACCTGTTACCTAGGCAACATATAAGAATGTTGCTCATATCTCTCTTCTACAGAGATGTTGCCTAGGTAACAGGTTATATGATAGTTATATCCCTCCCTGGGGTGTGGTCTTGCACATTGGTGTCGGGCTATGCCCGACACAAATGTGTAAAACGACCACCCCCCAGGGAGGGATATAACTATTACATACGGCATGAATAAACGTTTCTTAGTATTTGATTAGATATTTTGTGATTTGTGTGCAATAATTAGGTACTAATTAGTTGTGTGGGTGGAACTCTAATCACGATGTAAGTCTACATTAAGTAATGAGCAGTTGGCAGGAAAACATGCCACTCCACTCACATCAAGATTAGCAACTGCTGTGGACTTACTATGAACAAGATTGAAATTTCAATCTGCTAGTAGCAAATCAATTAAAACGAAAAATTGTTTTATGTCTGGCATAGTCGTTCCGTATATAAAGCTTTATTCTCTAATTTAATGTGAGCAATGCGCGCACTGCATGTGTGCACAGATAAATTTTGAAAACAACATGTGGCCAGTACAAATGCATAATGTAGTTTGTTTGTTCTACCAACCCCTTCCTAGCGGAATCACCAGCGTATACTGGAAGTCTGTATGGACATGTATAAATTATTTTGCAATGTATGCATATACATGTTGCGGACATTTACGGAGATTTGTGGAGCAAAGATTTTTCACCGATGGTAACGCGCTCAGAGTTTGGCACAGTAGCGAAGTAAGCATAAGAGCTACACGCGGATAGATGTACATTCACAACCACTGGTAGCATCGCTTCGTTCACGCAAAAAGTCTGGTGGAAAACGGTTGATGCAAAGTTAATTTACAGATGCCTATATAAAATCTGTCATGATGCATTAGAGCTGTTTTTGGTGCCATTTGCTGTAACCAGCCGCTAGTGGTATTTGAAGATATCCGGTAGGACCTTCTCTTGCAGAGTAGGAGTAGGTCTGTATTTTCTGTGTTCCAACATGGCAAATGGATGATTTCAGTATTTTCAGACAACTGGTATGAGGCTAACATTTCTGACAGTAAACATATCTTGTGACGTGACCTGTAGCATACAATGTGCTTGAATTATATTTCTGTGAAGCTATTTCTGAGTACAAAATACAGCACACAAGACAAATAAAACTGGGTTGCAGCAAACTTGTTCATTGGTAAAATAGGTTTCCATCAGATTGCTAGTCCAGAAGCATCGTCAAAGCCCTTGCAGCACTCATAGACTGTGCAAAGCACCCAATGTCAAGACCTTCCACCCTGTAACAATGAAAACAGAAAGCATGACTTGTCATACCTTGTTGTATACACCAAGTGTATATGCATGCCAAGTGTAAAGCAAATGACAAGAAATGCTTGACAAGTGTAAAGCAAATGAAGAAGTGTAGGGAAGCATATTTTGCATCCTATTGCCAGGCTTCTCAAACCCCATCAAGAAAAATAAATGATGAGTACCAGTCAGACCAGTACACTAGTTGAAGACAGTGGTGCTAGAACCAGACCACACATTTTGCTTTTGAGAAGGAGTGATGCAGATGACACGACACAAATTCTCTTTACATTTTTACAACTGTATAGCTACCTACAGTAAGCTAGTATACTAATTCACATCTAGATCTTCTCACCTGCACTTCTAACAGCATTGCTGTTCATCACAGCAGGGTATGGGACACTTTGCGTCAATGTATCTCCACTTGCGGTAATTAATCACCTCAACTTGTGTAAATCTTGGTACACGGCTTTTACACTTATTGCTCTATATGACAATGGGCAGAGTTACCATGTTCCACACTTACACAGCCCAGGCCAACTCAACAAACTCCAGTGAAATGGGCCATGACAAACAAACGGTGCTTTGCAAAGCTCCATACTGCCTAGCATCACTTTATTACATCCATGCACAACACGAAAAAAATTACCTTTTACATAGAATCCTGCTTCAGTGGTCCAAAGAACTGGCTGAAGTTCTCCGTGTCAGCCATGTTCACACGATACTTCCACTGAAATCAAGGAAATATGTAATTCCGTTGTTCCAGAGTTTTGAATACTCAGAGCACTCATAGAAGAGCTCTCAAACTGTCACAGGACAAGCAAGATGGGTGAAGGCGCAGGAATAAACAAAAGAGAGCTCATGCAATGTGTGGCAGAAACAGCGGAAGAAAAGAGTGAGAGGTTAAGAAAACGGAGAGGGATTGTGCCAGACGCAGTGCTCAGATGGCCTGTGTGCTGCTCCAGCATACTGTTGTGCTCCCATATGGAGGATATTAGGTATTAGGTCATCTAATTAGCTCTAAATACAACTGCCTTTGTCCACTACTACCATAGCAAATAAAACCTGACATGCTGCTTGCTCAAGCTCACCCCATGATGATAACAATCTCCATAGTTGTATTGTGTTGTGACAGTGATGCTGCACAGTGGTTACCAGATTCTGTTGTGCACCATCATGGGGAGGGGGTGGGGGTTCAGTTGATCTTCAAGAAATTATTATCATGACATACGGTGGCCCTGAAGGCTGCCCCTCGCGAAGGTTCTCTCATGAACATTCTGTTCCCTGTCGCCCCTTGTGAACCTTCTCTAGCAACAATTCTGCCCCCTATCGCCTCCCACGAACATTCTCTCACAATGATTCTGTCCCCTGTCGCCCCTCACGAATGTTCTCTCACAGAGTTTTAGCTCTGCCCCACTCTTGTGCATGTGCACCTAGGTTTTAGTCACGAAGCAACAGCTGTGGAGTGTGCAATACTGAGCGTGGTTAAGTAAATGACTGTTCTGCAGCACCATGAATTTATGCTGTCACTCGCTGTAGTTTGTCATGCTTGGCATCCTTGTTCATTCGGCATGTGGATTGTAGAAAGATGATCCTAGGATCCTTGGGTTGACGGGTAAGTACCCACAATGATTTTCACTTGTTTACTGATGAGGAGTTGCATTCTGACCGTTAGGAATAATTCAAAAATACTGGATGCAGTACAAAAAGATTGCTGTTATTTTAGTAGAACAGTTCACAAAGTGTGTTGTGAGAAAGCTAGCAGAATGCAGAATGCATTGGATTTCAACTTGGCAGGCTCTGTATCCTCAGAATGACGTCTCGCGTAGCCAGACTCTCGCCGGAACTTGAGGGAGAGTCTGGTGAACTGCCCAATAGCATGCTATACATCAGGTAAACTTGAGTACTGTATTGATCTTCACAAGCCCCAGGCGCTTCTTTAGCACGTGATTCTTGGTCTCGCGTAGCTAGACTCTAGAGTCTGATGAACTGCCCATATAAGACTTCGCAGGCCACAGTGTTTATATTACGCCTCTATAATAGCGACGTGTCAAGTAAATGAAGCCTCCAATTCGCACTATACACATTGTAATTATCGCGAAGCAACATAAACTTTGCGGTGGGCCACCTGCTTATCGTCCACCCCAGTAGAGGTGTGTGTTGGAACATGTCTTATATGGGCAGTTCATCAGACTCTAGAGTCTAGCTACGCGAGACCAAGAATGACATGCTAAAGAAGCGCCTGGGGCATGTGAAGATCAATACAGTACTCAAGTTTACCTGATGTATAGCATGCTATTGAGGTGAACATGTGATGTTCGTAGCCATATTAAAGTGACAGTGGAAATGTTAGTGGGGCACATACCGAGATAAAAAAGTATTTTCATGGTTTACGAAAATAAAACACACTTTGCAGCGAATAATCATTACTGTCAGCACATTTCGCGCACACAGTTTCACAACGCAGCTACCTTGTTGTTTTGCGCAAGGTGGCTGCTTTTCTTTTCACAGCGTAGCAAGCTATTGATAGTTATTTTGCTGAGACGGCCTCTTCTCGCCTATACCTGTAGGTGATTCTAGTCTCGTTCACAGGCCCGAAGAGGAGGAGAAAGAGCCTGGCTTCAGCCGTTTGTGCATGTGCTTAATTGCCATGAAATTCCACCGACACCGCGTGCATAGGCCTACTATAGAGCGGCTGCATGTGATGTCACAGGGGGCACGGCTTCCCTTAATTTTGATGCTACAGAGCTGCGAATTTTTAAAGGTAATCTTGGAAGCCCAAGTAACCCAAATCTGCAGTATGGACATTTTGAGACTTACCATTGATTTTATAAAAATGTCCAATGTTTGGTCCTTATGTATGGAGTTCTATGGCGCATGGCAACTTCTTGCCATGCGCCATAGAACTCCATACTTAAGGACCAAACTTTGGACATTTTTTTATCAAATCAACCATAAGGTCCAAGACTTTCATCTTTCAGATTTGGGTAATTTAGGCTACTAGAATTGACATAAAAAATTGGCATCTCCATAGCAACAGGAATAATTTTAGGCCACACCCCTTGCAGCCACTCTATTGATATACTTCTGTACACTCGTGATGCCTAGCTTCGTCCCCAGGGCACTCCCAGATTTTATCTCGCAGCCGTGGAGAAAAATTCTCCATGGCTGCGAGATAAAATCTGGGAGTGGCCTGGGAACGAGGCTACGTGATGCCTATATTGATACTAAGCGTTACACTGTCCGTAGATTTATCGTAGCAACAAATGGAAACTCACTCGATTGTACTCATCCAACGGCCGATTTGAAGCTATAAACAGGAAGTGCGGGCTCCCGTGGAGTCGGCTGACGAGAAGGAGAGGCTACCTACCGGTAAAGCCATTGCAAGAGGTAACTGGGCAGATGGCACATATAGCAAGTCCTGAAATGACGTAATGTTTACATAATGCATTACTTAATCATGAGTAACTAGTATTGTAATGGTTCCTCTAGTTCCACTAGTTTCCACTGGTTCCTTGGTTTCTCTGGTTTCTCTGGTTTCCACTGGTTCCACTGGTTCCTCTGGTTCCTCTGGTTCCACTTGTTCCTCCGGTTCCACCGGTTCCACTGGTTCCTCTGGTTCCTTGGTTTCTCTGGTTCCACTGGTTCCTCTTGTTCCTTTGGTTCCTCCGGTTCCACTGGTTTCTCTAGTTCCTCCGGTTCCTTGGTTCCTCTGGTTCCTCTGGTTCCCCTGGGTCCTCTGGTTCCTCTAGTTCCACTGGTTCCTCTGGTTCCCCTGGTTCCTCCGGTTCCACTGGTTCCACTGGTTCCACTGGTTCCACTAGTTTCCACTGGTTCCTCTGGTTCAACTGGTTCCCCTGGTTCCTCTAGTTCCACTGGTTCCTCTGGTTCCCCTGGTTCCCTGGTTCCTCTGGTTTCTCCGGTTCCTCCGGTTCCACTGGTTCCACTGGTTCCTCTAGTTCCACTAGTTTCCACTGGTTCCTTGGTTTCTCTGGTTTCCACTGGTTCCACTGGTTCCTCTGGTTCCTCTGGTTCCACTTGTTCCTCCAGTTCCACCGGTTCCACTGGTTCCTCTGGTTCCTTGGTTTCTCTGGTTCCACTGGTTCCTCTTGTTCCTTTGGTTCCTCTTGTTCCTCTGGTTCCTCCGGTTCCACTGGTTTCTCTAGTTCCTCTGGTTCCTTGGTTCCTCTTGTTCCTCTGGTTCCTCTGGTTCCTCCGGTTCCCCTGGTTCCACTGGTTCCTCAAGTTCCCCTGGTTCCCTGGGTCCTCTGGTTCCTCTAGTTCCACTGGTTCCTCTGGTTCCCCTGGTTCCCTGGTTCCCCTGGTTCCACTTGTTCCTCTGGTTTCTCCGGTTCCTCCGGTTCCACTGGTTCCACTAGTTTCCACTGGTTCCTCCGGTTCCACTGGTTCCACTGGTTCCACTGGTTCCACTGGTTCCTCTGGTTCCACTGGTTCCTCTGGTTCCACTAGTGGAACCAGTGGAACCGGAGGAACCAGGGGAACCAGAGGAACCAGTGGAACTAGAGGAACCAGAGGACCCAGGGAACCAGGGGAATTAGAGGAACCAGTGGAACCAGGGGAACCAGAGGAACCAGAGGAACCAAGGAACCGGAGGAACTAGAGAAACCGTGGAACCGGAGGAACCAAAGGAACAAGAGGAACCAGTGGAACCAGAGAAACCAAGGAACCAGAGGAACCAGTGGAACCGGTGGAACCGGAGGAACAAGTGGAACCAGAGGAACCAGAGGAACCAGTGGAACCAGTGGAAACCAGAGAAACCAGAGAAACCAAGGAACCAGTGGAAACTAGTGGAACTAGAGGAACCAGTGGAACCATTACAATACTAGTTACTCATGATTAAGTAATGCATTATGTAAACATTACGTCATTTCAGGACTTGCTATATGTGCCATCTCCCGGTAACTGGGGCTTCCATTACACTTCTGTCTGCCCTTTCTGCTAGAGACCTTCATTTGATAAACAGCACAAGGCTGTTGGCCAAAGCGCTGAGATAATTAGCCACTCGAGCTAGCTAGGCTGGTTTGATATGGTGAATACGACGTCATGCAATCGACCATGTGCTCTAAAAGATGATATTAGTGACATCCACTCCAGACTAAGTGTCTTAACCAACTCCAGCTCCATCAATGAACTCGAACACTTCTGTTGTCAAACTCTTAATTGCTGCTGAGGCCAACACTAACTTGGGCCCCATTTATCGCCCACTATACCCCACCAACAAATCTGATTGCTCCACATCCCCCCAGAACCCAAATCCCACCACTAACCTTGTATTGAAAATCAACATTGTGGCCTTGAACTGCAGAGGCCTACCTTATGCTGAGATGCTTGCTGAACATGCTGATGTTCTTATCTTAAGTGAGCACTGGCTGTGGCCCTTTGAATCCCATAATATTAACAACATCCATCCATGCATGAAAGGCCATGCTGTTTCTGACAAAAGGTGTGCCCCTGATTGCAGTCTATTCAAAGGGTGTGGTGGCATTGGCATCACCTGGAAAAAGCATCTCGAGGCTGCCCCAATTCTTGATCTGAAGTCAGATTGGATCTGTGCTGTCATTATTGAAGGATGCAAGAATGTAAAGTATAGGTCATTGCAGTCCACCAGTTCCATTAGAAGCTTACCATGAAGGTTCTGCTGGTCGAGATCCCTGGGACCTCCTGGTGGCCCATCATGAGCATTGAAATCACCAGCCATGACAATAGGGCCATGAGAGTGAGTATTTATCAGCTTCTCAATGTCCGACAGGTATATTTCTGTATGGGAGTCGGTAGTGGGCATGTATACACCAATGACTAGAATGGAAGCATTGAACAGTTGCACCAGAGGCCCTTGTTACACCTTTTTCAGAGGTGAAACTGTGTCTACAATAGACTACATTATCACCGATGCTATATCTGCTCCACTGGTCCACAGCTGTTCCACCCTGGACCATGACCCCCTTATACCTCAGACCATCTCCCCCTATCAATCACTCTTGCCTGTGAATCTAAGCACAGAAAATGACTCATTCCCTACTCATATCAACTGGAAGAGAGGTTTGTGTGTGGGATCCATTGACCTTTCAGTGGCTTCTCATGCAGTTGGCTTCTGCATAAATGAAGAGAAGGTTATCTGTTACCAACTTGAGCTCGGAAAATAATTTGCGTGGGAGAATCACCATCCGATCGACTGGGAGGAGACCACAGTGCTGGACCATGGCAGAGGACAGGAGCTGTTGGTGAAGGAGGCCCTGCACATCCAGATGACACCCGCAGAAGAGTGCTTCAACTGAGATGGAGGACTGGAAGTCCCTGGTTGCTGGACTGCTGTGATGAGGAGGCAGGGAGGGAGGAGCAATCCTCACCGACCTTTGACCTCCAATGACGTGTATCCTCAGTAGTGCATGGCTATAAATAGCAACATTTGTTCGCACCTCTTCACTTTCGCCCTGATGATGACTGGAGCATTCAGTCGAAACGTCGGCAAGTTATTTTCTGAGCTCAAGTTGGTAACAGATAACCTTCTCTTCATCCATTGACCTGTTTGTTGCCTAGAATAGACAACCTTATATGACCCCTCATTGGAAAAAACTATACCTCCCCTCTTGAGCGGAATGAGGTGGTCAGGTTAGTCTCTGAAAGACATCATTTGCATTGCCTCATCTTCCATTCCTCACTTCAAACCCAAGAAACGTTTCATTCATGACCCCCAGCTGCAACATCTCAGTAAAGCAGCATGGAGAAAGTGGTGTGAAGCCGATCGACCCAAACAAGGTCCTGTATTTGAGGAGAAGAACACCCTCAAGCGATTAACCAAAGATTGTGCTAATCGATGTTGAGCCAGGAGGGAAAGATCTGCCTGGTTGAGAAGAGAGCAACTCTTCAAGGAGGATAATCCGAAACGCCACCCAACCAACCCTCCCTGGGTGACAGGCTCCTCATTGATGGCAACATCACTTCCGACCCTCAGTTAGTCCTGACTCGGTGGACTAACCACTTCTCATCTATTGCCACTTCCCAGTCCCACTCCAATTCATTAGTGGTTGAAGTGTGTAAGAAAATATCATGGCTCACTTCCCTATCCAAACTCAACAGTGATGATATTGTTGATGACTCTTTCACAGTAGAAGAAGTGCAGCTCGCCCTGAAGAAGTTGAAGGCAAGGAAAGCAGGAGGGATGGATGGTCTCCAACCTGAGCACCTCAAATATGGGGGAGCCCTCCTCACTCTGTGGCTAAAGCAAATTTTCAATGCCTTCGTCCACCTTGAACACATTCCACCCCACATTTTGACTGGTGTCATCCGCCCTGCATACAAAGGTAAAAGCAAAGACCCATTTAACTGTCACAGCTTCTGAGGCATCACTAGAACATCTGTTATCCTCAAAACCTTTGAGTACCTGCTGCTTGAAAGAGTACGGCTTATTCTCCAAGCAAATCGTCACCCCCTACTATTGCAGACAGCATATCAAAATCACAACTCCTGTCAAGATGCCATCTTTGCCACGCAAGAAGCGATCCTGAAGGTTGTCCGTGAAGGTGGTGATGCCTTTCTTAGTCTTTTCGACATGGAAAAGGATTATGATTCACTTAAATACGCTGTTCTGCTTGACTGTTTGTTTGACGCAGGCATTAAAGGCAGAGCCTGGAGAATTATCTCCTGCATGTACAATAACCTCCATGCTGTTGTAAAATCTGGTTTCTCCATTTCCGCACCATGCCCTGTATTGCACGGTATACAGCAAGGCTCAGTCCTTTCTCTCACCTTTTTCCTAATTGTCATGGACAAACTTCTCATGGAGCTCAAAGAAAACAAGGCTGGCATCTCAATCTGCAACCTACATCTTGGAGGTGCTGCTCATGCAGATGATGTGAGAACTATTGCCACTTCCACTCAAGCAACTAACCGAAGACCAAAGCAAAATAATTGCTAATTTGACCACAAGAAATGGCCTCTCTCTCAACGAGTCCAAGACTGAGGTACTTCTGTTCTCTAGAAAACTTTCCCAAAGTGCCTCTGCTATCAACCTCATGAATTCCACATTCCCGAAGCAAAGTGCCTAGGATATCTCTGGAACAAATCCCTCTCCACCAGGCCTGCTGTAGAGCTGAACATCGCTAATGCTCGTAGGGAATTCTTTGCCCTCGGATCCACAGGCTGGTATCTAGGCGAGTCAAATCCTCTCACTGCAAGGACTGCATGTGGTTGAAACTTGTGTCCTGCCCACTCTATGCTATGGTGCTGAGAACTGGATCTTTGATGACATCTCCCTAGATCTGCTGAACCGGTTTCAATCTGAACTTGGTAACGCCTTTTAAGTTCCATTCTCACCTCGCCCCTCTCCTTGCCCTGTCATGGCCATGCATCTATATGACTGCCAGAATCCATCTTATCAAGCTCCGTTTCCTGTGTCGTCTCCTATCTTCAGAACATGACACCCTTGCCTCTAGAACTTTCCACACTCTTGCCTCCCAAGATATCTACAGTCTCAGTTATTGTTCAGCAGTGTATCTTTCTTGATTCCAAGCTTGGTACCAATGTCACTGCTTCCATCCTCAGCAATACTGACGATCCGAAAGTACATCTCTGAAAGGCAAAAC
This sequence comes from Agelas oroides, assembly GCA_949130485.1. NCBI lineage: Eukaryota > Metazoa > Porifera > Demospongiae > Agelasida > Agelasidae > Agelas > Agelas oroides. Next base: position 5,293,122 of record OX422191.1, on the reverse strand, counting down.
AGGCCATCCTCGATCAAGATGACAGACTCAAGCTCCAAGCTGCCACTCAACACCAATCTGTCAAACTCACCTCGAACATCAACTGGCTCCGAATCTGGGAGACTGCCTGAGATAAAGGTCCATACTGGACCAGAATCACTCAGTCTTTCTTCAAAGTTCTCACACACCCTCTGTTCAGAGAACTTTGCAGGGCTATTCACATGAACCTTAGTCTATCAAGCTAGACCCTCTCTCACCCTCCAGAAAAGTGAGAGAGGGTCTAGCAGATGTTATTAGTATGCATGAGATGCTGACCAATCAGATCCTACTGTTCCATTTTGAGACAGTAGCAACACCTTGGCTTCAGTACGTAAGACCAATACTGGTGCAGTTTTATGGTTGCAGATTAAACAAGCTGTGAACTATGAATACTAATAACATCTGCTAGACCATCTCTCACTTTTCTGGTGGGTGAGAGATGGTCTAGCTTGATAGACTACATGAACCTTTGAAGGTTAGAGGGCTTGCCATTTCAGTTTTTGTCTGACAGCTTGGTTCTCAGGTGGATAAATCTTTCAGAGTATGTTGACATTCACAGTATGTATCTATGCAGTTTCAAATTTGTGAGGTTCTGTGTGGGGTGTATCGATAAACTCAACAGAAGCTTGTGCATAACTGTACAGTCGTTAGTTGGATGTCATCTAGGACTTAATCCAGCAAGGGAAATTCAATGATGACACTGTACACAGGTAAATCCACAGACCATTGCTGCATTATGTCAGAACATTCCTAAAGCACTTTGTTGATCCTGTTAACATGCAGACACTCACTGGCATTTTGCTACGGGAGCCACAAGAAAAGCACCAACTTTGATGGATGGGCACACTGCTACATAGAGCATGCTCGGAAGCCCAAACCATTCTACCCAGAGGAATTCCAAGCTGCTGCAGCTGCCATTTTGGAACGTGCCTTTAATCTTTGTGAAGATGAAATAACACTGGGGAATGCTGAGAGTACCTTGTAATTACTTGTAGCTCATAGATAACTAGCACATTGTAAGTATATATCTAATTGCACAGTAAGACTTGACAGTCGAAGTGTTGAACTATTCAGTTATAGTCACGAAGCTTTCTCAGCATCTCTACAACTTCATCAGTCTTAGGTCGGGAGGTTTGGTCAAGCTGCAAACTGCTGCTACAGATCTCAAAGTGAACACACTTATAGGTGCAAGGGGGGGAATCGTAAGAGCCACACACCTTCATCATGATTTCAGTGGAATCCAGACCTAGCCACACTGGAAACTTCCAAGTACAAACATCCACATGAATAGATATCCACTGCACGACCTCTTTTGCCCTTCTTGAACATCTCAGGTGCCATTATGGATACATTCCTGTTCCCTTACTTCTGGATGTCATTGTCACTTGGGCTGCCTGTTTCAGCTCAGTCATTCCCATGTCACAGACAAACACTCCTTTGAGGTACAAGATGAGCAGAGGTTAGGGTACAGGAAGTCAATACCGGAAATTAAGTTGTTGTGCTAGCTATCTTAAACTGATCAACACATTATGCGGTTTTATGACCTGGTGGATGACAACAGGATTGTGGTGGTGCAATTACAAACGCATGCACTGGAGACATGTTCTGATTTTGTGGTGGTTTAACTACACTGACCTCTCTGTATTCCTTTTTTCCAAACAACATTCGGTCAAGGTTGGATCCATCCACAAAGTTCATGATGAGTATGACTTCATCCTCGGCCATAGTGTATCCCAACAATGAGATGATGTTGGGATGTGTACTGTGTCGCTGTGTACTAATGACATACACTAACCTGAGAACAGATATCTCTTTGTAATTGGAAACATCCTCCATTGTATTCACATATCCTGCTGTCTTCATCTTCTTCAGGGCGACATCCTTTCCCTTCCACTTGCCATGATTCACTGTGCCAAACGTACCTCTCCCAATCACCTGCCCAGTTTTGATGTCTTCAAATTTGACCATCAATGCTGAACAGTTATCAGTAATGTGTGGAACAAAGATCTTTCAAAATATACATTATAATATTAACTTACTTGTCTTCTCCTTATGACACATCAGACATTTTTGGTTCTTTGGAAGGTAACAGAATAATATGAGTTGATAGTGCAGGAAATCATGTTGTCAACCAAGAATTAAGTTCCATACCAATCACTTTGAAGGTCACAGTGTCATCACCAACAAAGCAGTGGTAGGTGCCTCTTCCCCCAACATAAATGAGGCATGTATGTGGAGAAGATCCATTTTTTTCCCAGACAGAGAACGCATTCTTCTCCCAGGTATAGGGCACTCTTCCATGCAATGGTGAGATCCACAATAGTGCCATTGTAGTTTGACAAGAGTCTCACTGTGGATCAATTTCCCTGAACAACACATAAGTTATCTGTCTTTGCTGAATTATGACAATCTCATACCTTTCACTTTGAACTTCATGTCGGCAAGTTTGATAGAATGCCTTTCTGGGAACACGGCCTTCAGGTATGTGGTGGTACCTGTTCATGAAACACTGTCTGAATAAGGTGAATGGTTAGATACTTCTGTAGCACCAATCAATAAAGTCATTTCTGACAGGGCATGGCGTAAAAATGACTATAACATTATTCCTTACTTAACGACAGCTTGACCTTCTGGCTGCATTGGTGGGAAATCTGACACCACTTTCTCTTTGACTTCACTATCTGAACTGTCCAGGTCAAAATTCTGCAGACGCCAAACCCCTTCGTGTCCAGTCAGCCCCCTGACGGGGTTCTGACGGCACATGCAAAGTGGCTGCTGATACCCAGCTTGCTGGGGCTGCAGCAAAAAGTACCTCGGTATTCATATGGTGAGTTGCTTTGGCACTCACCACTGTGTCTATGGATATATACCTCCAGTGGCTCAGTTGGTAAGAGCATCTGACCGGGATTCAGAAGACCCAGGTTCAAATCCTGGCTGGATCTCAATGTCTTTTTTTGCCAAGAGTTCTACTTGCTCATTTAGAGTGTTCAAGTAGTCAACATAGCACGTTCCTGAAACAGGATTTCAGAAATAGCTAGTTTGATGAAAGAGGTCAAACGCTACCGTTCGGGCGTTATTAAATAACAACAGTGAGAACGTTAAATCCGTTCCTTCCTCTAGTGAGAATTGTGGTGCGTTACTGCCACTTTAGGAAGCTGTGGGATATTGACCCTGACAATCGTCTGGATCTTTGGGCTATGAACTAGTGCCGAGGACATTCAAATTTATTATGCTGCTGATGCATGGACTTCAGTAAGGAGGACCTTACTTTGAATTTACGAGTACTCAACAGATCTTGTAATTTTACAAAAAGTTTTACAGCACTGTCGTATTCCTTCTGTATTTCTCGAGATTTGTAAAGGAGGGCGTTATTTAGAATATTCCTGTTTTGTGGGGTATAGCTATGTAGTCTTGTTCTAAGTTTGTATTTAAAATAATGCATGGAAGTGAAAGAGTGACACAAAGTCCAGGAAACTTGTTTGGAATGATGTCAGGTGGACATAGCCTTGTTCTAAGCCTCCAGCTTTTTTTGTTCTTTGGTTTACGTTTAGTGTAATATGCAGAAGTGGAAGAGTGATGAAAAATGGGGAAGTCGTGAGAACACCTATCATGTGATCCAGATGAGAGGTAAATGTAGGGGGACGAGGGTAGTGGCCAACTACAAATACGCATGCAATAAAAAGCACGTTTCTTGCCCGTCAAGTCAAGTACTCTCAATTTTGTGAACATCTGGAGTCAACCTTAGTGGTGGAGCACTTACGCTGAAGTTGAGTATGTTATTTGATTGTGCACTCTCCCCCCTACATGTACCTCACCTCCACCTGACATTCATGAGATAAGTGTTACCAAGCCTTCCATTTTTTCCATTGCTCTTCTGCCTCTGTGTGAATGCAAACTGAAGAACATAAAACAGGAGGGGCCTTGGGATGTTGCTAAGGTGGATGGAAGGGGTGAATTTCCCAACTGCAAATATGATGCACTAAACTTTGGAGAGTACCTTTGATTGTGCATCAGGGATCTTGCCTGAGTGCTTGATTTAGATATGACCCCACTCCCTATGTCCACCTCACATCTACCTCATGTTATGTTTATGTGATATTCACTGTATACTAATATGTATTGTTTCAGCTATTTGATATAACACATAGGGAAGGAAATTGATGGCGAAGCTCATTTAAACTTCCGCTTTGGAAAGGGAATGCCTCAGTGGTGTACAACTTCTATCATGTGCATGGAGCAAATGTTCGGGAGGTGGCCGACCTCGAAGTTACACAGGAAGAATGGCTGGACACAGATGAAGACTGACGAAAAACTGTTATGGTGACACTTTCATGTTCTGCATACGTTTACAACTATTCTATTTCATGGCTAAACAGCATTATTTCTTCCTTGCAGTACTAAAAATTGTACTTTTTTTTACCTAGCTATTGGTTTGGGATCTTACTACCTGAAGTGAAAGTAATGCTACTAATACTAAATTCTAGTGTTTTTTATCTGGCTAAAAGTTTTAAATCTTAAAATTAGTAACAGGAACTAAACAATAGCAGTCATTTCTGGTGAGTGTATTGCGACTAATTTCTAGTGTATTTTATCTACGTGAAAACTAGTTTTATGTACTAGAAAATAGTGTTAACCACGGTTTAATGTAATGCTACTAATTTGTAGTACTCGCGCTAATAAATAGAAAGTTTTGCTAATGAATAGAAAAGTTACACTAAAAGTTAGTGTATTGTGTGCTTGCCTCAGTGAATACCCTTTTTACTAGAAAACAGTATATTTTTTACTAACTTCTAGAAGATTTTTTTCTTGTGTAGTCAGGATGAAGGTGTATATTCGTGGCAGCTGTGGAGGGAGAAATGGATAATTTGTACAGCTCAGAGCTAGCCATCCATAAGAGGGATGTTGGATCAACTGATACATGAGATGACCATTTGAAGGTACAGTCTGTTCTTGAGGCCTACATTTGTGCTGTATTGGGCAGCAAAGGCTTGTAAAAGGTTTACTATTCCACACGAATTACTTTTTGATCATTTGTGTGCATCGTTCCGTAGCAAGCCCAGGCCAAAGTGAGCAGTGACAGTGTGCATTTAATATCGGGATGTACTGCAAGCTAACTGTGCTGCACTCAAACTCTTCGCAGAATGTGTACCTTCTCCTTTGACATATTCTACCGCTTACTAGTTGATATGCTGCATTCTCACTCAGTGTATTGTCACTAGAGTGAAACCTAGCTGTCTATAGTGGTCACTGCATGTTAAAGACAGCCACCTCTTGTTTGTTGCGGCCACTACTCCTGGTCCCAGTTGTACTAATCTTGTGCAAAATGACCTGTATAAAGCAACCACCTGTCTGAAACAGCCAAAAAAAAATGAATGCTGGTCCCATGACAACCATTATATCACTAGCATACACAGCAAGTCTTGCTTTACAAATTACATCAACTAAAAGGGTTGATGCTCTGAGAGAAATGGTAGTGGATGGTTTGGCATTGTGAAGTCTGAGACTGTTTCAAATAGGTGAACATAGCCTTGTGTTGAGAGAGCCTGGGTACAAGGCTAAGGAAAGCCTATAAATATACAATCCATGCACCATGAGGGACTGATCACTGAATAGATTTGCACAAGGATGCAAGATTCAATGAAGAGTTCAGCCAGACTTCTGATTTCTAATCATGCAATCACTACCACAACTTTTCTCAGCAGACAGAGTTCATAAATACAGACTCAGACACTTTCATCAAATGAATAACTGATGGAAGTATATCTGTTAAGCCCCATCCAGGTAGAACAGCACCACCACATCCGCCTGAACCAGTCATTCAGAGCCGACCTGGAATGGTGGCACAGGTTTCTCGGTGCATGGAATGGAGTTTCTACGCTGGTTCAGGCGCAATCCCAGCATCCTGATATCGAGGTTCGGAGTGATGCGTCGGGCTCATGGGGTTGTACTGCTGTCTGGAATGGCAAATGGTTCCAAATTAGCTGGAAAGATCAGCCGGAGTTCATGGATACTTCAATTGCGGGCAAAAAAAATGCTGCCAATTGCGGTAGCAGCGGCCATCTGGGGCAAGGAATGGAGGGGCTGTACCATAGAATTTAACTGCGACAATGAAGCTGTGGTTCATTCGTTCATGGCGGGTTCCTGTAAAGAAAAGAACATGGCACATATGCTGCGATGTTTATTCTTCATTGAAGCTAAATTCAATTTAGCATTGTACCATCTCATGTACCTGGTGTCCTCAATGTACAAGTAGATGCATTGTCCAGGAACCGACCACAAATCTTTTTCAACTCCAACCCACAGGCAACCACAACCACCCAAAGGGCTGATAATGGGCCTCACCAAGCTTGACCTGTGGACATCGCCAACTTGGGCCACATGGTTCAGCATTTTTTAAAATGCGCACTGGCACCATCTACACAGAACATTTATACTTCAGCTAAGAAGTGCTATACTCAGTTTTGTCAACAACTAAATGTATGCCCCTTTCCTGTATTTGAAAATGTACTCTGTCATTATGGAGCCCATCTAGCTCGACAGGGTCTAAAGCATACATATACTATAGGTATACGCATACGCATCATGTGCCTCACGCAGAGCATGTGGAACGAAATGGCGAAGCGCGGTCGAGATGATGTCGATGACTTTGAAGACGTGAGTGGGACGCCGTGCTGTCTTCCGCCTGTCCCGTTGACTGGTCAGCGAGCCGCGTTTTAAATGGCCAAAATTACCTCTAGCTGCTACATGGTTCTCATTGCCCTTGGCATCATTCCAACCTGTTTATGCAAGCTCACTTTTGTTATGTAGTCTGTCTCTCCTCTAAGTCTTTCATCATATCGTGGGCTCAAGCGCACCAAGAGGGGCACGTGCCGGAGAGTACGTAAACCATACGTAAACTCATAGATAATACATACCATAGTGGATGTGAAACGGCATGCGTTTACGAATAGTTTACGGAGATTTAATGATACAGTCACTGCAGCGCCAGACCGTGGCAGAGCGGCCAAAATTGTCGTGTATGCGCGACACTCTTTCAGTCTTGGGACACGCGAGCGCTGTGATAGCGGTCTACATACTATTTCAGAGGATCACTAAGTACATACTCTACAGATTCAAGGTTACAGGAAGTCTACAGTTCGCTTCTAACTCAACGTATTCACCCTCGCATCCGTTGGAGCACTGTACTACATCTTTGTGTGACTGATTATCTCTGGAGATGTTTTGCTTCGAACCAGATGTTGGCTTGATACAAATGTAATGTAGGTCCATCTACTGGGAGAAAGTACTGATAATGCTGTGACACTTTTTGTTTTCCCAAGAATCAGGCAAGATCGAAATTTCAGGATACTTACTTTGTGTCAGATTATCTCCGGACGTAGCTGTCTATAGACCAAGTGACTGTTACAACTGTGTACTGTATACTAGAACGTACACTGGGAGAAAGTATAAGTGTTCCATTGAAAGTGTCGTGTACAAGTTAAAAAACGGTGTGAAATCTCGCATGGTTCGCGTATGATATTACCGTGTCGCGTCTACATAGGAGCTGCATTCTCCACACGGAGCAGCATGAGCGCGAATCAGCATGAAATTAAACTTCCTGTAACCTTCTAGCTGTAGAGTATGTACCTTGTCCATTCTATTCTCTGTTCCAGCTGCTACCACACCGCTCAACTGAGGTAAAATGACACGGAAATCCGTTTACTCTCCGTTTTACTACCGCTGCAATGATTGTATCACACATTCTCATAGTGGGCGGAAACGTTTCACATCCATGGAAGTGTATAGTATCTATGGTAAACTCGTATACTTAGTATCGCAGGACAGACTCTCACGAAAGGACAGTGCGGCTGGGCCTTCATATAACGTGGGTATTTGGCGGAGTCAAGTGCAGAAACGAGTGCTGAATGCAGCTGATGGCTGGTGACTCAGGCTGAGAAAAAGCCCAGAAATGTCTGGTCCACCGCCAAAGCCCAGAGAGCAAGAAGAGAACAATAGTTCAAAAGTAGAAAGCACTTGTTGGAGAGTCTGTTATGGTAAAAATGGACCCCCAATATTGGTTCCCCTCGGAACTGATTTTTCGAAAAATAAGGCCCCCCCCCCCCGGAACTGAAAAATTTGGACCACCTCTCACAGATGAAAGAACGTAGACCCTGAACATATTTCACTTGCAAAACTTGGACCAGTGGCATATCTAGGAGGTTTCCGAGGTTTTTGGAAACTACTCAGGCCCGTCAGTTCAGCAGCATGCACTCAATGTACTGTAGTCTCATTCCCAGCCGCACGCAACGGTCAGTTTCTGCGTACATTGTGCAAAGTTTGAATCTTGTTATGTACAGACTTGCTCATGAGAAAAAAATTACGGGTTTACCCCAAATTTAGATTTTAACCCTCTCTTTACGAGATTTAACTTCACCGAATTTCTGCATACAAGCAAATTATGAAGCATGCATGTCAAGGGAAAAGAGAACAAGTAAGCATGGTATCAGTATAGTATTAAAGCTAGTCAGTATTGAATATCAGAGAAGGGATGCATTTCTGGCAGGTGTGTAGGGGAAAACAGACTAACATCACAGACCAGTGCACCTTCACGGCATATTATAAATCAAGGTGATCAGCATGGAGGTCTAAGTTTTGTGTCTCATGGGCAGCAACAAATCTTGAATTGTATTTTCTATTTCTATCCATGATCCTTAACTGATCAGCACTCTTGTGTTTGGTGCATAATTAGCAAACCTGCTGTGCAATGTTGTGGTGTTGAAATCAGGCTTAAAAATGAAGCTATTTTATGTCTGTTCAATGTGTTCATGTTCCTATGCTAGAGGCAAAAATTCTCGGACTGATATATTTTCGGACCTCAGACTTCAAAGGTCTAAGCACGGTAGCAACTGTGCTAGATCATCACAGCAACAAGACATGCTGGGGCTTGGATAGTCTTCGATACCCAAAACTATTGTAGTATACGTGGGGATAGAAAATCATGTCCGAAAATACATTGTGTAACTTCTTTGCCGCCTCCTCCGAAAAGGAAAGACTAAAATACTTGCCCTTCCATTTGCCTTTCCTATGAGCCCATTCACTGCTGCACCAGTTTCCAAATTTGGCTAGCGATGTGATATAATACACGATTATCAGACTTGTCCGCTAGTAGAATCTTTTTTCCGAGGATAGGCGCTTGAACAGATGTAGTATTTCTTTTGCTAAATCCCGGGTAGAAGACTGTTTGGAGTTGAATTTCAAGTATATATTAGCCCACCTATCCTACAATTCTTATGTCTGCTGGACCTCTGGGCGTGCAACAACAGCGCAACATTTTGTAAGTGTCCGAGCATCAATTATCTGTAAATTTGACGAAGTCCTTTATATTTGTGTAACTCATGCATGTGACAAATTTCTAGCACCAGAATTAGCAGAAATTATGAAATTATGCATGCTTTAGAGCTTCAAATTGAACCCTCACTATGCATGCACATCTTCAAATTATGCATACCTTCTGCAATGTCTCAATATACTTTAAAATCCTTACCTAGTTCGATTGCACCGTTAATGCTGTGTCCTTATTTTATGTATCAAGCAAAATTCTCATTTCTATATTGCATACGAAACCAATCCTCATACTGCAAGCTCAGGGTGTGAGGAGAGCCTGGGTAGGAGACTATGATACACTTCCCTAATTTATTTCCAGTGTAAAGACTACAAGTACAAATGTACTACTGTAATATAAGCTGTGGATATGAATATAATTATGTGGTAAACTTCTTTACAGGCTAAATGGGAATATAACCACATAACTATATTCATGTCACAGCTTTTTGGTATTTTGCAAGGTCAACGCAAACAGCAGTGAATACAGACATCCTTCTCAGAGACTACATAATATAAGTTCTCCCCTAGCACCCCTTTCAGAGCACCAGAGGGACTCAGGACACACTGCGCAAAGATGAACCTTCCCCTAGCATCCCTCTCTTTGAGCACTGGAAAAGACAGCATAATCAAAGAGAGCTAGGCTGGGTATACATTTACACCTTTACTTCCAGTGTTAGGCATCCCATCCGTAATCATCTCCAAGCTGGATAAAGCTTGCATTTGACTGATATTTACTTGTTCGATAAATGCATGATTGTATTTTTTCAGTAACCACTTTGCCTTACCTGCCAAGAGCTTGTAGTGTGTAGCTATACTACTCAATGACAGATAAACTATCCCCTACCTCAAACTATCTTCCTGGCACTTATGAGGCAGTGTTCAACTTACTCCTTTGGATTCTTTGTATGTTCTATCATCAAACATGGCAGCTAGGATGCACACATGCAAAATGTCTGCATGTGCACATGCTGCCATGTAGAGTCAACTCATATTTTGTCCACTCCATCATGTTCATAAACAATATTATAGTCGGACAAACACACACCACAGCATTGCACAGCAGGTTTGCTAATTATGCACCAAACACAAGAGTGTTGACCAGTCAAGGATCATGGATAGAAATAGAAAATATAATTCACACTTTTTTGCTGCCCATGCGAACACAAAACTTAGGCCTCCATCCTGATCATCAATTAATACGTTGTGAAGGCTGCTCTGAAATGTCAGTCTGTTTCCTCCTAGCTACACAGCTGCCAGAAATGCATCCCTTCTCTGACATTCAATACTGACTAGTTTTAATACTATACTGATACCATGCTTACTTGCTCTCTTCTCCCTTGATGTGCTGCATACTCTCTGAATGCATGCTTGTACGCAGAAATTCGGTGAAGTTAAATCTCATAGGGAGAGGGTTAAAATCTAAATTGGGGGTAAACCCGTAATTTTTTTTCTCATGAGCAAGTGTGTACATAACGAGATTCACATCGTCAGGACGGAAATGTGTTGAAGTTGCACAGCGTGCCACGGCATTTTACGGATTTCCGTATAAACTGCTCCCCCAAAAATCGCCTTATAAGGTGTAGGAGAGCTCGCGCTGACCACAAGGCTTCCCCAGGAAGGAGACAGCGAGTTTGATGGCTACCAAACTAATCACAGTGTTTTTAGCGACAGGGAAACAAGGCAAAAGTGTAGCCCAAGCCCTGCTAGCCAGTGGGTACAAAGTGAGAGCCCTGACTCGCAACCCTGACGGCGATGGAGCCCAGACCCTGCTCCGAGAAGGCTGTGAGGTGATGAAGGTGGACGTGGACGACAAAGCTAGCTTGGAGAAAGCCATCGCTGGCTCCTATGGCGTGTTTGCTGTCTCTTGCTACTGGGCCATGTTCCGTGAAAACCGTGAAACTGCCTCTGAGCGTGAGGTGACCCAAGGAAAGAACATTGGGGATATCTGCAAGAAGGAGGGTGTCAAGCACCTGGTGTACAGCGGCATGGAGCATGTCATGGAGATACATGGGAAGTCGTGCCCTCACTATGATGGTAAAGCAATTGTGGAAAAGTATCTTGACGAAATCAAAGTCCCAAACACCTCCATTCGACTTTCTTTCTACTATGAGAATTTCATTCTTTCTCGTCCTCCGAAGAATGAAGATGGAAGCTACACCATGACATGGCCAATGAATGGAGCCATGGATACAATGACTCCCACCGACCTTGGCCCTGTTGTTGTCAACATCCTGAACAACCCTGACAAATACATCGGGAAGAAGATAGGTCTCTGTGGTGATAGGATGACCATGGCCGAGTATGCAGCTATCATCAGTGAAGTCACAGGAAAGAAGCTTATCTACAACCAAGTCCCTATGGATGTGTTTGCCAAGTCATTTCCTGGGGCTGAAGACTTGGCAATTATGTTTGAATTTTATGAGACTGGAAAGTGTAACAGAGATGCTGCATTCACTCGCACTCTGAATCCAAACACTACAACCTTCAGGCAGTGGGCTGAGAAGAATAAAGACCAACTTCTTGCTCATTAACCATGTGATACCTAGTTGTGTACCCTCCTCAATAGTTGTAGAATTTTTATTGTTGGCTGATCCATGTAACCTATTAATGTTCTGATAATGTGTGTGCATGGCCTGTATGCAGAATGGAGGCGTGTGCTTTAGACAGACAGTTAATGCTGCATGCCCATTAAATGAAGGTTTCCATACAGGCTTAGGCTAATAAATCTGCCTGACTTGCACCGGAAATACGTGAGGCTCCTGTTAGGTACAGGGCAAATGCCGCATCCGGTGCATGGACTGAGTCGTGGGCATAAACGGCAGATAATCAAAGTCTAAGTTACATTTTAACCCTTCACACTGGCGTTGTATGACTGTTGTACTTTGACCTCGACTGCTGACTTTGCTTGCTTGGCAAGGCACCCAGCCAACTGTTCTACAGCTCTTCCTAAGTAGAGATTTTACAAGTGTGCCAATGCATCAGAACTCATAACTTGACGTATAAAGCTCAGCAGGAGTCCACATGGGCTGCAAAAGTTACGGCCTATATACTCTGGTACATGTACAGACAGAGCCTGGTACACACTATTCTAGGATTTAATTTCTTGGAATCTGTAAATCTCGTTCGTTACACTATTGTGAGTCACCTTGTCATTTAAAGATATGCAGATACTCCAATTCGGGGAACAGGCCTGTGTTTCATTATAAAGGTTTGGTTAGTGACACTGAGTAACATGTGAAAATGCATTAGCCAGCAATAGGCAACATTTTGGATTTTTTTTCGTTGTCGCAGTGAAGGAATTGTACCCACTGAATGAACCAAAATGGCTGTATTTAGACCTGATGGATCACTGACTTTTGTCAGTATAGGAATGATGTCTGTCCAGCAATTGAATGCACCATGTGAATGTGTGGCAGCAGCAGCTGATAAGACAGAGCCTGAAACTTGGAGCAAAGTGGGCAAATGTACATTGGGCTGGTCATCTGAATGGAAAACAAGACAACAGGTGACATTTAATAACAAGAAAGTAGCAAATAGCTTGGTTGGTGTTACCCATGTGTATGTCAAAACAGTACAATTACCTTTCTTGCAATGGTTGTTTGCAAAAGATGTGGCACGGAGATTTGCACGTCAACTGCCTTCGCCAAAACGTCAAAATTCTAAGTACTGCCCATGTTCAAAGTTTGCATAATCGAAGTGGCTAGAGGACCGGTACCGGTTCCGAAAATGGGATCGTCTAAGTTCACATAGCTCCATGAGTTTACGTTATAAAACCTCACAAGGGAGTTCCCAGTGCCCACCGCACAATCGCGATAAGCCTCTTTCTACGTAATGTTCTGAACTAGCATGCATTCTGAGAGTAGGCAGCATATCAAGGTAAAAGAGACCAAGTAAGCATAATATCAGTAAGATAAAGTACACAAGAAAAATTTTTTTCTAACTATTAGAATGTAGTCTAAGTATTAGTACACATTAACTTGAGGTGAGTGCACATCTACTAGAATGGAAAATTACAATGCTAGATTTAAGTAGTCCAATTCTAGTCAAAAGAAATAAAACTTACAAAAAGTATGTTGTTGCTAAATAAGAGATTTATCATACTAAATTTTAGAAGTTAGAGTCACAATAGTAGTACTAACAGAAAAGTTTCCTCTAACTATTAGTATTGTTTCTAGATTGTAGATTGGGTTACTTAATTACATAGTACAAACCACAGCTAAAATGGAGATTTAGATACTACAAATTAGATAATATTCTGGATTGGAGCAACCTTTCTTCAGTTAAGAAGTATCGTACTATAATAAAGTACACCAAAAAGGGCCTCATTTAAAATTAGCATTGTTTACTAATTTTAAGCAAAGCTTTTGCTAAATTTAAAAAATGCTACTACTAAAAGTAAACAATGATCTAGACATAAGTAGCCTGTCTTGATTTTAGGAATGTAGTTCTATTATTTAGTGACTAGAATATCTACAGTTTGGTAAGTGAAACTAAAAAGAGAAGGCTCCCTCTATATATTAGCATCATTTCAAAGCTATACTTGGTTGAAGCAAATGTTCACTAATATTAAGATATTTCTACCAAAAAGTAGAGTATAATCTACAATTAAGTACACTGTCTTGAATTGGTTATATTACTTAGTAACTAGAACATCTACAATATGGTAAAATGAAACAGGAAGTTCCATCTGTATACAAATGGAACTTCCTGTATATGCTAGCATAACTTCAAAAGTGTGTAGCAACTGTCCACAAATATGTGGCATTTATACTAGAATAAAGCTGAATAAATTTCAGCATGTGTTTTTTCAAACATGTTGTAAAGTGTGTTTGCAATGTACTGAGTGTACATCTACTTGAAGTTTTCTACTGTTGCGCATGCGCATCACTGCTTTTGCCGCAGGCCAATTGGCATGCATGCGTGAGTTGGCGGGCTTTCGCGTGGAGTGCTTGTGCTAGTGCGAGACTTTCTGAAGATAGCCGGTCAAGTGAAGACTTCCAATTGTCAACGTTTGACGAACTTTCGCCGATTGTAGACCACAAGGTAAGCCGATCATGCGTGGGGACTAGCTAAGTAATGCTATTGCACTTACTAGGGTTCCGTTCCAAGGCCTCCTGCTCCTCATTATTCCCTAGACGTTGCAATGAGGGACTTATCTGTACACTTGCACCCAAAAGTGCATGTTTGAACTAGAAAATTTTAACACCAAACACTACGGTACTTCCTATATTTATGTTGGTCCTTTACTTTGCATCTTCAGGTGTATTGTATTGTACCTAAGTTCCCTATCTTTTACGTCTTGGGGTTTAACTATGGTATTTCTGCAGTCCTGCTTTCACAGTCACCCACCCAGCTCATGCAGTCCAAGCATACATGTACATAAAGTTTAGGTTTAGTAAACATCTGAAAAAAACAAACAAATATACCGGTAGGTTCAATTTCTTAATGACTATAGTCAAATTGCGCAAAGTCTTGCTCACCTGTATGTAACCATTTCCAAGCTGCAATGCCTTCAACTATGGCTGTCTTGTAACTTGTATTGACGACATTGTGTTGGTTAGCAAACTTACACACATGCTTACTTAAAAAACAAATCACCCTTCTGATTTCTACAGAACTACTTACAACACTTGAAAGTGGTCAGAAGCTCTATAAACAAAAGCAGCTTGTGGATGTCATTCAAGTGTCACAGGAAGGGCTGGTGCAGTTGTTTTGTCAACAGGCATATGCAGACTGCTTCACAGAATGTGGTGTAGAAACACGTCAGCAACTGGATGAGCTGGTGGTATCTTTGTCACATGACTCTAAGGTACATAGCTATACATTGTATACTTGTTGAAAATCTTGTATGGTTGCATCACTTTGTGTGGACAGAGCAATAGCACAACCTGTGCAGTGAAAGATTGGTATCCCTACCTGACCGGCTCCTACCTAAGGCAGACTAAGCACACAGACTAAGGTACATAGCTATACATTGTATACTTGTTGAAAATCTTGTATGGTTGCATCACTTTGTGTGGACAGAGCAATAGCACAACCTGTGCAGTGAAAGATTGGTTTCCCTACCTGACCGGCTCCTACCTAAGACAGACTCCAGCTAGTGTAAAAAGAGGAAAAGTTTTGCCAAGCGCCTTAACGCAAGGCTGACAACTGTGCAGTGCATGTAGTTTGCATTTGTATGTATGTATGTTATGTAGATGTATGTATGTATGTAATACTATGTATGTATGTATGTGTGTGTAGGTATGTATATATATCCGTCACTGTAGTTGGCGTGGCATGTCAGCACGTGTGGTAGTATTGGTGCTGTGCTAGCGGTCTCCGGTGAGGTTCAAGTATGTCACAAGAAATGGAACAGTTACAAGAGCCAGATCTGTCTGTTTTGCTATGGAGCCAGCCTGGAACTATTCGAGTTTATACCAAAAGTCAAAGCTGTCTCTGCTTAATTGTGTATGAGAATGAAATCGCAACCAAAGGGCGACTGCCTGAATAGATAGCAAGGTGCCCTATCCACTTGTGCCTTCATGCTCTAGTGCGATCATGCGGTAACAGCTCCTGCTTTACTATGCTTGGATTGCTTTGGTTTGGTGCAAGACCTGAACTCTGTACTGGGCTATGACTGATTTTTGGACTGAGTTTCGGACCAATGTGGAGTTTGATGTGTTGTCTGAGTCTAGTGTTTTAATGTCTGTGACCATGCAGAAGGCATTTTGTGAAGGACAGGTAAAGTGTGCATGTAGCAATGCAGTGGCTGTGGCTCAGCTTGGTATGGTTCAGCTCACCATCTGCTGCTCCAAGTTCCTTACCTATAAGAGCATTCCAGGCTATGGTGATGTTACTAGCACCAGCAAGACTTAGGTCTTCATCAGTGTTGTCCTTCAAGAATCAGTGATTGTGCTAACATTTATAGTTATTACACAGATCCTCTTTGGTGGGGGGAACATCTTTAATGTTAGAGAAAAACATCTACATGCATCCGATTTTTGCCTACTTTATAAATACACAGGCTGCTCAGTCACATACAGAAGAGATTATGACTCGGTGTCACAAGATCAATTCTCAGGAGCTCAATTGCCACCAGATCATCTCTCATGAGATCAACTTGCCACGAGATCAACTCAATTTTTTACGTTGAAATAAAAACATAAGACACATGCATACTTAACCTAAAGTCCAGTTTAATATTTTATCTCATCTAGAAATCACTAAAGCTGTATTGTGCCTTCCTTGTGGAGGACACCAGCTTCTTGGCCTTATTTGATGCCTGATCTTGTGGACGATTGTGCTCAGTCCATGTGACATCACTGACAGCCTCAACAACAGATGTAGCTCTTCCTTTGCACCCAGCCTTGTGAAACTTGCATCTCCTAAACACTTTACCTTATTCCCTTTGCAAATCATAATAATATTTGTACCCTTTATAAACCACACCTTTCCTCCTCTGTGAGTTTCAATGAACTCTGCCATGGTTGCACTGAATGCTGTAGACACACAGCTTTATTGTTTATGCATCATTTGACAGGTACAAATTTGTTGCTAAAGACACGTGACAGCAATTGAAATTTTGTTGGTTTTGTACAGATTAATTTGAGTTCAACATTTTGTTAAGTGTTCAAAATAACCTTTTGTCAACATAAAGAATTGAATAGATTTTGTGGCAAATTGATCTCATGGGAGTTGATCTTGTGGCAAGTTGATCTCATGAGAGTTGATCTGTGGCAATTGATTTTGTGAGAATTGATCTCATGAAAGGAAGCCAAAATTATGCACAATAGTTGAGGTCACTTCAGGTGGACAGTCATCCGTGAATGATGTTCATATGCAGCAGAGATTCATGATTTGAGTCTGAAGCTTAGCCCATGCCTGTGTAGTTGCCCATGATGACAAACTTCATTGCTAATGCTACATAATAGTACATGCCTGGTTTATGTGCCATGACAAAATAGGAAGCAAGCTGTGTGCTGCTTGCTCAGGCGTACCTCAGAATGATCAAGCATCTCCCTTGGGTAAAAATTACGCCGGGAGCACACACACATTGCATCAAGTAATGACATAAAAAGTGCACAGTACCAGTCATTAACTTATGAAGCAGGAAGGTCCTAGTCAGTGGTGGGAAATTTTATTGAAGTGGCCTATTATCTACTTGTAGGCAAGTTTATTCTCACATCTGACAATAGGCAGCTGCCTGATAAGCGTGTAGTTGACTTCACCTGCTTATGCAAAGTAGTATTTATTATTCAAATGTACTGTCAGGACTCATCCACTTATGATTTCGTGTTTCATGTTCTGGAGTATAGAAATGAATGAATATTGTTTTGGCCAGTCTTCTAATCCACAATTACTGACAAGTATGTAAACCCTACAGCGAGATTCACCCAATAAAACCATTACAGGTACAAGAGGCACACATGAGCCTCCTGAAAGCAGAGGGAAGGTTCCAGGCATTCATTGAGGAGGTGCAAAAGGCCGTGGATGCTTATGATGCCATCAAGGTGACTAAGCAACCCACCAGAGTTGGAGACATGCTTCCAGACATGCAGTTACAAGAGTTGGTTACAGGGAAGGTGGTAGGGCTTCTATCTGTGCTACAGCATGCCCCCTACACCCTTCTGGTCCTGCTTCGCCACTTTGGATGATCCCCATGTCTCAGTCACATGATGGCCATCACTGCTGAGAAGGAAGCCATTTCAAGGCTGCATTCCCAGATTGTTGTGGTGGCTGCCGGTGATAGAGAGGGAGCTATTAAATGGAAGGACAGGTGAATAAGTACTGTAACAGTAATCCACTGTGCACCTGCAGCTAAGTGGCAGCCACATTATGCTCATGTTGAAGACATCACAAAATGGAATGTCTGCCAATGACAAGTTGTTGAAGTTGCTGAAAGTTACAGTTTCCATGCATAAGAACTGTTGTATATTCCAGGATAGTTTCTTCAGGGAAGTGCAAAACATCAATCAATTTTGATGAAGTATTGTGGCTACACATGTACCGATCGGGGGTATGTAAACAGTGGTCCTTACAAATGCTCAGGAATCAAGCCTATTGACTGCCTTTTCGATGAACATGGGACGGACCACCTCGATCTGGACTTGTAATCTCAAAATACAAGCTTTCTTTGAATGTGGTGACTGTTGGTAGCCAGGGGATATGTTGAGCCTTTCCTTTTATGTAGATTTCAAGCATTACGCTTAAAACCCCAAATTCTCCTCTTTTATTTTGCTTTGCTTTTAGGCAATGTACAATTCAAGATCATGATACATTCAAATTTAAGATTCTAATTTTATTCTGCTATTATTATAGCTATGGTGTTCCATTCCCTGTCTACTTGGACCTGGACTGTACCCTCTACCGCCAGCTGGGACTAGGACACAGTGTTCTCATATTACGCATTGAGGCTGTGTGTATGTATGCCACTAAGATTGTACGAAAACAGCCCATTCTCCCGGACTACCCAGGGGATGACTGGTTCCAAATGGCAGGAGATTTCATTGTAGATGACAAAGGAAAGCTGGTGTTTGGTCACTGGGGAACTGACTACAATGACAGGCCATCTGTCAGCAAGATACTTCAAGAGCTGAGAGTCTCAGAAAGTGACCACTAGCTTGGTAACTAGAGTTGTTTCTACTAGCCTAACCTGAACGTGCTTAGCTGTGTTTGTTGTTATGATTGACTATATATGCATTCAAGTGAAGATGTCACAGTAAATCTGATTCTGCAGGGTGTGACATCTGATGAAATATACATGCATGTTGTGCTATCAGTCAATCATCCTTGTTCTGCTTGCTACATGAAATGGGTAGTGCACCAACATGTTACTGTCAGTGCATTGAGGGAGACATCAGCAGTTATCAGTGTTAGTGTACTTGTAATGAAACAGACTTTAAACTGAAGCAGGAGCAAATCCAAACAAGCCGGAAATAAACAGGCCAAATTATACCCCAAGTGGAAAGTAAAAATATATAGTAAATTAATGAAAAGCCACAAAAGTGCATGTGTATGTCCAATGTTTTAGCCTTTTTTCCCAAGCCCAAGAGGACTTACTGAAGTTTGACACCATGCACATCTAGATACAGCTGTCACAGAAGTATCTTTGGTTAAAGCGCTAAGGCTGAGAGGTAATCAACAGAGACTATACATGGCCAAACATTCGTCATCACAAAATTGGGCCTGTGGTGACACGGGATTTTACAGTGGCCAAACTAGCTGTCTTAGCATGAAGGTACTTCTTACATTTGCTAAAGATGAGAAAATTGAAACCACTGCTAACCTGAGTTATGGTCAAAAATGTTGACACTTCAGTGACTACACCAACTTCATCCTGACTTGCAGCTCTGGAGCCTTGTATAAAGGCTTAGGTACATTGTTAACAAGCTATATCTATTAGCTACAATTTAATGGTTTTACAGTGAATTATTTCACTAAGTTCGACTTTGTATGTTTATCTAAAACCTGGCTTAAAGATGAGATTAGTCTTGTAATTGACTTACCTGGTTATGTGCATTTTAGTTTTTGTAGACCCATCACTAACCGCAGAACTAAGAGGGGTGCGGGTGGACTGCTACTGTACATCAAGAAAGAGTTGCAAGAGGGAGTACGAGTGTTACCCCGTGGTAAGGAGCAGGACAGAATGTGGATTGTTCTGGACAAGACAGCTTTTGGACTGGAAAGAGACACGCGTACGTTGATTTTTTCTATATCCCACCTGTGACTTCATGTAATGTGATACAAGCTGGGCTTCAGTACAGCAGTATGGGGTGATGCAGCTGATTTGAATGACCGCATAGGTCTTTTGAATGACAATATTGTTCAGGATACGATCCCAAACAATGTGCCATGTACTCTGTATTGTGTCAGTGAGAGCTTGCCGAGGGTTTCACAAGACAACACAGTAAACGCTGATTGACATATGCGTTAACACGGGCCTACAAATTGTGAATGGAAGAGTTGGTGCGGACAGAGGAATTGGAAGATTCACATGCTACACTTATAACAGAAGTAGTGTTGTTGACTATGTATTGGCACAAACAGGTATTAGAGAGAGAATTGTGAGCTTTGAAGTAGATGAGCTGCAGCTTCATTCTGATCACTGCCCAATACTACTATAATACAGGGATCAGTTATAGAAATAGTTTGGAGGAGACAAGGAAATTATCAGAGGTCTTCCTTGAAGAAAAGTTCTCACGAAAGGAAGTGAAGTGGAGTGTCAGAATAGGCGAGATTTTCTGGGCAGGTACATGGTTGAAGGACCAGGGGGAGGTGTTTCAGAAGCGCCTCGGTGAAGTAGGCTGGCAAGACAGAATGGCCAAGTTAAGTGATGATTTGGATACATTGCCTTTGGAAGAAGGTGCAGAGAGTTTGGTGAGTGCATTAACAGAGGTAGCAAGAAACTCAGGAGTACTTTGCCTGAAGAACAAGGGAAGTGCACAGAAAAGGAAGAAAAGTAGCACTAGTTTTCCTAATAATCCTTGGTTTGACCAGGACTGTAAGGTAGCAAAGAGGAAAGTAAATATGCTGCTAAGAAGATGGCAGCAATTGAGGGATGCTGAGTTGTTTTGTAATTATATGGCCCAAAAGAAGCTATTTAAACGGTTGACCAAGCAAAAAAAGAGGGACCATAATAGTTGTCTCAATACAAGCCTGAGAGTTCTAAGCAGAAAAGACCCGAAACACTTCTGGAGAATCCTTGAGCTGGGAAAAAAAACAGAAAAAGACACTGATATCTGATAAGATTAGTCAGGGAGACTGAGTTAGGCACTTTGTTGGAATACACCAAGAGACGGAAACAAATCACGAGTCACCTAGCTTCATGGTAAATGGTGAAGAGCTGTTGCGCTGTTGGCTGTACTAATCGATACAGCAAGGGCTGCGGACTACGTTTCTACAGATTTCCTTCAGATGTTGACAGGCGCTGCAAGTGGCTCGCGACTATGAAGAGAGAAAACTGGAAACCGAACGAGCATTCATGGGTGTGTAGTGCACACTTTGTTAGTGGAAACAAAAGTGATGATCCACTGTCCCCTGACTGTATTCCCAGCGTTTTCAGCTATGTCGGTAGTCTTGACAAGCGAAGAGCAAAGCGACAGTTGGAAAGGTACGAGCAGAGAAAGCACTCGAAGAGAAGACGATTAGAATATGCTCAGAAGGGTGACGATGCAGCTGAAGGGATGGATGTAGACCCTACGGCAAACGAAGTAGCCAAGCAAACACATGCTGTTAGCACAAGGGATTCAACAACAATGACCGATGCACCCCGCGCCCTGTTAGCACAACGACAATGACCGATGTAACATCCCATTACATTGAAGCGCTGGAAGATGAATGTCTACGATCTACTAGTAGGTTGGATAAAAACTCAAATCCTAACCCATGGTCACAGGATGCCTTCAAGGATGATGATCAAAAAGTGAATTTCTACACGGGTCTGCCATCCTTCCAGATTTTAATGATCATTTTCAACTTTGTGTCACCACATGTAAAGCATGGTAGCAGCGAAACGCATGCACTTTCCAAATTCGAAGAATTTGTTGCTACACTCATGAAGCTTCGTCTAGGCTTGTTCGATCAGGATCTGGCTTACAGATTTGGCGTACATCAATCAAGAATTTCACGCAACTTCAGAAAATGGATTGATGCCATGTTTACTAGGTTAAAGCCACTGATAAAATGGCCAGGACGTGAAGAGTTGCAAAAAACTCTACCACTGGATTTCAGGGCACACTTCAAGAAATGTGTAGTTATCATTGACTGTTTTGACATTTTTTGTGAAAGACCCAAGCCTTTAAAGGCTAGAGCACAGACTTATTCTAACTACAAACATCATAATACAGTCAAATTCTTAATTAGGATTGCTCCCCAGGGTAGTATCACATTCATTTCGAAAGGGTGGGGTGGTCGGGTCTCCGATCAACACCTAACTGAAAATTGTGGTATTTTGAACCAACTCCTTCCAGGAGACCAAATTCTGGCTGACCGTGGTTTCACTATACAAGAGACTGTTGGCTTATATTGTGCAGAAGTGAAATTACCACCTTTTACAAAAGGCAAAAAACAGCTGAAGAAAGTGGATGTTGACTTTGCTCGCCAGCTTTCCCGAGTCCGAATTCATGTGGAAAGAGTAATTGGTTTTCTCAGGCAAAAATATACAATCTTGGAACATACATTACCTATTAACATGATTATGTGTCCTGACAACTCTGAATATTAGTGTAATCGATAAAATTGTAACTGTGTGTAGTGCACTTTGTAATTGTTGTGAGTCTGTAGTTCCCATTGAGTAATAAGATTCTATTTCTGTTTATTAAAGAATGAACATTTAACACACAGATCTATGCACATACATGATACTTGGTATATGTTTACATCCTAATCTATCTCCACTGCAGCATAAATATTTATACATTCTTCCTACAGTCTGGACAATACCAATTTCCACTAGGGATATTTTGAATTTTGAGACAATCAATATGAAACCAGCCAATTGAACATTTTTCATTGTCACAACCAATCATTGTTCCATGTTCCTCACTTTGGCAGTAGCACCATTTTTTGCATCCATCATCATGTGTTGTAGATACAGTTTCGTTAGAAATGTTAGTTGCTATCTGCAAAGATGAGTCTGAGCCTGAAAACGTTGGGATTTTTGAGTACCACTTTCCAATCAGCTCTGGTAATATTCCAAATTTATAGAATGTAGTAGCTTGATCAATTGCTGAGTCAATAAACGTTTTGTTAGGAATAATTCTAATAACTGCTATTTCAGTTGGCCTCCAAACAACAAAATCACAGTAATCTGCTCGACATACTTTCATTTGCAATTGTACCTGGTAGTAATATGTATGCTCTGTTCTTAGCGTAAAGTTGCTGTCAGTAGTACTTCTCAAACAGAAGCTAGAATCATCGCTAGCTATTTCGAAACTCTTGTCTTTACAGCTGTAAGGGCACTTCACTTCTACAACACCCTTTCCACAGCACATGCATTGTACAATGCCATCAGGAGTGGCACCCAGATGAGGATAGGCAGGGTTTATGACCAACCCACTTTTAGTAAATGTAAGACATGAATGACTTTTATGTGCACAGTAATCTGCTATTGCTTGTTTCTCGTGTTCTAATCCCCAACAGGTACTTTGTGTCCTGAACTTGAAACTTTCTGGGTAACAAATTCGCTTGATTAGTGATTGTGATGGGTGTGCCACATCTGTATGCACTGCATTTTTAAATTTTGAGGCAGTGATACGTCCTGCCCTGTACTGATACCATAGTTTGCTATGCGACTGTCCTCTAGTCAACAACTCAAGTGACTTAGCCTGCTCTGTAGAAATAGCAATACTCCTGAGTGTTTCTTCACTTTTGTCAACAAGTTGAGAATATGATGCATCAATAAGTTCCTAATTGAAAAGGCTGGTGAGTGGTTTGGGCAAACTACCACTTTCTGACCGTGGGATGTATGCATCACAATAGCCTGGCACAATTGATAAGAGTGAAGGCATTTTCTTGCATTCAGATAACTTTTTGTATAACATTTCAAGTTCCTCCTCTGTAGGTTTCTCGGCCCCTTCATCCTTCAAGCTGGAGAAGGAGCATGACAGATTGCCCTCTATAGTTTTTCTTCGTTTCTGAGGAGTTGTAAAATCAATATCACAAATTGGTGCATACTCAACCTTCTTGACACTCGGTGCCAACCATTTGCATGAAGTAGAAGTGCAGGAAGTGTTTTTCCTAATCTGTGTGTTGGCTTCAGTACTGAATAACAAAGCAGAAATATGGGAACATGCTTCACCCAAACCAGCCATGCAGGTGCAGTGTGCACAAATGATTCTTCTATTCTGTTCTGCTGCTATCCAGGGGTGGAGAGGTGTTGCTGTAAGCTTTTGTGAGTGCTTGACATCAGCAAGGAGTAACGATACCTCACCTAGACTGAGGATTCTTATGTTACTCACCCAGCCTTGAATACTAAAATTATATCCATCCAGACTTTTGTAAGCCTTTAGCTCCTCCTTAGTGTACGGGCTGAAATTTATGTCCGGGTATTCAATTTCTGGCCATAAGTGCCTCTGGCCAGGCGGCACAAAAAGAGAGTTAAGGTGGCACAGTACCCTGGATTTTTAAGGTCAACAAACCTGGAATCCAAGCTGATAGACTTCTTTGTCTTGTTAAAATTTTAGCGCACAGTCCGTTTTGAGAGTCTCAAACCGTTCACGGTCCGTAAAATTGGGGATTTTCCCCGTTTCCTGTCGGCATTGCCATCCAATAATCAGTTTATAATTAAGTTAGTTAAGATGTGGCCTGGCGGCACCCTTCATGTGGTGGTCGGAACTTTGAAAATAAGCTTAGATCGACTTATAAAAAAGAAAAAAAAAAAGAAAAAAAAAAGAAAAGAAGGAGTTTAGTAGAGTGCTGTAGTGTCAGTAGCTGTGAGTAGAGAATACGCAATTTATCGTTGGTGCTACAGTCTGACAGCCAAGGGAGCTGAACGGTGGCTGTGTGTGGAACAGAGCCGTGAGTTGTTTAGCGACATAAGGGAGAGAGGTGGGGCTAGTAATGCTTGCTTCCACTCGTGAATGAGCCCCTCCTGTAGACAAGCTGTGAATTATTTAAAATGTGCATTCATTTTGGTGCAGTCAAAGTTGTCCATTCCAAGAGTAGTGACAAACATGAGTCTAGCCTGACTTTGAGAGTAGCTTTGAACAAAAGCTGGCATAGATTGTTTTGAGATACATTGGTGGTTGGGACGCTACCTACAGTGAGCGTGTAGATGCGTCCATCGAGTGGCAATTTGGGGTTCATGAATATATTAATGAGCTACAAAAACCCTTTTTAAAATTAGGCAAAGCAAGATTGCCCTAAAGCAAACCCTAATCCTGGAACTAGGAGTAACCCTGGTCCTGACTGTAACCCAGGTTTATGTTTTCGTTAACCTCCGCCGAGTGACGACCGTGCCACCTTAATATATCGATCATCCACTAACCCAGGCAGCATATCCAGCTTTTCATCATACCTCCGCTTTGCTGCTGCATCCAGGTCTGCATAATACGTAGAATACCGCCGCTTGGTACTATTCATGATTCATGCGCATTATGCCACTCAAGATGGCGGCGTAGCAACAAACGTAACGCCCACGTATACGTTGCTATGTAATTAACTACGTAATTGCATAAGGTCTATACCACTACATTTAGTATCATACGTATATAGTAATAGCAATCCATGCCTCTTTTATTTCACTCACCGTAGTTTTTGCTTTGTGCAAGCAATCCATGACTTCTCATAAAAGTGATGATGCCCTCTGTCCCCCCGAAGATGACAAGTTCCAACTCGAGTAAAGACATTTTTGCATGATCCCCACCCCCCCCCCCCCCCCCCCCGCGAAAATCCCGCGCTTATTTTGAATATCAGCCCCACCCGTGTTGTGCTTTACAAGGTCCAGCCCCACCCATGTCGCACGTTAACAAGGCCAGCCCCACCTAGCCTTGTTTCCAGGTCTCTGCGCGTATGCGCGTTCGTCGCTAATTGCACTGCGAGCAACTCGCACGCGCAGAGGGAAATGGGCCCCACCCACGTAGCCCAATGATCGCAAGGCCCCGCCCACTTACCACGTGACTTCAGAAGCCACGCCCACTTGACTTCGCCGAGGGGCCGTTCTTTGTTCTTGCAGGAAATTGGTAAAACTTATATTCATAGGGTACTGTTTTATATACTAGGACGATTTCCTCTAAACCATGGTGTTGCGGTGTAATACAAACACATTCTGTTTCCATGGAAATCAACACAGTGAATCTCACCATAGGCGAAGTAAACCTATGAGGGTATAAATATTTTCTACTTGTGAAGTTTGTATTTCATGTTGACAACCATTATATATAGTGCCTGATATGGATTCTCACACGACATGTACATATCAGTCGTGCTCGGGAATATCAGGGTGCCCCCCTCCCCCAAATATCATGTGTATATATCAACAAGCTATTGCATGCATTCAACAATGGCTATGGCTATGGTTGGCTATTCTAAAAGGGGTGAAGGCAGGTAATGAGAAACTACTATGCAAGAAAATAGTGGCCCCAGATTTTATGCCTCAATGAGCACAATGAGCACAATTGTGAACTATCAACCGATTTTCAGTTCTAATATCCTTGTTACCTGCCTACCTATTTACCTACATTTTCCACAGGTTGAGCTGGAGATTTTCATTTCCTCCATGTGAACTGCTGTGGTGGTGGAGAGCATGTGAGCATGTGCAGGTGTTTGATGACTATATACCACTGTCATGTTGTCCAAGGTTAATCGGAAGTGTGTTGTACACTGGGGGCTTCAAGTTAGAGAAAACACATAATATCTATTTGGCATTGGGAAAGAGGCTAGTCTTCATGTGACAACGCTTTAAAAGTTGGTGAAGCCTCTGAAGATGGAGAGATGCAAGCACCTGTACATACACTGTAAAGTTATTTCAACCAGATTTCAGTTGCATACACATCATGAAGTTCAAGGAATGCTTCCAAACATGTCTTCTGAAGACCTTGAATCAAAATATTGAGAAGCTGCTTCTTCAGTCTTGTTTTCAAAACACCTATCAATTATGTAGCATTTCTGGAAAAGGCTGGTTACATAGAGTGCCAGTAATGTAGCCAAATAGGACTTCTGATAGAAGAAAGAAGCTCTTGAATGGAATTTCAAGAAACCTATTTTAGAAGCATTCCTGGGACTTCTGATAATGATACCACTCTGGTGCAACTGAGGGTTAAAGTAACCTAATTTTTTTTTACAATGATATATAGTCTCTTCAAAGATATGTAGTTATACCTGCACACTCCCTCCTCTGCCCAGAACCTGTGTGCAAGCACACAGGTTCTGGGCAGAGGAGGGACTATTTTTTTCAGCACTCTTTTTGCACACTGACATGTGCCTAACCATTGACCTAACCTTAACCTCTAGGGGTTGCTACACATGATGAGAAAGGTGATGGGCAGGGCTGAAAATTCTGGAAGCCACTTGTTAGAAGCATGTTATTGCATGTTAATCTATGACATAACCAAGGAATTCTGGAAGTGGCTGTCTGGTCAATAAGGCAATAACATGCTTCTAACAAGTGGCTTCCAGAATTTTCAGCCCTGCCCATCACCTTTATATAGTCATTTACCTAACCGTCACCTCTATATGTACACTTGTTCTATATAAGCCACTCAGTGTTAGCTACAGTAGATTCCAGAGCATGTTGCTTTCACTTGATAATCACAGTTATTGTTTCAACATCCATTTTATAGTTCAACTAGATTAGCTATTACAATTTCAAGTAACTGCAGCTATTCATTGTGTTATTGTATCACTCTACAATTTGTATGCCTGCAACACCATACTAGCCTTAAAAGAAGCAAACTTAGTGTACCTACGTACAAGTCATAGTTAAGAGTAATACAGCCTTGAAACAATCAGCATTACAATCACACCATAAAGGATGCAGAAACTTGTCGTTGATTCCTTCCACAGCCATTTGGTGCTATCTTCACAGAGTGACTTCCTGCTGAGAGTCCCAGGAAAGTATGAGGACTGCTGCCTGCATTGGAAAAACATCCTAGCTGAGCTAGAGTAATGATTGTCATGCTAGCTACAACAAATGTAGACTATTGACTGTTACTTTGAGCAGTTTAACAATGAAGTTGTCTCCTAAACGTCTTAATTAACATTATACCAACCACCAAGTCTGCTTACATCAATGTAACTTGCACAAGCTTACATGGAGAGAAACTCTGGCCATCAAGACTGCACTGGAAGGTATTAGTAGGTCCTGAGCCAGCAAACTCCACTGCGGCAGTGTCCCCATTTACAGTCACTCCATCATTGATTAGATGCACAGTGCATATATTAGGATTTGCTGTGTAGGAAAATCATAAACAATTGCATGTGGGTTTACCAGAGCTGTTATAGGGTATTACTGGTTCTTCCAAGTTCATATTAACTGGAGAAGAGAGAAAGAAACTGACAAGTTGCTATGCAGGATCTCATGCTGAAAATAAACTTCATAATTTCAACATGTATGAATAATTTTGTTCCTACCACTGGACTGACTGACAGCCAATTTTTTTGTTGTTGTTATTAGCAACACTCTAGGTTCATCTTATTTGCACTTTTGGAAATGTCCAAATGTAATTATCATTGCTTTGGTAATAGCTGATGGGTGATTGCAGTGATTGACTCTGCACAAACTACTACTGATTAGCCTCATTCCCAGGCCTTCCCACCATCCAGTTTTTGATCACTTGCAGTATGCAAAAACGGAGGGGGAAGGCAGTTTATCCCGTGAATTACATCAGTGTCTACCTAGGTAGAAGAACAAGCTTGAGGCTATTTCTTAGAGTTTCTGTCCCAAGGTTGCATGGAGTTTTGAACATTCGCAAAGTCAAAAATGAACCACTCCTTGTTCAAGACGAAGAACGTGTGCGCAAAATGTGTCCTTTCAATCGGGGACCCCTCCCCCCCCCCCCCCCCCCTGTCTACCTAGGTAAACTGTGACATATTTCACGTGATAAAGTGGACAAGGTCTTCCCCCTCCGTTTTTGCATACTGCAAGCGATCAAAAACTGGACGGTGGGAAGGCCTGGGAGTGAGGCTAACTACAGTCGTATCTGTGACTGCATTGCATTAGCACCTAGTTAGCACTAGTTCACACTCTGTGAGTTACTTGCTATTGTTACATGTCAGCTTTTTGTCTGTACTTGCCTATGGCTTAGGTGTGACTAGGACTGGATATATATAAGCAGTGTTGTATATTGCCCAAGTTATTACAACTACTGATCATTAATGCGCATAAATTTTGCATCATAGCTAGTATTTTGAGGCCGTCAAAGTATGCATACAATCTATTTTAATCTCTCAGCTGTATTTTGTACTGGTTGTGGCATGCTCAACCCCCAATTAGTGGAAAAACAGGAAGAGCTATGTAGATGCTGCCCATGATCTTTACACAGCATCAGATGAAACTCTGGTGAGTTACGTCATATGAGTAACTTGACTATTGTATGCTCACATTACACAGTCTACTCCAAAGTGGTTAGGTAAGTCCATGAAACTTGTTGGGGCGAGCCTGAGCGAGCCCCACACTAGCGTTACTACATTTCGCACGCGTGTGTGTATACGCATAGATACTATACACTATAGTGTAGTGTATAGTGTATAGTATCTATGGTATACGACTATGGACCAACCACTTACCGTAAATTTTAAATGAGCGCAATCAAATATTTCACGAAGATCGATATTGCGATATCGTGTCTGAAGCATGTGAAGCCGGCCAGTGGAGGGCTACTGCCAGATCGAGTCCAGCGTCGGGGACCCGGAGCGAAGATGACTGAAGTTGAAGCACGCGTACCGTGGCACTGGTTTGTGCTTCTACCGACGACGGCAGGCCGCTCACAGGCGGTACAAATTTAATATGCATCATTGATGGACGGTGGTTGACTGGGTCACTTCAGGTAGCGGGCCATGCATAAACGGCACTCATAAATGCCAGAAATTTAGCTCATGATTTCGGTGTAAAGCTTAGTGCATGCATGTGTAACCACGTTAGCTGCCCTGGCTGGAGAAATGCCTGGCATATGTGATACATATACTAAGTTTATCTCTGGTGAGGACTTAGCTGCTTATATGCGTTATTAAATTTGGCTTAAACAGTCGACAGTGACAAATCCTGCTGTGTGCCATGACAAAGTAATAAATCAGCAGTTTGCTGCTTGCTCAGGCTTGCCCCATGATGATGAATCATCTAACTAGTTGCATAGACTGCATGATTCTGACATGTCTCTAAACATCATTATCACATACATGGAGTCATCTAGATGGCACTCATCTCTACACTAGGCCTTCAACTCAGATCCCAATCCAGATCCGGGTTTATGTAAACACACTAATCCATATTGCAATCTGGGTTACATAACCCATCTCTGGATGTGGATTGAACCCAGGTTGCAATCTGGATTAGGATCTGAACTGTGTGTGTAAACAGCTAGAGTGAGTTTGTATGTGGATTGTCTGCTGCATATGGAAGTTATCAGCATTCATGACAAGTAGTCTAGCCCCTCAGCCACAGAAGTTACTTCAAGTTTCTTTTTTTTTTTTTGCTAGTTGTTCAGTCAGTTGTAAACAGGGCTTACTATAGCAATTTAATTCATTGATGTATTCACCTGTACACAATCTATAGCATAAATGAAGCGAGTAAGTCCAAAGTGCTTGGACTGTATCCTTAGCTTCTTACCAGGCATCCAGATCTTCCTTCTAATGGTAGTTTTCGTACTCCCTATAGTGACAACCACACGCATGATATATGGGTACGTGTCATCTGGAGCCACATTTGTGAAACTGAATGAAGTTGATGAACCTTTCAAGGGTGCATGAAATGTAAAAAGACTGAAGAGTTAAAACAGAGGATTTACCTCATTATACTGTATAGCGCTAAATTTTCAAGGGTCTAAATTTTCTTAAAATAATTTTGCGAATTTGCTGCACTCGTAATGTACTATGGGTGTGGCATACAAGTCTATTTCTATCTAACATGCACTGTCACACAGTCGTCCACTTGAGCTCACAGCTGTCAGCAAACCAATGCCTACTTGGAATGAATTTCTTTGGAGAGTGTTGCTTGCGGATTTGGTAGCTTATCCCCGGGATGTTGTCCATCAACGCTTTTGCAGTCAGAGCGTGAAAACGTTCAAAATTTTTGACTTAATTTTGCAAACAGTTCAAAATTTGCAAAGTTCATGAAATTAAAGACCCACAAAAATTTTGCGCTATATGGTATACATACATACATACATAATATAAATGTGTGTGTATATACAAAGCTATAGCTATATTGAAGAAGGCTTTAACAAGTCAGGAGAAAGCTCTTAACATGCAAGAGAAAGCTTGTGCACTCACAATCTCTGAGGGGAGAAGCCGTTGTAGCAAGCCTTATACCACACTGCACAGGATGGTCTGTCCGAAGATCCACAGTGATGTTGTTTCCTTCAACCCTCGGGCTGTCATTGATAAGGTTCACTACTTGCCCTGCAAGATAAAGTGTAACATTAAGCATACTGCAAAAACGTTAACAATCTCATAATGGTAATTCAAATTACACTCAAGTTTACCTGATCTAGGAGGACGTGTAAAAGACTCCCTGCCAGCAACGTAAACCCTCAATATGTTTCTGTCATTACCTGAGGACAATAGTAATAAAGATTACATTGTAGTGCATGATGTGTCCTTTACAATTTCAAACTGAGATACTTCTTTGGATGGCTTGAATAAATGGTGACATCCCAATTGTCGTCAAGTGAATTATTTATTACAAATTGTACATGTGCACCTACATAACCAAACTCATTCCCAGCCTCCCAATTTCTTGTTCGTCAGTTTATACCATTGTGCAGTATTCATGCACGTTACAGATACAGAGCTTCGTTACCAACCTGGGAACGTGGCTAATAGATATACCGTATTTCTTCGAATAGACGCCGCCCTCGAATAGTAGCTGCACAATCCGAAGCTCTTGAACGAAGCAATAAATGCCTCCCTCGAATAGTAGCCGCGGGTAGTAAACACGGCATGTGCACACGTGTGCGAATGATTTCTGACGGTAACCATGCTAGCGGTAGGACTGTTTGTGTTGTACGAGTAGTTCCCACGGCTGACAGCAGGAGTGAGAGGCTGTACATATTATTGACAGCGTCTAGCAACCGTCACCGTCTCACTCGTATGTACCTTATCCAGCCGTCATTGATGTCTCCAGGCTTTCCAAAGAAATGAACGCCACCCTCGAATAGTAGCCGCACAAAACGAGCAGCGAAATAAATAGTAGCCGCGGCGTCTGATCAAAGAAATACGGTGGTAGGAGCAGTTTACAGAATATACACTCGATTAGAAGCCCAGGTGTAGTAAACCACCCGCTAGCCTGTGGTATACCTAGCTTGTACTACACAATACACACCACTTCACTGCTCCCGGGCCTTCCCACCATCCAGTTCTTGATCGCTTATGGAAGGCCTGGGAATACGGATATATACTACATGGTATACTAGTCTACCCAACTGAGACAGGCCAGGCTACATGAAGCAAAGGGCCTTGTTTATGTGGTGCTCCTGGTGACATACCCAGATAAAGGAACTTTTGAATCCTGTCCTGTATATATATATATATATATATATATATAGAGAGAGAGAGAGAGATAAACGTCAGAATACAGGAAGACAATCAGGGTGCGGTACATACATGCATGTAGATAGAAACTGTGACAGTATATACATCAACTGATGGAGGCTATAATATAGTGTATTATAAAGCCTGTATCTACCATGCACTTTACAAACTTCCCAAACCACAATACATGCCAACTCCAGTGTTGTAGCGATGAGACATATGCAACATACTATACTACTCCTTTCAGGAGCTACTTCAAATGAGGCCGATGCTCCTTTCATCAATGTATCTATTTTTAATGAGGACAATACTCTATTTATGGTAGGAAAACCTTGAATCCCAAATCTCCGAATCATGTGGACAAATAAATGAGCAAAGTCGAAATGTACACAAGATTGCCAAACGTTCGCACCAAACTGCTCCCTCTACCTGATAATACCAAAAACCTCCATTTTTAGTACCTCATTTTTAGTACCTCACCTAAAATAAAACTTGCTCCCTCTCCAGCTGACTACATTATCAACACACACACAAAACAACTGAAACCTTTACTTATGGATTCACTCATAAACATTCAAGCCCACTCCAGCAAGCTTTACACACACAATTAGCCAACCATCAAATTCAATGATCATGAGCTAGAAAATCCTTCCAGTGTTTTTTCTTTTGTGTGTGTGTGTGTGTGTGTGTGTGTGTGTGTGTGTGTGTGTGTGTGTGTGTGTGTGTGTGTGTGTGTGTGTGTGTGCGTGTGTGTGTTTGTGTCCTCTCACTCACTCACACAGACACACACACACACAGAGTTTGTGGCAGAAGCACCTGGAAATGAAGCTATTTATTTCAAAACCTAGTGTGCTTACGTTCGTGGTGTCACTTGCAACAGTATCAAACACTGGAGCACTGGTATCAACTATAAGAGCATCAAACTGCTTTCCAACCTGAAACAGAGTGATTTCACTTTGTATTACAGTACTATAGATCCTGTGATTATTAACTACAACTGTGAAGAAGAGCAATGACTCTTCCATATTACTTAGTAAATGATGTGTGTTTTCTAGAATGGATACCAGGAAATCCATCAAAATGAATGTGAACATAATGTTCAATCTGCTAATGTGACATACCCATCCTTTATTGTAACATTGGTAAATTTCAGTGATGCATGCGTACCTCAAAATTTCCAATCGTGTCACCAAGGCCAGTTGCTGCATAAATGGATACATGTCAGTGATCTCCGTGGACAAAATGTGCTATTGTATCTATGGTCGACAATTTTTGCATGGGATGAATATTTTTGTGCCATAGTGCGTGGGAAGATCAAAGGCGCCGGTGTGCCAATATATGCCATATGGAACTGCCTGCTAGGGCTTCCCAGTGCCATATGAGAATAGTGGCACACCGGCGTCTTTGATCTCCCACACACTTAATGAGATATTGGCACTGGGAATCCCTAGGTATACCTATGGTCAATTAGTAGCAACAGCTTTTTTCTGCATTGTTGGAAAAGAAATACAGTCAAAGTACAGAAAAAAAACAAGACACAAAACTGAGTGTTCACTAAGAACATGTACAAATGTTCCAAGGGTCAACAGGACGTGATCATTCGCTTTCAGTAACTCGGTACATTCCACACAGCCCCGTACATTTACACAGCCCTCACACAGCTCCCTAGTTTCACACAGCCTCGTGGCTATCCCCTGTGTGGCGTAGACGGTTCACACAGCCATCGTAGTATCATTTATATATTTGCTATAGCAGTGATTCTCTGCAACGAATACGAATCCTTCGCTGTACACCTCCAACTCCAACTCTTTCTTGTTAGTGCCAGACCGCTTGTCTTCCGCAGTGGCCGCAGTATAGCTACACTTGTTTTCACAGCACCTCCGAGCCGTAGTAGTAAGTTGCAGTTTCTTTCGATCTGCTCTTTCGAGATTTAACGGCATTACTCCCAGATCACTCCACCAACGTGGGGGATAGCACACAAAGATCAGCATACCAGTCACCTTCAAAGAAAAGGTCAACGGAGAAACTCCTTCACAGCAACTCTTTCTTGGTCGATTCTTGCAAATTATGGCGCCACTTGGTTCACGTTCGTATTACACCGTGCACTGTTAGCACTCATACGTACATTCTCGTGCTCCTTCCGTATACTATGGCACAAATTAGTTATTGTATGCCTGCTCGTGCCTCACAGCAAATATTGGCACTGCATGACGTCAAAGCACTCGGGCCTACGGCCCTCGTGCATTGACGTCACGCAGTGCCAATATTTGCCGTGTGGCACTCACAACCATACAATAACTAATACGTGTTTTCCATGAGTACACATATAGGTCCTACAGCTCACAAAACAGTACACTATTTATTTCATGTATGACTTGAAATAAGTAGAGTAGTATAGTTTCAGTGCTTCTTTTTTTTTTAATGATGGTCACAGCTACTCTTGTCTCTTGTAGTTTGAGTCTGTGACTGGAGTTGTCTCCACTATTCCTTGAAGTTACCACTGTAAACACGTACGGTATCAATGTTATCCAATCGTGTAGTAGCAATATAAATGTTATTAACTATGATGCATACCACTTGTGAAGTTCACTCTGGTATTTGGGTAGCTAAGTACCTTGAGCTCCTCCCATAGTGGCCATGTAGAACACCTCTGCAAGGGTGAGTGGTGTGTAGTCAGAAGGCAGGGTCATACTGAGGTTCCTGCTGAGTGCACGGGAAGCAAGTTGGGCTACCCTCATAACCTCAAGCATGGAAAATGATGATGCAGGTCCAGGATCTGCAGATGGATGTGTAGATACCAAAGCATCACAACATCTATAGAGCACACTTGATAAGTGCCTAAGCTACTTGGATCGCTGACTACCTGTATAAACTCTGCACATGCATTTCTACTTTTATCACATCTGGCACCAACCGCATACAGGATCCATTCATTTTGAAAGGTTTAGGGAAACAAGGCTAAGTATCTAGCATTACCTGAACAAAATTAGAGCATTAGTGACCTCAGCTGAAACCCAATGATCTTTCACACTCTCATTTACTGTTCAGCTCGGTAGAATCTCAGCTAGCCATGGTAACGTGCTTTTCAGTACCATGGATGTAATTTCAGACACATATTATTGTATGGAGCGAGGAGAATTTACAGTGCACTAATATAAAGGATCTCTCTTCAACTACAGTATATTGTACTTTCACAATTCATAGGCGTCGGAAGGAAATTGAGAGTGGGGGGCTCTCAGTGCGTGCGAAAAATGAGGTCACGCCCCCTGCCACATCCCTCAAAAGCGCTTATACAGTGCGCTAGCGCGAGGTGCATAAATACTATGTACAACCAGCCATACGCGCGAAAATGCAAGTGGGGGGCCCCGGGTGCGACTCCTATGCAATTAGATGTTATCTTCACTAGTCACTGTTCTTGAATAGTAGCCACACCTCCAGAAAGGCTGAATGAACAGACACAAGATAAGAAATAGCTATAGCTAGCTAGCTAACTAACTGTACAAAAGGTTTGGGTTATACTTTAACCTTATTTTGGTTGCCTCAGTTGTATTTCTTTTGTGTCATAGTTGGTGTCAATGAGTGTGACTGTGTGGCTGTATCACTCAATTTCTTGACTAATGCAAGCCTGAGTTTGCTATCAACAGACATAGCTAGCGCAATACTTTAGTCTATATGCTACATATGGGAATGGCACAAAGGTGAAATATTGGGGCGGCATGTGCACCTAGTGCCCCCCCGCCTGTGTTTACATGTCACACAGATTGCCGTTTTTGAGCCTAAAATGCCTTTATTTAGTATTATCTGTAGTTCTTGAGACTCTGAATTCCTCATTGCCGATTCCACAAAAATTAAACTCACACAGCAACTAGGGGATCTGCAGCATGTCACTGGAGATCGCTTCCTTTTTGGCACGCAAGATTCTAATTCAGTACACATGCTCATGGAGATAAATCAGATTTATGCACCTTGTGACAGTCCTGATGTATGCCCCCCCCCCCCAATCAAAAAATCTTCCTACACCTATGGTAAAGTTCAAGGAGTGCTTACAATTCAAATCAAAGTGTAGTTGAGAAGCTTCTCCCTTTTGTTAAATTAGCATCTTCTTGCAGAAGGCCTGTAAATCAGCATTTCTGGTAAGGTTTGTTGTTTCTTTAAACATCTGCCCCTGGAGGAGTTCTTTGGTTGCATTGTTGTGGTAGAAATGCATGCCAGGAATGACTAATTTAACTAAAAAGAAGCTCATCAATGGACGCTCAGAAAACCTATTTGTAGAATTCCTTGGTCACAATGATGTAACTGAGACAACCTAAAAATGTGGTTAAAGTAACCAAAATGTTTTTACGTGTATATATACATAGACCAAGTGTAGTAGTTGTACATATTTTAATACAAGCAACAAGGTTTTGATAACATTGCTTCATTCATTGATCCTTACCCTTCGACTGGAAGTTGCTTTGTACTTATGTGCTAGTACGACATGAGTTCAGCTAAGGCCACTATGTAGCTTGTATAGCTTTCTTTTCTGAATATCTGATCAGTCAACACTGCTCTAAGGATATCCTACCTGTTCCCAAGCACACATTGATTCCAAGGTTGAGCAATCTCCGCACATCAAGAATGGCACCTCCACTTTGAATAAGAGAAAAAAGAGTCTGAAATGGAACTGGCCTGGGAATCAGTTCACAAATAGCTACATAGAAAATTACTAAAGGTGAAACTATGTATCAGTGAACAGAAAATGTTGGGACTCAGCAGATGCATGCAGATAATTACGTTAACCAGGTAAATCACAGAGATGAAATGAAACTGGCCTAAGAACAATTCAGAGTGAGTTTACATATGGAAATGCTAGTAAACTAAAAGTGTGTATAGCACCTCTAGATCTATGTGAAGTCATGAATGCATACATATTACAAAGAGCTAGCACAAAGTGTAAACCTGACATCAGACACCATTATAATCCTAACTAGTAAGATGATTCATCATCGTGGGGTGAGCCTGAGCGAGCAATGCATTGCTGATAATGTTCTGTCATGGCACACAAACCATGCATAACAGCAGGGTTTGTCACTGTCTGCTTTTCCATGAGCGTGGTAAGCAAAATTTCATGTAGCCAAGCAGTATAGTTCTCACCAGATACAGATGATCATACATGCTGACAAACTGCAGCCATTTCTACGGTCGAGGAAGCTACTATGGCTACACAAACGCTTGGAATAACTTCACATTGAAATTATGAGCTGAATCTCTGGCGCTTCTTATGCATGGCCCTTACCTGAAGCAACTCAACTACTGTGCGTAATGTACCGTCTGTGAGCAGCCTGCCTTTGTCTGTCATAGTCCGCAGTTGCCATGCGTGCGTTAACTTCAGTGTCTTCGCTGCGGGTTTCTTTCACGCCGACGCTGCGCTCTAGCAGTAGCCCTTCACCAACAGCGGGCTGGGTATATCCAAGGACAGTCTTCGTGAAATATTTAAATGCGCTTATTTAAAATTTCCTGTATACGGCCGCAAGCATGCAAGCGAACATACACATTCACGTGGGCAATGCGGTCCCGCTAGTGTGAGGCTCGCTCAGGCTCGCCCCAACTAGTCAGATGATTCATCATCGTGGGGCGAGCCTGAGCAAGCAGCACACAGCTGATGTTGTATTTTGTCATAGCACACAGCAGGATAATAGCTAGCTAAGTCCTCACCAAATGTATATATAGGTATAACAAATTGCATGCAGTGACATTTCTCCAGCCAAGACAACTACTATGGCTACACATGAATAGACTAAGCTTCACGCTGAAATACTGGAATGAGCTGAATCACTGGCGCTTATGAGTGCCGTTTATGCATAGCCCTTACCTGAAGGTTGAAGCCGTGGTCTCAACCGGACGTGTATAATTTGCACGGTTTGCGAGCAGCCTAGCTGCCGTTGATGGTCGGTCCGTAGCTGCCGTGACCGACAAGAAGTAAGTTGCCGTGCGTGCTTCAACTTGAGCCGTCTTCGCTCCAGGTAGCCGACGCTGCACCGTCTGTCAGCGGCCCTGCATTGGCCTTCACCTACTGAGGCTACGTTCAATTTTCGGGAAACATTTACTTACGCATTTGTTTACGGTATATGGCCGCAAGCAAACCAACGTGCAGACATAGCCTCGTTCCCAGGCCCCGCCCAGCTTTCCGTCGCTTGCAGTACGGTTAAGCGGGAGAGGTCCAGGTACATTTTCTCACGTGAGTGACGTCACGGATAGAAAGACGGTAGAAAGACTTTAATTGAACGTGGGCGAACACGACTAAAATGTTATTAGGCATGTAACACGCCCACGTACTTTTCATCGTCAGAATACTTCTTGAGTGTGAACGGTCTCTCCACGCGAAAGTACGGTTGTGTAGGATTATGGTGGCACTTTTAACTAAAAAGGCTATGCAGACTTACCTGTAGTGTGTGCCTTTTGCAAGCACCATGTTCAGCTCAGCGTCTAGAATACAATGTCCAACCAGTATACAAAAGGACTAGACTACTGCGCAGCGTTTCCAAGTGACTGACACAGCTAACAGGCGGTCGATCACGGAAATCACGTTCAAGTAGCCTTGTTCTTCCCAGGCCTCCCTCCCGTGTTTTCTTGCTTTTCGGTTTGCGTTCAGTATAATACACGGAAGCAGAAAAGCGGCTAAAAATGGCTATCACTGTCTTGGCTTGTAAAACT
Organism: Agelas oroides; assembly: GCA_949130485.1. Classification (NCBI taxonomy): domain Eukaryota; kingdom Metazoa; phylum Porifera; class Demospongiae; order Agelasida; family Agelasidae; genus Agelas; species Agelas oroides. Next base: position 5,253,882 of record OX422191.1, on the reverse strand, counting down.
TGCTGTCCTCCCGACTGTCTCGTGAAGAGTGACAAAAATCACCTTTGTGCGATGCCATCATTCGACTCGGAATAGTCGCGCTCCGGTGCGTGCGCGTGGGCAAAGTTGTTTGTGGTTTACATGATGCCCACGTTCGCATAATTTGCCCTACCCGTGACGTCACTCACGTGAGAAAATGTACCAGGCCCTCTCTCGCTTTTCCGTACTGCAAGCGATGGAAAGCTGGGCGGGGCCTGGGAACGAGGCTAGGGCAGACATACACACGCGTCTTGCAATGCAGTCCCGCTAGTGTGGGGCTCGCTCAGGCTCGCCCCAATAACGAAGCCACAAAGTGTAACCACAAAGCCTGAGCAAGCAGCAAACTGCTAATTTATTGATTTGTCATGGCACACAGCAGGGTTTGTCACTGTCTACTGTTACATGAGCATAACTAGTAAGATGGTTCGTCATCGTGAGGCGAGCCTGAGCAAGCAATGCATTGCTGGTTTTGTCATGGCACACAAACCATGCATAACAGCAGGGTTTGTCATTGTCTGCTGTTCATGAGCGTGGTAAGCAAAATTTCATGTAGCCAAGCAGTATAGTTCTCAGCAGAATTTTTCTGATTGGGGCGAGCGCAGCGAGTCCCACACTTGTGGTGAAAACGGAAAATTGTCATATGGTACGTGCGTAATCCGTATATGCATTCCGCCCTATTTGTGCGTGATGCAATATTTCCACATGTCATGCATGTTGCAATACCTAGCTACGTTTGAAAGCTAGAAATAAGTTGTATGTACGACTCACTTATGAAATCCGAAGAAAGAAGGAGAGGCTGAGACTGATTATTAACAGCTTGCTTTGTGACTCTGCTGCCAACGGGGAGTGCTCAGTGTACAAAGCGATTAGCTTGTGAACCCGAACCAGAGAGGCCTGCGTGACTCGATCAAACAACCCTCGCTGAGCAACAGCTAGAGAAGAACTGCTGAAACTCCATACCACATCTCCAGTAATGAAAAGAGCTGACCATATAGACTACATCAAAAAATAGCTGAGAGAATTCCGATTCCACAGCTGTATGTGCTCAGCAAATATCCACTATATAGACATACACTTGAGGAGACAGTGCCGAAATGTGAAAAAGTTGGAAACCAATGGAATATACGTGTTTGTACTAAGGTATTGAACCCTCACCCTTGACTTAGAACTCTTCAGGCCGCCTACTATCCCACAGTAATGACACAGAGTGTGTACAATGAACCCAAGCACATAGCTACCCAAGCTATATTGCTCCATGAACACCGGCACACATTTCAGGGGCGGCGGAGCAGGGGGGGCAGGGGGGGCGAATGCCCCCCCAAAGTACAGATTGGGGGGGCCTTGCCCCCCCAATCCGAAGATGGCTACTGCTACTTGATGTGTAATAATATACAACAGTTACTATCAAAATGCCAGTGTCAACGATGCGTCGTTTCTTACCGTACGGTATCCAGCACAAACCATCGTCGTAGTTAGTCTCGCGTAGCCGCGAGACTAGGTCGTAGTAGGTTTTCCTGTGGGTGTGACTGGATAAGTTTATTTACTTTTAATTAGACAAACACGTGCACTGCCCCCCCTTCAAGCTGTTAGGCGTGGTGATCACTGAACTAGTTTCAGAGTGTAGTACAAAGTAGAAACTGTTCTCGAGGGGTCCGTCACGGCGCGGTTCGGCGTACGAGATTTCGAAATCCAGTGGATTTAGGTGGATTTCTGGATTTCAGTTTGGATTTCTGGATTTCTGGATTTCAAAGTGGATTTCTGGATTTCAAAGTGGATTTCTGGATTTCAAAGTGGATTTCTGGATTTCAAAGTGGATTTCTGGATTTCAAGTGGATTTCTGGATTTCAAAGTGGATTTCTGGATTTCAAGCGGATTTCTGGATTTCAAAGCGGATTTCTGGATTTCGCTATTTCTGAAGATACAGCTCATGAACAATCATGAACCACATTCCTCTCAGCCTATATGCTAACAGAATACAATGTCACAGGCAGTTCACCGCTACATAGCGCATAGGCAGCGTGTTCGTTGATTGTCATACATATTCATACGCATACTGCGTGTTAGTTTACATACATATTCATACCGTACTGCATGTTCGTCATACATAATACATCCAATTACATCACCTTGGAAGAATGACCTTTGTACCCGACCGCGAAGATCGGCCGCGTACAAAGGTCATTCATTGTGGTGACGTTCTATTACGTCATAGAAAATCGATGCACGTGCACGTCCTTGTAGTGTAATTAATGTAAAGTATACGGATATTTGCGGAGTATTTTAATAGAATCCTGAATTGGATTTCCGGATTTCAGTGGATTTCTGGATTTCAGAGTGGATTTCTGGATTTCAGATTGGATTTCTGGATTTCAGATTGGATTTCTGGATTTCAGAGTGGATTTCTGGATTTCAGATTGGATTTCTGGATTTCATAGTGGATTTCTGGATTTCTGGATTTCACAGTGGATTTCTGGATTTCAGTTTGGATTTCTGCCGACGGTGTACGAGATTTCTTTCGTGACGGACCCCTCGACTGTTCTTGTCCAGGTCGTCAATTCGTCTATAAGATGCCCACCTCATCAGGCCCGCCACGTACGGTCGACTATAGTGACTGAAACGCCTCGTGACGACTGACGTGTATCGTGGCGAACGGAGGTATTACTCTCGCCATGTACTCTAGTCGGACTAGTGGCATTTGGGTACAAATATGGCCTCAGAAGCGATCTCAGAGCACCTAATTTTAAAAATAGCACGCACCATCCTCGCTGCCCCCCCAATCTCAAGTACCTTCCGCCGCCCCTGCATTTGATACCCTTGCCTCATCCCCAGGCATTTTCCGCCCCTTGTGTTACAGGCTAGAGTTGGAGGTCAGGAAGACCTAGTCTTGTTCCCAGGTCCCTCCAAGATTTATCTCACAGTTTTCTCCACAGCTGCGAGATAAAATCTGGGAGTGGCCTGGGAACGAGGCTAGGGAAGACCTGGGAATGAGCCCATTATTTATGTGAGACTTAGTGTATGCAAGTGGCAAAATGTAATGCTATGAAACACTAATGCATTATGCAACTCCCTCACGCTCGCCCCACAATGCACTGCATTCCCCTATGTATAATATATATATATATATATCGTACGTACGTCCATTGCACGCGTATGTGTGCCGCGTATGGACAATGTGCGTGATCTAACAACACATGCGGACCTAGACACTTATAGTTCAGTTATTCAGAATTCCTCGGTTTAGAGTTGTTTTGCTATTTGTAGTGAACGTAGATACTTCCACAAGAGCACCAAAACCATCGCAAGATAAGGAAGACAGGCTATGACACTGGAGAGAACGAGAGAGGGCTCGATGTGCGGCAGAGACAGCTGAGCATAGGCAGGAAAGATTAATGGAGCACAGGGAGAGATATAGGGCTGGGCACTCTACCCTGACTGCCGCTGCATGAATTTGCATAAAACTTAGGTTCTCTTTGTTGTGCGTATATACAATGCAAACATACAGTATATTGTGTGTAGCTGTTATGCTGCCTATGCAACACCAACCACTACACAACTCGCTCACACTCACCCCACAATGCACTGCATTCACCTAGTTTAAAATTTACGGTATATGGCCGCCAGCATGCAAACAAGCAAGTATGTGTGTACGTATACACACACACTTGCGCAATGCAGTCCCGCTAGTGTTAAGGGTATCAAATTAACTTACTAAAGGTCAGGAATTGGACAGTGTGCAGTGGATATCCCTCTATCTCTATAGATCTTCATTTCACTCTCTCGTAGGTTAGCACTATACATCAATGTCTGAAACAATTTGAAAAGTGAATGGACAGTGGAAGCAGTTTTCAGTGAAGTGTCTATAATAATTCAAGTTCTCTATATTGGTTGTAACATTACTCTATGAGTGCCATCTGGACGTACTTTTTATTTGCACTTCACTTTGCATAGAGAACACGTATAGACACCGATACACGTTTGAGTCGACGCTTCACTGCAATATCCACTTGCTTTTTCAAAATGGCTATCTAAGGTCAGTCTTAGTCTTTTGCATGCATGGCCATTTTGTGTGCGCACGTGGCTCGATCTCACGTGAAAGCATTGAGTCGTGCAAGTTGCTGATCTGACACAGCACGGTACCGGTCCGTGCAGAACTGGCAACTACTAACTATATAGCTACTTGAAAGCAAGAACTATTGTTAATATTACAAGGTAAGCTTGATTTTCGAGTGGTCGGGCCTGGCCCTACTAGGCCCATTCCTGTGACAACGATATCTCCCATGCTATATATAGTGGTCCTTCCTATTACTATGACTTCTGGTACTCATCATGGTTTCTTGCTCACCACCTGAAAGTACGTGGTATACACATTGTATTGGTATGATAGGTGGTCTGTGAGACAGTTTATCAGTTCATCAGTAATACGTTCATCAATCAGTCTGTTGTCTTCATACTCACCCTGTTTATTGGAAGGAGTCCTAATGCTTCCCACTCTAGTAAAGTGGTATTCGAGGGTTCAAGTGTATCACCTATACCAAAATGTGCCTGTGAGAAAGGCAAATAATGCATTGATTTGAGATAAGTGTTCATCACCACTATTGCTAATGTGTTTAAATGGTAGCCTCGGAAATCTGTGTCAAGATTAGAAGAAAGGGCCTTTATGGAATTAGCAATAGCTAACTGTTGTGCAAGATCCAGTGATTTCACTGGAGGGTAACAACAGGTGTCAACCACACTCCAAGATGCCTCAACAGTATTACTTAAGCTTACTACTAGTTTCAATTGCTAATGGCAACTTTGCAAAAGAAAAAATAAACAATAAAATAGCGATCAGGTGTAATATGCACTGGCCCTGGCAAAGCTGGAGCTGGTGCCAACATTCATCACAATATTTCAGTGATCCCTACATAAAAAAGTAACATGGCAAGGTGTTTCAACACCTACTACAGAAGTAGTACAAAACAAGATTATTCAGGCTATGTAGAATAACTATATTCAATACCTGGACCAAAATATTGTTTGTGTCTTCTGCAACAATTTCACCAAGACCCTGCAGTAGCTCTGTAGAAACTGTTTCACTGACATCAGGACCAACAGTTGGTTGTATCAGAGGATTCTGTGAAGAAGACAAGCCCATGCATATTGGACACTAGAATGCTCCACTGCAACATGTACCTTAGACACTCCCCAATACCCCCCCCCCCCCCAATAGCCCCCAATAGCCCCCGATCCTTTGGGGATGTCATATGCTTAGATACTACATAAATTGCTACAAGCTTATTAAAACAAGTGGTATTAAGACATGTAGAGGCGTGCCTTGCTATTCATGATATACTCACATCTGATATCAGATAAAGTTCTACGTTCATTGAGCATCTAGGGATGTGGTTTAGACCTGGTAAATGAACAAATCAGGGCTGTAGTCGCCGGTCCGGTTAGTCCAGTTTCAATCGGATCACTTTTTCCTCACCCGTGGCTAACTTAGCGCCGCCAATTAGCGCCATTGCTCGGCAGACACCTGTGCAAGGCCCCCAAGCACATAGGTGACATGTTGAAACTTGCGAGATGGCTGCAAACAGTGCAAAAAAACTCTTCCGAGTCTTCCTTCCAACAACTTTCCATTCTTCCAAGCGAACGATTCTAGTCTCACAAGCCTCATCTGCGAAGGGTGTGGCTTGCAAGATCAGTGAATGATTGGAAAGCCGAAACCAGTGTTGTATGACGCAATGGGCAGAAAGGGTAGATATTCATACATGTGAAACTCTGTCGTCTGGCCTCCGAGAAGCATCATATTGGCCCCAAAAATGGTCTTAGAAGCAATCTCATAGCCTCTAAACTCCAAAAAGTTTTGGGGGAGCATGCCCCCACACCCCCTAGCTGTAGCCTGCTTACACATGCACTACAAACCTGACCACTCCAACCCCTAATGGCTATGGCCCTGCAAATGGATAATCCATAACCACATGTTAGTAATGCATATATACACAAATCATCATACCTCTAATCCTCGGAGCAGTTCAATCAACCTATACAAATAGAGAAAACACTGGTATGAGCTTATACATTATCGTGACTTTCCAGTAACATACAGATATATGGCGTACAACTGAAGTGTGTGCTAAGAATTTCCACTAATATACAACAGGATACATAGGCAGCAGAAGATACTTAAGATTGGGGGGCACATGACTACAACCACACAACAGCTAGGAGGTCTGGCCATGGGGTCTGGCCATGGGAGTATGCCCTCGCCAATATTGTCACTGTCCAAATCTAGACTAAAGATAAAGACGCTTGTCTTGAGTTCGCTTGCTAGCCGGTATGGACTTAAAGAAGCTGACTAGACCATGTTGCCTCTTCATTGATCAATCACGAATGCTTGAATGATGCTCCTGCCGCTGTAAATTTGTGGGGGTATGTGCCCCCACTGCCCTGCCCCGGTTCTGCCACCTGTGGGATACCTCTCTTGAAGTGTATAATAAGGGTCACAACAAACAAGCAGTGAAATACATTGCCATCACTGATTTTGGGAAGAGGAGACAGTATATCTTCGTTCTGAATATAAGTCAGACGCTCTTACGCATCCCTGGCCAAAGACAAGCTACATAAGCAGCGTCGCCTAGAGCCCTCAGCCGAATTCCAACTGATTCTCACTCTCTCAGAGCTGGACTGGGACTGAACTGTGACATTGACTGAACTTTGCAACCTTTAAAGGCTCAGTCGTGACAACTAGTAGTCAGAAGGTCAGGTTTGATTTCCGGCTGGATGCCGGATGCCAGAATATTTCTATGGATTTTTATCCTGCTCTCAGCAAAAACATCAATATTCATGAGCACCTAGTGTCATCAACAGTAGATAACATCAAGCCTCTTGCTTTTCCCGCAAGGAAGTTAGTGAGCATGCTGTATATCTAGTTCTATATTCAGGCTATATACCTTCTTGAATCATTCAGAATCTGCTGAGTGCTTCGATCCAGATAGGAAGGTGGAAAAGGCAATACAGGTGCCAGAAAGTCAAAGAGAAGTCCCTGTATAAAAGCCCTTTGTCCCAGTTCACCTGAGCAAATGTAAAGAACTTGCACATGTTCACTGCATACAGCCACACAGCAATTGCGTAGCAACTGAGACACATCACTCAAATGGTAGCTAGTATCTTTGTAATCTACTACCATAGCTATCTATTGAATTTCATTTGCTACAAGTCACTTTTAGCAGGCACCTTGATTGTACTACATTTCAACTTCTGCTGAGAGCTAGCAACGGAAACGTAAGTCAGCAGTACTTTTAGCCATCCTGTGCAGTCATGACCCCAACCACTCCCACTCATTAGTAAGTCAAGGCTCCCCAACAAGCAAATGCTTGTCCAGACTGAAAACTGCTTACAGATCCAAAAACATAGCCCCTTCAAGGTGGGAGGAGCAGTTTCTGCAGAAATAGCCCACCCAGTGCCAAGCAGGGCATTTCTACAGCCACATAATCACCAAGTGTACAACACCCTGTGCCCAAACTTAGTCAACTCTTCCTGTCCCACCCTCTCTTCTAGCATAAGACCTATCTTCCACAGCACATAGCAATCATGTGACATCATTATGACAAATCTGCCAACTCAATGGAAGGTTTTAGCGGTTAAAGAGCTAGCCTTGTTCACAGACCTTCCCCAGCTCCAGCAACAAAAACTGGAGCCAGGGGAAGGTCTGGGAACAAAGCTAGTTAAAGAGGTTTATATTGTAAGCTTAAGTGCATTTTTCTTGAGTCACAGCTGAGGTTAAAGCTCTAAAAGATTTACTTGCAGCACTAAATAGCACAAAGTACGTGGTCTAATAGACTCAATTGGTCCAAAAGCAAACTTGCAATGGCTTGTAGTGACTACCATGCATACAATCGTAGCAATACTTTCTCTACTATATTCAGTCAGTGTTACATTAGTTTTTATTGTTGACTGTTCTTAATACAATTACTAGGTACCTTACACCAGAAATGCACTCAACTTACCGACTACCTCAGCCAGTTCCAAATTGCTATATAAATTAACCGACCCAGTATGTGCAATTGTGGTAGTGCCATGTTGTAGAGTACGGCTCTATGGGGGATCAATGTGATATTCAGTGCTAGTTAGCAAAAGTGATGAATGACAAATGTGTTAAAGTGTACACACAATTACCTAACAGTTGACCTAATGGAAGCCGGGAACAATTAGTTCCCCCATTTTTCTTGCATATAAATGAATGATGTTACAATAATTTGGTGAGCAAGAGTGAATCTACTGCAAGCAGTGCATTGAAGTAAGACAGCAACTATGCAATACAATCCTGTAGCAAGTCTTGCTGGTAACAACATGGTTGCATATTACAAACAACGTTGTGTGCCTAGAGTACCGGTAATGAACATTGAATTTCAGCTCCTATACACAGCAATTACAAGTTCCAATAAGGATATAACATAGACCAATCGACAGAGCACTAAAACGATCTACAATTGATACCCATTTAATCAACAAATGTTTAGTACAGGGACTGTAGCTATTAAAATGAACTTGTCATGTAGCTCTTTTTTAATGTAGCCTCGTTCCCAGGCCTCCCCCGTTTTTTACCTGCCATTTGCATTCATAATAATACATGGGAGCGGAAGACCGTTTTTTCGCCCGTCTTCTGCTCTCGTGTATTATTGTTAATGCAAACGGAAGGTAAAAGTGGGGGAGGCCTGGGAACAAGGCTACTTTTAATGCTCAATCCACTGATACTAGTTGCATTTAAGGTGGCAGGGAACCCTGTGTTTTCAAGGTCAACAAACCTGGAATCCAAGCAGATTCTTTGTCGTTTAGCGCACAGTCCGTTTTGGGAGTCTTCATCCATTCACTGTCCGTAAAATTGGGGGTTTTCCCCATTTCCTGACATCCAATAATCAGTTTATAATTAAAAGTTATGTGGCCTGGCGGAACCCCTCATGTGGTGGTCGGAACTTTGAAGATAAGCTTAGATCGACTTAAAAAAAAAAGAAAAAAGAAGGAGTTTAGTAGAGTGCTGTAGCTGCAGAAAGGCCACAGTGGCCAAGACTGTACTCATTGGGCAGGTCCAGGTCTTGCGATCGTATGCCAAGCCTAGTACTGAGTAGTAGGTGATCGTGGCCCGGTGCTTCGAGTGCTGGACTGGGCTTTAACTAGAATGCGCAATATATCGTTGGTACTACGTTGGCGTTGACAAGAAAGCTGCAGAGGAGTTGTGTGGGGAACAGAACCGTGAGTTGTTTAGCGACATAAGGGGGAGAGGTGGGGCTAGTAATGCTTGCTTCCACTCGTGAATGAGCCCCTCCCGTAGACAACCTGTGAATTATTTGAAATGTGCATTCAGTGGCGGATCTAGGATTTTGAAAAGGGGGGTTCCAGTGTGCACTTGACTGATCGCTATACTTGGCGGAGCGTAATAAAGCGCGCGAAGCGCGCCCGCTAGGGGGATGTGGGGGCATGCCCCCCGAAGAAAATTTTCGATTTCAGACTTTCTGAGATCGTTTCTGGTGCCGTTTTGAGGTGAAGTTGGACGACCTACTGCCAAATCTAGTCATTGTGTTTGAAGCCTTTAAACGCTCGCAGAATTTAAAAGGCGTGGCTCTGCATCGCTCCGCAGAGGCTACAAAGGCTTTGTCCGAACTGAATATCTCGAAGCAACTCTAGGCCTAGTCAAATCAGTAAGGAACTGATACGTGAGAGTGTATTAACTGTGCCTGGTTGTTGTTGCTGCATGCCACTGCTGCGTAATCATTTGATGGACTCGTGCAGTTATGTACGCAAAAATACACTACTAGCCGCCAAAGGGGGGTGCATTTGCACCCCCCTTACCCCCCCTAAATCCGCCACTGGCATTCATTTTGGTGCAGTCAAAGTTGTCCATTCCAAGAGTAGCGAAAAACATGAGTCTAGCCTGACTTTGAGAGTAGCTCTGAACAAAAGCTGGCACAGACTGATTTGAGATACATTGGTGGTTAGGACGCTACCTATAGTGAGTGTGTAGATGCGTCCATCGAGTGGCAATTTTGGGTTCATGAATATATTAATGAGCTACTAAAACCCTTTTTAAAATTAGGCAAAGCAAGATTGCCCTAAAGCAAACCCTAACCCTGAAACTAGGAGTAACCCTGGTCCTGACTTTAACCCATGTTTATGTTTTCGTTAACCTCTGCCGAAAGACTTCACTGCCACCTTAAGTCATGCAGAGTTATGTATAATTGCATTGGCCATTTCCTAAATGTATGAATATTACAGTAACTGTATAGAAGTTGCTTACTACTAGAGTCATGGACTGCTCCCGTGCAAATGTTGTGTTCCTGAATGCCAGTTCAGCAGGAATATAAGTATTGAGAAGGTCAGCAAATGCCCCTGGCACTACACCAGCAGTGTTATACTGGGCTGGGTGAAAGTGACAGTCCACTAATCCTGGCATTAGGAACTGACTGTGTGTGTGCACAAGTATATAACAAGTATCAAGGTCTGATTGCACGGGTCTATCAAGACCATCTCTCTTCCACCTCCAAAAAATGAGTTAGTAGAGGCATTCCTGAGTTGCTGACCAAGAAGACTGTTGGGGCAAGCATGAGTGAGCCCACCTTCATGCAATGCCCAAATTCATCTAATTTTACATGTACGTATTCCTTCTATTAAGCATCAATCCTGTACTACAAGTCTGGGTATGTAATATTTTCACAATGTTATGTTTGGGATGCTAGGTTAGCTAGCTACATTCATTGACTGCTTCTGAACCATCTCCTCACAGTATGGAGCTCTGGGTCCTCTCTGCTACTCATGAGGTCAATGTAAGCTAGTTCTAACTGCTGCGGCCACTCCTAGGACCCCTCCCCTGAGTTTCTTGGTTCATGTATTGTACTTTCTAGAATAAACTATATGATGGACCATCATGTCCCTGGCAAACAACAGAATTCCAACAGTGACAGATGCTTCTCATTCTTGTTCACATTTACTGAGTTCACTGACAGTGCACTGTAGCTATAGCCGTGCTATTTATTACAAAATTAATGATGATGTATGCGGCTTTTACCCGGTACCTTACGTGACTGTTTTTCGAATCTATTAACAATGATTATGACATCATTTCGCTAATTTTGGCATGGATTATGTAACGTTGCACCATTTTCTAAGCCCGTTAGAAATCACACCCTCGGTTCTTAGGGCTTCAGAAGCCTGAGCCTCTTTAGAAGCTCAGCAGTGTTTACATAATCTTTTCAGGATTCTTTCTCAGAGTTAGGGTTACCTACACGTAGTTCACTGAACTGGTGAGAATTATGAAAGAGAATTCACAAACACATTACTGTCCATCATCCCCCTCACAATTCCTCAAGCTTGTTAAGAAGCAAAGAGCTTGATGAAATTGTGAGGAGAATGAAGCATGGTTATTGAACCAGATAATAGTTACCAGATGGTACGTAAGATAGTAGTCAGGTGTCTCTTTGCTTCTTAATGGAATTGTGAGGGTGGTGATTATGTGAATAAATTCTCTTCACATCACCAGTTCAATGAACCCCGAAACTGCAGTAACCACTGTGGCATTACTTCAACTGAGCAGTTTTTTCTGCAGTGCTGGTAGCTTCCATCCAGTGGCATAGAAACCATAGCGGCTTTAGCCACTACCTGTAACTTGATTAATATTCACTGTAAGTTACTTATAGCTCAGCAGTATCTTCTTTGCAGCAGTCTGATATGCAGTTACATGCATACATTTGCACAGTACACTGTAAAGCGATCAAAATCTTGCCTGTGTGATGGTCTTGGTACGATGCTAATCGAATTGTGAAATGAGTATTGACCACTACTGCATGCAACGAAAAGCTAATTTTTGTGTAGCACTTTGCGCAGTACAGCATGGCCTCTGCACTTCCAATTTACTTCCTACGCCTATGCATACTTACCTGCCTGTTATGCCATATTATTACTTTGCGTCCATGCCATCTCTATGCGTAGCCAATTCTCTACTCTGTTCACCCTTGTAGCTAATTGCCATACTTACCTCTCTGTCAGTGCAACAACTTCATTTTGGTTGAACCCATACTGCTGAGCAAGACTCCCAAGTTCAGAAGCAGGTCGAACAAACACAATCTGAGTGTAGAGGGATTAACAGAAAAGTCACACAATGAACTTTGTCGCTCACTGGAACTGAAATTTGGTCTTACTGTGAACCTTGCAGAATCACAATCATCACTGAGACTATATATGACAAGTTAGCATGAAATGCAAATGTGATGTATAGAACGTCTAGGTCTATTTGGTATTAGAAACCTAACCAGAAGTTATTAGGGCTTTAGAAGCCTGAGGAAGTGTTTACATAATAACTGAGGGAGAAGCCCAAAGGGACGTAAGCACTTTTGAGGCTTCTGAAGCCTTAAGAACAGAGGGTGCAGTTTCTAACCAATCTTGTGCCCAGACCCAGCCCTCTCACAAGGAAAAGGGTCTGGTAACTATTGACTGCTTCCTTGGTTGTACCGAGTCAGCAACCTTGATTTTTGATGTGAACAATTATATCTTTATGACGTAGCGCTATTTCATTGGCTAGCGTCAACGCTTGTACGCCTGTTTCATTGCATGGCTTGTTCAGAATCGATACTGCTGACTTGGCACAACCAAAATGGCACCAGACCATTTTCCTTGTGAGAGGGTGGGGCTGGACATGAGACTAGTTTCTAACCATGCAGCTTACAAAATGGTGCAACATTACATAATCCACACCAAAATTAGCAAAATGACATCATAATCGTCGGTTAAAAAATGTGGCTGTGGTGGTGATCAAGCTGTACAGCCATGAAACGTGTTGTTGGAGTGTAGTAAGCCAAGCGGTGTCTAAAGAAGCCTGCTGTGACCTGCCCAGCCTGTCTACTTGGCCAAGAACAATGGTGGTTGGTTTGTACCGAGTTGGATCCGATACTCAAGTGTATTTAGTGTTGTGATGGCAGCTGTGCTACGGGTAGTTGGTTACTCATTTCATGCATGCACGACTGTTGTAGACCTGGCTTGTGATGCTATGCTACTTGCCGCTCAACAGTTGGACAAGATTCTTGTCGACCTGGCCAGCAAGCTACGGTACTAGCCGCTCGGCTGTTGAACAAGTTCCTTGCAGCACTGCTTCTACTCGAAACAGAGTGGACCAGGCTTAGTTGGAACTAGTTACCACTTGGAAGAGCTTTCCAGTTTATAGTCTTAGCTAATTAGTGGTTAGTGAGTTGTGCAAATCTACAAAATACAGACCTATGCACTCAGGCTATTATGAGATGGAAAACCTGAGGTTTTCTGTGTGAAACGAAAGACCACATAAACACTTCAACATCAAAATTATTATCATGCAGCTGGTTATTAGGTTAGTTGCTAGAGTTAAATGTTTGGGGGTATATTAGCATTGGTTCATGGCTTGTGGTAGTAAATATAACAAAATTAGTTTGTCAGTAGAAGATCACAATAGCTCTCTGTAGGGAACTCCTCCAACTTTCCAACTAATAGGTGTGGGTACCCAGGTATTATAAAAGTGGCCTTTAATTGGTGATAAAAAGTATGTTGTATGGGAGAGGGAATTTTAAGTGTAGATCTGGTTTTGGCCTGTTATAGTCAGCAAGTTGACCAAGAGAGGGGCAGTAGACTGAAAGCATCACAGATGTGTGGAAGAGCTAGCAGAAGCACGGAGGTGATAGCAAATGATCTCAGATGATCATTACCTGATCGTTGAGGATCAGTACAGCAAAGACATTATACTATAGTCTATGCTATGGGTGGGGCTTATCACAGCAATCACAAAGCCAGAGGCTTGTTAATGCAGACAATCTCAACAGGTAAGTTTGGACTCCAAAAATTGATGATTTGTGATCCACACAAATCTTCAAAATGTGGATGATTTGTCAATGTTGTGAAATATCATATGTTTTCTCCTATATAGAACTAAAAAGTGGAAGAAATCATCCAAATTTGGATGATTTGTACCATCCAAACTTGGATGATTCTGTATGTCATCCAAAAGTGGATGTCATGATTAGGGCTGCGCCGATTGGGCGGGCATAATTTAGAGCATAATAAGCTATACCGGGCATAGAGCACAATGCGGGCATAATAGACTACATATGGGTGTGGTTATCAGCTTTGCACGTGTCGATGACTGCTTGATGGGGCAAGATGGCTACCACTAGCAGTAGCACTACTGCCACTCATGTTTCAGTCAGCGAGTCCAGTGACAGTGAACAACCTACTGCATCTAGTGACTTATCCAGTACAGCCAGTTCATCACTGCCATCAGCCGATCCATCGCTGATCGACCGTTTGCGTGCACCGCAAAAAATCAGTCCTATCATGCAAGCGAGTAATCAGTTAAGCACATTTTTGAGCATAATTTGACAATTTCATGAGCATAAATGGCACATTTCATGAGCAGTGCAGCATAGCATAATCATTAAAATTTTAAGCACAATAGGCTCACCCCTAGTCATGATGTGTTTTGTATAATCTAAATCCTGGATGATTCTGAATATGTTTTTATGTCACCCAAAAGTGGATGCATTGTACAAAGCAGGCTGGTCTACAAACTCATCTGCTTCACTCCTCGCCTCAGACAGTCACCAACAAGACTCGAACAAGGTAGAATCAGTAAATAGTAAGTATATCGAGTGGAACATGGCACATGATCGAGTCGATAGTTTTGTATTGAGTCAGTTTTTTGAGCGAGTCAATTTTGCTGACAATCAAGTCGAACATAGCGCAAATCAAGTCGATTTTTATCACAATCGAGTTGATTCTGGACAACACATTTTTTGAATCGACAGTTTTGAAACAAACGGCTTGCCATATCTTATGAGGTGAGTGCACGTTCCCAAGCCTTCACCACCTTCTTTGATTGCATGCAAATAAAACAAATGGAAAGAAAATTTAGTCAGATGAATGGCACATCAGGCACACAGAAGATAGCTAGACACATGGGAGGTGGTGCCTGATGAAGGATCTCAGCGCCCTTTCTTCTAGCATCCATCCAGGAGTTGGACACAAGAGCATTCACATCGTAGATAGTATCAATACTGCTTTGTTAGGGATAGATATATACACAAAATGTTATTAGTGTGTGTATACCCTCTGCCCACCTGATGTCACAGCATACGTATGACCACATTTCATGTTTTGCATAGTGTGTAAGAACCTAGAAACTGAAGGTAGTAAAGGCCTGGGAACAAGACTACACCACTACCTATGCTCCAGGAGTTGTGGTAACAAATTACTAAAGGAATTCACTTGTTGGTGTGGTCACACATCCACTATTGTAGTGTGTAAATATGCTGCAGGAATGTGACTGGGTACTAGGTTTACCTCCTACCTGTAGCATTGAGCTGCATACTAGAGGGAAATCACAATAGATTACCTTATAACCATGGCAACTACCACTTGGTCATCTTGCATTGGCCACATAATCATGTCTACTTTGTCATATCATGTTTACGAAGGTCATACTGATCAAAATGCACCACTACGGGTAAGTATAGCGTTGATTACTTGCACATCTCTCCTAACTGCAATTACATTCTGTCAAGTATCTCCAAATCCCATTGCAGTCCCAAAACCAATTTTAACGCACTTAAAGAGAAGGCCCCAACGGACATTTAGTAGAAAAATTGATTTGAATCAAAACTTCCGTTTTTGAGAGAGCAAAGGTCAAAGTACACTAGTAATGACCTTTGATCCAAACTTTATGGGATATACTTGACAATTAGACCAAATGAAAGGGAATTTTATGAGCTACAAGTGGTGGCAATTGTAGGTCATAAAGTTAATCACGCTCAAAGTTATGGTTGATTAAGTACCAAGGATAAGCCAAAATTTGGCAAAAAATCAACTTTTTGGCTGGCTCTAACTCTGAAGCCATACAACATATAACACTGAAACTGACTATGGGTAATGTCTCAACAGACACTATGTAAGAACCACGTTTTGTCCAAATCCATGAGGGTCAGGTATTTTTTGTTTTGATTTGACATGGAATGACTCATATAGGACATTGACAAATCATCCACATTTTGAAGATTTGTGTGGATCACAAATCATCCATTTGTGGAAGCGGAACCTACTTCATCTCCAGCACAGTTGCATGTGGTCGTCTCTAATCGCTGGACTGGATTGTGGACTGGATCGATGGACTGGACTGCTGGACTGGATTACTGGACTGACCTTTGAACTAAAATTGTGTGTATCACATGACCTCCACCCAATCAGATGTGCTGAATTGTGTCACATGTTCGATGCTTAGTGGCTAATAGATTGCCGAGAAACAAAGGATGCGGCATGCAGCAACTGTGGGAGTTTTGTGCATAAGAGACCTTAAAGGTATGCGTATACTACAGCAGATGGAGCAGCTTGGTAGGCCAATTGGCACAATAATCTATTCTAAGGCCTCTCGCTGACCAAGCATAGTTTTTACATGGCTACATTCAACAAGACTACGGGTATTACAGAGCCTGGTAGCCACTAACCAGTATAGCATTTGACAGTAGCGTTCTCCATGACACTCCGGCAGTACATTGTTTTTAGTAAAAAAGCCTTTCAGACGGTGCTTTGAGCTCACTGCGTGTACACCATGAATTCATAATGCATATCTGTCCATGTAGTCTGTGCATTGTGCGCTCATGTACATCCCCAGCATGCAGTGGGAAGATGAAGTGCAGTTACTGTAACCAAATTTACGACATTTGATTGGATGGAGGTCATGTGATATGAACAAATTAAGTCCAGTAATCCAGTCCATCAGTCCAGTCCAGCAATCCAGTCCACAATCCAGTCCAGTGATTAGATACGACTGTTGCATGTTGTAGCAAATATATTGTAAAGAGGAAGGAGGCCAACAGGGTGCATGTAAACAGAGAAGGCAGGGGTGGTGTTGTAATAGTAATTAACAGGGCAGGAAAGCTGCCTGGTCCACGCTGGTGAGCAAAAACTTACTAACATGTTTCCTGATATTGTAATGCTCTAAACAGGAGCTTAATTATTGATATGTTGGAGTAATCGCATAAGTAATTCAAGAGCGCATAAGAACGGATGGCTTGTGTAAGAGCATCTACTCTGATAGAAGCCAGTAGTTCAGTCAATATTGTTGAACAACACTATAAATAGAACACCTGGTCACGTGCTGTAGCAATGATGGCTTATGTCTACATAGTCTTGTACCCAGACCTCCCTCCAAATAAGAAAGGTGAACATAGTACATCCTCACACCATGGGCTACAGAGGTTTTCAGGTTGCTAGTCAAGTGCCATATGCAAAGTTCACTTGTTTAAACTAACACTAATCGAGTTGTTACACAACCCGAACGGTGTTAAATCTGATTAGTGGTTATTTTACATGTAACGCTTTCGACTGCCCTCTTTGTCTTGCGCGATCAGCATGCAGCAATGAACTTCACTGAATCATAATGCTCATTTCAGAGAAGAGGGTGATCACTTATATAGGCACATATGGTCAGACTGGTAAGTGCTGTTACAAAAACAGGTAAGTGCTGTTACAAAAACAGGTAAGAGCTGTTTACAAGAACAGGTAAGTCAGGTACAAGAACAAGTTGATAGGGACAGACAGTCTGACATCAGTTATTGAATACATGTGTTTATTGTCTGTACATTGTTCACTTGTTACACACATAAGTGGACTTTGCACTTACCGGTACAACATTAATTTAGCAAGCAACCCGTAGCTGTTTCTATACCGTAGAAAGCTAAGCCTTTGAAGTTGCTTGCTAGGTTTCATTAAATTGGAGGGTGTGCTAAGTAGGTCCATTGAATGCACAGCAATTGAATAATATAACACACATTAAATACATTGAAAATATAAAGAATTAGGGATGGCATGCCAAATGTGTACAAACTAGGTAGGTACATAGGCGTAGGAAGCAAATTTGAAGTGTAGAGGCTTAGCCTCGTACCCAGGCCCCTCCCCCCGAGGAGAGGCCTGGTACACACGGTCTGCGCATGCGCGATATATTCCGTTATATTTTCCCTAAAAAACTTTGTGTACTTATCTTGTCAGTATGCGGAAGATTATACTAACCAAGAATACAAAGCTTTCGACTCCACCAGCAATTTGACTTACAGAATACTAACTTTCAGACGTGGCAGTATCATTTCTTCAAAACTTGCACTCAAACAGAAAGGTAACAAATCGATTTGCCAAAAAGGCCCGTTCATAGCCATAAAACACACTTATCTTTCTTTGTACACAACTTGTAGCGGCTCCGTCTTGAACATGACTGGCCTTTACAACAGAAACGGCGCACAATAAAGCTTTACCAAACAGCGATTTGCCCGGAGAAGCAGCCGCACTTCAGAGCCACACTCTCGCTCATTTGCGTGAAACGAACGTGCACGGTTCGTATACGTACCTAATCTACGGTAAGTATCCTTTATTTTACGAATCCCCTAAAAACTGGGGATATTACGCGCATGCGCAAACAATGTGTACCAGGCCTCTCGCCGGGGGGGGCCTGGGGACGAGGCTAGTAGAGGCTATGCTGTGTTGCGCAAAGCGCGGCGGAAGAAATGTAAAATAAATACACCGCGTGTAGTGCGGAGGCGAATATTTTTCAAAGTGTGCTCCTTTAGACTGCAAAATAAAGTTTGTTTTTCAAGAGTATAGATGCTTTCACGATTGACGTGTGATGGAATTTTGAATGGGAAGTTCTCTTTGCTAGGTAACGTACGGCACCTTAGCGTGCCATAGTAAATACCTTTTCCGGGACTGATACTTTCCAAGGCTACCAGACCAGCGTCAAACCGTCGTCTCCATAGAGTGCAGTACAGCTCTTTCCCCCCAGAAGGCGTAACCTGAACTTCCTGTTATCGCTTTGAATATAATTAGCATCTTATCAAAATTCCATCACACGTCAATCGTGAAAGCATCCATATAACATTCCAGCCTCGTTCTCAGACCTTCCCAACCGTCCAGTAAAATATTCAATTTGTGTGGAAAACAGTAAGCACACTGACTTCGTCGTCGTTCCCAGCAGACCGCCCAGCTTTCTCGCTTGTAGTATCTCTTTGAAAATGTGCATTAGCCTCGTACCAAGCCATCTCACCGCCAAGATTTCGATCGCTTTATAGTGTACTATGTTGATATGAAATTCAACCAGTCTGAGAGCATTCTGACAGAAAGTAAAGGACTTTAAATTGCGGAGTTGCACAACAACTTGCAGCGTAGTACATGCGTACATTTCCGCTTAAACAGGTAGTTGTGAATCCAGCATTGCTGGAATCACAACTACCTGTTTAAGCGGAAATAAGGCTTTTTATATTTACCTTCACTTTTTATATCATGACCAGTGGCGTAGGAACCGTAGTGGCCGTGGGGGCTTTGGCCGCTACACTTTTTAGGCCGCAAATTAATATTCATAACCTGCTATAAGTTACTACTAGCTCACAGGTAGTTGTGATTCTAGCATTGCTGGAATCACAACTACCTGTTTAAGCGGAAATGTACGCATGTACTGCTTATGAGACTGGTGCAACGAAGATGCTGCTTGAGCTGGGCCTCGTTCCTAGGAAACGAGGCTAGCTTGAGCTAGTAGTAACTTATAGCAGGTTATGAATATTAATTTGCGGCCTAAAAAGTGTAGCGGCCAAAGCCCCCATGGCCGCTACGGTTCCTACGCCACTGGTCATGATATAAAAAGTGAAGGTAAATATAAAAAGCCTTATTTCCGCTTAAACAGGTAGTTGTGATTCCAGCAATGCTGGAATCACAACTACCTGTTTAAGCGGAAATGTACGCATGTACTGCTTATGAGACTGATGCAACGAAGATGCCTCTTGAGCTGGGCCTCGTTCCTAGGAAACGAGGCTAGCTTGAGCTAGTAGCAACTTATAGCAGGTTATGAATATTAATTTGCGGCCTAAAAAGTGTAGCGGCCAAAGCCCCCACGGCCGCTACGGTTCCTACGCCACTGGTCATGATATAAAAAGTGAAGGTAAATATAAAAAGCCTTATCCCACATCTTTCTATGTTATACAGTTGTACTCCAGCGTGAAAAAGATGCAGGGATGGGGCTTTGTACATTACCTTCATCGTGAATCAAGTATACTGAAATCCAAGTGGCCTTGTAAACTGCAGTTACAATAGAAACAAGGTAGGGATAGTATAAAAGTTATTCCATCTCACCGTTCCATAGTTGCTCTCGTCGATACCAATGAGGTAATCCTCCAAGACCTCCATCTCAGTGCATACCCTGGAGTGAACGAGAGTGCCTTGGAACACTTTCAGCTGCATAGGAGTCTGTGCAGCGGCAGTCGCTGCAACCAAACAGCCGATGAGGACCCGCAAGAGTAGCAAACGAGCACTATAAAGCTCCATGAGTACCCAGTAGTTCTTGCTTCAACGAACTGTCAAACAAACATTCAGCATGTAGATACTGAACGAAAGTGGGAAGTGATATTTATATGAAGGAGTCACTACAAATGCACTTCAAAGTTGTAGTAAGGACCTTTCATGCTCCTAATGTAAGCAGGTGATTCCCTCACAGATGTTCTGAGGGTTGTTAGTGTATTGTGGTTGTATGCTAAATTGGACTGCTGCATCTTGGGTTGCCTTATGCAATTAGACTTCCATATCAAAGCAAACCTCTCATAACCACTGTCTCTCCAGCTTGTCTGCAACCATGGTAACCACTCTGTGGTTAAAACAACCAACTTGTTTTTGCAGTGCAGGTCAGGAAGGTGTGGTGCTATTTCAGTAGGAATGTTACTCAAGAGACGGGATCGGAAAGGTGAGAGGGCAGGGCATTTGGCAATAAAGTGAAAGTGGTCTTCAGGTTCAGATTGGCAGAGCTTACAGATGGGGTTGTTTGGCTGGGAATGGTTATTTCTGGATCGGAAGCGGCTGGCATCTGCTTCCAGCCCATCACACCCTGTTAAGAGGTGGATTCGAAAGTTGCTTTTATGGGTGGCGTAGGTGTCATGGAGGGTGATTGTCCAGTGAGGGGCCGGTCTTCCGATTGGGAGGGCGCAGTCGCCTAGGGGGTAGTTCTCGCACTGATGTTGCATGGATTACATGTAAGCTTGGAGGCGCTTGATTGATCGTTTCCAGGATTCCTTTTGGTGCGATGTTTTGAACAGCAGTTGGATGGGGGGGAGGCAGAGTTTGTCAACGAGGTTTTTCCAGGTAGCAGTGATTCCCTTAGCATTGGGGTTTGCAATTCTCACTTCGAGAATTTGCTTGGGGAGATCACTAGATTGCATGTTGATGATGGAGTTTATGAAAGTCAGCTGCCTTTGGGAGATGAAGGATGAGATGGAATGGGAGATGAAGGATGAGATGGAATGGGAGCCAATTAGGCTCTGGAGGGCTGTTGTTGGACATCTGGTTGGAAGGCCTTGGATGGTACGTAGAATCTTGCGATGGGTGCGCTCATATATAGATGTTCAGTTAGGTGTTGGTGAGCGACCACTGAGCATTGTGCTTAGATAAACTAGATTTAATGGTTGGATTTACAATTTCATTTGAAAGCGTTCACAAAAACTGTTTATTGTTTGTGAACAACAAAGTTCTATAACTTACTTTCGTACTTTACATACCATGCATCTTCCCCTTGGCCACTCCTCTCTTCTCTTTCTTACCATTCCTTTTTAAAAAAAGCAACAGAAACAAGTCACAAAAAAGTTTTCTGAACGAAAACGAGCACATTTAGGGACGAACTGTCAAAAACCAACCAAACTAGATGGGAATGACACCACAATACTTTCACACCATCCCTACATGCATCTTGTGCCATTTTACACACCACAAAACTCTCTACATGCACATTAGACTACGCACACCTACTAAATGAATGTATAACTACACACCAAGGCACTCAGCACTGCTCACTCTACAGCCTTTGGCATACAAGACAACCTATATGTGCCATGTTGAGTAGCAACAAAAGTTCACAACATAACAACAGACTCAGCACTGCTAGCGCTCATGCACTCTACAGCTTCTGCATACAAGACAGACCACATCTGCCATGCTCAGTAGCAATTAAGTTGCAGCCACCCACAACATGACTTCTCCATGCACATCAACATGCACTACATGCCCATGCAGCACTACATGCCCATGTAGCACTCACTACCCACCCCACTGCCTTCCGCAACCCTCCTATGCACACAAATAACAAACACAAGGCATAGTTGGCAAAATGGCCACAAGATGTAGGGATGGTGTGAAAGTATCGTGGTGTCATTCCCATCTACTTTGGTTGGTTTTTGAGGGTTCCATCCCTACATGCGCTTGTTTTCATTCAGAAAACTTTTTTGTGACTTTATCAGAGAGTCGGTAGACTCTCTATGTAGGGATGGCGCCGACGCGCAATATATGCAATACCTAAGCAAAAGCCGTATAACTTCACCACAAACGCGCTAAAAGCTTATTTAAGAGCCCAGACATCCTCTTTGAGTGCCTTTGTGATCAGCAAGACTCATATAAGTGGCCAAAAGCCACGCGGAAGACAGCTAAACGCAAAAGTGTGCGGTAGCAAAAGTACCATTTTTCGTCTTCTTCTTTCTTTGTTCAGACCACTTGTCAAACGACGATAACTCGAAAACAGCTTAAGTACTCACCTTGATTTTAGCACGAAACGGATGCTCATCACAGCGCTCAGCTTCCCAACCACTCAGCGTCTTCATAGCTTCAAATTCACCCTGGTCAACAAAAGCCATTCACAACACTCTGAGGCTGCTGTCCGTTGCGAAGGATGCCATTTTCTAATTTTGTACGCATGCGCACACGAAGTCTCGTTCCCAGACCGAAGACCACGGTCATTGGTCTGGAAGCGAGAGTACACAAGCGCGCGGGGCGATTTTCGGTTTTGGGCGCAGTTTATACGGAAATCCGTAAAATACCGCGTCATGAAGTCCAACTTTAACCCCTATCACCTATCTGCGACTTTACCGCGAAATTGCAAGAATGAAGAAGCGCCTATCACTGTCTCGGTCGCAGAAGCGGTCCTATACTAGCCTCGAACCCAGGCTTTCCGTTCCGGATTCTGTCTCGCAGCTTTCTCCAAAGCTGCGAGACAGAATCCGGAACAGAAAGCCTGGGTTCGAGGCTAGTCCTATACTGCAGCCCTAGGGTATGCAAACAGCAGTAGATGGCTAGATGAGGTCTATAATGGTCAGCCCCCCCCCCCACCACCACCACCAAAAGCCCAACACTGTGGTGATAGGGCCTGCAAGAAGCAGTAGAAAGCTTGTGGAAGTCTACAATTGAGACACTCTCTACCCTACTGGGATTGCCAACGTGGCAAACAATTGCTACATAAGTGAAATCATGCAGTGCCTGTCTAACCATCCAAAAATGACATCTGTCGTTGACCAACTCACTCCAAGCCCTCCCAGTCTCTGCAACATAGTCTTGTGCCCAGATCTCTTATGAGGAAAAGGGTCTGGTGACTATTGAGCACTTTCTTGTTCTTGGTTGTGCCAAGTCAGATGTTTCGATTCTGAACAAGCCAATGAAATAGCATTACATCATAAAGAAGTAATTATTCACTTATTCATAAATCAAAATTGCTTCCTTGGCACAACCAAAGAAACACTCAATAGTCACCAGACCCTTGGGTCTGGGGATGAGACTACTGCAACTGGGAATGCCATATAAACATCTGAGAAACAAGCTCTCCTTTATTCATTCTTAGGTCAAATATGCAACCTTGCAGCATTTAGAACAATGTGGAGTGACTGCCAATACTCTATAGTGTCATTTCACCAACCACAATACTGGCTGCATTAAAGGTTTACAATGCATCATGTACAGCAGAGTGTGAACACTGCATTAGGAATGATTTTTTTATATGATGAGCAGTGTGGTGCTCATGAATTCCTCAGCACTGTTTTTGAGTTTGCTGAGCAAGACTAGTGTAAAGTAAGAGTATGTAATGACTTGATATATACTTTATGGTTCAGGAGCTGTGAATGCAAGTTAGTTAGTTAGTTAAAGTTAGTTAAATTTTCATTTTTAACAGGAAAAGTCCCTTCAGCCTGAAGGCTGGTCCACCAGGGAGTCCTGCATAACAAGTACAAACAACAACAATTTAGACTATAATAATATCACAAGTTATAAAAAAAATATATCTACTATAAATCCTGTATAATTAGTCACTGTTCTAACTATAACTTGTCCAGGAGGTATTTCTTCAAACATCTCTTGAAATTGTCCACCGAGCCCAGTTCCTTTAGTTCAATTGGCAGTTTGTTCCACTCCCATGCTCCTTTAAATGTAAATGACCTCCTGAAGAACTCAGTTTTTACCAAAGTCAGAAACAAGTTGTTGCTGCCACGTGTTTTGAAGTTCCCAATCTCCGCATTTGTTTTAAATCTATCACTCAAACATCGAGGGGCCTGCTTTCTTAAACACCTGTGCACCAATACCATGCGGAACATCTCTCTTCTAGTGCTTAGAGGCATCCAGTTCAGTCTTTTCCTAAGACCTTCACTCGGAGTTCTGGGAGGTTGTGACAGGATGAGTCTCATGCCATAATTTTGAATCCTGTCAAGTCTGAGTTGCAACGCTAATGAGCACTCCTGCCAAACAACAGAGCAGTAGTCTAGGTGCGGCTGCACGAGTGCACAAAATATTCTCTTCTTTGTCGAACTTGGAAGGACATTTCTCAATCGCTTCAACTTAGCAAGCCCTGCAAAGCACTTCCTCCTCACTGCCTCCACCTGGTCTTGCCATGTTAGACCGTCATCAATCCAGACTCCTAAGTATTTCACCTTCTTACTTCTTGCAACCTTCGTGCCTCCCATTCTTACATCCACCTGCTCCAATTCCTGTAACCTCCGCCTTCTACTCAGCAGCAACATCTGGGTCTTTTCTTCATTGAGCCTGAGTTTGTTATCAATCACCCACTTTGCCACTCCCTCTAAGTCACTAGTAAGACCATCTTCCAAGCCACGTACATCCTTACTCACAAGGGAGAGTGTTGTATCATCAGCATACTGTTGAACGAAACAGTGTTGCACAGCTTGAGGGAGATCATTTGCATAGATTATGAACAGCAGTGGCCCCAAAATTGAGCCCTGTGGTACCCCTCTTCTGATGGTAGCCCAGTCAGACTTAGCATTCTCAACACATACTCTCTGCCTTCTTTCGTACAAATAATCTGTAAACCACTTCAGCTCCTTTCCTCTAACACCATATTTTGCCATTTTCAACAACAGTAATGAGTGGTCCACCATGTCAAAAGCCTTACTAAAATTCAAATAAACAGCCCCCACCACTTTGTCCTCATCCATTGCCTTTCTCCATCCATCAACCATATTTACTAGCACATCCTGTGTAGAGTGCCCTGGTCTGAAACCAAATTGATTTGGCTCTAAAATGTTGTTAAGGTGAAGGAAAGTATACAGCTGTTTGTGTATCAACCTCTCAAATACCTTGGCAACAACTGGTAATACAGAAACCGGTCTATAGTTCACTACAATCTCGCTATCACCCCCTTTAGGCACAGGTGTAATATGTGCCGACTTCCATTCACCAGGCAGCTCACCACTTTCCAAACTATAGTTGAACAATGATGTCAAGCTACCAGAAATGCCAGCTGCAGCAACACGAAGAATCTTAGCGCTTACTTCATCTGAGCTCACTGCTTTGTTAGGATCAAGACTTCTCAGCAATGCTAAGACCTCATCCTCCTTAACCCTGTCAAATTTAAACTCTTTCTCACATCCCCTAAGCCTTGCACAAACATCAGCTGAGTTGACCTCACTATCTGAATCCCCAACTATTGATGAGAAATACCTGCCAAACTCGTCAGCAATATCCTCTCTCTCTGTCAGCAAATGTGAATCTGTTCTTATAGAGTTAATACCATGCTTGCAAGTGCTACCCAGTAGCCTGTTCACCTCTCTCCATGCCTTCTTTGGATTTCCCTTTGACTCCTCACTAAGCTCCTCAAAGTACTGAATCTTTGCCTTCCGTATTCTCTGTGTCACCAAGTTTCTCACACTCTTGTACTTCTCCCAATCTTCATCCTTCCTGCTCTTTTTTGCCTTTGTAGAAAAGTAGCTCCTTGCCCTCATCAGTGCCCTGATTCCATGAGTGATCCATGGCAGACTCTTACTCCTCACCCTTGCCCTCTTCAATGGGATGTGAGAATCAACAATTTCCCAAAACAGTTGTTTCCAGTACTCCCATCGATCACCAATGTCAGTCATTGATTCCATCACCTGCCATGGGGCAGATTTCAAGTCCCCAATTAATGCTTCTTGATCACACCTGCGAAAGCATCTAATCATTCTCATCAAACCCCTCTGCCTCACCACTTTGATGTCCAGTGCTCCAAATATCATACCATGATCACTCAGTCCAAACTCCTCACAACCCACATCTCTTACCAAATCAGGATCCGAGGTGAAAAACAAGTCAATCAGAGATGCGGAGTTGGCAGTTACCCTAGTAGGACAACTTATCATTTGCAATAGCCCATACTCAGACATCACCCTATCCAGTCTTGTATGCCGGAGTGAGTAAACAACTTTCTTTGTGTCATTACTTGCACACTATTTGTCACCCTTTTCTCTCTAACGTATTTGCAGGAGAGATGTTCAGTACATGTACAAGATCTCTTGCTGCAATGAGTAGAGATCTTGAAAATCATGATTAATCCAACACCAGCTCTGGAACACAAAGAGGTATATGTTTTTGTAGTTGTCATGCATCAAATATAACACTCATCTTTTCGGAAGTAAGATGTAAGGAATGTATAGAGAAATATCTGACCAAAGAACACAACATTTACATCTTCAGTTGTATGCCGGAGTGAGTAAACAACTTTCTTTGTGTCATTACTTGCACACTATTTGTCACCCTTTTCTCTCTAACGTATTTGCAGGAGAGATGTTCAGTACATGTACAAGATCTCTTGCTGCAATGAGTAGAGATCTTGCACATGTACTGAATGTCTCTCCTGCAAATAGGTTAGAGAGTATAGTGTGCAAGTAGAAGATGTCACTTCAGAGTGTAATAGGTAGAATCCAGCTTACAAAATGAAAATTGAAAATGATGTTTATTGTAAGTACATGTATGGAATACACTATAGGTGCAACAACATACTCACCAGGAAAAGACAACAAAGTTGTCTTTACTACCCAAAGTACTATGCATTCATGTGGGAAGACGTAAGCAATGTATATAGCTACACAATAAAAAGTTTTTGTGTTATGTAGAATACTTTCCTATGATACTATAAAGTGAGGGGCTCGACTAAAGTCCAAGTTCAGGTACATGCCATAACTCTGTAATTTACAGTAGACGTAAACATGACTGTATAGAAACCAACCCTGAGCATCCCAAATGAGAGGAGACTTTTCCAGGTGACTGGATTGTTGTGTACAACATGATATGCAGCAACACTGGACACTACTCTGCTGTTTGTCGTTCACTGAAAGACAGTAAATGGTGGTTCCATCTGAATGACTCCAAGGTATTATTAAGAACTGTTGGTGCTTAATTTGGACTCTACAGTATAACATTGTGTTTAGTGTATTTCAGATAATCCCAGTGAGCACTGCTATTATCCTTCAACAAGACCCATACATACATTTATATGCTCTTCTATGAGTTAAAAGAGAGTATAACAATATTTGTATCATGATTATAAATTATATTATTCATCTGTTGAAGAGAGGCCAATAGTTCTACTGTTACATGCTTGTAGACTTCCAGGACCAACACAGCTTGATGACCAAGTACCTGACACACAACTGATCATGTTGATATAAAATAACACACGTCATTGCTACATACATGGACCTAATTGAGCAGGAAACTTCAGAGATAATCATACAGACTGCGATAAGGACATGCTTCTATTATTAAATATTAGGCTGGCAAACAAGTCCTTGTTTTGGGGTCCCAGTTCTTCAAAATATTCCAGCAACAAGGCTATGAAGATGTAGTCCTTTTAACCACTGGGCAATGCTGGTGAGACTCCTCAGTTACTTTTATTTACAACATAATATACATGCACCCAAATCACTGAATTTTTGCTTTATTCAGCCAGGTGATTGACATACATCAAAAATGCATAGAATATTATGACTCACCCTCAACATCAATACAGTAAAACTGCCACATAAGTAATTTTATATTGTATGTACATGTTCGAACGCGAAAATGACAGCACTACTGCATTCACAGATTGTTCCTAGATTCTCATGCAAGACATTTAGAACAGAAACCAAATGACAGAAAGCAGTGGCTCCAGTCTCTGTAATTTTCAGCAGTGCCTACAAAAAAAAATGATCTCATACACCTACCTCAACAATTGCATATGCCTTTCACAACTTTGGGCGGCCTGATAGTCAGTTATGAGTAGAACAGCCTAAAGAGTGCTGTATTTATACTTCATAGAATCAGTGTCGTCTCATGGCAGAAAGCCAATGTATAAAGACCAATGAAGGAGGAGTCAAGAGAAGACAAGCCGGAATACCAAGAGGGTCAAAGAATGGAAACCCGGGCCACACAGTCTATCCAACAACATTGCATTAAACATTAATTAAACATAATAAAAACATCACCCTCACATAGCCGGCGTCTACTGTAGTTATTGCTCTATTATACTACTTCAAATTGTACTTTGTTGTCTGTTGCTTGCTGTCTCAGATAACGACTTTTTGCAGTTTTCAGTGCGCTAGGGGTTAAAGTTGGATTGCGTGACGCGGTGTTTTACGGATTTCTGTATAAACTGCGCCCAAAACCGAAAGGTTCTCGTAGCGTGCAGACAGAATGTCGCTAATAAATTATTCATAAGTCGTTATTTTAACCCCGTAGATCCTTGTATACTTGCAACAACCTGACAGCGCTGACGGCTAAGTGTTCTACTGAACGCTCTCATATATCCAAAGGAGGTCGAAGCAAGCTCTTTCTCTCTGTGGAGGTACAGAATCTACATACAATACTGTTATAGTGGATGTTGGTCCATTTGGAAATCCTAAAACTAGTCTTGCCTGCCAGACCATGGCTTCTCCCAGCACCGATACGCTTACATGCCGACTTGTCATATCTGAAACTGCTTTTGCTTCTACACACACAACACTGTAGCACTATCAGGCAAGACCACTCCCATGCAAGACAACTCTAACCTCGTCACCAGAATTTGATGGTCGTGCAGGAGAGCCTGGGGACAAGGCTAGTTGATTAGTTAAGGACTGAGCTATCACTGAAAGACGGGCCACAGTCTACTTGGAACTCATGCCACACAACCAACACTTCCAAATGAGGATGTACGGGGTTAAAATAACGACTTATGAATAATTTATTAGCGACATTCTGTCTACACTTTACGAGAACCAAACCGAAAATCGCGCGAGCGGGCGGGCATGGTTGGCACGGTTTTTTTCCCCCGCGGCATTGGGCAAGGCTTATGAACACCACGTAGGTAAGGCGCTGCATTCAGCTGCCTACTTGTAGCTACACTAAAACTAGCCTACTCACAGCTTCAGTGAACTGTAAAGCTAGGATGGTCTGTTGTCAGTAGCTATGATAGTATTCTGTGCTGCAGCTGGTCAGTCGTCATGTGATTGACAACTGAATCATGAAATTGGTTTCACAAAGTTTGGTACGGAGAGTGGTTGGCCCTTCATCAGGTTCTAGCTGGCTATATTATTACACTTTTCTCCAGGGAGGGCAGATATCACACTGGAATCACTACTAAATGTGGTTACACTTGAAATATTCTTGTTAGGCTTAGGTCTAACTGTAACTGAGATTAACATTAAAAAAAAGTACAGAAACAAGACTTAAAAAACATTAAAAATGTAAAAAGATGTAGGGACGGCATGCCAAAAAGTATGCAAACAAGGTAGAGATGATGCCTGAAAGCAAAGGTCTACATATTGGCAAAGCCCCATCCCTACATCTTTTTCACACTGCAGTTAGACAGCGTGCTCGAGAGCTGAATCTGCACCCATCCATGCACGCTGTGCATGAGTGCTTGAGTTTTACACACTGATTACTATGACCAGTCTCGAGCTCACTGTCTAGGTTATACCAGAGGCATATAACAAGGGTACCACTGTCACCACAAGTAGTATGTTGGCAATAAAACTACTAACCTTGGTAGCCACCTACAAGGCACACATATCTATATGCTCATATTAGCCTCGTTCCCAGGCCATGTGGTAGGAGCTAGAAAGTGCATGGCCTGAGAATGAGGCTACAGCCATGAACTGCTAGTAAAGACTACTCATGCACTGTCTAACTGCAGTGTGAAAAAGATGTAGGGATGGGGCTTTGCCAATATGTAGACCTTTGCTTTCATGCATCATCCCTACCTTGTTTGCATACCTTTTGGCATGCCATCCCTACATCTTTTTACATTTTTAATGTTTTTTAAGTCTTGTAAGATATGCATCCATACATGACTTTTGAAAAAAGGGTAGATTATTAGATACAATTGTAACTGGTAAGGAGTTCCATGTAGGAACTGTGCAGGGAATAATAATGGTGCGGGTCAATGAAACAAAAGTGGTCTGTCAGTGCTTGGAATTCTGCCATATTATGTGTTCAGAATGCCAGGAAGAAATTCAAATAGTCCATGTACAATTTTGAACATAGTGCAAAGGTTGAGGTACAGTCTGCATTCGGACAGAGTAGGAATGTTAAATAGCTGGAGCAGTTGGGAGTAGGCCTGATCCCAGCGCTTGGAGCACATTCTGAGGGCAAATTTCTGAACATCCTCTAGTGTGTTTATATTTTCTGCAGGTAGGGATTCCATACTGGGCTGGCATATTCTAAGTGTTGACGTACCATGAAGGGATATGTACAGCTGGAGTAGGATAATATTGGTAGTATTTGCTGTACAGTAGTCCCAGCAATTTCCTCGCCTTACTGCATATAGACTCAACATATGGGCAGTCCAGGAAAGGTCTGATGATGGAGGTATTTAAAACACTCAACACCCTCAAGATGATGTGGGCGTAATGCCAGACCTTTTTTGAGTGATATATTTGCATTTTGAGGTGTTGAATTGGAGGTAGTTTGCGTTAACCCATAATTATGTCAAGCTTGTTGATGTCCTCTTGCAGTGCAGCGAAGTCTCTTTGACATGAGATTGGTCTGTACAGCAACACGTCGTCCTGCAGATACAGTTAGTTGGCTACCCACTGATACAGGGTTTTGCAGAATCGTTGCAACGCTACTTATAATGCGTAAAGCGAAAACAGTAGTGACTTCCCTATATGGAAGTCAAAGTTTGCACCGCTGGGGCAATGGTTATGTAATATGACTCACCCTTTATCTAATTATGTGACTATGTAGGAGGTAACATTTGTTCACAGCCACTTAAGGTTACGGGTACAAGTTCATGAATAAAATTAGTATGTCAAAAACTTGCCTGTATAACTTTTCCTACATAAAAGCTACTGGATATTTACAACAGCCAGTCATTACAGAGGGCATTCAGCTATAGTTCAGCATAATACTAACTTCGCTACAGTACACAGTTGAGTGACAGCAGGTGGCTGCTCGGTGGAGTACGAGTACAAATTTCTACGTCAGTTCGCTCGCGTTGTTGCACACAGAATGCCGTATACCAGCGTTTTATCTATTTGTACGACATCGCTGCAGGGCCACATGCACGAAACGTTTTTGAAAGAAAAATTTTCCAGTTCGCCGTAGTTTGTTTTCGAAGTCTCTCGGTACCGGTTTTTCGAGTATTCAGTAGCCTTTCAGCCACTGCCGCTCAGTTCTGTTCCGAGATATGAGCAAAAACGCTTCGTGTGGCCCTGCAGTTAGTTGCTCTGGCTCTGTTTAAGCCATAAATAGCACCTAGCTTCTCCTACTGTCGTAGTAAGCTGACGTAGAAGTTTGTACTCGTAATCCACCGAGCAGCCGCCTAGTGTCACTTGACTGCGTACTGTGGCAAAGTTAGTATTATGCTGAACTGTGGCCGAATGCACTCTGTAGCGACTGGTTGTTGTAAAAATCCGGTAGCTTTTTTGTAGGAAAAGTTACACAGGCAAGTTTTTGACATACTAATTTTATTCATGAACATGTACCCGTAACCTTAATTATCAATCAAACACAGCTGGGCACTTCAACGCCTTGCACTTACGGGTTGCAAAGATTCTGCAAAACCCTGTAGAAGGTACGTACACTCATCACCCCATCTATATAGATGAGGAAAAGCAGGGGCCCAATCACAGAGCCTTGAAGCACACCAGACAGATGTCAGGCCATTAATTACCACTCTGCTTTCTCTGTATTAGTCATTCTTAACAATTCCACGCCATTGTAATGTAAGTATGGTTAAAATAATGAGTTATGAATAATTAATTTTATTAGTGACATTCTCCTGCACTTCATGAGAACCTTTCCATGTATTTAGGTTTAGCTGCTATAAATATGGTACAGTAGTGTTTAAAGTTTTCCACCACGCTTCGTGTGGCAAGGCACGGCATCCACACTTCTAATTTGCTTCCTACGCCTATGTATAGCATTGCATGTCCACCTACAAAAGCTTTCACCCTGCCACTTCAGTAGTGAAAGAAACTGCTTTCCACTTGTTTCACAGCACAGAGGTTCTTCCATCCTTGCTGAGCCA
The DNA here is from genome assembly GCA_949130485.1 of Agelas oroides. Taxonomy (NCBI): domain Eukaryota; kingdom Metazoa; phylum Porifera; class Demospongiae; order Agelasida; family Agelasidae; genus Agelas; species Agelas oroides. The sequence continues at coordinate 5,221,286 of OX422191.1, read as the reverse complement.
CACCAAATGAAAAACAGATGACAACCTCAGAACTGAATAACAAGTCTGCCTTTCATTGCAGCAGTACTGAAACATGGTGGTGTGAAAGATGAAGCAGTGAGCTAAAAATTATCTGAGCCTTCCTCAACCATAATGGGGCAAGTTATAGTTTAACTGGTGTGTATTAATCAACTTGTATTGTTGCTTACAAACTGAGTTTTTACCACTTGGTGCATAAGCCTTGACCCATGGTGGCTTTCCTGATATACCCATGCATCATGAAAGGTATCCCTTGCCCAAAATACTAGTGAAGTGATTAGTTAGAATGTGTGGCGTAGTAATCTGTGCAAGTCAATACAAGGTCTAGCAAATGCAACATACACAATACACAGTTACGTCTTCTGAACTTCTTACATAGTCAGTGCCTGTGTTATAAAGAAGAGAAAGAACATACTGGTAGTCTTGTTTATGTGTGTAACTTGCCATATGACAACAAATATTCACAGGAAAACTTTTAGGGTTTAGCGCTAGGGCTAGGGCCAGGGAATGCACTACTTTTTTCTTCTCTTTTCTTATAAAATGTGGTGAACATATTTGTCTTTGTTGCTTCGGTGGTCTCTCATGAATACTGCTGCAATTGCCATTTGTCAGCATCACTATCTTAACCATATAGCAAATCTGCCTTCATGCATCAACAATGATGATACAAAATAGGAAACGATTCTCTGTAGAGTGACTGATGCATGAGATGTTGCAGTTCAAAACAGAACTAGCATGAATATAACACCTATTGTACATGCATCTGTAGTCCACTCACCATTATTGCATTCACAATATCATTGTTGTTGCTCTTCAATGCCTTTACAGCCTAATAAGGAAAAAAATTATCATCATCATTTGCTAACTGCACAAGTTGTAGTACTAGCCTCGTTCCCAGGCCCTGTCCGAAAAATCGGAATAGGAGCCTGGTAGCACTTACGTGTATTTTCTGTTTGCTAATGTAAACGTCATCAAACGCGTGCTACGGTAGGACACGCCTACTGTAACCGTTGATGTCAGCTGACTATCATGCAAATGCGTGCAAGATGAAGCAAGAGTGAGTTGAACAAGTGATGCTGTAGTATGCTATCTTCCGTGTTTATCTATCCAGTTCGGATGCACACTGTCTATACACAAATTCCGACAGATCGTCTCAGTTGATCGGGACCCAAGCCAGTGCCAACATGTGACAGGATCACGTTCTGTGTGGTTTCATTCTGCAATCTGATTGGCTCCTCAAAATTTTGAGAGGTAATGGTCGACAGAAAATACACGGAAACGCTACCAGCCCCCTTTCCCGATTTTTTGGGCGGGGCCTGGGGACGAGGCTATCGTAGTACCTGGTGTTTACATGTATATACAACAGTTGCAGCTGGCAGCTTGGGCCTTATCCTTGTACCCAATAATGCTTGCATGCACCCAGTAACTACACATGCATAAACACTGAGAGAATACTGTATAGCAGGTATTTTTCGCAGGGGTGTGATTTTAGCATTTTCGCGGTCGAGTGGGATCCGTGAAAATTTATGACTCGTATCCACGTGCGTGCAGTTCTAAAGACAGTTCTGTCCATGAAACACATCACTGCTACAATAGCCATCCCGCGAAGACAGTTACCAAACTCCAACGGACTACTCTCTTTCTTGGTTTAGCCTGCTGCTGTCAGTGCGACTAGTCTCATGCAAGCAAGCCCACTTCCGCTAGTGATACTAGTCTGCATGCCACTAACGAGTGCATCCATAACCATAATACTGCACAACTTGACAAAGGTCTCCGTTGTGAGCATCTCTGGTATAAACTATAATTAGCTTACTTCACGCTTGGTGAATGTCAATAATGAATTTGAAAATTCGCCTCTGCGAAAATTTAACCTGCAAAAATTTTAGCTAGATGTGTACCATATCAGTGGGATAAGGTCACAGTAGTTTCTCCTAGCCTCGTTCCCAGGCCCCATCCAGCTTTCCGTCGCTTGCAGTACGGAAAAGCGGGGAGAGCCAGGTATCTTTTCTCACGTGAGCATGACATAATCAGAAAATGGCCAAAATTTTCAGAACGAACAGGCTGCATTTCAACCGACTACACGCTCAACGCTCGGTGTATACGACAATCGCCCTCCGCTAGCTAGACACGTGCGGTAAGTTACCTGGTACATTGGCTCTTTTTGCTGTTCTGGGCCCACGCACAATTAAACCCTTTCTACCATACTTTCTATCCTGACGCCACTCATGTGAGAAAAGATACCAGGCCCTCTCCCGCTTTTCCGTACTGCAAGCAACAGAAAGCTGGGCGGGGCCTGGGAATGAGGCTAGTTTCTCCCAGATCATGATAACTCACCTTTGATCTGGTTACATTGGCTTGCTGCATAACCAGTTCAATGTCTTTCTCCTCCACACCACTCTCATCAACCTACACAATAAAGGGAATAAAGAACACTGAAGTGATGTCTTCTACATCAAAAATGCAAAGGTCACTGCATAACCATTTTCAAACTTGCTGCCAGCATCCCATCACAGTGATGAACAGTTTCAATGTTGTAATATTAACAGATACAACAGTAGAGACAAGTCACAAAAAAGTTTTCTCAATGAAAACAAGCACATGTAGGGATGGAACCCTCAAAAACCAACCAAACAAGATAGGAACAACACCACAATACTTTTACACCATCCCTACATCTTGTGCCATTTTGCTGACTATATGCATTGTGTTTGTTAGTTGTGTGCACAGAAGGGTTGTCTTGGGCATGGAAGCCTGTGGAACGAGCAGTACTGGATGTGTAGTGCACGTTGTTGTGTATGGAGAGTGCGTTGTGTTGTGGGTGGCTGTAACTTTGTTACGGTTGAGTGTGGCAGGCATGGTTAGCTAGTTTAATATGTACAAGCTGTGGGGTGCAAGGTCAGTGCTGAGTCTGTGTGGCATGTTGGAGTGGGTTGCGTATGTTGTGGGCTTTTGTAGCTGCTGGGCATGGCAGGTAAGGGTTGTCTTGTAAGTGAAGGCTGTGGTGTGAGCAGTACTGGGTCGGTTTGTAGTTAACGACATGGTGGTATGTTTGAAGGGTTTGTGGGGTAGGTAGCTAGTTGTAGGGAGAAAGGTTGTTTGTTGGTTTGTGGGTGTAGCTGGTGTGCAGTGTTGTTTTAGTTAACTATAACTTTAACTAATATATTTTAGTATGGCCTTTTTAAAATTTAGTTAACCAAAAGTGCAACTTAAATTTCTTGCTAACTTGGGGGCTGTAACTAAAACGTCCAAGGACGTACAAGAAGAAACCGTAACTGTACTAAAACAGAATACAGCCTGTTTTCAACAATAAGTGTAACTAAATACCTTTTAGTAAGGGGTTTTAGAGTTTCAGTGGTTGAAACTATAACTAAAAATTTTGTAAAACCGGGAAACTAGAACTAAACTAAACCAAAAGTATTTTCTAAATAAAAACTAACTATAACTAAACTAAAAGCACAAACCCTAAAAACTTAAATTTGAAGGGTTTTGTGGTGTACGTGGTTGGCAAAATGGCACAAGATGTAGGGATGGTGTAAAAGTATTGTGGTGTTGTTCCTATCTTGTTTGGTTGGTTTTTGAGGGTTCCATCCCTACATGTGCTTGTTTTCATTGAGAAAACTTTTTTGTGACTTGTTTGCTTTGTTTTTTTTTTGGTTTAGGAATGGTAAGAGAGAAGTGACATGGGAGGGTAGGCCGAGGGGAAGATGCATGGTGTGTACAGTATGATAGTAGAAAGAGCTAAGAATTGTCATAAATTCAAACGCTTTGAAGTGAAATCGTCAATCCAAACATCAAACTTCGGGGGGTTTAGAAGTACAGTCCAAGCAAAGCCTCAAGTGAAATGCAGATGAGTTTAATAAGGCTTTGCATGCAAGCTTATAAATCCTGTGCTCATTTCACGTGGACTACTAATGGGTTCACCGAAAAACTCTCCATAGACTGTCACCAGAGTATTGAGTCGTAAGACCTCATTACAGAACTGTTTGATGGTGAGTAGCTATATAGTCTAAATGGGTTTGAAACGAACGCATAGGGGTCTGTGGAGCTGAACAACCGCCAGTTCTGTGGCCACCTCTAGTGCAGAAGTTTGGAATGAAGCCATGCACTGTTGACTCGGTGCTACTAGAGTTTGAGTATACCAAGCTACCAATAGGCTGCCACTTGCTTCGTTGGAGGAATATGAAGACTCAGGCACAACACAAAAGGAGGATGTTAAGAAGACACCAGCCAAAGTGCTACCATCAACTCGCAGTAAACATTGTATGTGTACCATATGCATGTAAATGGCTATAACAAGCAAATTTGAAATGTGAAAGTTGACAATAAAACTTGAAATTGAATATCAGTGGCTAGTTTTCTAAGTCATATGAAGTACTTGATGGAACACTAGCTGGCATAGTACCGTCTATACCACTTGAGCTTGGCTTTTGCAGCCTTCAAATTAGTCATACGAACTGCTGCCCTTTTTTTGTCAGGGTTCCTCCAATAACTACTATGGGAGGATACGCAGGAAGCTGCCCTTCCTTTCTCAGGGTGCTCCCAATAGCGGGTATGGGAGGATACGTGGGAAGCTGCCCTTCCTTTCTCAGGGTCCTCCCAATAACGGGTATGGGAGGATGCCCTGGAAGATGCCCTTTTGGTCTCAGGGTCCTTCCAATAACAGGCATGGGAGGACACCCTTTTCGTCTCAGGGTCCTTCCAATAACAGGCATGGGAGGACACCCGGGAAGATGCCCTGTGTTTCTCCGGGTCCTTCCAGTAATTATTACGGGACGCTTGCCTTTTTTCCCCCTTTGTTTCGCAGGTAGTTCTGCTTGTACTTCGCTCGTTTCTTGCGGACATTACGCATATTGCGTTCGATGTAAAGTGCAGCACAACTACGTCAACTGATCCACAAAATCAGATTTGCAAACTGCAACGCTCAATTCTCACCTTCTCTACGAAGTACTGAACCACGTGCTCAGTTGAATCCTGGTGACGTAATTATGAGTAATATTTAATTCGAGCAAAATGGTGTGTAGCAGCTAGCGTAAGTGTGTGATTACCTGAGAATCGCCGACAAGTTTGAGTTCTTTCTTTTAGACCGATAAGTGGCAGGTGCAATACCTAGTGATTTATCCTGTTGTTTTGCGTTTGAATCGTTGTAAAAGCTCCAGCCGTTATCGTGCTATCGCGGTGAGAGGAAGAAGAAGAAAGTCAGAAGATAGACGATTTGTCCGTTTTGGCGACTTGCCGGTCTGGTGCTTAGCGATACTTTCCAGCAAACTTAACAGTCGTTTTGCTCATGAAAACACTCGATAATGCCTGATATGGCTCATACAGGCCTTTGACTAATCTAACGAAGACATTTCGAGCGTGTTATTTGTGCACTTTTAATGTGGCGGCCATTTTTTTTCGGGGTCATCCCTACATATGGCGTACTACCGTACGCCATGATAAGTGAGTTGCACTAGCTAGACTAGTGTGTAATGATTACATAGTGCTATGTAAGGTATACTTGTACATGTGTATGTTTTCTGTATTTGCCTGTCTGTTGGAATAATTCAGTCTATCTATGTGGAACCCAAATGGTGACTTCGGATTGTCCAAGTTATTGGCGACGAGTCAGGGATTGGACAGCCTCCAAAGCATGGCTGTTCTGAATGAACTTATTGGCAAATTTGTGGAAGCACAAGAAGAGTGGTGCCAGCACGCTGAACAGAGTGATGGATGTTGAGAGGAAGCGTGCAATATTCCTGTCCCTCAACGGTCCGAAGACCTACAAGTTGTTAAGCATTTTGGTGGAACCGAGCAAGCCCGGAAATGTTGGGAATGTTGAATTCACATTGATGCTGGAGCAACAACTCAGTTTTGTCGTGCTCGTCCAGTCCCGTATGCCATGAGAGCCAAAGTGGAGCAAGAGTTGGAGCGGCTAGTGTGTGAAGACATTTTGGAACCAAGTAACACTCGGATTGGGCAGCACCCATTGTCCCGGTTCTGAAGGGGGTTAAGTCGGTACGAATTTGTGGAGACGATGGTTAATCAGGGATCAAAGTTAGACAGATATCCAATTCCATGAGTAGAGGACTTGTTGGTATTGTTGGCAGGAGGGAAAACCTTCATGAGACTTGACATAAGCCAGGCCTACCAACAGGTGGTTTTGGATGAGAGGTCAAAGGGTTTGGTAGTGGATAACACCCAGAGAAGACTATTTAGATACACAAGGCTACCCTTCGGCATTGCTTCGGCACCAGGTGTGTTCCAGAGGGTCATGGAGAGCCTCCTCTGGCATATCCCAGGTGTGATTGTTTACATAGACGATATACTGGTGACAGGTCCCACGGATGAGGAACACTTAGTATCATTGGAGGAGGTGCTTCACAGGATTGAGTCGGCTGGATCGCGGTTGAAGAGGAAGAAGTGTTTGTTTATGGTAAACTCAGTGGTGTTTCTGGGTTATCAAATTGATGTACAAGGCCTGCACCCAGTGGCTGAGACAGTTGGAGCTGTGCAAGAGGCACGAGAACCTGCGTCAGAGTTGAGGTCATACTTGGACCTCCAGACATACTATTCTTGATTCTTGTCAAATATAGCAACTGTGTTAAAACCCCTCCAACCTGTTGAGAAACGCAGTAACCCTGGAGGTGGACTGCTTGTGAAAGGAAGGCATTTGAAGCCTCAAAAGAGCTCCTTGTATCATCTGAAGTGTTGGTGCATTTTGATTGGAAGCTTGAGTTGGTGTTGGCATGAGATGCATCTGCGTATGCTGTTGGCGCGGTATTGTCACACCGCATGCCTGATGGGACAGAGAAGCTGATTGTGTTTGCTTCTCGTACACTCTTGGACACTGAAAGGCGTTATTCCCAAGTTGAGAAAGAGGCCCTTGCTAATGCATTTATACTTCCATTCGTATATCTATGGTCGACATTTCTATTTGCAGACAGACCACAAACCTCTGACTACACTTTTGAGTAAGAGTCGTTCAGTTCCACAGATGGCTTCCAGGAGGATTATGAGATGGGCCTTGACCCTTTCCTCCTATGAGTACACTTTGGTGTTCAGGTCAACTACACAGCATGGGAATGCTGATGCAATGAGCCAGCTGCCACTTCCCAAGAGTCCGAGGGAGATTCCTGACCCAGCCGAGTGGGTACTTCTGATTGAAGGCTTGAAAGATTCTCCCATTTCGTCAGCACAGATTCGTACATGGACAAGCAGAGACTCTCTATTATCCCAGGTGCTGCGGTCTGTGCAGCAGGGGTGGCCGACTGTGGTGACTGAGGAACTGAAACCATACTGGAATCGGAGGTTGGAGTTGTCAGTGTATGATGGGTGTCTACTGTGGGGATCCAGGGTGGTTGCCCCCCTCCTGGTCGAAACCAGGCACTTTGTGAGTTACATTCTCGCTAGAATGTTTTGTTGGTATCCAGAAATGGATGCCGAGATTGAGACTCTAGTACGACAGTGTTTTAAGTGTCAGGAAGATTGACCTTGTCCACCACCCAGCCCATTGCAGCCATGGCAGTGGCCGTCACAACCTTGGTTGCAGTTGCATATAGACTATGCAGGACACGTTTTTGATGCGCACTCAAAACGGAGGTGTATCCGGTGAGAGCTGCTACCTTGAATGCTACTATTCAGCAACTGAGAATCACTTGCACAGTTTGGGATTCCCGAGACTGTGGTGTCAGATAAAGGACAACGCTTTGTGGGTGCTGAGTTTAAGGAGTTTTTGAGTTGTAATGAGATCAAACATTTGAAGTCTGCTGCCTATCATCCAGCTAGTAATGGACTTTGTACTGGTGTAGCGGACCAGGCTCACAGTAAGCTGTACCAGTGACAACTCAGTGCCTACAACTTGTGGCTCACCCGCCTTGTGTGTCATCCTGTATACTCTGCTGCAATCCTTCAAGCGTGTGAGCCTGGCCCGCTACATCAGTGTTTATACTATGTCTACAACAGTATAACCCTTTCATGTGTTCCATGGCTTACCTCTGCACTCCAACGTCGCTTGTATACACTGACAACCAGCCGCCTTTATCGCCGTGTAGCTTGCCGTACGTTTGCTCAATCGCTATCATTCTTTCCCTGTTCGCTTCCAAAAAGATCGAATTTTTCAATGGCATTCGCTGAATTTGCACATACAGTACCGTCAGGAAGTTACAGTACGGCGAAGTGGGCTGTATCTCCCACTGACCGCAATAGTGAGTATCCCAAAATGGCTCAGGAATATGATGTTGACATCACGTTCATTAACGAAAATTGCATAACTCAGAGCGTTATTTGAAAAGGACTATTCAAGACACTGGCACTGCCCAGGGCTTCCTAGCACACTTGCCAACTTTGACCTTCAGACCCCAGTTGCTAAACTGAATGTGTAAATTATTTCCATGTGCAATGAGGAGCTTTGATGTCACTACCTTGACTACTATGGATTCTCAAGAGCCTGCCTGCTGTGACAATAGCCACCTGTGGCTTCCTAACAAGTAGGTGTGAACGTACAGCTACCTTATAAGGTAGTCTTATCCCCAGACCCGCCCTCTCACAAGGAGAAATGGTCCAGTGAACCAAGTTGAATTTCTCAGGCTAGCGCACATTTAGGTGACAGTGTCACCTAGCAGCATTCAAAACATTTTACGCCAAGCCCGCTCAAAATTACCGATCTTGCAACCACATTGGCCTTACCACATTTGGGGAATAAACCCAAGAAATTTGACTTGGAGGCGTGCGTGGGCTGGGCATGAGACTACTCATAAGGTACATTTTGGAAGCACCAAATTCGACAGAGGATGGGACCAACTAATGTATAGTAGTTCGATGCTCCTATGCACCGCTTCGCAGCACTAATAAGCCCTGCTATAACATAATCTCTTAATGTCACTTGGTACACTGCGTATAGTGCTGACACTGACAAGCTCTTACATTACTAAGAACCCACTGAAGGTACTCTGCAGACTATAGCAACAAGAGTGCAGTCACACACAATTCCTAGTCAGCCTTTTATTTGCCACACAAGAGCAAAACTTAGAGCTAACGTACCTCCTCATTATCTGATTCTTCACCCCCCTCAGCTGGGGCTGTCTCCTGTTCAGCTTCTTTAGTAGCAGCAGCTGATGCTTCTGGAGCTTTGAACTTCTCTGCAGCCTAGGGTATAGCAGTATACAATAACTGCCTGCACACAATATCTTGGCATGCGTATGTTATACACGGTCCTATATAATCAGAAAACCCCTTTGGAGCAAAGCTTGATGAATATGGGGGTACTGCAAAGAAGACTGTCACTATTCCTTACATTGTTGCAAAACCAAAATCAGGATTGAATACCTTAGATATACACATGGTTCAAAACTCCAATCTTACCTGTATTTGGGCTTGGGAGCTCAGATCTTCAATCTAAAAGAGAGATTAACAGCTATAAACTACATGCAACAAACCACAAGAAACCTATCACAGTAGTCAGTATAGCATGTGTGTGATGGTTGTATGTAGGGTACATCAAGGTATGAGTACGGCCGTGTGAGCACATTGAGTAAAGTGAATACAGAGACTATGTGTGTGGTATGAGAAGTAACGGTTTATTCACACAAGTTGAAAGGTGGATGGATACCAGGCGCTCCTTTTCAATTTTACAAGCACCTGGTTATGAGACTCTGCACAGGAACATGCTGTACCAACAGACTACAGTGGAGTCCCTCTAATGTAGACACAGGAACATGCTGTACTGCTATGTGTTTGTAATAGCGAGGTGTGTGTTTTAGAGGCTTCTGGTATATTTCCAGTACGCGTTGACTATTTGTGTCTTTGTGTCGTTGAGCACAACAAAGTTGCATTTCATGCATGTTGGTGAAAAGGTTGCCTAGGAGAACCACAAGCCACAAGGCAGAACCACACAAAGCTTTCTTTCAAGAGCATGGAATGTCTGGTTGTGGCAAATATCCAAGCTGCTGTGCTGATAGTATAAGGGAACATACCTCAAATACTTTGCTTTGCTGACAAGCAAGCCCCAATGAGCACAGGGGAGTATAGTCTATCACATATATCATGTTCATAAACTTGTGGGCATGTTTTTCAGCAATGAGTTTCCCAAATTGAAAGTTTCAAAAACGGCTATTCATGAAAATTTAGAATGGAAAATTAAGTTAAACACGATTTTACGTACCTTCTCATGCACTAACCTTTGCCTCTCCAAACACAATATAGGTATCAGAAGCAGGGCTTTTGTAGACATCTGGCTTTGCAATGACAAAAAGAATGTTCTTTGATTTTCTGATGGTGACCCTGGTGATGCCAGGGAAGCTCTTCAGTCCAAGCTTCAGCATTGCTTTTCTAGCTTTCTTCTCACTGCGGCTCTGCTTTGCCTTACTAATGGCTTCAGCAGAGATCCCAGCACCTTCTGATAACTGCTGAATATCTTCTGGAACGCTTACACCAACTTCGTCCTCCTCTTCCTCCTCACTCTCACTTCCGGTGGCACTTTCTGAGTCTGACAGAATCAAGACAGAACAATTTTCAGTAAACAACTGCAAAAAAAGAAAAATTAGTGCATGTAGGGATGGATCCCAAAAAAGCGACCAAACAAGGTACATGAGTACTTTCGCACTATTCCCATATCTTCTGCCTACTAACTCGTTCGGTTGCTTGAGGATTCCATCCCCACTAGGCTTAGCATAATAGGGATTTCCTCACATTGCACATAATTTGCGAATAATTGGGCAAAAAAAACTGGAGAGGTAATTAGGGTAGAAGAAGAGATTGATGTGGTGAAAGCTAGTGCTATACAAACCACTTCTTGGACTATCAGCTATCAAACTCCTAAGTCTTGTAGTGTGCGTGGAAATGATTAATGGATAGGTCATCGACAGCATGAAAATCTGACCTGATCCAAACAAAGTCATTGTTATATAGAAGGTACTAGCCCCAACAGATGTTAGGAATGCGTGCTGCTTCCTGGGAATGGTGAATTGGCTGAAATCGTATGTGGCAGTCCCGGATAGAAATCGAATATTATTCCGTCGCGTATTTCAAGCGCATAACCAAGTTTGACGTGTTATAGCGCAGAGCTTCCGGTAAGGGTGGGACTCATACGCGACGTGTAAACACATGAATATCTGATGCGTCTATGAAGCGTGTATGAGCTCCGCCCTTAGCGGAAGCTCAGCACTATATATAGCGCATCAAACTTGGTGATGCGCTCAAAATACGTGACTGAATAATATTCGATTCTATCCGGGACTGCAACATATGTAATTTTTTTGCTAACTTACAGACCTAACCAGCCAATCCTCAAGAACTACTGATCAAGGGCAAAGCATGGGTGTGGGCACAACCACAGATATGGGTATGCACATTGAATGCTCGTGCTAAGGACAATGAGTAAAGCAAGAAGAAACGCTCAAGTTTATCAAGCATTCTTTAACTTAATATTCGAGAAAACGTGTCTCTGGTGTACAAGATATGTTTGTAGATAAATTTCTTTTGTTGTATTGGCCATTTGCAATGTTCCTACTGTCAGTTAAATGCCATTTAGTTGATTCATTTTGCAGTTATAGTTATTCAATTGGTACCACTTGCTCAATAAGTGATGATGTGCCAGAACTGTGCCGTGAAGGCTCCTTATCACTTAATTGTAATGCAAGCACTGTGAAAATGTGGCTACTGTTGGATGGTGAAAAAGCTTCATGCTAAAACTTGATACAGATACGAGAAGTGTCAACTCAATTTTTGTTTTAATCAGCAAACAAATCACTTCAGAAAGTGGCATGTACCCAAATTTGATCATTTATGGGGGGTTACTAATGACATGACTGGTCAACCTTGGAGGTGCGGACCCAAAATCCACCTATTCCAATTTCCTTTGCTCCACAGTTACAAGTATACCATGCAAAAAGTAGCGGAGTAGAAGTCAAAATCTTCTCTTCCAGAGTATAAGAACTCTCCAAATCGCCAACAGAAGCTTAAGCACAAATGGTGTCTGCCATTACAGTAGGATGGGAATCCTGGTAAGTGTTTAGATGCAAACAAGTATTCTCTAGCAATTAAGCTACATACACATTTGGGGAGTCTAATGGTATATTGCAGAGTGTGGACTCATTCTAGTTGTACTTGGGAGAAATAAATTGTAGTTAAGATCGGTTAGCAACTGAAAACTCTTGGTATGATGATGAAAAGAATGTGTTGCCATAGCCTTCCTATTGTCATGGCAAAGATGGAACTGACGCCACTCTTACCTTCCATTTCTTCAATTGGCTCTTCAGTACTATTCTTTGGCCTAAAAGGAAAGAAATATTCAATAGTCATTCCAGAACAATGTAATCTGTGATTCCATTAGGTCTGGTTCAAGATAGATCTTTCTCACCGAATATACCGTCCTCAAATGTACAGCACATACCAAGAAGCATACAAACTAAGTAGCGATAGTGAGAAGCAAGAGCTGGTCACTTACATCTCACCGGCACCAACAGAAGCGTTTAAAACCAGGATCCAAATAGAACTTAGCAATCAATCTACTATTTAATAACATCTGAGAGAATTATTTTTCATCCTTGTAGTCCAGAAGTCATCCTGACCTTCTGATAAGCTTGCAAAAAAGGGTAGTTACAATGTTTCTTTTAACTACTATAAATCAAAAAAGGGTTTAGAACAAGGATGACTTAAGTAATCAGTGTGATCTTGCCAATCAGGATATTATATTCATCTTGGGCGTAACCAGTTTCATGGGCAAGATGCGACAATTGCTCGGAGTAATTTACCTACTCTGCTTAAGGCATTTGTACAGCTGTGTCTCTTGCACAAAAAGTTGGTTTCCTCTATACAGATCTTGGATCAGTTGGGTTTACACAGCACCGCAAATTTGGATTAGTTAGCACACATGTAGGGTTAGGGTTGGGCAGGTGAACAGGATTTATGGTGCCATTTCTGGTGTCGTATATTCCAACTGATTCCAGAACTCCATGACGATCTCAAAGACGAGCATCACTCCAGGTAAACTTGAATGTCGAACAAGGATCCAGTGCCAACATTGCCATCTGCCCCGACTCCCAAGTAATCCTAAATCTCCAAACCTGTAAACTTTAGGCCATAACGCATAAACCAAGGTGGGTTTGGTACGTTATAGGAGTTTCACTAATGACCTGCGTAACAAATATATTTATATATCTTTGCCTTGTCGTGTTGGCATTGTTAGAGATACCCCACCATCATCTACACCCTTAACAAATAAAAGAGCCCTTTAAGATACTTTACGACACCTTGCTTCAAAGAATCAGCCACGATGACGTACTTACATGGTGGATTCTTCCAGTTCCTTCTTCTTCGCAAACAACCACACGTGCTACCACGATCAAGTATATTTAGGGACACATTCCGGTCCACCTTATTCCGTTCCATTCTGCACAACCGATTTGAGAGGTCAGATCATCAGATCATGGACAAAGAAGGGCAAGAGCGTCCGGAAGGGTGGGGTGCTTCTTCAAGACGCCTTGCTGTGATCCGTGGACATCTGAATGGGTCTGGGGCTGGCTCGAGCGCTCCTATGTCTAGCAGCAAGGCTGAAGTCCAAAGAGCTTTCCCACGCAGCAGGTATGTACAAACTTCATTACTTGTCCATCTACAGTACGAATGTAAGGACGAGTCTGAGAAAGCTAAATACAAGTGCACAAAAGATGTGGATTCAGGATAAGTGTATGCAGAAATTGTAAATCCAACCATAATTTGGAAAGAACGGTGTCATGTGAAAATAGGGCCCCCCCATTTTGGGCCCCCCAGGGCCCCAAAATTTAAAAATTCTAGGGCCCTGAGGTCCCAAAATTTTAACATTTTGGGGCCCCATGGGGCCCTAATATATTAACATTTTGAGGCCCCCCTTGTGAGATTGGGGCCCCCATACATCATGTTATAGTTGGTGACTCTAGTGGTAGTTAAGGTTACGGGTACATGTTCATGAATAAAATTAGTATGTCACAAACTTGCCTGTATAACATTTCCTGCCAAAGAGCTACCGGATTTTTACAACAACCAGTCGCTACAGAGAGCATTCGGCTATAGTTCAGCATAACACTAACTTTGCTACAGTACATAGTCAAGTGACAGTAGGCGGCAGCTCGGTGGAGTACGAGTACAAACTTCTACGTCAGTTTACTACGACGGTAGGAGGAACTAGGTGCTATTTATGACTTAAACAGAGCCAGAGCAACTCACTGCAGGGCCACACGAAGCGTTTTGCTCATATCTCGGAACAGAACAGAGTGGCAGAGGCTGAAAGGCTGCTGGATGCTCGAAAAACGGGTACCCAATAACTTCGAAAACAAACTACGGCGAACTGGAAAATTTTTCTTTCAAAAACGCTTCGTGTGGCCCTGCAGCGATGTCGTACAAATAGATAAAACGCTGGTATACGGCATTCTGTGTGCAACAACGCGAGCGAACTGACGTAGAAGTTTGTACCCGAGCAGCCGCCTACTGTCACTCGACTGTGCACTGTAGCGAAGTTAGTGTTATGCTGAACTATAGCCGAATGCCCTCTGTAGTGACTGGTTGTTGTAAATATCCAGTAGCTTTTTTGTAGGAAAAGTTATACAGGCAAGTTTTTGACATACTAATTTTTTTCATGAACTTGTACCCGTAACCTTAACTGTAAGTAGAAGTTATGTAGAGTGTATATGGCTACATCTAACTTAAATGACATCAATACATAGAACAAGTGGAACACTTCCAGTTATCAGTGTCAGAGCTTAAAATGGAACCAAGTGCTAAAGCCTTCACATTGCGCTTTGGTTGTAGTCAATGTCACCCGTTGCCACACTATATGCATTTACAATGCCGAAGAGTCCGCTGTCTCGAGTTCCTTCCTGTTGCTGTACTTGAAGTAAGGTCACCATCAGCATCCAATTTCGTATGGCTGGGCGATATAACTCTGCTATGATAGGCTATCTCAAAGTGAACCATCTGAAAGGCTGTCACACATTAACACCTCAGATAGCTCCGCTTGCTGAGGTAGCTGTGGATAATGCTGAAACCGAATCTTCTGTTTGCAGTCGATGATGATCCTGGATGCTCGTCATCGGAAGCACATGACGCGTCTGGCTTGTCCGTCGTACACTTTCCATAGTGAGTTCTTGAGTAGAAACAGTTCTGCCCTTCTTCTATACTATACTTGGCAGATTCTGACATGATTGCATGGGATAGCGGTACCAAACGCTGCTTCCCGCCTCACCAAAAGTGCAAGTTCAAAGGGAGCCCCAAAATCCCGATGGGGGCCCCATCGGGATTTTAACGGGGGCCCCAAAATTTTATGACAACGGCGCTGGAAATCTGGGTTTAGCGTTTAATAGGGCGCAGGATTAGCCTCGTTCCCAGGCCTCCCCTTTTTTGTTCTTCAGTTTGCTGAATACAAACCGAAGAACAAAAAGCGAGGGAGACCTGGGGATGAGGCTAGCATAGGGTAAGGGTATAAGGTAAGATTTAGGGCTGGGCAGGTGAACAAGATTTCAATGCCATTCTTTCCACTGAATTCAGCTGATCCAAGTGTACCTCCAGGTCATTATTGATCTCTACACAGGCAGGATGTGATGAAATGGAATGGATGGGGCTACAAGGACTCGGGCTTTGCTATTAACCAGAATGGAAATGCAGTATTCACAGGAAAGAGGTAAACATGAAGCTTTGAACTTGCTTTATGGTACGTAGTTAGTGTATTTTTTATCAGTATTCATGGTACCTCTATCCGAGTCCACATATTTTTGTGACAGGCTAATATCTAGTAGGTTCTTTATTGTGGGTTTGCAATATTACATGGAAGTGGAATGGCAGAAAAGATTGGGATAGGTCTGAAAACACTTACGTATCCCATGAAGTGGACATGGATGTAGGGTGATGGTGCCCAACTGGAAACTAAACCTGTGAGCAGGTTTCTTACCATTCAATCTGAGTGCTCTGGGATCCTGCCTAGTGGTGGGGTACTTAAAGTCTAGTATGTTACTGCACTGATAAGAATCACTGAAATTATATTTGTTGTGCAGGTATGCAGTAAGTGGGCAGGAAATGCCACTGCTCAAATCATGGTTTGAGAAGAAACTTGGCCTGGATCTCTCTCAGACTTCATTCTCACAGGTACTGGGCATGTATGCATCACAAATTATCTTGTTAGATACTCGTAAGAAAGAAGCTGTAACCATGTTGAAGGATGATTGATTGCAGTATGGGATAGACGAAGTTCACCCCGTTGGAAATAGTTACATCATTTACTGCTGCATCAACATTGGGCGAGCTGGAGTGAGTAGCTGATTAATCATTCCATACATGCTGACCCTGCTGCAGCTGGAGCAGATACTGTAACTACACAAGCATGGGCTAAGCTTCACACTAAAACCGTGAGCTAACAGGGGAATATTTGCTGTGTATGAGCAGTCTTGCTAGTTGTTCATGCACGGCGCCTACCTGAAGAAACTCTGCCACCAAGCATTTTGCCGTCTGTGACTTGCATTCTGCCTTGTCACGTGTACGATTGTCAGACTCATAGCATAGGAAGTCTAGTAAGTTGCTGTCTTGCTGCCGACGTATTCAACTTGAGCTGTCTTTGCTCTAGTGTCTCTTTCATGCACTGCTACAGTCTGACAGTAGCCCTTCACTCTTGTTTTGTTGAGCTAAAGTACACAAGGACAAGCATTCAATCTTCGTGAATGCACTCATTTCAAATTCATGGTAAAGCTGTCACAAGTAAACATACACACAAGTGCACAGTGCAGTCCTGCTAGTGTTAGTCTCGTTCCCAGACCGCATTTTTCATGCCCACCGGAAAAAAGGGTCTGGTCAACTGCCTATTCCATTTTCGTTCAAGTGCGCCGGAATGCTGGCACATTGTTCTTTTCTAATTTAATGCTTGACGTCATCGAAGATTGCATTTCACATTGCGTGCCAATGAGCTACTAGCAAAATGGACATTGATAGGGCTACCCTAGCTGCTGTTTATAGACTAGGCTATTCTATCGAAAAGAGCACGAGTAGACTGTTTCGGAGTTCGCTGTTTATTAGAGTGTTTTTGAGTCCATAATCCAGTTGAAGTGACGTCATGGTGATTTCAGAACCAAAACAGTATGGGCAGTTGTTACTAGACTATTTTCCCACTCGGCAAAATGTAGTCTGGGCACGAGATTATGCTAGTGTGGGGCTCACTCAGGCTTGCCCCAATCATATCCATAAGAGAGTACCAGAAGAAGATGTTTCTTCCGATCAGACAAAACAAACAAACAAACAGGCAAACAAACAACAACGATAAAGGATTTGGCCCCAGCATTAACCCTAACCCTAGCCCTAACCCTTTCCCTTAACCATTTAGCCAATTAACCTCTTCGGATGGGTTAGGGTTAATGCTGGGGCCAAATCCTTTCTGTTATTAACCGGATGACCAGCACACAGTATACTAACCAATGGCAATGTGAAGCGTTAAAATGTCTTATGAATGTTCGATAAGGTGACATAACCGGAAATGCATGGTGTCAAACAGGGTGAAGTAGACTGTACTGACACTGTGAACTTTTAAAAGTATTTACTCTAGGGTTAGTTAGGCACAGTGGGGCGAGCCTGAGTGAGAAGTGCTGAAGTACTGATCATCAATACAAACAATGTCAATCCACCAGTCCAGTCCATTAGTCATGTGTGCTAATTATAGACAGTCCTATACTAGTGGAGAGAGCGTCTTGAACTGTACAGGTTTTCAGATGTCCATTCTGTACCAGATAAACTGTTTGTGAGCATAGAACTGGCTGAGTGCAACTTTGCTTTACTGCAGAGCTTGGCAGTTTTATCACATCATGATGCCAGTTAGATGACTACAAGGTACAACTCTGGTGTTTAAAAAAGGCATTATTCAGCTTACCGACATGTATAAGACATTGTGGTGTAGACCTAAACAAACTTAAACGCTGATCTTGTCACTCTGTGATTTATGTAGACCTTTACACATATCAGAAAGTCAATAACCAAATAGCGTCTTCCAAGAGTGTCTTCTGCATACATTGAAAACCTGGAAGTGTTACGTACTATTACACAGATGCACTGACTTATGCTTGCCCACAATGCATTGCATTCCCCAAGTTTAGTAGCATGTGTGAGCATGAGCTGCCAATCCTGCAGCCATGTGCTATCACCTGAGGTCCTTTAAGGTTAATAATGGGTACATGTTCATGAATAGAATTACTATGTTGCACACTTGCCTATACTAGTGCAAATGTAGAACAATGCAGGATGAGCCTGAGTGAGCAGCACAGAGCAGCAATGTTTGGCTAGCTATTGAAAGTCAATGCACTGTAAGCTATTCAACTTGGGCTATCAAAGAATCTCTTCTGCCTTCTGCGTTCTGTTTGTTTGCACAATTTCCAGCTCATTGCTCATTTCATGCTGAGTATGAAAAAAATTACTATGCAGGAACGGCACTCTTGGCATCACTTTTCAAACTTCAATTGAAGTATCCTGTAGTGTCTATCATTGGAGTGAAGTCTCTTAGCAACTACTTTAGACCATTGCTGTGTGATTTCAAGCTGCAGGGCCTCGCTGAACCCGGGCAAGTTGTGAAAAGGAGGGGAACCTAGGCCCTATCCTACATCTGCTATTGGTGTTTCTAGTGCAGCTTGTTCATGGTCACCCTATTCTGATTGGACACAATATTTGTGGCATAATTATCGTCAGTGCTAGAAGGACACTAATGAGAAATACTCATACCTATCCTCCTTGGTGGTTTAATTTATACCAGAACAAGAACAGATCTACAAATACAAATATTGCAAGCTGCGAAAGTGGCCAAGAAAATTGTGTACACATCATATTTCTATTACTAGGAGTATGCATGCGTATGATGCCTCGTGCCACGCCATGCACCAATGTGTCTATGCACATTGCGCATGCGGGTGGGGCACACTGAGCAGGTGTCAGAAATTGTGCACTGCTGCTGGTTTAGTTGGAGCCCAAAGAACAGTACAAAACAATGGTAATGTGAGGATTGAGCCTAATACCTGGCTTGTGAAGAATCTCCAGTACGTGCTTACACTTTTGGACTCTTTCTTGTTCTCTTCTTGCTCTCTTGGTTTCTACTACAGTGGACCGACATCTTTGCTTTCTTTTTCTCAGAGTTGCCAGCCGTTGGTTGCCTTCAGCACTTGTTTCTGCACTTGACTCTGCCAAATACGTACATTGCAAAGGCCCAGCTGCGCTGTCCTCCCCGTCCTCCATCGCCAAGAAAGGTCGTCCCCCTCCCACCCCCCCCCCCCAAACTCCGTCCTCCATCAACGTCCTCTTGTAGCAGCACGTACTAGTGACGCCTGAGTTCGTGAGCATGAGCACAAATTGACATTCCTAAGCATGACTGACACGTACATGTATGTACATACACACATCCCGAGATAGATCCCTCTTTCAGAGCCTCGTGCTAATGCGCTCGGGAACTACCCTGTTTGGTCATGGAGAATTGCTACACAGAGTTGATAGGCCTATTAAGCAATCAGTCTTTTGACATTAAACTAAAAGGTTAGAGAAAAGTTTGTTAGCAAAAATTTATGATTTTATATTGACCTTTCTTTCTGTTTATGTATGTTTACATTTACGCGCGTTCTCTTCCATCTTTCTTTGTGTAGCCCCCACCCCTTCCCGAGGATATTCCCTCTCCCATACCTTGCCTATCATTTGTGGAAGACATTCGTCACCACTGTGTTACCTTCTCTGATGAGCCAGCAGACAGACTCATGCGTTCTCATGGTCAGTTGCAGCTGTGAGTACTTTTATCTAGCCTCATTCCCAAACCATTTCCAGTCTTTGATCACTGCTAATATGACTATATCTCCCAGGCCTTTTGATTTGCATACTGTGAGCAATCAAAGGCTTGAGGAGGTGAATGCCAGGTAAGGAAGCTGTAAGAGAGCTGGCGCGGACGCGCAGTATATGCAATACTTAAACAAAAGCCGTATAAATTCATCACAAATATGCTTATTTAAGCGCCCAGCCTTCCTCTTTGAGTGGCTTTATGATCAGCAAGACTCATACAGTTGCCCAAAAGCATACAACTAAACGCAAAAGTGTGCGGTAGTGCAATTGCCATTTTTTGTATTCTTTTTTTGTTCAGACCACTTTGTTCGACAACGATAACTCGAAAACGGTTCAAGTATTTGGCGTAATTTTAGCACGAATTTGATGTTTACCACAGCGCAGAGCTCTACGACTACTCAGCATCTTCATAGCTAGCTTCAAGTTTACTCTAGTCTGTAAGCGTTCATAGCATTGCCCAGCTGCTGTTCGTTGCGTAGGATGCCATTTTCTAATCTTGTACGTATGTGCACACACGCTGTCATTCCCAGACAAAAGCCCCCGGTCATTGGTCTGGGAGCGAGACTAGTGCAACAAGTGAAATCGCGCGTTGACCAGTAAGCACGCGGCTGGTATAGTCTCTTCCCGTAGTGGTAGGAAAAAGTTCTTGGGTAACACGTAATTAAGGCGCTGCAGTTGCTTACTTATAGCTACACTAACAAATACTCATAGCTTTAATAAAGCTGGGATAATCAGTTTTTATACTCTAGCTCTGTGTGTACAGTTTACTGTGCTGGTCAGTTGTCATGTGATCGAAAATCAGGAACTCAGCTTCACAAAGGCTTCTAATCTGGTGCGGAGTGGTTGGCCCTTCATCGGATTCTAGCTGGCATATTACGTACATGCTTGGAACCACTACTGAACTGTCAATGCTGTTTCAAGTTCTAGGGTCGTGGTTACACCTGAAAGAAATTTTCTTCTTAGGCTTAGGTCTGACTGTAACTGAGACAAAAAAGTACAGAAACAAGAAAATGAAAACTTTAGAAATGTAAAAAGATGTAGGGATGGCACGTCAAAAAGTATGCAAACAAGGTAGGGAGGGTATAAAAGTGAAGGTAAATACACCAAGCCCTATCCCTTGCATCTTTTACACTACAGTTGTGCTCTAGTGTGAGAAAGATGCAGGGGATGGGGCTTCGTATATGTACCTAGCCTGTTTTGTGCCATATTGAGTTACCTTTTTTTTTTTACCTGTTGCTTACAAGGCGTATATATTCTGTTGAACTGTACATTCCTTATTTTGATTCTTTACAGGGCACACTTGCCATGAAATATTTGCCCTGAGAACCGGAAAGATAGGCAGGATTCCTGATCTTGTGGTATGGCCAGGTGAGTATGTATGTAATATGTTATAGTGGACAGCTATAGGTAAGCATTATGTTTTGCATAATCTCAGCAATCTTGGAATTGTACAGTACATTTCCGGAATTCTAATAATGCACAGCAATTTTGACATTGCACAAGGTTCTTGTGCAATGTTGAGATTGAGTAGAGAACTTGCACAATTTGTCTACTCAATCTCTGACTCTTGATAGTCATTTTCTTGTGGAATCCTGAGCTGCTAAGGTGTCCCCTACTGTTGTACAAATAGCTCTTATACACTCTCTCACGTTATTACCATCCATTTTCACTGGCCACATGCGTACCCATCTAGCACTATAGCTGTCAATCACACATGTGTTGTAGCACATGCACTGCGCTATCCTCAGATGGTTTGTGCAATCTTGAGATTGCTGTGCATTATAAGGATTCTGAAAATGCATTGCACAGTTCCAGGATTGCGCAACATACACATTGACACTTGTTTTACGTACTAGTATCAAAGTTTAAACCTCATATTTTGCTTCTGTTTAAGGCTTAAGGAGAGATGGTGAAATGCTATATTGTGAAGTCTTGGTTTGTGTGTACTGTGCCTGTCATCCTCTGCAGGTTGCCATAATGATGTGGAAGTCATTGTACAGGCAGCTGTGAAGCACAATGTCTGTGTCATTCCCTTTGGAGGTGGGTTAGTTATGTACACTCAGTTATTAATTTACTTGTCTCCAATCAGCAAGGTGTGTTCGATGAGGCAAGAAAAGTTTAGGTTACTTCTGAGGGTAGTGTAAGGTTTAATAAAAGTTAAATAAGGTTAACATGGGGTCACCAAGGTCAAGCAGCACATGTCAAATGTGATGGGGTGACTCTGGCACATGTGTAGTAATTAGGCGTACCGCTCAGTCCTGGGAGGTTGAGCGCTGCTGAAGATCGTTGATGTTAAAGCACCCCACCCTCCCTTCCCCCAGAAGTTATTATCTTCTCCGTTGGGTCTGCAAAAAATCATTAGCCAACATAGTGAGTATACCCAAATCAGGCTCAACGTGACAGGGTCAGGAGTATCTAAATATAGAGAGCATACTGTTGCTATATAGTACACCAGATACTTCCCAAGCACCCGCATTAATACCACCCACCTAGATGGGTTAGCAAGGTGACTTAGAGAGCAGACATGGTACAAGCCACTTACCCCAGACTCACCGTCAAAGAAAGATACATGGGTGCAGCTAGAGATCACTTTATGATGTGTTAACTGCATCTCTACTAGGTGGTACAAATGTGTCGGGTGCTTTGGAGTGCCCCGAGAATGAACAGCGCCCAATTATCTCCTTGGACATGACGGAGATGGATCGTATCCTCTGGGTTGATGAGAAGAACCTCACTGCACATGTGGAGGCTGGCATCATTGGACAAGACCTTGAGAGGAGGGTCAGTCAGCTTGTTAATCAAGGTCTCTATCATTCTTTATAGACTGTGAGGCTTCTCTCTCGAAACAGTAGATGCAGACCCTTTTACCTATTCATTGCTTAGCAACCATTCAGATTGTGTTCCTTTCTTTCTGCAGCTGGGGGAGAGTGGCTATACATCTGGCCATGAGCCAGACTCCCTTGAGTTCAGCAGTGTTGGAGGTTGGGTGGCCACACGATCCTCAGGGATGAAAAAGAACATTTATGGCAATATTGAGGATCTGGTGGTGCGCATTAGAATGGTCACACCAAATGGTACCATGGAGAGGAACTTTCTGGTGAGTATAACTGACAGGCATACTTACTCTTAGATCAGAAACTGACAGGCATACTTACTCTTAGATCAGAAACTGACAGGCATACTTACTCTTAGATCAGAAACTAAGGCTTAGTATTGTGCCAAGGTAACATTTGCTACTACTAAGTGCTGGGGTGGAGGCCTGGATACAAGTTAGAATCTAGGCCTTGTATATTATTGCACACACTTTGGTATACAGGGTCCCAGGAATTCAATAGGACCAGATATACAACACTTCATGTTGGGATCTGAAGGTATGTTCTTTGTGCATTTCTGTCCTGCAATACTCAGAATTGTCATGGCGTTGAAGATTAACATTTTTGGCTCTAAAACAACTACCATACTCATGTGTCTAATTGGGAGGCCAGGGGTGCCATGGGGTAATATATCAAGTGCCAGTTTGCCCATGTGCCCCATTTGATACCTGGCACACTGTACCCACATGCTTCTTGCTATGTTCCATTTCCTATCCTAGTTGTCTCATTGGCAACTAGGCAATCCCTGACACCGTGACCCTTGCCTTTCAGCAGTACTGTCCCGGTAGTGTTACATGGCCGTATAGCACGACCATTTCTGTGTCCCTTCCATGTTGCCTCTTTGCAGTGGATGAAATTAGATATAAAAAGTGTGTGGACAATTTGTCCGATCACAATCAATTTTGTTCTGCCATTTTCCACTTTTGATCTGCCATCAAAAATTCTTATTAACGTAACATAATCACCAAAAAATAAAAACACAACAAAAGGTAGGAACTGCCGAGGTTCACTCCATGCCTTGCCTCAAGTTTGCAGATCCTGGGGTACTTGCGAAAGGCTAGCTGCTCCGTTGCCACAAAATAGGCGATATCGGACTTAGCCCTCAGCCTTCTCCGTTCGTCTTCGGATAGAGCATTGAGTGACTGCACAATCGGAGTATATGTAGCAACACTCGCACCTTGTGCTTGGGCTTGCTCTTTCCTGAGGAGGGTCATAGTGTGCACATGCTGGTCAGACTTAGCGTGGTGAGAATGTTGGTAGTTTGTACCGAGTCCGCTCCACTTATCCACTTGTCGCTGAAATTTTTCCATCCTATAACCCAGTCCCTATACTTGGTGCACACTCAACACTTCAGCTTCGTCACAAGTTTCACACCTCCCTCGATTCCCGTCTCACAGTCAAGCCACGTTACGGTCTGGCACTCGCTATCATATTGCCTCACCCATTTCCGGTGCGTTTCGTGCTTCATTTTCCTTCACTTGGCTGGCTGTTCACTGGCAGACGCTGCGAGACTTCTCTTCATGATAGGATATCACAACGGACATTTACATTTGCTAGCAGTAGAGCCACGTGCTAACCGTGCACCCAGGTTTCGCGTTGCGTTGCGTTGCGATTACGCGTTTGCGCGCATGCGCATTCGTTGTTCGGACAGTTTGGCAGAACATATCGATTTTTCTTCGGACAAGTGCCACAAATGCTCGGAAAATGTCCGATGTCCGACTATAATTTCATCCACTGTCTTTGTGAGGCAATTACCCCTTGGATTAGATGCCCACTGCTTCTCCTGGCCTGAACAGTTAAGGCAAGCCTGAGTGAGCCCCA
This sequence comes from Agelas oroides, assembly GCA_949130485.1. Taxonomy (NCBI): domain Eukaryota; kingdom Metazoa; phylum Porifera; class Demospongiae; order Agelasida; family Agelasidae; genus Agelas; species Agelas oroides. Next base: position 5,196,786 of record OX422191.1, on the reverse strand, counting down.
CACTAGTAGGATTGCCTTGCATACCTGTATGTGTATGTTGGTTTGCTTGCTTGCTTGGACCAACCACTTACCTTAAATTTCAAATGAGCACATTCAAATATTTCCTAAAGGTTGAACATCCACAGCCTGCCATGTGCACTTCACACTTCAGCTTAGTGAGAGAGAGAGGGTGACAGGCTAGTGCCAGACTATAGTGTCAGTGTGAAAGAGACCAGGGGTGAAGATAACGGAAGCATGTATGGCAACTTCTCATTTTTAACCTCGTTCTCTGGCTCTTGGGAGTGTGATACACACTGTTTTTGCAGGCTCGTTTTCACCAGGGTTTCTGGGAGTCTGTAAATCACTGACTTCAGTGAGGCAGCCAACTTCTCCTGTGTGAAAGATGCCTACCACTGACCACGTGTTGAAACATGTTACAAATTCTTGTATTCGTTCCAACCATCTGGCTATGACTGCTCTTAGCCCGCTTCGCTTCTATATTCTCCTAGACTCCAATTTTTATCAATAACTCTCAATTTATCACGTTCAGCTCACATGTCCAATGCATGACGTAAAAACAATGAATATAGAGTTCACAACAGTGTATGTTGGTTTGCTTGCTTGCTTGGACCAACCACTTACCTTAAATTTCAAATGAGCACATTCAAATATTTCCTAAAGGTTGAACATCCACAGCCTGCCCATGTGCACTTCACACTTCAGCTTAGTGAGAGAGAGAGAGGGTGACAGGCTAGTGCCAGACTATAGTGTCAGTGTGAAAGAGACCAGGGGTGAAGATAATTGAAGCATGTATTCATTTTTAACCTCGTTCTCTGGCTCTTGGGAGTGTGATACACACTGTTTTTGCAGGCTCATTTTCACCAGGGTTTCTGGGAGTCTGTAAATTACTAACCTCAGTGAGGCAACCAACTTCTCCTGTGTGAAAGATGCCTATAGCTGCCACTGACCACGCTCTGTGTGAACAATGTTGAGGGAGCGATGAAGGCACTCAGCTCTTTGCTTGCAGGGATCCTCCAGTAGATGATCTATGAATGGCAGAAATTATGTGCGGTGGTTGACGAAAGTCACCTCAGGTAAAGAGGGTCATGCACGCTCAGAGATTCAGATCATGATTCGAGTGTGAAGCTTGGCCCGTGCCTGTGTAGCTGCCCAGGCTGACCAACCCTGTTGCTAATGCTACATGCATGGTCTTAGCCTTGTTCCAGACCTTCCTCTTCCTTTTGGCATTCACAATAATACGTGAAAGTGGAAGAATGGCAAAAATGGGAAAGGCCTGGTCTGGTCCCATTTACACATGAGTGGGGATGTGAGGTGGATTTAGGAGGGGAGGGGCCTATATTCAAATATGTATGAACTAGGTTGAATGAAAGTTTATTACCAGTCAAGATGAGTAGTTTCAGCGAATGTGAATGTCTGAAGTTTGGTGCAGCGGTGGAACACACTCGAACAGATGATCTAGTTCATTGTTTGTAATTGTGCCACTTCACATCCACCATCTCATGTCCACCTTGTGTCTACCTGATGTTGTTCACATGATGAATGGGACCAGGCCTTCCTAGTTTTTCACAATTCTTCCATTTCCTTATATTAATGTGAATGCAAACAGAAGAGTAGAAATGGGAGGCAAAGCTACATGGTCTGTGTGCCATGAAATCATGTTGCTCACTCAGGCTTGCCCCAGGATGATCAAGCATCTCCCTGGTTACGCCCAGTGTTACACCAGTGAATTGTTTGTGCACACAGTTTCTATAATCCACTCAGTTCCAGATGCTAGTAACACACTTGAATTTATCAGGTAGTTTCCTTTGGGTTCAGGACACTTCAGATGTCACTTGTAATGCCTGAACACTTGAACTTGGTTATATGACGTGCTTCAGTGCCAGGCCGACATTGCTTGCAACCTTGAGACTCTGGGCTTTGCGGAACGAGGCTGAGGTCCGCTTTGCAATTGTGGATCCCATCGTGGGAATGCTTAGCAGAAAATGGGATTTGGAGGTACACATGGAAGTTACATCCAAAGGTGAAGAAGTTAGTGAAGATGGTAGTGAAGTTAGTGATGAAGTTAGTGATAAAGAAGTTAATGAAGTAGTGATGAGGTTAGTGAAGTTAATGAAGGTGAAGGTGGTGAAAGTGGTGGTGGTGAAAGTGAAAGTGGTGAAAGTGAAAGTGGTGAAGGTGGTGAAAGTGAAAGTGGTGAAAGTGGTGAAGGTGGTGAAGGTGAAGGTGGTTCAACCCCAGTCAAGAAACAGAAATTTACTACCCAAACGGCAACACCCAGGGGCCAATTGGCGACAGCCAATATTTCTGCAAAGTCCAGATCGGACTATACCTTTTATGCACTGAAGTCTGGACAACAGATTGTGGCATTGGTGATAGAGGCCAAGTGCCTAAAGACCGCCCAAGCCATCCAGAATGCCTCGGCTCAGGCTGTTGGCTACTTTTTTAAATTAGACCAAATAGCATCATTATACCCACCACTGGTGATAGTGATGACAGAGGATTGGGTGAACGTCATGTTCTTTCCTTTTAAAAGGGGCACAGAACTTTTAGCAAACTGTGTAGAGTTTGAACATGTTCCACTTTGCATGGGGAATTTAATAAATTTGGACTTCCTCTCATTCATACTGCTCTTCACAAATCCTGGAAGGCATGCGTTGAAAGCGGTTACTTTCCCGAGCTATGAGGCAATCAAGTGAGCAAGGAAGGGTTGTTGTGCAACATTGTGACTGAAAAAGAAATCATCAAAGTGCTCAAAAGAGAAATTAAACAGCTAAAAGCCAGATACAAAAAGAGCAGGATGAGCAGGAAGACGAAAGACTCCAGCGGAGATTCCCGGACCAGCCCCCAAATGTAGTGATCCACGCTAACTAGCTGGCTTTCAGCATGCAACTAAAAACTTGTACTTGCTTTTGGGCAGAACTGATTTGTTTCTGAAATCACACCTTACAACACAACACGTGCAGGGACCGTAAAAGCAACGTAAAAGCAACGTCATACACACAGTAATTAAATAGTTCAGTAAATAATAGGGGCTACAGAGAGATACCCAGAATACACAGAATAAGACACAATCCACCTTTCATAGACTTCTTGCTTTCCTCCAAATAGTCATGTAACGTCTTCGTTAAAGCTCCGAAATCCTTCTCTTCCACTTTAGTAATGTGTTTCCCAAATGCTAGCCGAGAAGCACGGATCTTTCTTCTCCGACTGGTCAGTAGACTTGTTGGCGAAATCATGAAACATTCATCTTTGTCGCCTATCATTGGTACGTCCAAAGTGCATGCCATGACACCAGAGGGAACAGATAGTGGTAGCAAGCAGCCTGACTCGGAATTAGCTAGTCGGAAACAGAAACAACTGATAGCGCGGGCTCACAGTATCTAAGAGAACTCCAGGTAGATGACAAGAGAGCTCGTGAGCTTGCTCTAACGAAGTCGCAATACGCAATTGTTGATTGTGTTCTCTATCGAGTTGAGTCCGACAAGACCTTGAGGGTAATCCCTCCAACGTCACAACGAGAGAAGATTTTTCACAAAGTTCATGGTGGTAGGTTAGGTGCTCATTTGCGTGATGCAAAGATTCATGGTGAACTGAGTCGACACTACTGGTGGCCTGGGATGGGGAATGACATCATACGGTGGTGCAAGAGCTGTATCACGTGTGCCTCACATCAAGTGGGTCGGGCCATCAAACCTCCACTAACGCCCATTCCTGTTGCTGGACCGTTTGATCGGGTGGGTGTTGATGTCATCCAATTTCCCAAGTCATACGAAGGAAACCAGTATGGAATTGTGTTCGTTGACTACCTGACCAAATGGCCTGAGGTGTTTGCTGCTCCAGACCAAACTTCACTGACCATTGCCCAGCTGTTAGTTGACCATGTCATCTGTTGACACGGAGTGCCTACTGAACTCCTGTCTGACGTGGAAAGGCCTTCTTGTCCAACTTGATGGAGGACATTTACAAGCTGATGGGAATGCACAAAGTCTCCACTACTGCTTACCACCCACAAACAGATGGATTAGTTGAACGGTTCAACCGAACATTAACTGATATGCTGGCCAAGACTGTGGATAAGAGTGGGAGAGACTGGGACCGACATTTACCACACATGCTCTTTGCGTACCAAGTAAGCCCTCAGGAGTCTACTCGAGAATCTCCCTTTTTCCTCCTGTATGGGAGAGATGCACAACTCCCTACGGAAGCTGCCCTGACACATCCGAAAACCCGATATCAAGTGGACCTCGATGATTACAAGACAGAACTGGTTGGAAGTCTTAGCCAAGCCTGGGAATTGGCCCGTGCACAAGTCAAGAAAGCCCAACAGAAGCAGAAGAAGTATTATGACCTGCACGCGAAAGAAACCAGACTCCAGCAAGGAGATCGTGTATTCGTGTACATGCCCTCTGAGAAGAAAAAGAAGGGGGAGGCGCACAAATTTTCCTGTCCGTTTCATGGCCCCTATCGTGTGATAGAGCTAACTGCTAATGACGCCAAAGTGGTTCCAGTGAATAAGCCGCATAGTACCCCTATTTTTGTCGCCCTAGACCGAGTTCGTCACTGTCCAGATGAGCTCCCACCTGACCAGTACTGGCCCTCGCGACGTCCAGTTCCTGAGCACTCTGCTGACACTGTTGCTGACAGTACCTCAGATGATGAGAATGTGGAAAGCCGGTTGCAGGATACCACCCCAACCCAAGTCTGGAAAGGACGTTTAAGACCTCGACCGTGCAAGGACGCCCGGATCTAAGGGCGGGGATCTGTAATGCCTGAACACTTGAACTTGGTTGTGTCTTATTCTGTGTATTCTGGGTATCTCTCTGTAGCCCCTATTATTATTTAATTACTGTGTGTATGACGTTGCTTTTACGTTGCTTTTACGGTCCCTGCACGTGTTGTGTTGTAAGGTGTGATTTCAGAAACAAATCAGTTCTGCCCAAAAGCAAGTACAAGTTTTTAGTTGCATGCTGAAAGCCAGCTAGTTAGCGTGGATCACTACACACTCACCATTCAGTAGCCCTCACCACTGAGTTCCACAGACAACGTGGGCCTTTGGTGAAGTGGCCAATTGTAATATGTTGTAAACACTGCCTCCAGTATGTTGGAGGATTGTAATCAGTTGATCTTACATCCATGTACAGACTTGTGTCTAATCATGTGTTGTGACTGTGCCCAAATACTTCAACAGTGGTTTTGTTGCATGTGTATGGTTTCCTTCCTCCAGGCACTTTTGGTGTGATTACTGAGGTGACAGTTCGCATCAGGCCGGTGCCGGAGGTCCGCAAATATGGCTCTGTGGTGTTTGCAACATTTGAGCCAGGGGTAGCTTTTGTCAGAGAGGTTGCTAGACAGGTGTGTATGTCACTTTACTGATGCTTATTGTGTTGTCGTATGATTGGATCAGTGGCACAGGCATGTTTTGCAAGCGTGCAGGACTAGTAATACAATGTTGAGACTCCAGTATAGCTTGGTACCATGGTGATAATGGTTTTGTCTTTACACATTCAGATGTAACATGCATGACTTAATTGTAATACCTGATACGATTTCTCATAAGATATGTAAGTGATAGTACTGATACAGATTCTCACAAGCTCTAGGCTAGTGATTTTTTTTACTTAATATGAAGTTTGATAGGATTTGATTTTGATAAAGTGAACAGTGACATCTACAACAATTAAGCGCATGCGTGAACAGCTGAAACAAGGCCCTTTCTCCTTATAAGACCTGGGAACTAGGCTAGTCTAACTCACACAAATGTACAGGAGTTAGTCAATGGGAAAGCCTTGTAAGTACCTGGAGTTTACAAAAATCTATATTTTGTACTGATCAAACGTCAAATACCCTTGTGCTGTTTATCAGTGAAGAGCTTTAGCAGAAAGGGCAGACGGAAGTACAGTGGAAGCCCTAGTTACTCCATGTAATGGTTTCACTAGTAGGTAGCCCCTTCTTTCATTAACTGACTCCACGGGCTGAAACCAGGCCCTTTCTTCTCCTCCTCTTTGGATCTGTAAATGAGTTAGATGTATGATAAATGCAGTTATTGAGGAGTTAGTGCTATAGCACTAACAGCAATACAGCACGAGTGGACCAAGAATCTCTTATGGAAAGAAAAATCCCTTGTTTGTTACCTGTTACCAAGCTATACTGGAAAAAACTATCATTCCTTTATTACCTTTAGCATCGTCAGTGGTGCTTGTAACAACATACAGCAACAAATTCTGATACATCTTTGTACTGTGGTGATACTTATGTAGTATTACTGTACTACAGGTATGTACTGCTATTGTGTATGATCGTGTTTGCGACAGTAATATTATGCATCGTCTCTTCTATGATGCAGCGTTGTGCTCCAGCGTCCATTAGACTGATGGACAACATGCAGTTCCAAATGGGTATGTTTTCAGATTGATAGTTGTCCCTCATTATACATTATATATGGTACTCAAGCTTGTTCACGCAGTTTATAGAAATGCTGTGCCTAACCAGATGAATGTGGCACACTATTTCTAACTTTGATTGGATCATGTAATATTGTCCTTTCAGGCCAGGCAATGAAGCCAGCATCGTCCTATTTCACGTCTCTGATTGACTCGCTGAAGAAACTTTATGTAACGAAGGTAACAGGATTTGGATTGTCTGCATGTGCATGTTGACAACATAGCATAGTGTAGTGTACTTGCTGAGGTTGGGGGAGCAGCCTTCGCATCTGTATGGAATACGTGGATGTACCATTTTGCACTTGCAGTTCAAGGGATTTGATCCAGAGGAAATGTCTGCCTGCACTCTTCTATTTGAGGGAACAGCTGAGGTAAGGTTGTGCATACTCTTAATGTATGTGAGAGTACATCACAAACATGATAAATTGAGCGTGCAAGCTTGTTATTTTCTCTCTCAAGTGCATACATGAAAGGTAACACCTTGTTTATCAATACAGCTGAGTGTACCCCATGAGTGTAGTAAATAAAGTGAGGAAAATAAGCAAGCTCTCCTGTTGTACACAGTGTACATACCAAATGCAGGCATCAGTGAAAAGATTCTCCTTGAGGATGGCTTTTTGTGCTCCTAAAGATAGTTAATAGCGGTTTAGTGTGAGTGATGCAGTAAACTCCATATTTTGCACAATTTTCATGTTTTTTTCAGGGAATAAGTTTTAACTGTGTGTAACATAACTACAGACTTAGAACAGAATGTTTTGGCTTGAGATTTTCATCAGCTGTTTAGCTGGCACAATATAGGATCATTGCTATGTAGCACTATTTCAGGGAACAATGGAGACTCAGCATAGACACAGCTGACATTACGTTCATGTTTGATGTTTGTACACATGTACTTTTACAGGCCCAGTAAAATGTCGTGTATGACTGGAACCTGCATGAGACTCTTGAATGTATAGACCTGTGGTTGAATTTAAATTTTTAAACACTTGGCCACTAGTACACTATTTTGATATACCTTGCCTTTAATGCAGGAGGTTGCCACTCAGGAGAAAAGAATTTATGACATTGCAACTAAATTTGGGTAGGTACTTTTGCTAAGCACTATTATGTACACTCTGGTATATAGATAGTACTAAATATAATACCCTTATTCACTTGGTGTGTTTCTGTAATGCATATTACAGAGGAATCTTAGGTGGTGAAGAAAATGGCCGACGGGGTTATCTCCTCACGTTTGTCATTGCGTATGCCAGGGTAAATGTTACTGTGTAATTATGTGTGTGAGCATTTGCGTGTATATGTACATATTTGAGTCTTGCAACTTAGGTCGATTGCACTTTGAGTCAACTAAAATGAAATTTGACTTTCTTTTCTACTTCTTTCATGGAGTTAAGTGTTTGTATGTTAGCCCTCCATGCTAGACATGGGACTGAAAAGTAGTAGTACACATGTTAATAAATAGTGTTCTGCCACATGTTTTTCTGCTTGTGGTCATTATGAGAGTTGTCCCAAGCAAGCACCGGTCCATTTCCATGCAAGCACCCACCCACCAATTTTGACAGTTCTGTGGTTTTGCAAGGTTCTCCATGTAACCACCTACCATGCGAAATTCTTGTGTGGTGACTGTAAGATCTGTTTCACAGTTTGTATTGTTGTAGCCTGAGCTAACGTGCATAGCTGCGATAATTCTGATGCACTTCAGGTGCCACAACATCCAGCAGTAAAGGTTTGCACACACTGGTTCATAACCTTGTCTGCAGCGTTCCTCGTTTACAGCATGAATTTCGCATACTGCAAGTGACAAACGCTGCCAAGGGTTGGCAATGAGGCAACCAGTCAGTCTGTTTTCTAGCACGATACAGCATTCTCCCCTGCTGGACTGGTCCGTTGGCTGAAAATGAAGCATGAGTGAAGCAATGTGGTAACTTCGGATCTGGGGTGGGTGCTTGCACAAGGATAGTTGAACCATTCAAGCACCTTCTCCGTGCAACTGTCCACCCCCGATTTTTGATGTTTGAGCTGTGAGCGCCCATGGGCGCTTGCCTGGGACAATAGTAGTTTGCTTTTTACGCCATCAGTAGAGTTTGTCATCACACAACTTGTGATGGGCTATAGCCTTATCTCCAGGCCTCTTCCCTATGTGGGCCTGTGGACATAGCTTTGATTGGCTTCAGCACCGCTTCCATATAGAGTTTAGTCTTGAACCCAGACCCTCCCTTCAACCCTCCAAGAGGAAAGGGGAGTATAGACTAAGCTGAACTCTATATTATTATTATTATTATTATTATTATGGGTTACACACCAACAAGAGGTGTACAAGATGCAGGGTAGTAATAAGACAACAAGATTAAATAACTAAATAACTGAATAACTATGCACTAGAAACAGTGTTAATAACATCTTCATACGGTGAGAGGTATCCAAATTGTGCTCTGTAGCTCCTAATATAGTCTCGTACCCAGACCCTCCTTTCCTCTTTGGAGGAGGGTGTGGGTACGAGACTATATAGAGTTCAGCTTAGTCTGATTGTTGAGGCCTGTTGTACTTTTAGTTGGCTACATGTTGGCTATTTCCTTCCTAACCCATACCAAATATGGCAAGCATGTATGTATTATGTACGTATATATGAAACCTCATATCCTTTGTGATTACACTATTATTTATCTTACACCAAGGCATTGATGTGTGCATGTGTTGTTGTATTCTGGTGGCACCAGAGACTATGGAAATACACACAGACTGTAGCCTCGTTCCAAGGCCCTGCCTAGCTTTCCGTCGCTTGCAGTACGGAAAAGCGGGCTGCAAGCGACGGAAAGCTGGGCGGGGCCTGGGAATGAGGCTACACAGACTATGCATCTCTCTTCCCTCAGGATTTTGCATTAGACTACAGCTTTCTTGCAGAGTCATTTGAAACCTCAGTGCCGTGGAGTAGGTATGTATGTATGTACGTATGTATGTATGTATGTATGTATGTATGTATTGACCCTACATGTATGTCACCAACTATGAAAATCTTGTGTGAGAATATATAATGTGATGTCTCTAGCATGTTTTATTTTTGTACATGCAGGGTTCTGGAGCTGTGTAGGAATGTGAAGGACAGGATACTCAGAGAGTGTGAGCAGCATGGTGTCAGCGTCCCACCTCTGATCTCATGCAGGTGAATGGTTGTCATGTTAGGGTCACTGCGATCTTTGTCTTTTGGATTGTTGCAGTAGCTATGAATCAAGTGGGGGTAGATGTCATGAACTGTACCTCTGTCTGGTCTGAATGTGGCAGCCAGATGTCAACCACAACTTCTCCTACTATTACTACATTCAAAACAACTAGTGCCTGTATTGTTGCAAGGCTTTGGAATTTTACTACATAGCATGTGACATCAGAGGAAAGAGTAGAAAGTGGGTGACTGTTACCCAATTGAAGAGTGGCAGCTCATTATTCCGTATCTGATGTTTCTGTTGTACTTTATACCCAAATAAACAGAAGAAACAGTCCTCTTACATTGCTTGTTTCTGGTTAGACATTGCCTGACAGATTTGATTTTTAACTTGTTCTTGAGTTTGTGTAATTAAAGATGTTTGTGTACACCTTGTAGTACGAATGTACTGGAGTTACTGATGCCAGTTTTAGTGCATGTAATATTATAATGTGGGATATACGTAAGCTTAGATGCAAGCTGTTAAATTTCATTGTTCATGCAGGGTGACTCAGACTTATGATGCAGGAGCTTGCGTCTACTTTTACTTGGCTTTCATTTATACTGATGTCAGTGACCCAATGGGAGCCTTTGAAGAAATTGAGGTAGATCACATGTATGTGGATATTTCTGTTCACTGAATTGGACTACTGGACTGATTGTGTTCTCAAACCAAGATGCACTTCTCTGAATGGTTGCAGCATAGCAGCCAGGAAATACGACTTCCTGCTCGGACATACTCAGCCTTGTTTCTAACACACTGGTAGGGAAAGCTTGGGTATTGAGCATGAAGTCTTCAAATGTTTGTGACCGCCTGAGGATGAGGCAACTATTACTACATGTATTTATGTGTTCAGCAACAATCCTGTGTTTTCAGGCAATTCAACAAACAAGTAGATCTTGGTAGAGGAGCATACAACTGACTTTTAGTCTTTTTCAGTAATGTAGTCTAGCACTCCAAACTGTAAGGTTTACCTACACTGGTTTAGTACATCAATATCTGCCTTAAGGTTACGGGATACAGTTTCGCTCATTAATGTTTATGAAAAAATGTTACTTTCCTTTTCTCTGTGCAGGATCCAGGCATGCATGCGTTTAACTTTACCGCTAAAAAAGTTGCATTAGCCTGTAACAGCCGTGCTGGTTGGGTGGGCGGAGCAGGCAATTTGATAGCAGTGCCTGCGGTTAACAGTCCGCGTACGAAGTACTGATTTCGGCGTCAGTTATTTCCTGTTGGAAGAACATCTTACCGTATATTACACTGTATCTGAATTCTACGAAGACAGGCGCAGGGCGGCTCGAAGAGTTTTCGCCGAGACGACTTACCGTTTTTGCTTGGTCGGTCGAAAACCACCTGGGTTTTACATAGAAACGTGTGTCACTCGCTTCCCCTGGCACACAGCGATGAAGTTGCTCCGAGCCGCCCTCAAGTAAGTTGAGTATTACCCGTAGGTGTTGCAAAGTTGTACCTGCAATCCTCTCTGAAGACAAAATCTGACGCCAAAAGTCACAAACTTTGTCATCGCCGCTCGCCTTAGTACGCTGTACATAAGAATTGATACTATACTGGTTAAAAGGTACTCATAGTACTGTTATATGTCGCTTCTATTGCGTGCTGTACACTGGTTCCTGCATGGAGAAAAGGAAGGTAATATTTTCTCATGAATATTAATGAGCAAACTGTATCCCGTAACCTTAAACACTTTTGGAAGTGAATAATGCCTAAGATAGGGAGCCCCAGGAAGTGGTTAGTTGGTTGCCAGGATAGACACTCAATGTAGCTGTGACCTGTGACCTGCACTCCATGGTACAAATGTAGTATGTAAGTCCTGTACTACGTATTACATATTGAAAGTTTTGACAGGTCAGTTCACAGTTGATTTAGGTTATCCAAGTATGCATATGTTGTGATGATGGTTTACTACAGCCAGAGTAGATTTGTGTTGTACTACAAAAGAAACTGTTGACTGGAACCTGTGATAGTACTCTAACAAAATAATATATGGAGGACTGCTGATTTATGAACTCTGACAAGATAATATGCTGCATTCAGTGCCATGAATATTTCTTCCCTCTGATAATGAATGTACATTGAGTGCACTGGCTGAACTTGGTTGACTATCCTTACAACCCTTTTTTATTGGTGTTAGTGTACATAGCTGAACTGCTGGATCACTTGAACCACTCAGATCACCAAAAATGCGTAATAGTGCAATTGTGTTTGTGCCCAAGTAAGTCACTTCATTATTGCCAATTGCTATGTGCACACGCACATGCATACACACAACACAAGTGCGTTGGCACAGTGTTTTAGCCTCAGAAGAGTCACATAAGGCTGAAGGCTGCCAACCAATATGTACAAACATAGTGTCTACACATCAGAGCTAGAGTTCAGTGGCACTGACCAACATGCAGTCAGATTTGAGATTTCTTTCTCTGGGATGTCATTAGATTGTGTTGGTCCTTTGTTTCGCATGTTGGGCTGCTGTAGTTTTTGAATGTCGTTACCGTGTGCTAGCTATGATCAGTTGCCCATTCAATTTTTGGCTGCATTTTTGGTGATCTGGGTGATCTGGCAGTCCAGCTTTTCATTAACCCCTTTTTCTGCCAAGGCAATGTTTCAGGGAAAACTGTGCTTCACTCACTGGCATGAAGTGTAAGTTCACTCAGTGCTCTAACTGTTGGTATCAGGCTTCTTGCATTGAAGAAGACCAGAAAGATAATAGTCCCTCCAGTATCAATTTCCTGCATTGATGGATAATGGAACTATGAGTGTGTGACCCACCTTGTGTCCTCACAACTTTTCAGGCTTCGGCTAGGGACGAGATTCTGGCCAGTGGAGGAAGCTTGTCTCATCACCATGGAGGTATATACATCTACATATACTTTTCTCCCAGCTTTGAATTAAACATTAAACCAATCAATATTTATAAGAACCCTGTGATGGTCAAAGCCACTACTACTCACGTTTCCTGACTGATACATCATTGAAATTTGGTCAAAGTCAATGTGCAGTTGAGTGATTGGTTATTAGAAGTGCTGGTTCCCCCTGTGTGAAAGTATTTCACCCGACAAGAGTTAACATTTCTGTGAGGGAGAAGTAAATAACCCACATTGTGAAGCAGCCATTGTGGTAATTTTGATAGTGTAATCTTCATTTCCGGTTGTTTGGCTTTTTGGTTGGATACTAATTGGGGCAAGCGTGAGTGAGCCGCACACTTGTGAGTTGAATTGTGATTTTATATATACCGTAGTGTCCCGCTAATACGCCCCCTTCGAAAATACGCCCCCCCCCTCTTTTCCGCCAAAGTTCCTGCACAGGGTAGTTTGACTCGTTATAACGCCCCCCCGGTGAGCGTCTTCTGGAACATCAAAACTACACGTGCTTACTATACGTTGCAAGTGCGTTCAGTAAGACTATAGTAGTCGGTGAATCTTTTGTAAGTTTTGCGGCTTTTAAAAAAGCCGGTTAGATGTTCCAAGTTTTAAGCTGCTAGTTTAGCAAACAGGTTTATCAGTCTGTCAAGGTGTTTTTGTTTCCCTCTGAAGATGTACATGCACGGAACCACGAGTCCTTTCCCATCAACTTCAGAACGTCTTCTGTCACCATTGACTATGCAAGTCATCTCGTGGTACATGACCGACAGTGTTGCCGTTCTTGAGGACAGCTACAGCGAAGTCGTCGTGAATGTTATTGACCTCGCGTTGAACTGGCAGCTCTTCTCCGATGTAGGGAGACCACGCAGCTTTGTAAACGTGATGTCCGCGAACAGTACTCTCGATCCTGAAAGTCGTCGCCATAGTTAGTTGATAGTGAAGGCATTGATTTCATAGGGGGGGGCTTATAGTCGAGACTAATTGCATCCTCGAATATAAGCCCCCCCCCCACTTTAGGCGGGATGTAGTGTACAAAATGGGGGGGCGTATTAACGGGACACTACGGTATATATATATATACATATATCTGGCATACGTCGTTTCTTATGTTTTAAAAGCTGTATTTTAACGCGATAGCCGCAGGCTGCATGTGGACCGTAAAATTTTCGTACAGCTAACTTCAAGGTGAGCGCTTGAAAAAGGACGCTTATGGCGAAAGACAGCCAGGCTGAGAAGAACTGCCGGAGCGTGCGCACCTAGTGCATAGGGGATAGCAGTTATGTTGACAGCAACATTCGGGATGGGCAGCTGGAGCATAAATACTACTGTGTGTATACAAAGTTGTGTAGACGTGTACAGGCTGAACGAAGGATCCATGATTCTCCTTCATGGCTGATGCATGGCAACCCCCGGGCTAAGATGCCTCAAGTAAGAACCATAAATGACAAGACGGCTGTGTTTAGACTTAGCCTACAGTTAGCCAGAATGTAGCTGTCTAAGCATGACTGACACATACGTACACACACACTCACATTGTGAGGATAGATCCCTCATTCAGAGCCTCACGCTAATGCACTCAACAATAAAATCACTAGCCGAATGTAGAACATTGTGGGGCAAGCACGAGCAAGCAATGCACTGTACTGTGGCATTGAACTGTCATATAGCTAAGGTTTACCAGTGAAGTATCGGATTACAGCGCCCAGGTTGTGACATGGCTAGGAGAAAATCAACTCACTGAGAGAAAATCATCATGACTGAATAGCTTGTCATGTAGTGGTATCATACAATGGAGCCATTAGTCCTACCTGAGGAGTGTCAATTAGTTTTGGGACACTCATGAATATAGATTTGTCACATGAGGTCGAGATCGGGGAAGACAGTAATAAAAGTCTGGAAGAGTGCACTGTTTTGCAGCTTGAACGACTTGGAGCGCCATGTTGAGTGCTGAATAAAGCCCGTGGATAGCGACTCAGAAAGCAGAAACCAGTCTACCAGCCTGACTCCCCCATTTCATGTAATTTTCAACAGAAATGTATTGAGGAGCAGGGAAGGCCCAAGAACGGAAGCTACCAGTCGCATATGCCCTAGCATTGGTGTGTGTTGTTTTTATGTTGACGAGTACGCTTATAGGCAATGGCATGAGGCACGATGCACATGCATATCCTATTAACAGCCATCACAGGAACAAACAGTAATGGCCCACCAAGTTCCACACCAAATGGTTGTTGGTAGAAGCATAGTATACATGTATTTCATGGAAGCAATTTGATACCCAATAAGTACCCTATACGTCTGAGCTATTATTATTGCAGTTATTGCAAGACAAGCGAGGAGGCCCAAAAGAGTGTTGTAACTTTGTTGTAGTAGCCTTGTGTCAGGCTGTAGTGGGAATGAGGGTAGTTGTATTGCATGATCAGCTCGGCCTACTCTCTGGCCAATTTGTGCATCAGCCGTTTGTCTTCCGAAATATGGTGTCTGCTGTCAGTCCTGATCTTGTTATATGGTTCAAGAGTATCTGCTAGGCATCATGTCTGCTCAGGCACTGTCCCTCACACCATCCTTAACCCATCCATCTCCTTGATATCATACTTGAGGGATGTGATGAAAGCCCATGATGAAGCCAGTTTGTGTTATGATGTTGATGTTGAACTTGCACACTTGGCAGGGTTCTTGGATATGCCTAAGTACATTGCCATTAAACCACCCACTGTTATGTATCAGCTGTAGTTCCACAGTTTACATACGTTGGAGTATAGCCACAACAAACAGA
Source organism: Agelas oroides (assembly GCA_949130485.1). Classification (NCBI taxonomy): domain Eukaryota; kingdom Metazoa; phylum Porifera; class Demospongiae; order Agelasida; family Agelasidae; genus Agelas; species Agelas oroides. Next base: position 5,181,500 of record OX422191.1, on the reverse strand, counting down.
TATCTAGTTTGGAATTCTTGGATGAGGGTACTGTACCGCATGTGGCTGTGGTCAATTAGTTGTACAGTATTGCCAAGGGAACTTTAAAAGATTTTCAGCTCATCCTAAACAGTATGGTTTTCTGTAGTCTGCTATCTAAATACTTGGTGTATGTGACGTCTTTGCAAAAGAGTGCTTCAACTACACTGGCAATATGCAATATATTCACATTGGTTGAACCTACATGTATGCATGTTAGGCCAGGCAAACTAGATTTATTGTTTCGCATCAGTGCCCGCTTCCTCTGAGACCTGCCGCCTCAACTGTCATTATCGCCTTCCAAGCAATGACACGCCCACTTTTACTAGCTGTAGTGCCGTAGATTTGCTGAGTGTATATAGTATTTGGTAGTAATGAATAATGAATAAAGACCGCCTGCCCGCATGCAAATCAAGAAAGTGGCTGATGCGAAACAATAAATCTAGTTTGCCTGGCGTTAATACAAATTAATGGCTATAGGGAGAGACTTACAATAGTGTAATATCCTTAGAGTTTTATCTGCATGTTCCAATGAATGAGGGCAAGCCAAGCATGAAGCACAAGCACTGTGCTGAATCACTAATAACTGCTGTGTTCTTTCCTTTCACATTGCAGTTGGAAAATTGCGAAAACGTTGGGTGAATGAAACACTTTCTCCTACTGGGGTGGAGTTGCTGAAGGCCATCAAAGAGAAGATTGACCCCTCCAACGTTTTTGCATGTGGGAATCTTATACCATAATTTTGTGAATTGAACTGGATTGAGTGATTTGGTGTGATTTTGTACGTTAACTGGAATTTCTGAGTTGATTACTTTGTCGTTGGGTGGGGTGACTCCGCCCTACAAGTTATATAAAGAGCGTACATGTACCGCTTTTGCGCTAGCGGATATTCGTAGCAAGCGTAGTGCATTTTTTTCCCGGCGATGGCTGCGTTCGAGGGTAATGGAGTTATACTGAAAACAGGTTACCTCCACAAACAAGGTAATTCCAGTATACATGTAGTATCCATTGTAGTTCGACTGTTCAGTATCAACTTTCTTTGCTAAAATATTTTTTTTACTCAGGCGGTTCCTACAGAAGTTGGAAAAAGAGATACTTTGTGTTGAAGGACTCCTCACTGCAATACTATCGGAATGAAGCAGATGCATCCCCCAAGGGCAGCATTGATTTAACTGGGGGACGTGGTGTTCGGGAAAAGATTCACTGTCAACTTGAACGTTGGCCAAATGAAGCAAAGCCTGGGTTTTCGTTTGGAGTGGCTACTGAAACTAGAACATACTACATTTATGGAAACGACAAAGCTGCTGTCAGGTGGGATATGTTAATTGTTAGCAGCAATTTGGAAGTCTTTTTTCATCCTTTTTGCAGTCTTTTAGCATGAATTACTGAAATTCTGAATGTTTGAGCAGTTCATTTTCACATTGCCTATTACCAAGCCCCATGTAGCATGGAGATAGTCAATGAACTTATCACTCAGTGTGCACTGTCAAGGTGTTTATGCATCTGCCATCATGCATCTGCCATCATGCACATCATGAATTAAAACTTTCTTTGATTATTGTGGTCTTTGCTAAGGCCAGACCTGCTTAATGTTTTGTTGCTCGAGCTAGCTTAATCACAAAGTAGACCCGGGTGGCCGGTAAAAAAGAAATAAAGTCACTCTCTGAACTTGTCCTTCTCTAACCTTGACAATAAATTGCCAAAAGTTTCCTCCTGGGAACACTTAATGATTCTGGACCCGAATAGCACATTGCAGCCCGAAACGACTTTCACGCTGAGCCACAAACGAGCTATCTGTGACGAAGACATATGTGCATGTGCATTAATTCAATAACGTTATTTTTTTTAGAAAATGGAAACATTTTGACCCACCAGGCTCGAGCACAGTGGTGTAGCCAGGATGAGCAAGTTACATGGGCATAGCATGGGCACACTCAGTGCGTGTGCACCACGCATCTGCTAGGGGACCTGGGGCATGCACTTGCCATGAAAAATTTTACACTCTGAGATCGCTTCTGGGCCGTTTTCGGTCACAGATACAGTTCTTTCAGTCTTACCTGTATGCTCGCTTCATGTCTGCATGAAATTTGCGATTGCACATGCATTGTTTTTACCCCGGCATCAGCGAATTTTACATGGGCACAGGACCGGGTATGCTTGGGTGTAGCTACGCCACTGCTTGAGGAACAAAACAGTAAGTAGGTCTGGCTTTGGCCCTTGCCCTGCATATACTTCAGCATGAAAAGAAGTTGGGTCCAACAGTTGTATGGGCTCTGATGGTACTCAGATTACCTAGAATGGTGACAGAACACCTTTTTGTGTTGGTGGCATTTAGTGTAAGTGCAAATTATTAACTTTTAAACTTGTTAAAAGGGAATCTTTGGTTGCATTGGGGGTGTAAATGTGATTATGACTTAACTCTGCAATGGTGTGACTTACCACTATTTGTAAAATACCCACCTAATCTTGTTGTCTGGACCACCTATAAATATTCTTCCAACAATACCTTGGCTTCTGTTATTGCTCTTTGACACAGTAACAAGATTGCCTGTATGAAAATTATGCAATTGCTGGTTGTTACTATTACTTTATAACATGCAAAAGGGGTTTCTGCTGTGGTTGTCCTCATTGTAATAAGATTCTGTCTGCATGCTTTCTTCCCTTGTAGGGATTGGATGACAACCATACAACAGATAATTGAAAAGGTATCAATTACTGGTGGAGTACCTAACTGAGTCTTAACCAAAGATCTGGCCTTATGGCCTTATAATTCAATTACTAGTTACCAGTGCCCTTACATGCATATATCTGTCACAGGTGGGAAAGCCAAGTGAACAGTGGAGAGAAGACCCAGAAGGCAAGCCCGAGAGTACTGTCTCCAAGGCTGTTCGGCAGACTGCCAAGCTGGCCTCACAGGTGACCAAGCTTGTGGTGAAACAGTCTGGACTGGTGGATGAGGAGACTGCAGAGATTGTGGGTGGGGTTGCAGATGCAGTGCAGAATCAGGCTGAGGCTGGCAGGGATGCCAGCATTGCAGACAGACTGAAAATGGCAGGTTGGTACATGGGAATGTCACAAATTGCTTGTTAATTTTATGACTCAATGTGTGGTTGGATTTATGAGCATTTTGATTATAGTTATCACCATTGTTACCAGTGCTGTGCACTCCTATCAGCAACAAACTCAGTGGTATTTTTGGTATTGCTTTGAAGTATATGCCAATGGCAACGACGAGGGATATATTTCTGGTGTAGCTTCGTACTATGGTGATAATGATTTTATAATACAAACCTTCCATTTTATTCCACGTTCAGATGCACTGCAAGTGACTTGTAGTACCTGATATGGATTCTTGTGTGACTTGTAATACAAAAATATGGCTTTTTATAAACTGCATGCAGCTGCAAGACTTTCCCATTGACTCCATTCACATGAATTAGACGTATGATAAATAAAATAGTTAGTGAATATTTCTTGTATTGGTTGTGAAACTGGTATCCTTGACTCATTCAGGTGGTGATGCTTCTGGAATGGTGGCTGACAATGTGGACAATGAAATAGTTCAGGTATGCAGTAATGACAGTTTGTGTGAGTTTAAAGACACTCCACTTGACTAGGAGTGAGAGGACTAATTAGATACTATATCCAATCCAAGAACCTCTTGCTCATACTCACGTCATTTTTCAGTTGGGTAAATTAGTGTTATAAAATGCTCATGAAAATACTTGTGGCCAGGGATTATTATGGTTTTGCAACTAAGCCTAATTTTGGGGAAGGTTTTGTTTGTTACATTTGCCACCATTCACTTTCACATCCTGATATTCAGGTGGGTGCTTCTGTAGTCCAGGAGCAGTGTGAGGCAGAGGGGGATATGAGTCTCCAGCAGAGGGTGCTTATGGGTGCTGGTACTGCACTGGAGGGTTCATCTGAGTTAGTAGAGGATGAAATTGCTGCAGGTGTGTAGAGAACATACATTGTCTATATATGTCTCAACACCTGATGATGGTTTGCACGATAACTAACAGTGTCCCAGAAAGAATAATGTATATTGGTGCTAGGTGGCTATATGCAAATAGTCTCATTCCCAGACCAATTTTTTGGCACGCGCTCTGCGGCCTCGTTGAAAATAGGGACTAGACATGTTCACTGGGAAAACTGGGCCCAGATTATAAAGTGTATCGGCATGTTGTCACACCAATCAGATTGCTCAGGTAAGTAAATTACGTTTAATATGTCATAGATAGCCAACTTGCAGATTTTTTGGCGCCAAAGCTTTTGCTACTAGTAACTATTAACACCTAGAATTACTGACTGCTGTATATCCCCCGTTTCCTAGTGAAAGTGTTCAGACCCTATTTTTCAGCGAGTCTGCAGGGAATGAGACTAATATGCAAGTGACAAATGCTAAAAAACGGATACTCAGGGGCATTAAAAACTGGGTCCATGGGTTTTGAGGCTATATTATGGCAAAATTTGAATCAATTTTACGACAAGTGAAGAAGCTTGAAGTAATTGTTTACTGTTGTTACATGTAGCTCCACCCTTAATGTTTACTGTGATGTCATTTCTGGCGACGCCCAAACAGTTTAGCCAAGACCCTCTCCTGGGATATATCTGTGCAATAAATGTGATATGTGGAATTTGTGTGAACAAAATTGTTTCTGCACCATTACACTCCATTTCAACTGGCCCAACTTTTTATCCATGGGAATAGTCAATATCTCTTTTCCAAAGTGCTGAAACTGGCAAATATGCCACACCCACCGGACATAACTTTTCCCTTGGTGAAATCAATGACTGCTTCTCGATCGATCAAATAATACACTACAGTTCTCTTCTGCGAATTCCACATGGGTTACTTTTGGGAAAAGGGCTGCTAAAGTGCATGGCCATTATGCAACTTATTTGAAGGTAGTTGGCCTGTGCTACCTACATTGTGCATGTGACTCTACTTATGTGCACTTCGAAAATTGCTAGAAGTGCTTAGCAGAATGACTTTTAGTGTTGCAGACATGCATATCACATCACGCTTGGTTGAACAAGGTAAGGACTAGACTGAGGGTTTGCACTACAAGCCTAAAATTGTCTCTCGATAATTGCATTTCAAGGTCCTGCATTGTTTACATAGATACAACCAGCTTCCTGTTTATGGTATGATAATGCCCACCCCAGACAGCTGGACTTAGTCCTTAATGTGCCTGAGTAAGTATACTTTAGCTTTCAATTGTAGTTGTTTATACTTGCTGTTCTGTGTGCTTTGTCATTGTGCATGCAGGGGTGCTAAGTACAGCAGCAGGAGTACTCCATGACCAAGCTGAAGCAGATGAAAATATGAGTCTGCAGCAAAGATTGATACTCGCAGGAGGTAGTGCATTGGAAGGCACTTCAGAAATGGTTGATAATGATGTCATCTCTGGAGCAATGCAAGTAGGAGGTTAGTGCATGCAGTGTTGCTCACCACTGCAGTAGGAGGTTAGTGCATGCAGTGTTGCTCACCACTGCAAGTAGGAGGTTAGTGCATGCAGTGTTGCTCACCACTGCAAGTAGGAGGTTAGTGCATGCAGTGTTGCGCACCACTGCAAGTAGGAGGTTAGTGCATGCAGTGTTGCGCACCACTGCAAGTAGGAGGTTAGTGCATGCAGTGTTGCTCACCACTGCAAGTAGGAGGTTAGTGCATGCAGTGTTGCGTACCACTGCTTGTGTTCTTAGTCTTCTTGTCAGAATTCATGTGTACCTTGTGCACACACAGGAGGGGTGGTCAAGGATCAGGCAGAAGCTGATGAGGGCACTTCACTGAAGGAAAGAGTTGGAATGGCTGCTGGTAAGAATGTGTGGCTCATTGTACAGAATTGTGACTAATTGCTTTCATGTTTTGACAAATATTTAGGCAGTACAGTCAATGGAGTATCAGAGCTGGATTCTGTGAAATATAATGCAAGCGCTGCTGCAGTATGCCATACAACTGGAAAGATAGTCAATACTGTACAAGAGAGGATGATGGATGGGAATGGTGAGGAAGAGGAGCAGAATGAGTAGCTGTTCATTATGCAAAATATTGTACATACATGCTTTAGTTCTTGCAGGATATATTTCTGATCTCTGTAGATGCTGTAGTACAAGTTTTTCAATTCTCAAATTTGAATGTACATTGTTCGTTTTATCAACTATTGCAAATTAAAGTAACAGTTACTGTACATGTATTTGGTTTGAGGTCCTACACATGCTAACAATAGGCTGATGTCCAAGACAAAACTTGTGTAATTAATTGCTGTGGTCCCAATTGATGCTACTATTGTTCCAGTGGTGTAGCGTGATCCCCTCACTAAATTGTTAATGTCATGAATTGTAGCTAATTGTGATGGCAGCACTAGCATTGAATGATCAAGCCTGCATGGTTAATTCAACAGTGATAGTGCAAGTTTGCTTGTATTTCAAGCAAGGTTTATTATATTTACTCATGCTGGGTGTCAAATTCTTGTGGTCGACAACACCCAAGCTGACTTGATCCCTGGATTGATGTACTTAAATCACAGATCGATTCCCATACCACTTAACTCATCACTAGTGTCTACCAGCTGCACAGGATTCACAATGTGTATTGTACTTCTGAGCAATATAACGGTAACTGAAATATAACAGTAAGCAAATATAATTTGTAGAAACAGTAAAAAAAAAACTTTAACTCCACACATCAACAAAATATCTTCCATTCTCCTTGAGTTCATTCATAGCTTGTTCAGCATCAGAATAAATACCTATAATCATAGAAATAGAATACACGTGCTGTTACTACCACAGCATATGAGTGTGGTCAGGAGCTTACGAACTGCTACCTGGTTTGGTGCAAGGATAATCAAACTGGGGCACCTACTAGCTTAGCCTCGTCCCCAGGCTGGGGATGAGGCTACCTACTAGCTAGGGCATCTATGTGTGAATACAAATTCATTATGTGCAGAGCACTAGACTCTGCACACTACTCTGCATAATGGTTCATTTTATTATGGTGATCGGTTACATACTCAGCATCGTGATTATCATCATAGCATATGTGGTATAAACAAACATTATTCTGTCGCATATTTCAATCACATTACTGCATTTGAAGTACTATAATACCAATCTTCCATTAAAAGGGTGGGAATTATATACACTGTATGGATATGTCAAATATTTACATATTATACATAGCACATATGAACCCTCCTTTAGTGAAAGTTTTGCCTTACAATGGCTTTGAACACCGTAAAATGGTCAGAATATGCAACAGAATAGTGTTCTAATTTTACACAGTGGAATCCCTCCAGCACACCCCCAAATTAATAATACCTTATGGTGCCCATATTTCTGAACCTTGTCAAATGAGACACATGCCTATGTCCCAATTGTTGAGCAGTTCCATACCATAGGGATTCGTTTACAGTCAGATGTATAGTAAAGGTCAAGGTAGCAGGTTTCTCTGAAAGAAGTACACTTGGGACTGAGTCTGGCCTACATGACATTTCCTGGTGTAAATATGTAGTAACAATAATAGAGGTCACTATATTCATACAGTCATACTAAATCAGCACATAATCTACAACCATCCAAGCCTAAGGGACATTGTCCCAATCACAAACAAAATTAATGTGAATGGACACTTTTGGCCAAGCAGTTGCTACTGTGACTACATTACCAGTACATTATATAGTACCAGATGTTGTTCAGGGCAACATTACACGATCCTTGTTTTCATTCATTGGGAAGGGAGGTGGTTGTAGTCTTTGTAGGAAGGTTATTGTTTATTGCTGATTGAGTCCGTAAGTTGAGATGGGTGTGCCTTTGAAGTGGAGGTAGCAAAAATAGGTCAAGGATTACTATAAGAGATGTAGCCTAGTAGGAAGGTGACTATGTGTACCTACTATGCTTGGCCCATAGAAATACTTTGGTAGGTGGTAGACACAGAACTAGAGCCTTGGTACAAACAACAAAAGTGAGTACATTGAGCACAGTGTTGTCTAATACGTACATTGATGGTTTGCACAATCACATTCAAGTTAATGTCCGAGGAATGTAACTCAGTTGTTGTCTATCGTTATATAATTGACCCTTGAACCTAGTGTATGGGTCAGCTTCCTGACTTGGTTGCAGCAGCTGTTTAGCTAGTACCAAAACACTATCCTGGAAAGTACAGGAAGGTGAAAAGACACTGCTCGTGTAACTGAGATGGAAGCCTGTCACATCAGTGACCATTGGAGGCTCCTTGAACTCGAAGGTGCTCTCTAATTCGGATACCTCTGGCCAGAAGCAGAGAAAGAACCCTTCTAGGAAACAGAGATGCCATTCGCCTAAAGAAATTCATTTTCGAAGCATAGTAAGTCCATGGAGCCCCAGGTTGTTACTGAAGTAGACCAGTCACCAGCTGTGGATACTGGGGAAACCAGACGCAGAGACAGCCCTCAACCAGACCCTGTTGAGTCTTGTCAGGCTGTTGAGGATAAACTAGCTAGTTCTCCCATGGGAAATCTTAACACCAATATTGGCACTGGAGAAACCAGTTCCAAAAACTGTCCTCAGCCAAATCCTGAGGAATCTCCCGACCAGGCTATTCAGGACAATGTTTCTACTATTCAGGATAGACTCATCTATTAGACTATCTATTTCTCCCAAGGACAACTCTGCTACTGCATGGCAAGAAGATAATGTGGTCTCACTCGACATAGATCGTTCAGGCTATCATCTGCACTTAGGATTGATCAAGAGAGTTATAGACACTCATCACTTTGTGCGCTATGAGGGAAGAGAAGGCCAGACTAGGCAACCACCTTCTTTTATGCCCGAATACACCAATGTGCTAATCCCAGTCTTGCACCGTGGTGCTATTGTGTGTAGTGTGCACAAATGTGATCAGTGTTGCTATCATCTTCAATAGACGTGGTACAAGGTGCACATATGCCTATTCTTGGGATGAACGCCTTGAATGGATTTGTCCGATTTGCACAAAGGATGACAGGGTTGGATGTGATATGAAATGGGAGCATATCCTGAAGTATATCCAACTAGGACCATATCAGGTTGAGAATGGACAAACTGTTGCTGAGTTTTTGAAGAGACTTAATAACACTATTACTGTAGTATCTGCACCTATTATTGGCGTGTATCTCATAATAATAATAATAATTGGCCTAGCAATCCATTGGCATACCTCTATTATTCCCTCCACCGATTCTTACACTTGCTATTCTTGTTTTGGTTACTAAGCAACAAGACAACAAATCATACCGTTAATAATGATGATTTTTCACCAATAGCAGTTTGCAGCATGCTCATAGCTTAATACTGAGCTAAGTTCTAGCTATTGAGCTAACCTGGTCCTGTGTCTGAGAGGTATTGAGCAATAACGTCAGTAAGTGCTTGGTGGACATCTCTTGACATATTCAGTGCATCACTGTAGAAGAAATCAGGCACTCTGAATCATTTAGGTGTAATGAGGGCTTAGCTATATCAAGGGCTTAGCTAGTAAGTGGAGTGCATTAGCATCCGAGTTTTACACAAAATTGCTTGGTAGGAAAGGAAACACTAAAGGGAAATACTAAACAGATTACATGCTACTCTAGGGTGGGGAAGGTTGCTTAATTAACCCTTTAACTACTAATCCATTTTGAAGATAGGCTCTGCGCTAGCAGAAAGGGTGGGACGAGGGGAGGTGGGTGGGTGTCACCCTGGCTGTAGAAAAGCCCTGGTCAATGCCAAGTGGGCCATTGTTCTGCTTTCTTGCACAAACGGGCCTGGAAAACGCTCCTTTCGCCTTGTAGGGGCTCCGTTTCTGACATTTTAGGCAGGTTTTAGTCCAGAGGAGTGTTCTCTGGTCGGAGGGCCCTGACTATTGAATGCTTGCTAATGAGTGGGTGTGGTCAAGGTCATGACTTGTAAAGGACATGTGGAAGAAGCTGTGGCTCAAGTTTCCAGGGCTAATTCACACCAGAAGCGGAAATACAGTTGAAAAAAGGTGTGACTAGTCTAAACAAGAACTCTAGAAAATACAATTCACTGAAACATCTGAATATTAAAGACCAATTAGAGAGTTCAAAATGGCAATGCTGAGCAGACAGACCCTTGGCAACTCGTGCATAACCATGCAATCAGTCTCTATACTCAGCTGTGAAAGCAAAGACTTGTGTACTATCTAAGCAGTACTCATTCTTACCCACACACATACACAACAGCCTCATCCTCCATGACCCATTTAGCGAGTTCCTTCCAGTGTGCCCTCATGTTGTCCTGCACATACTTGATCTGGTTCCCCTCTCCTTGAGGAGGTTTGGAATCCAGCCGTGAAAAGGAGACATGAAGGAGAGTGAGATTCCCAGTAGAGATAAATCTCTCAAGTTCCTCCCTATTGGTGTGTAACACAACATTTACTCTTTGACACTTTTAGCACTGGGAACTCACACAATTGTAGATGAAACAGTTATAACCTGTATATGTAGTCCTTGTCGGGATGTCTACATCCAAAGAACAACCAGGACTTTCCAATGCTTCCATTCTCCCTGGTCTCTTGTTGTTTCTCTCGGTGTTGCAGGAATCCTATAAAGGGGGCAACCCCCGTTCCTGGTCCAATCATTACAATGGGTTGGAGTGGATCAGTTGGTAGGTGGAATGAGTTTTTGAGACGGCAGAAGATTGGAACCTGCATGAGTGTGTGTGTATGTGTAGGCAGGCTTCTTGTTTAGCTGTGCTATGTTTAATACCACAGATAAATTTGATTTGTCAGTTAAAGGTATAAAGGTATCTTCAAAACGGATTGCATCGACTGATAACAAGTCAAAGTCAGACGATGCCAAAAAGCGTCATCGGTGGTTACAGGGTTAAAGGTATATGGTTGGACTGTGTGTACACTTTATATGTACAAGTAGATACATGTACTAGGTAGATATGTGTTACTGCCCTTTCCTGATTCCTGATTTCTGATCTAAATATCTGCAATACAGTACATTAAATGTGGGTTGTCACATGCTGCAACCAGAGATGAAAGCACTGAAATCAAATTTCTATAACAAGGACAGTTGTACTGTTAATGAATGATGGGGTCCTTATCCTTGCCTTCACTTCAGAGTGTGGTAAGACAGTTGCTGTGACCCAGTCAAACCTTCCTGTAGCTAGTCCTTGCCTCCTTCCTCCATACTTTCTCTTCTGTGGAAGTTCAACCACACTGAAGGCAATCTTTACCCTTCTAGGAGTGGCTAGAGGGGAACTGCATATGTAGAAATACGGGAGAAGATGTTATGATAAACTCAGTGCAATCCTAGGCCTCAACCAAATTTGCTTGCACACCTATGGATTGCTATGCATGAGTGTTACTGAGTACTATCATTCTACCAACTATGTCTATGCACTTTTTGAGCATTAACTGTGTGCTCCAATATTCAATGAAGAATAGGTCTTTGACTATCATGGTAGTTGGCAAAATTTTATCTACAACATTTCAATCACACCCTGGTAATCTCTTAGATTACCCAAGTGTGATCAGATAATAAAATTACCAATTATTGTGAAAGTCTAAGATTTATTGTTCAATGAATATGTCTATGCAACTGATTCTGCAAATTAGTCACAGCAGGAGTGATCAATTCAAGTAGCTTAACAAATATGGCAGTCTTACAGGTAGAAAATATTGTTGCGTACTTCCTTCACATGTCAGCAAGTATACTGCTGGAGTACAGTATCTCTAAACTTTTGGTAAGGGTGGGGCTCAAAAGTTAATGTGTAAATCTCAACACTACGGTCACTGTTTGAAGCTCCTCCAGTATCTGGATGTGAAAGGTGGTTGCTTCATGTCTCGGCCTGAAAGTTAGATACTGCACTCCTAACAGTCACTTTACGGCAACACAATGTTTACTGTCTATCTGAAAGTTGCTACAGTGTGACATGCATATGGAAACTCCGTAATGTACCTCGTAGTTGAATAGTATCTTGGTTGGAGCTTGGGTAACATCTCTGAAGATAACATAAAATATAAGAGATGTAAGCAAAGGGACAATGTAAAATATGCAGTTCAATCATGCCATGAAGACCAAGCACCTAAACAACGGTTGTAACTATTGTGGTAACTGACCAATCAGTCTTTCTAGAGGAGGTCGGCAGGATGGAAAGGCACGTAAGACATCCAGGAGGTCAGTGTGGAGTTCTGTGAATAGCCTGGTATATTCTGCAGCACCTACATACATAAATGAGGTGTGAAGTGGTACTGTTCTGACCACAGTCATTACAATGGTTCAGAATGCACAGATTAGTATGAAACACAAAACTACTTGTATCCCATTGTATCCCATACAATTCCGAATGTTGGAATAGTTAGCTTGTGTCAACACTTTGTAACAACAGCAATTGAGTGGGTCACATACTCCGATACATGATGTGTTGTTAGCACACAGTTTTACAGAAGGATCCAACACAAAACGTACCTTGTCTGCTGGAGAGTTCTTCCAGTCTTCTCTTGTCACGGTCATCAGAGCAATAGCAGGATAGCAGGTGTAAGAATGCCTATGGGTGTAGTGAGGGTAGGAGGAGTTCAAACTCAAGTGAGTGAGTAGCAGTGACTAGTCTAGAAATACAATTGCTTAATAGTTTGACAGAGATCACTGGGCGCTGGCTGCTAGTGCCTGCATGTGTCCTTACGCACACAAACAATGGTAAGCATATTCCACGACGAGAGTAATGTCAACTGAACTTGTCCAATGATAAATCCTAAACAGATACAGACCAAAAAGAAACAATTTATACACCTTCTTTGGTACACCTCTGATGTCAGCACAGTGTGTGAAGAACTGTCTCACTGAACAGGTGGGAATGTGCTTGGGTAGTACAGGGTCTGGAAAAAAGCATGGTTGTATAAACACCAATGGAACAGGGCAGCAGCAAACACTGTCAACCTACTTCTTTTGGTAGTGCCGGACATGATGTTCAATGACATAAGATGATCTGTCTTTTCCTCTAAGCCCAGCCTGCCCAGGGTATATAAAAGTGGGGTAACAGTTTCAATATACAACATATCATGTATTTGTGTTATGACAGTGGTGACATACACCAACAGTAAGTGAGCACTAGGTTCTAGCATTATTATACTCTGGTACTAAATCAGATGCAGCTCACAGCTGAAAATCTAGTTTACTGTTTAACCTGTGCATGATGTGCACAGTGGGGCCAACTTCAGCAATCAGTTTTGTTGGTCTGTCAAGGGAGTCTCTATATTGTCCTCATGCAGAGATGGCAAAATTTTCATATGGGTATCAGACTGTGAGTGTGGTCATGCGTATCCCACATGCATGGTATACTTGTATGTACTCCAAGTTCTCTTGGGGGTTCTGTTTCAAGAAGAAATGTGGAGAAAGTGTTGTACTACCAATGGCGACAGTAAATGTTTATGTTGATGTGTCTTGTACACTTACTACATACTGGTAGAAGGTGTGGGGGTGGGGGGTACGCCCCACAGGCTAATTTTGAATTATAAAACTTCAGAGATCACTTTTTTAGGCAATACTTCCACTATCTACCTGATTACCACATTTACTGGTGCTGAAAACTTTGTAGGTTGCAAGGCTGGGCCAAGGGAGATTATGGAAAGCCCTCACCCCTAGATGAAGCCTTGGTTTTTGTGTAAGTTGTGCTATACACGTATGTACTGGTATATGACTGCAATTAGGCATATGAATCATTTTCTCAGTGTATCACAACGGTGAGTGTGACTGGATTTTTACTTGTACAAACTCACATAGTCTAGCTGTGAGGATATATAAATGTATAAACGTGCAAAGCAGTGTCCTTACCTCTGCAGGACATAATCCACCTCTTCCTTGGGATTGGGACACACAAATCCAAAGGCATCTCCTGGTTGGTACAAAACTTCTGGACAAGCCTGAGTGGGAGTTGAACAATGGTTGCTCTTCACTTGCTACTTGTGTACTTGTGTGTTTACTCTGCTTACATATGGGTCATGGCTAAATTTACAATCAAACATGCAACTCTTGCTCAAGTAGCCCTTAATTGGTCAAGTTACATACATGTGTATCAAAAGGTCAACTTGTGTCTCCATGTCAAAGCAGAGAGTGATAGTAGACACTGCTCTGTCAATTGTGCTGAGCATGGCTCAAATTCTACCATGATCACTGGCATCTGTGTTGCCTCGATGCGTTTGGCCACACATACACACACAAAGTAAAACTAGACCAAACACTGTTAAGCTAACAGACTCAAATTGAGTTACCTCCAGGCTAATCTCCACCTCCAGTGTCCTCTTTACTGATCCCTCTTTTGTGAGGGAGCGGTGACCCACAATGGTTGCCATGGAAACAACATTCTTCATTATGTACTGGACGTCATGAAATGGAAAGTCTGGAACAATTCCTGAAGGAGGCTAATGATGGAGTCAAGGTTACAAACTTGTGGTAAAGAGGCTCTGTGCAGGTAAACTGGCCTGTACCTTAACTTTGCATACCTTTACTAGCTCCACCTTGATGAAAGCCGGCTGTAAGGAAGGCACGCTCAGTTGCATTCCTCTTAGTTCACTGGGGGATGTTTGGAGACTTTGCTCTAACTCATTGAAGACTGGCGTGCTACAGTCACTTGAAGTCATTGCAGGAGAAGATACTGCCAGTTGGTTCCTAACGTCCATGGCAAGGATGTTCACTACCTCTGAACTGCTTATTGCTGCAGTTGTCGTGGTGATGTTAGTACTCCCAGGAACATCAGTAGATCGTGAGCTTTGTATAGAACAATCAAAGTTCAGAGTTTCTTTTCTCTGATCAATCATAGTTGGCTTCACATCAGGTAGAATTTTATCTAGCTGATTCATTGGCATATCGAAATCTGAAACACATCGGCCAGCAGTAACCTTGTCTTCTACTTCCTGCTTCATGACAACAGAGCTATCAGTAGATTGTGAGCTTTGTATAGAACAATCAAAGGTTGGAGATTCTTCTCTCTGATCAATCATACTTGGCTTCACATCAGGTAGAATTTTATCCTGATTTATTGGCATATCGAAATCTGAAACACATCGGCCAGCAGTAACCTTGTCTTCTACTTCCTGCTTCATGACAACAGAGCTATCTGTACAATGTTGTGAGGGTTCTTCACACATGTCCGCACTGCTTGTCCCCTGGTGTACCTCCTTCAATACACGCTCCAGTGCCTCCCAAAGGCCATCAATCCATGGTTCAACAACCAGTTCAAGTCTGAGGAGGTCAGAAGATTGACACTTTAACAACTACATTTTTTCACTTGAGATTACTTATAGCATATACATGCCTTTAACGCACCCTATCTCCATTTCTGTCAGAGCTCTGACTACAAACTGAACCCAAGTGCACTTTCAGGCAAAAAAGCAGACTTGTGACCTTAACCATGCCCACTCATTAATGAGCATGCAATAGTCAGCATTCTCAGTTGGCAAACACCTGTTCAGAACCCAAGCTGCATTCCCTGCCAGAAATCAACCCCCTATAAGGCGAGAGTAGTATTTTCTAAGCCTATTCATGCAGCAAGAGCTGGCCCACACGGTGCCAACCATGGATCTTTTACAGCCAGGCCTAACAGCTGCCAAGTGCACAGCACCCTGTGGGTGACCCAACCCCCTGCGAAGTGTGCAGTATGATGCAACCAAAAGTGCACTATTGGGTTGCAATAATTTAATGAAATATGGTCTTCTTATTTCTTTGCTTGTGTTCATGTGTGTTGGCAAGCACACTTTATGGATGCACACAACCTAAATGATAGTACCTATTCTGTTGGCAGATACATAACGTGATAAGACACTGTAGCTCACCCTACACCATCGTCTGCATATCCAGGTTCATAAAACTTAGTGGCTCCTAGTTCCAGCAACCTCCGGTTTAACATCTTGCCCATGTTACAAAAGTTGGTATAATTTGTGTCCCCCAAACCTGCATGTGCATATGATTAAAACAAAGTTTCCTTAGCAACTTGATCACTGCATATTTACAGGACTTGGAGTACATTACAATGACAACAAATTATACACAAGTCATATTTCTTACCTAGAAGAGCATACTTGCACTGGCTGAGGTGGTCCCTGGGCAAAGTCTTCTTCTTCAATCGTCTCCAGAATTTGGTCACTGTATCAGGTGGTTCTCCATCCCCAGTGGTACTCACAACTACCACAAACACATCCTCCTTCTCCAGGTGGAACTGTTGAATGGTACATGGTCGAACAGATGTGTGTATAACTCAACAAGCAAGTATAGCTACAACAGTAGGTCCAAGGTCAACTGGAGCACTGTACAACCTGATTTTCTATGTTTGGATAATTTAGTACAGGGAAGTTCTGTTTAGTTTTTGCTTGAGTTTCATGGCTCAATTCAGTTCAGAAAATGGCAATATAACTTTTGGGATTGTTGATTGAACAACGCTGGGTACAGAACATAACAACAGAATCTCAGAGATTTAGCATTGATAACTTCTTTTATACCTTCTTTTCTGTTTGGCTGAGGCAAAAGAGGTTTGGAACAAGACCCCTTTCAACTGCTCTGTCTCTGATTTCTTCAGCAATGGCCTGTGCCTGGCCAGTCTGAGAACCGTAGAGCAATAGAAAGTGCTTCTTGGTGTTGGTAGCCATGCAGAACTATGGTCAGACCATGTCAGGATGTGGGGAGGTGCCTGGAAGCTTCTTCGTTCCGACGTGCAGTACGCGTTATTTGGAAGAGTTGCTGACTTAGCAGTTTGGCAGCTTGGATCCAGGACAAGTTGATGTCACATTCCCATTCTGCAAAATGGCCAGAAGAGAGTCATGCAAGACATTGGTGTGTCTGTTGCAAGCATTGGAGGGAAGTTCCACCACTGTAGAGCTCCGCAATGAGATCACTGTGCAGGGTACAATACAACACGTTGACTACCGCATGAAGTGAGATCTAATGGACTCTGCTGTGGGGTTTTAATAGCAATCAGAAAGGCAGCCAGTAAAGTATGTATACCCCTTAACAGATGTACGTTAAACGTTGCCTAGTGGGTGGAGGGGTTAATGCGAATTTTAGCCCAGAACAGACTGGTTGAGTTGAGGGGCAGGAGACTGAGGGAGAACCAGTCCATGACTCCATGTGAGTGGTATGCCATTTACGCAACCCAGGGCCCTGGTTTGGGCTGCCAGTGCTCTGGCCAATATGTACCAGTAGACCTTGGTTTCCTGTCTGCATGGCACCAGCCTGACGCAAGATATTCCAATGCATTTAGAACCCTAGTTGTATACTGTCAGACTGTACTATAATAAGTCTGGTAGTAAACTGACTTACTTAAACTGGCATAAAGATATCATCTGTCGGGGTACCCAATTGCCGGAGCGCATAGAACAATGTGAGATCAAAGAGAATGGCACCTATTTAGTAGCCTCGAACCCAGGCTTTCCGTTCTGGATTCTGTCTCGCATCTTTGGAGAAAAATCGGAGGGTTAGGGAACGGAAAGCCTGGGTTCGAGGCTACCTATTTAGTGTGCTTGTGGTGTCATCGGTCATATAGGTACACATAAGTTGCCATGCAGGTTTGTGACTATCAAGCGCATGTGCAAACAGTGTAAACCAGATGCTCCCTCTTCTCTCCTGAGCATGTCTGGGTATGAGGCAAGGGCAAGATGTTCTAAAGCCTCTACTGTAACTGTATGTTCTAAAGAGAACCAACTAAGGTTACAAGTTGTAGTCACTTATACGTATGTTCTGTGTTGAAGCGTTTGTGACCGGGACCAAAGTTGAATTAAGTGATGAAAGCCCTTTTTGGGATCTGATCAAGGGATCAAGGTGACCTCCGAACTGCAAAAAATCAATGGATCAAGAATACGCAGCTGCAATTTGACCTTTGAACCAAGCGATCAAGAGTTGTTGAAGGGAACGATCAAGTGATCAAGCACATTTGTCACCAATCAAAAATCTTGATCCTGGTCACAAGCACTTCAACAGGCAACATGTAAGTGACTACCCCTTGAGGTTTATATGGAATCTTAATGGTAGTTTCAGAGTTCCCTGCTTTAGCTACACTGTAGCACTGGGCCTGCCGAGTAACATGAAATATTCTCGTTATAGCAACCAAAACATCATTCCTGAAGTCATTGATCAACACCACAATAAGTCATTTGCATTAGTTTTTATCCCTCTCTCAGGCTTTGACGATAACAATGGTCAGATTTCACGATGAGGTTCCAACCTCAATTCCAACTCCTACCATACCCCTATCTTCTGAATTATGTAGAGTGAAGTGGCTTCATTATCACCAGCACAATTGTGCCTGTATTTTCCATTTCTGTAGCACCACTGTAGTGAATGCCATCTACACAAAACTCAACGTATGTGTGTGCAGTACTATTAGTCTGTATGCAATGGAACTTGTTACAGAAGACTGAAAGGGCCTTTGTAGCATGTCTAGATTAAGGGTCTGTCTAAGTGCCTGTTCAGACACCTCCCTTCTATTTCCTTTATACCTCACTGTGTTCCCAAACACACCAACTACCAGGCAGACTACTAGCTAGACTTTAGCTTTGTTGGGGAGGAAGTGTTTGCTAATGCTGAACTTGGAACTTTTGTTTCTCCTCACAGGGAGAGTCAACGTGCTTTGAGCAGCTATTTATTCATGGCAATCAAATCAGATATGTCCATGTGCGTATGTAAGTAAGATGTGGGCCAATTCCTAAAATGGTAATTTCCTCCCATCCCAGATTCCAGACCATGTTGATGTGATGAGTACAATAAAGAAACAGGTAAACTTTCAATGGCTTCTCAGTTGGCTCCTGCAAAGATGAATGGTGTTCTGTTAGAACGCTTCAGCATCCAGGAACTTCCAGTCAACTGAGATGGAAATCCCTGGATACCCACAAGTTAGCCTCGTACCCAGGCTCCTCCCCAGCATGGGGAGGAGCCTGGGTACGAGGCTACCCACAAGTGATGAGGAGGCAGGAGGGGAGGAGCAATTCTTGCTGACCTTTGACCTCCAATGATGTGGACCTTTAGCAGTGCATGGCTATAAATAGTAGTGTTTGTTCACACTCCTTCACTTTTGCCCTGGTACTCATCCCATGCTATTGTGGTCAACAACACCTAGCTGCCACTAAACTGTCACTTGGTAGGGTAGTGTCAACAGTGCAATTGCGTTCACAACAGAGAGCTATACCTTCTTTGTGCAGTGCAGTGACCAACTTCACTTCATAAAGTTAAGGAGTCTTGGCACTTATATCAATAACCACTCTAATTATTATATGTTTGTTGTTTCCTTTGGTCTGGCAATTTGATTACTGATTTCCCTATGTTTGGGTGTACCCTTATGAATCATCATTGTTGTACATGTCCAGGTTGATGATGCTAGTCAGCTACCACCAAAAGGTGCATTGTACAGAAGGCAGCGAGTCAACCGAGCCAAGCTGGAGAGGAATAAAGAAGAAAGGAGACTGGCCAGAGAATTCAAGTTAGGCAAAGGACGGCAGCACAGTACAGAAGATAGTCAGCCTTCATGAATGTGTATGCATACCCTCCCTGTTTTGGTTAAAAATTTCTTTCAGAGTGCATATGAAATTCTCTTATCACACACATCACCATCCCACAATGTGTTTCTCAGAATGCTAATGAAGTATTATTATTTTAATCAAGTTAGCTTCATCTATACCTGCAAGTCTAATAGTCGAGTAGATTTTGTAATAAAAAGTAATAATACAAGCAGTAATATAAAGTACACACGTAACAAGTCATGACAAATTATTTGCCATCATCATAAAAACTACTAGCAATCATTGCTTCATAATAAAGTCTAAGGATAAAGTAGAAGATGAGGTTCAATCATCAATTGTTTCATGCAATAAACAGTGTATTACCATTAAAGTTTCTGAAGGATTTTGAGCAGTTCTTTAAGTGTTTTCTCATCACTTGTCTGTATCATGTTTTGTTTCCACTGTTTGAGAAAAGCTACCATTCGCTGGGTATCATCTTCGTGACTGTGGCTTATATTTCGCCACTGGTTTTTTGTGCAACCAAAGTCAGCTGCAATAGCTGCAGCCCTACCGGTTCCTGCCAAGTGATGAGCCACTTCCTCAATTTTCAGGGAGTCCAACTGTTTCTGTACTTTCTTCCATGTAGCTTTCACCATAATCTTTTCCAAGTTCCTGCTGTCAGTTAGGTCTGTTGGAGTTTTTCCTTTCAGATTGCACAATGTTGGATCAGCACCATGTTCTAAAAGCAGTCTCACAGCTTCAACATCATTTGCTTCTGCTGCCACATGGAGTGGAGTGTTGTTTTGAACGTCAGCTAGATCAACTGAAGCACCTTTCTCAAGGAGTATTTTTGTGACACCTTGCTGCCTAGCAACTATGGACAAGAGTAATGGAGTTGCTCCATTACTCTCTTGTGTGTTAGGATCTGCTCCCAGATCCACAAGTCGACTGACTATATCAACTGAACCTGTGCGAGCACAAATGTGTAAAGCATGCAGTCCATCAGCATTACATTGGTGTACATCAGCTCCAAGTTCAATCAAAGTGAGTGCAACCTCATTCTCACCTTTATGAATAGCATGTATCAGTGGTGTTCCTCCCGTATGGTCCTGAGCATTTATGTTGCTGTTGTTTTCAATCAAAACTGCGAAAACCTCTTGGCTTCCCATTGAAACAGCAATATGGAGAGGTGTGTAGCCCAGTTTTGATTGCTGATCAACCCTGGCTCCACGGTCTATCAGTAGCTGTGCCATTTCAGTGAAGTTGGATCCAGCTGCTTTATGGAGGGATGTGAATCCATTGGTGGCAAGAGCATGGTTAATTTCAGCTCCATGGTCTAAGAGTAGGCATGCAGCTTCCAAATTATTTGTTTCTGCAGCTATTACCAGCGGAGAGGCCATTTCAGGACCACTGACAACATTTGGGTTGGCATTTCTATTCAAAAGCATGCTAATGTATGTGTTTTTCTTAGTCACCACAGCCACATGAAGTGGTGCTCCTATTTCAGTGACTATGTTGACATTGGGGTAGTGGCTAAGTACCACTTGCAGCAACCTGTCCGCGGTGTTATGCTGACGACATAGATAGTGCAAAGGCGTCATCGGCATGTGTGGGTGAATGCAGTTGGGATTGGCACCATGTTGAAGAAGTGCTTCAAGAGTTCCTCGACTTCCAGAATCAATTGCTGTGAAAATGAAGTCGTATGATGATTTAGGATTAATTTTGAAAAAGTCTTGATTGACATCAAGCATTTCCTTCACCAGTTCAGCAAACCCACGATGGCAAGCCAGCTTAATGGGAGAAATGCCTTCAGGACCTGGTGAATCAATAGTAGAATTACAGTTGAGAATGGCTCTCACTACATCTGCTGGTGCTCGAAAATCGACACAAATGTATAGCGCTGTCATGCCATCCAGGTTGCAAATTGAGACATTTGGTTTGTGCTTCAGCAATTGAAGTGCACTGTTGTACTTTCGCTGGAAAATGGCTGCCATTAATGGAGTTATCTTGGATTTGTTTGGTATGTCTATCAATCCTGGGTAAGTGAAGAGGAGGTCAATAGCAGCAATACTATTATTAGCTGCTGCTGTAAAGAGAGCTGTTCCACCTTTGATTCCTGTTTCATATGGATCTGCTCCATTGTCAATCAAGAGCTTGAGCATTTTGATGTCATTTCGCTTAGCTGCTTTGTGGAGTAGTGGCAACTCATCACCTGGGCATTCTACGTGAATATCTGCTCCATGTTTGAGCAGTAAAGACGCTACTTCTGCTCTCTGATTCTCCACTGCTCTTCGCAGAGGAGTTGTACCTTCACTATCAACTACATTTGGGTTAATACCCATGTTCAGTAATTTTCTGGTTGCATTAACTTTCCCTTCTATAGCAACAATGTGTAGTGGTGTTCCATGTGGTGGAAAGCTCAGCATCATGTTGGCACTATGTTTGATAAGTAATTCCATGGTCTCCAGGTTTTCAAGGCAGGATGCAACAGCAAGAGGAGTCATGCTATCTTTGTTGCAGACATTTGGATCAGCTTTCCTATTCAGCAAAACTTTCACAAGTGCAGCTTTCTGTAGTTTGCAAGCAGTAATTAGCGGAGGTTCAGTCGCCATGACATTTGTGTGGCTCAGGGCTTCTGGGTCAGCACTCACAAGGAGTTCAAGCATCTTTGCATTCCCAACAATGATAGCATGGTGAACAGGTGTTTCTCCATCTACTGATGGAAGAGTCACATTTGCTCCATGATGAAGGAGCAATTCAGCGATGCCCAAGTGTTCTCGGGTGACAGCGTCATAAAGAGGAGTCTTTGCTTCATTACACTTTGTGTTGGGGTCAGCTCCCTTTTCAAGAAGAAACTTTGTCACCAAAATATTTCCTCGACCAGCAGCTAATCGTAGTGGTGTTGATCCATTCATACTGGGAGCTTCAATTATGGCACCATGGTTAACCAAAACTTTTACTGACTCTAGATGACCCGAGTATGCTGCTAGGTGCAGGGCTGTCACTTCCTCTTGTTTTTGTCTTGGCATGTATTGCTGCTCTGTGTGTGACCAGCATTTCAATCATCTCAGATTTTCCATAGTGGGCAGCAATGTGAATTGGTAGAAACCCATTCTGATACTCTGTAAGATCTGCACCTCTGTCAAGAGCATCTTGAAGCTGTTTTAATGTTCCACAGACAATCACATCGGACAAGGAAAGGTTTATTCCAGGGCTCTTGGTTGATGCAGGTTTTTCATTGAAATTTGGTTCTGCTTGACTCAATGCTTGTGCAGATTGTGCTGTGTCTGATGGCTTTGGCTGCTTCAAAGGCTCTGAAGTCGTTTTTTTGGCAGTTAGTTTGTGATGCAAGCTTTTTGCTTTCTGTGAGTGAATAGAAAGCAATGCCCCTATGTACACCTCATAGCAATGTAGTGGAGTGATTTGGACTTGATTGATCTCAAAATGAATTGCTAGCCTGCCAGTGAAGCCAAGAGCCTTCATTTCAGCTTCAACCTGACCAATCAGCTTTCCTGAGGCTATGTCAATGGATAACATCTTGGCTTGGCTGTAACTGCTTAATTTGATGTGAACAATCAAGCTTCCTTCTGTAGTTGAGTGAATGTATACTCCATAGCATCGCAGTGCCTCACTGACAGTTGAACTGAGCTCTTTGTGAAGCTTCTTCCAAAACACAATGGACTGTTGCTTACCCAAATGTTCTCTAGCTAGATCCTTGTCATAGAAGTGAAGTTGCCCATCAACTAAACAGAGATGTTCCATTGGAGTCACTGATAAGGAAGGTATAGGCTTGCTCCCAAGAGCTGAAAAATCAAGTAAAGGATCTATCATCTTTGCTTGCTGAAGCAGACCACAATGCAGAAGTGCTGTTGCAAAGGTTCGTCTGCTTGTGTTTAGTTGTTTGTTAGCTTGAAACAATATGCCAAGAATATAGTCAAGACTCTTTCCTTGGCTATCATATTTTATTCGTTCAATCATACTTTCCTCAAGCCCCAAATAAATCCCCAGAAGTTTATACTGGCCTGTTGGTATCTGTGTGGCCAAATTGCATATCTCTTCACTGGTAATTGCTTCATCGATATATGTTTCATCATTTTCTGCAGTTAAAACATCCGCAGATGGAGATCTAACACCTTCCTGACTTAGATTAATTGTATCCTTTTTGCCTTTTATATCAGTAACACCAAATGATTTTTTGGTAGCATCATAGATATGTTGCTCATTTTTGCTGGAAGATGTTGATTCTTTACCATTGGACTGGTAATTAGCCTGTGATTGATCTCTTTGAAATGTGCCTTCTGAGATTGATTTCTCAATTAGAGTTTCACCGCTATGGTTGCAAGCAACATTCTCATCAACAGTAGGTAGTGGTGATTGCATAAGTGCTGTTGGTTAAAGGTGTACTAGACTCACTCTCAGAACATAAGCCCTTCTCCATGGGCATGGGATCTGTATGCAGAGAGTCGGACAGGTTTTCATGCAGTTGCTTTTCACATTCCTCTTTTGACAGTTGATGAAGCGCCTCCAATACAGGCATAGATCTTAATTCTCCACTGCTTGAATCTACTACAGCAACTTCTGGCTGTGTTTGGCTGCTTTGCTCAGCAGATAAATCAATAGACCCTATTTCCCCAAGGAAATCTGGGAAAGCTGTAAGTAATTGACTGTATGCCTTCTTGATTGGGCCATATATTTCTGGGTTCTGTATATGAAACAGAGTGAGTGCTGGTCGGTTTGTATACACGATACTGAAGGCATGGGCAGCATTCTCTGTTGTGACTAAACGAAGACGAGACTCTATGTTGGATTGAATGACTAGTGCTACATCAAGTTCTATTCTTTCAAATGATTTCACAAATGAGCAAAATGTGTGTGTCAGTGCCTTGCTCAGAGCCATTGTCTCCAGCCCATCAATGCACCGCTTGATCTGATCTGAAGAAGTGAAATGAACTTCAATCAGAAGCTTGTTTTTCCGTACGAGGAATGTACCAAGGTGGTCAATGTAGTCACTGGGCAGATTAGATAGTTGAAGATACAACACACGCTGAAAATCAACGTACGGCATTGCATGCACATATGAGCATTCTTTTTCAGGACAGTAAACTGCTATGGCAGACTGCCCTGTGCCTTGTGTTCTTGAAATTCTGACCATCTCATGTTCTACTGCTAATGCAAAACGCCAGACCAGATTTGGCGGTAACAGTTCATCTTCATCTGATCCAGAGACATATGATCTGTACTCCATGTTTGTCTCTTCCAGGACAGCAATACAAGCAACCGCCAACTCAAGTATCACTGCAGTGTATATAAAAAAGAGGGAACAATCATACGTTAATGATGCATGAAGCTAGTTTAATTTGTCCAACAGTAAACACTGATCTATATCTCGGTACGATAAGGGCATTTCAAGTACACATAGCTATAGATTGCTGGTAGATCTTGTGTATGTTCACAACATTGGATGATCACACATGATTAACAACACTCACAACACTGGTCATAAGTTCTACAAATGCCCATCATGGTGGAAGATGCTCATAACTCTTGCAAAATCCCAACTATGGAGTACGTGTACATAGTTCATCCTGAATGCAAAGCACTTCACTGACTAATGTGTGTACTGTATTTATTCGAATAGACACCACCCTCAAATAGTAGCCACACAATTGGAAGCTCTGAGTGAAATAAATGCTGCCCTTGAATAGTAGCCATGGCTAGTATACGCAGCATGTGCACACTTGTACGAATAATTGCAGACAGCGGTTACCAGGCTAGTGCTAGGGCTGTGTGTGTTCTATGACGCGCTTCCATGGCTGACAGCAGGACAGAGAGGCTTTGCATACTAATGAAAGCACCTATACCCACTACATTGTGGTTATAGTTACAGGGAAGTACGTATGTAGTACGGTATTCAACAGTTGTTGATATCTGTGGTAGGGTATCCAACCTGAAATATCAATTAGTGTATGCAGTTATTCCAAACAGTGGTTTTCATAAGAGCCCACCCAGATAAAAATGAAATGTGGGTCCTGGCCTTACACAAAACCATTGCCCTAGTTTTCAAAAAAGAA
The DNA here is from genome assembly GCA_949130485.1 of Agelas oroides. Classification (NCBI taxonomy): domain Eukaryota; kingdom Metazoa; phylum Porifera; class Demospongiae; order Agelasida; family Agelasidae; genus Agelas; species Agelas oroides. The sequence goes on along the minus strand of OX422191.1, from coordinate 5,155,961 downwards.
CTTACTGTCATGAACAGTGGACATATTTAGAGGACTTGTTGAAGTAATTACACTAATTTGCTAATTTTGTACAGCTTGTACATTCCTTTCAGTATTTGCCCACTCACAGCTAAACTGTACACCTGTATATATCTTTCTCTCAACACTATATAAGCTGCATATTCTTTAATTGTATCGGGGCTGGGTAAACTTGCCATAACTTGGACACATCCAGTTGCTGGACAGTTCCATGCACAGAAAAAATCCTTTACACAGTTAATATGTGAGCTAAAATTACAAGAAAAATTCTAAATGATGTTCAGTACATATGTTCTCTAGAACTGAAGAACAAAATAAACAACCTCTTCTAAAAATTGTAATGGCTCTCTCTAACAGTGAGGTTTGTTTATATAGCTCGTGTTTTGCAGTTTTTAAAAGACATTTTAAGATTATGCAGGAACTTGAAAAATTTTCAGACATCACTGCTACCACCTTTGGAGACTGTGCTAGCAAAATTTGGTACAGATTAGTAATATCTAACCTGTTGATAGTTGACTATTAGTTGATGATGTATAGTTTCTGTAGTGATGTCACTGTTCTATTGTTACTGTTCTATATTTAGTTATGTATGCACGTGATTCATGAGTATTTAAGTCTGGGTTTGTACAGTTCGCTCTCAGTCTCTCTAAAGTCCGTCTTGTACCCAGATATTACAATGATTGCAACTGAACCCACATTTTAGTAGTAGGTTACTACATTGGCGACGAGGGCGGGATATCATGGCTGCCGCCACACTGGGACGGTTGGAGCCGTTCGACCCGCAAGTCGACGATTGGGTTATGTACACCGAGCGGACGAAACAATTCTTCGTAGCGAACGGGATAACCGACGATGCTAAAAAGGTCGCGGTACTCCTGACAGTCATAGGAGGAAAAGCGTATGCCCTGCTACGAAACCTACTGGCACCTGCGAAGCCAGCCGAGAAGTCGTTCGAAGTTCTGGTGAAGGTCATGAAGGACCACCTTAAACCCAAGCCGCTCGTGATCGCCGAGAGGTTCAAGTTTCATCGCTGCAACCAGCGCCAAGGAGAAACGGTCGCACAGTATCTCGCCGAGCTACGTAAGTTCTCGGAACAGTGTGATTTCAAAGAGTACCTCGAAGAAGCCTTGCGCGACAGGCTCGTATGTGGATTGCGAAGCGAGGTGATTCAGAGGAGATTGCTGGCGGAAGAAAACCTCACTCTTAAGAAGGCTCAGGAGTTGGCCCTTGGAATGGAGACCGCAGCAGAAAACGTTCGTGAGCTGCATGGTACGAGACGTACAGCGGAACCGCAGCTGCAGAAAGACGTGTGCAATGTGCAGCGTGAGGTCATGAATAATTGTTACAGGTGTGGAAAGCAAAACCACAAGTCCGCCCAGTGCCCTTTCAGGACCGCCAGGTGTCACAACTGTGGCAAAGTAGGCTATACTAGGGGAATGCAGTGCATTGTGGGGCGAGCGTGAGGAGTTGCATGGTGCATTAGCGTTTCATAGCACTACCTTTTCCCACTTGCATACATCTCACCATAGGTAATAGAGATGTCTCTATTATCTATGGTCTCACATAACAATAGTCTCATTCCCAGGTCTTCCCCACCAACTGTAGCCTGTAAAACTGGAGGCAGAAAATGCCTGGGGAAGAGGCTAGGGTATCAAATGTATGTCAGTGTTCAAAGGAACAATAATTATAACTTGGGTATGGGCTCATCTTGGGTTCGTTGTACACACTCTGTGTCATTACTGTTGCTCAATGCTCATTTGCTCGAGACGGTCCTCTCTCTGATCCGGAGTCTCATGGGTCAGTCTCATCTGTTGCGCAAAGCTCATTTGCTGGAGACGACTCGTTCTCTGGTCTGGTGTACACACTCTGTGTCGTTACAGTGGGGTAGTAGCTACAGCTGTAGGCAACAAATTTAGTCTCCAAGCAATTGGCCTGAAGAGTTGCAAGTCAAGGGTGAGGGTTCAACAGCTTAGTACGAACAAGTATATTCCATTGGTTTCCTGTGACTCCACATTTCGGCACTGTCTCCTCAAGTGCATGTCTATATATAGTGGATATTTGCTGAGCCCATAGAGCTGTGGAATCAGGATTCTCTCAGCTATGGAGTATGGAGCCAGGTCTTTTTTGATGTAGTCTATATTGTCAGCTCATTTCCTGAGCACAATTACTGGAGTTGTCGTATGGAGTTCCACAAGCTCTTCTCTAGCTGTTGCTCGTATTTGATCGAGTCACGCAGGCCTCTGTGATTCGAATTCTCACAAGCTGATCGCTCTGTACACTGAGCACTCCCCGCTTGTGGCAGAGTCACGAAGCACGCCGTCAATAATCAGTCTCGGTTTCGCTAGTAGTGCCGCCCTTTCCTCACTGTTTTCAAATCCCTGTTGCGTTGACTCCCACTGTTCAGCCTTTCTAGTCCTGTCTCTTGAGCAAGCAGCATTACATGAACCCAATGTGCAATGCGGAAATATTGCATCGCGCACAAATAGGGCAGAATGCATATACGGAATACGTACGTACCAAACATACCTACATATATATATACATATATATATATAGACAATTTTCCGTTTTCACCACAAGTGTGGGGCTCGCTGCGCTCGCCCCAATAAGGAAAGTTTGCAGACAACCAAAGAGACCACACACTTCTCAAGGGAGACAGACACAAAGGCACCCTGTCAGGACAGTGCAAGAGGGAGTTGAGGACCCTAGTGAGCTTCTACATGTTTTGCACACCCTCAGAGCTCAGACTGGCCAACCTCTGGAAGTGGACTTAATGTTAGATGGAAAGCCACTGTGTATGGAGGTTGACACTGGAGCTGCCGTGTCATTGGTGTCGGAGAAGACATGCCGGAGTCTGTTTCCAGAACGTCACTTGCAGCCTTCAAAAGCCTGTTTGCATACATATTCAGGAGAGTCGATCGCAGTGATGGGACAAACGGAAGTGGAAGTGTGTTATGAGGAACAGCGAGTGAAGCTTCCTCTGCTGGTGGTCAAGGGTGAAGGTCCAAGCTTGTTTGGACGAGATTGGCTGACAAAGATCCGTCTTGACTGGAGAGAAATCAACGCAGTGAAATGCAGAACATTAACCAGTTTGTTGGAGAGCTACAGCTCAGTGTTTGAGCCAGGCCTTGGAACATTGCAGGGTTACAAGGCCAAGATTCATGTTGATCCGGGAGCTCAGCCGAAATATTGCAAAGCACGGTCAGTCCCTTATGCCATGAGGGGTAAGGTCGAGGAGGAGTTAGAGCGCCTCGTGAGCGAAGGTATTATTGAGCCAGTTCAATTTGCTGATTGGGCAGCTCCAATTGTGCCCGTAGTGAAGAGTGATGGGAAGTCCCTCCGAATCTGTGGTGATTTCAAGCTCACCGTGAACCAGGCCTCGAAACTTGACAGATACCCCATCCCAAAGGTCGAGGATCTCTTTGTGAAGCTCGCAGGAGGAAAAGCTTTCACAAAGCTTGATATGTCTCAAGCGTATCAGCAGCTGCTACTTGATGAGGAGTCCCGTAAGTATGCAGTCATTAACACACACCGTGGGTTGTTCCGATACAACCGACTCCCATTCGGAATCTCTTCGGCCCCGGGGATTTTCCAAAGAGTGATGGAGTCCATCCTCAGTGGTATTCCAGGTGTAGTCGTCTACATTGATGATGTCTTAGTGACTGGAAAGTCTGAAGAGGAGCACCTGTCCGCACTGGAGGAAGTCCTCCGCAGGATCATGGAATCTGGACTCAGACTGAGGAAAGACAAGTGTGTGTTTCTGGCTCCATCTGTTGTGTATCTGTGACATCAGATTGACTCAGAGGGTTTGCACCCTGTTGCAGAAAAAGTCGAAGCAGTGCAGGAAGCACCAGCTCCAATGAATGTCTCCGAGTTAAAGTCCTATCTCGGGCTGCTGACCTACTATTCAAGATTTCTGCCAAATTTGTCATCAGAACTCGCACCGCTCTACAAGCTGCTAAAGCACAGTGAGCCATGGCATTGGACGTCAAGGCAGAAGAAGGCCTTTGAAAGATCCAAAGAATTACTGCTGTCATCGCAGTTGTTGGTTCATTTTGATCCAAACCTGGAGATTCACCTAGCCTGTGATGCATCATCATACGGTATCGGGGCAGTGTTGTCACACAAAATGCTAGATGGGTCTGAGAAACCCGTGGGATTCGTATCCCGTATGCTGACAGATGCCGAAAAGAAGTACTCTCAAATTGAGAAAGAGGGGTTAGTGTGTGTGTATGGAGTGACGTGTTTCCACTCATACTTGTTCGGACACCACTTCAAGTTACAGACTGATCATAAGCCTTTGCTAACACTCTTCAATGAAAGCAAAGCAGTTTCGCCTCAAGCGTCAGGCAGGATCCAACGTTGGGCATTGACCCTAGCATCGTACGAATACACAATTGTGTGCCGAACAACAACACAACATGCGAATGCAGATGCTATGAGCAGGTTGCCACTCCCGGACACCCCAGTCCAGACACCTGCTTCAGGAGAGCTAGTGCTGATGATTGAAAGATTGGACGATGCCCCCATCTCAGCAGCACAGATAGCAACGTGGACACGACGAGATCCCTTGCTGTCGAGAGTACTCCGTTACATCAGGGAAGGATGGCCAGACAGTACAGACATTGAACTGAAACCGTATTGGACGAGACGTCTGGAACTAATTGCCCATGACGGATGCATCATGTGGGGAGGGAGAGTAGTGGTCCCACCACCGGGCTGAGAAAGTGTGCTGATTGAACTCCATGGAGGACACCCTGGTACATCACGAATGAAGTCGCTTGCACGAGGTCTGGTGTGGTGGCCAGGAATGGATCAGGAGATCGAGAACATGGTCAAACAGTGTTCAGACTGTCAACAAAGTCAATCATCTCCTCCCACAGCACCACTACATCCATGGTGTTGGCCGACCCGACCCTGGACACGGTTACATGTGGACTTTGCAGGTCCAATGGAGGGGAAGATGTTCTTAATAGTGATTGGTGCTCACTCAAAGTAGATTGAAGTCTTTCCCATGGCAACAGCTACCGCCTTGATAACCATTCAGCGACTGAGACAGTTGTTTGCCCAATTTGGAATTCCAGAATCTATTGTGTCGGATAACGGTCCACAGTTTACTGCAGGAGAGTTTCAAGAATTTTGTCGATTGAATGGAATTCGTCACATTCGAGTTGCACCGTATCAGCCTTCGTCTAATGGATTGGCTGAAAGAGCTGTACAAGTGTTCAAACAAGGATTTCGCAAGTCATCAATGGGTACTCCGAGTGATCGAATAGCACGATTTCTGTTCCAGTACAGAATCACACCACATACAACCACTGGTCTGTCACCTGCTGAAATGTTGTTGGGCAGGAACCTCCGCTCAAGATTGGACTTACTTAAGCCAAATTTAGAGCAGAAAGTTGCTGAGAAGCAGAGAAGGCAACAGTTCGACCATGACAAACATTCCAGAATGCGTCAGTTCTCTGATGGTGAAAAAGTGTTTGTTAAAAACCAAGGCAGAGGAGAAACGTTGTCTGGTCACATCATAGAGAGTTCAGGACCAGTGTCATTCAAAGTTCAATTGCAGGATGGCAGGACAATCAGCCGCCATCAGGATCACTTGAGAAAACGATTCACAGAGGATCCAGACAATCTGAATTGCCTCTCTGTGAGGATGACTTGGACATTGCAATTGGTGCTAGTGGAACGACTACCACTACTAGTGCTACATCCTCAGAACAGGACGGAACACCAGTTGTGCAGGAGACAATGCCAACTGTTGAACAGGACAGTGAAACTGTTACACCACTACCTGAGTCTGCTATGACTCGTCGTTATCCCTCTCGAACGAGAAAGCCACCAGAGAGATATTGAACTCTCAAGTACTGTTTGTTTTTTGTTTTTTTAGGGGGAGAGGAATGTAGTGATGTCACTGTTCTATTGTTACTGTTCTATATTTAGTTATGTATGCACGTGATTCATGAGTATTAAGTCTGGGTTTGTACAGTTTTATCAGTTCACTCTCAGTCTCTCTAGAGTCTGTCTTGTACCCAGATATTACAATGATTGCAACTGAACCCACATTTTAGTAGTAGGTTACTACAGTTTCCTATTCCTGGACAGTGCTAGCTGTTTGGTAGCCCTATTATAAACTTTTATAACTTTGTACATTTTTTCACCAAACCTTCACTAGCAGTGGTCTATTCTTTCCCCAAGTGGCCTCTGGAAGCCATTTCTTCTGTTATTAACAATTACAAAAGGACTTGTCTTTTGTAAAGTTGAAAGCCAGTATATGGGATCCTAATTATAAAGCACATCTATAATTATGGAGTTGTGAAGATCAAGTTGAAAAGTTCAACTTTAGTATCAAATAACTATACTGTACACAAACTAGGTAACTTGTAACCGAATTAAGGTTGGAATTTTCCATTGCTTATGAAAAACATCGTACAAATACTGGTAAATTTGTCCAATGTTTGGCATACAAATGAGGTGTTTCAAATTAGGGTGGTACTGTCCAATATTAGGGTCAAATTGAGCGTGAAACAATCATAGGCGTGCACAGCAGTAGAGGGTTGGGGGGAGAAGCATGTACAAAATTTATGATGTGCGGCACCACCACTCAGAGTAGAAGCTGAACATCCGCTTGACGATGGGACTGAGTGGGTTGTTGGTCGTTCGACAAAATCGGTGGACTCCTGGGCTGTTGCTCCTTCGACTGAATCAATGGACTCCTGGGCTGCTGCTCCTTCGACTGGATGAGTGGACTTCTCTCTTATCTTGAGTTACAAAGAATGTCTGATCTACGTATATACCTAGCTAGCTGTGGCTGTGTAGATAATAGCATGGCGCCCGCCCCGCGATCAGGCCAGCGGGTGGTTTGGGGGGGGGGGGGGCGTACGCCCCCCTGCGCCCCCCCGTGGTACCGCCACTGGAAACAATTAGGATGCTCTTCTATCCTTAGGCCTGCCTTCATAGCAAAATGAAAATAGAAATTGCATCTTTGCCAGCAGATTTCTTCTTAAGTGTCCAATATATGGCACATTTACCCTATTTCTTGATCCAAGAAACTCATTACGCTGGTGCATGGCAGCGGTGGGATACGAACCCAAACGGGATGGCTACCCCGTTGCAGATTCGGGCACCTCAGCCCTACTCAGTTGGAGACGACTTTGCTCTGTGGTTTTGCCTGCTAGATGATGCAGCATTCCAAGCATATGACTTGGTTTGGATGGGGGAGTAGTGTGGACTCAAGCAGCTGATGGGAGCCCTTTCCAAATGATTTGCACCATCCACAGGCAAGCAGGAGTTGAGATTTCTGCTTGGACAGCGGCAGCAGGAAGCTGGAAAGACGTTGGACGATTTCACCGACGCCCTGTCAAGTCGTACCCTACAATGGGTAGCTGGTAGATCAACAACCGCTTAAAGGTTATTTTAATCCACAAGATTGAACTAAACTACAGATTTCTGGTGTTCCTTATATACTCAAAAACTAAAAATGATTTAATTAAAGCTAAAAGTGATACAGAATTCGATCAGAATGAGATAATATCCTAACTGAAGTGCTGAATGTACAGGAAATTATATACCTATTTGGATTGACAGAGATCAAAACATGAACTAGGTGAATAAAGGTGTAAGTGAAGCAATGAACCTTACAAAAGAAATGAGGTAGGAAATTGACCTATACAGAGACTGACTAAATTAGGAATGGTACAGAAAATAACCAAATATGTACATGTCAGCAAGGAGCACCAGCACTGCACATTACCTATAATAACACCACAACATTCTAAGAAATGCAATAGATAAGAGATTAGTTCTACCAGTCAGTTAGATCACATACCACTTTGCTACAGGAGCCAAAACTGAGGATGGAGCTGGCCTATGACCGATTTGTTGCTGGAGTATATATGCAGCGAGCATGTCCAAGAACTCAAGAAGCTCTCGAAGCAGTTCGCCGTAACACGAAGATGCTGGAGCAGTTGTTGGGCCAGATGACGTTGAGTGGCCACACTATACGCAGCGACCCCCACTCGTTAACGGCTTGTGCTAAAACCGGTAATGTCTGATTTCTGGCCAGGGACAACCTGCATGATGGTGAAATTTATCTTTCCGCTGGAGGACTGAGGCACTGTAGGATCAGCACTGAAGTAAAAATTTCATGAGTTTGCGGCAAAACCTGATGGAGTTGCCTTAATGCCAACCAGCCACGACTGTGAAGATGATGAATGTGTAGATGGAAGTGCAATAAGTCCTGCAATAGTATATGTGCATGTTTTTAGGACTTTAAAAAAATGGAACAATTGTATTTGATGACGAACACCAATTGGAACCGTCAGTAGTACACATTTACAGTTGTTCGTATTCATTTCAGAGGTCACTGAAGTATTGATCAGTACACATGGAACCAGAGTGTCCTTAGCCTTCTTCCCTGGCTCCTCTGCGACTGTGGGAGAGAGGACACTGGGCTGCCGGCCATAGAAGCACATTGGAACAAGGCGCTGGAGGATCCATTGCAGTTGCCAATGGAGAGTCACTCTCTATATCCTTGGAGAAACCACAAGTCGCATTCATGTGGCAGGTGAGGAGTACACCCATAATGTCCATGTTGCTGATGACGTGAGCCAAGACTGCCTACTAGGTGCCGACTTTCTAGCATCTCATAGGTTGTCATTGACTTAGAATCCCGTATATGTTGTGCAAGGGAAAGTCGTCAATGCCACTCCTCCAACCACATAACCTGACAAGAGAAGTGTGCAGGATGTCCATTGGTGAGCCAGTTGTTGTTCGAGGTGGGGAGGAAAGATTGTTTTTTTGCAAATAGTGATTGTCCTTACCATGGTTTCCCTACAGCAGGAGTCCTTGAACCTAAGGAGGATTTTGAGGAGCGACACCTGTTAGCCAGGGTGGTGGCAATCCCAGACAATGGACTAATCCCATTGAGAGCAGCAAACCTCTCCTCAGATGCTATAACACTGCACAGAGGTACAACCATTGGCAAATTCTATGCTCTATCAGAGTGGAATGAAGTCATGGCTGAGGGTGCTGAATACTATGAAATTCCAAGCGCTTGGTAAATCAAGTCAGGGTGGAGTGATCTGCGGCAGAACTACTGAGAATCAATGTCACAGACATGGAGGAACATGAGAAAAAGGCTCTGGAAGATTTAGTGCAGGAGTTTTCTGATGTGTTCTCTACTGGCAAGCAAGATCTAGGCCGGACCGACCTGGTTTACCACAGCATTTACACCGGAAACCAGGCTCCCATCAAGCAGGCCCCTCACTGACTGCCCATTCACTACAAACAAGAAGTTGGCCAGATGCTGGAAGAAATGCAACAGCAAGGAGGTACACAAAAAGGATGGGTCTTTGTGACTTTGCATTGATTATTGCAAGCTGAACAAAGTGTCCAGGAAGGACTCCTACCCTCTGCCTAGGGTGGATGATCTCTTGGAATCACTGTCTGATGCCCAGTGGTTTTCAACACTTGACCTACGGAGCGGCTACTGGCAGGTTGAAGTAGACCCCAGGGATCGTGAAAAGACAGCCCTCTCTACCCCTCGAGGGTTGTTCCAGTTCATAGTAATGCCTTTTGGGCTTTGCAACTTTTCAGTGGCTGATGGAACTTGTGCTTGCTGGACTCAGCTGGGAGGTCTGCCTGGCCTACCTTGATGATGTAGTGGTATTTGGCTGCACCTGGGAGGAACACCTTCAATATCTGAGAATGGTGTTACTGCGTTTAAAGGAAGCTCACCTCAAACTCCACCCAAAGAAATGTCAGCTTTTTAGGAAGAGGTACTGGTTGCCTTTTTTATGTGGGGTGCCTATTTTCATAGGGGTGCTTATAAATGCAATGGGTTGTTGTATTGAAAATGGGTGCCTATATATTCATGGGGTGCTTATTATAGGTATTATAAGGTAAGGTTTTTTGTCTGCAACTGTTGCTAACGCTTGCATATGCCATTTCTAGAACTTGTCACTGCTCTTCCGCACTATATACAAGAAAAGGCAGTTCTTTTTTAATCCTCCCTCAGCTAAAATTGATGTTACTTATAAGTTAAAATATGTACCACGCCATAAGATCTATATAATTTATGGCTACAGGTAGTTTCAAGTAAACTCAACAATCTGCATAGGTGGCGGAAGACACTTAAGACTGGGGGGCACATAACTACAAGCACACAGCAGCTTGGGGGGTCTAGGGGCATGTTCCCTTAGAAACGTTTTCAGAATTAGATGCTCTGAGATTGCTTCTGGAGCCATTTTTGGACCAAAACATACTACTATATCTGACAAGAACATGTTCGCAGCACTAGTTCATACCGCGTTTGATAGCTTGGAGCATCAATTTGGTCCAGGTATCAGCCTCGTTCCCAGACCCATTTCTTTTGACCTTGTTCACCTTGCCAAATTATGCACCTATCAACGGTATGTCCCAGCTCCTAGTCCTGAGGGGTGAGGTGAGGAAGGGTGGGGATTTGCCATACTTCCTGTTACCAAGGCCCCAACCCTGGGCCAACAGCAACATGTCAAATCCTGATGTATTCCCCACACTCTTCCTGGGGAAGGGGTGGGGGAGGGTTTCAATTTTTTCACAGAATCCTGGACACAAAACTGCATGAAGTGAAAATTTCAAGATGACCATGCACACCAGCACATGGAGACCAAGACTGCCAGTTTCAATGAAGATAGCAATGTAATCTCATAATTATATACCTGATCTACAAGCACCCCGTGGAGAATTTTTTTGGACAAATGCCCCATCTTCCTACCATTCAGCACCAGGTGAGGCATATATCATTGATAGGTGCATTATATAGTCACTGTCTGAATCTAGACTAAAGACAAAGGCACTCGTTTGTCTTGAGTTCACTTGTTAGTCGGTGTGGACTTGAAAGCTGACAAGGCCATGTTGCCTCTTCACTGATGCCATGATCACGAACTCCTGAATCAGGATATCATCGTGGCACCTGCTGTTGTAAAATTTTGTGGGGGCACTGAGCCCCTGCATAAATCCTTGTGGGGGCAAGTCCACTGGACTGGACTACTGGACTGAGCTACTGGACTGGAGTAACGGACTCTAATTTCAATGCCCTCGTATACCTGTTCGTGCTAACGGCCTGAGCATGAGACTAAGCTTTATGTAGCTTGTATGGTTAACCTTGGTAGCAGAGCTCACAGCATGTTTCAAAGTGTGCTTGAATATGGTCCCTACGTTCTAGTCAGTCTACCAGCATCCAAAATAGCCAACAGGAGTCATCAGAGCTAGGAGGATTGAACATAAACGACTGTCACATGGCCGCTGTTATGCCTGGAATCTTACAGTCTTGTTCTAGACTAATTTTTTTGTGGTCGAGCGGGGCAATCAATGAAAAGTTTAGTCTTGGAACAAGACTAGGAATGTCAGTGTTTTTAGTTCGCAAGTCAGCACTTCACAGCAGTGTGATGCATGTGTAGTGAACTGAACTCTTGACTTATTCTCACTTTTGTATCATTACATCATCCATTACATCATTACATTACATCATAATTTTTTGTTAACTAATACACTAGTTTCTAGAACATTCTCAACCACGTGGTCATTCTTCTCTTCTCTTCTTGTACATTGTTCAGTAGTAGTACGTCTACATTGGTGACCCCGACGCCACTAGAACAAGCTAAACTGTACCGAACTCTCGAGATGACAGAATCCGACGCTCCCGCTGCTCGCGTCCCTGGTGTTGAACGCCCTCCCCCCGTCCCCACCGTGGCCGCTGTTAGCATCAAGCTACCGCCCTTCTGGCCCGCCGATCCCGAAGTCTGGTTCGCTCAGGTCGAGGCCCAGTTCACCACCAGAGGTGTGACCGCCCAGAAGACCCGCTTCGACTATGTGATCAGCTCCCTCAGTCCCGAGTTCGCCATGGAAGTCAGAGATCTTCTACTCAAGCCGCCAGCCGAGAACCCCTACGATACGCTCAAGGCCGAGCTCACCAAACGTACGGCAGCCTCCGAACAACGTAAGCTGCAACAGCTCATCAGTGGAGAAGAGCTCGGCGACCGCAAGCCAACGCAGCTGCTCCGACGTATGCAGCAACTCCTTGGGGACAAGCTCGGTACATCTGCCGACGCCAACTCCTTCCTTCGTGAACTGTTCCTACAACGCCTCCCTCCCAACGTCCGGATGGTTCTCGCCTCCACCGATGCTTCCATGGACCTCAACCGACTCGCTGACATGGCTGACAAAGTTATGGAGGTAGCCACACCCACTGTTTCCGCCATCTCTGACACTCACACTGACTCCTCGGAAGTCAAACAACTCCGTGATGAAGTCGCACGCCTGGCTGACCTCGTCGCGTCGCTGAAAACTCGATCTCGTCGTCGCAGTACCTCCAGGCTCTGTCGCCCTCAGAGTCCTTCCCCACAGAACCCTCCTCCTGAAGACTCCCTCTGCTGGTACCACGCCAAGTACGGTGAAGCTGCGCAGAAGTGTAAGGACCCGTGCAGTTGGGGAAACTCCCAGGCCGGACGCTAGTGGCGACGGGTGTTTCCGGCCCTTCTCTCAGTCGCCTATTTTTGGTAAGTGACCGTAACACACACACACGTTTTCTCGTTGACACAGGATCCGAAGTGAGCGCCATCCCTCCCTCTCCCGCTGACCGTCGACGCTCACCAGACAAACTCACCCTCATGGCAGTGAACGAAACTCCCATCCGTACGTACGGAAAGCGCTCACTCACCCTCAACCTCGGACTCAGACGATCGCTACCTTGGATTTTCATCATCGCTGATGTACAGAAGCCCATCCTTGGTGCCGATTTCCTGAGACACTTTGGACTGCTGGTTGACATGCAGCACAGCCAGCTGATTGATGCACACACACACCTACACATCCAGGGTATCCTCTCGACCGACCCCTCTCCTAGTCCGTCCATCTGCCCGAAGGACGTTAACAATCCCTACCTCAGTCTGCTATCAGAATTCCCTGCCCTCACACAAGTCTGCTCACCAGACACACCTGTCAAGCACGATATCACTCACCACATTGAGACCACAGGCCCTCCAGTCTCAGCCCGTCCCAGACGCCTGGCACATGACCGACTCCGTGCAGCCAAGCAAGAGTTCGAACACATGCTCCAGCTTGGTATCATCCGACCCTCTTCCAGTGCTTGGTCCTCGCCTCTACACATGGTGCCCAAGACGACTGCTGGTGACTGGCGTCCCTGTGGAGACTACCGTGCCCTCAACCGGTGTACTGTTCCAGATCGCTACCCGGTCCCCCACATCCATGACTTCTCCTCGTCATTGCAAGGCGCCACCATCTTCTCTAAACTGGACCTCGTGCGTGCGTATCACCAAATTCCAGTTGCCCCCGAAGATGTCCCCAAGACCGCTATCACAACCCCATTCGGCCTGTTCGAGTTTGCGCGAATGCCTTTCGGCCTTAGGAATGCTGCACAGACATTCCAGCGATTTATGGACCAAGTTCTCCGTGGCATCCCCTCAGCCTATGCCTACATCGACGATGTCCTTATTGCCAGTGCCACTCCGGAACAACACCTCCAGGACTTACGGACTGTCTTCGAAAAACTCCACACCCATGGCATTGTCATCAACCCCAACAAGTGCCTCTTCGGAGTCCATGAACTTGATTTTCTCGGCATCACATCGACCAACATGGCATCACCCCTCTACCTATGAAAGTTCAAGCCGTTCGCGATTTTCCTCAACCCCAGTCTCAGCGCCAGTTGCGTCAGTTTATTGGACTCGTGAACTTTTATCATCGATTTCTCCCTCACTGTGCCGCCTTGATGCAACCCCTCCATGCTCTCCTCACCGCTTCCAAGCCAAAGTCTCAGACACTCACCTGGAATGATACCGCCCTAGCCGCCTTCAAGGCCACAAAGGAAGCCCTAGCCAATGCCTCTCTCCTCTCCTACCCCAAAGCTGATGCCCCCACATGTCTCATGACTGATGCATCTGACACTGCTGTGGGAGCAGTCTTACAACAGTATGTCAATGGTATCTGGCGTCCCATCTCTTTCTTCTCCAGGAAGATGACACCCGCTGAGACCCGCTACAGCACCTTCGACAGGGAACTGCTGGCTGTGTATCTTGCGATCAAACACTTCCGCCATTTCCTTGAAGGCAGACACTTTCATGTCCTCACTGATCACAAGCCACTCACATTTGCACTGAACACCAGCTCCGATCGTCACTCTCCTCGTCAAGCTCGTCAGCTGGACTACATATCTCAATTCACCTCCACCATCCGTCACGTTCATGGAGTGGACAATGTAGTTGCTGATGCACTTTCCCGTATTGAGACTAATGCGCTACTCTCTGGCCAACCACCCACTGTGGACTTTGCTGCTATGGCTAAGACACAGGCCACTGACCCACAGATTCGAGCTATCCAGTCCTCCCCATCTTCTACACTGGTCGTGGAAGCTATCCCACTGGCTAACGTTAGCACCCCACTCTATTGTGACACGTCCACAGGAACACAACGCCCTCTCGTCCCACTGGCATGGCGACGTACTGTGTTTGACTCCCTTCATGGTCTGTCCCATCCAGGAATCAGAGCAACCCAGAAGCTCATCACGGCCCGGTTCGTATGGCCTGGTATCAATGCAGATGTTCGCCGCTGGACCCGTTCCTGTGTACAGTGCCAGCGTGCCAAGATCCAACGATACTCTACAGCTCCACTCTCTCCCATTCACAACCCCTAATGCTCGTTTTGATGTCATCCACATTGACCTCGTCGGACCACTTCCACCATCACGAGGATTCACATATCTATTGACCTGTGTGGACCGTTTCACTAGGTGGCCGGAAGCCATCCCCCTCACTTGCATCACGGCAGAAGCTGTGGCTCAAGCGTTCCTCAGTGGTTGGATCTCTCGCTTTGGTGTCCCGTCCACTATTGTCACTGACCGTGGTCGACAATTTGAGTCCCGGTGTTGGAATACTCTGATGACACTCCTTGGATCCAAGCGAGCGCGCACAACCTCCTACCACCCCCAAACCAATGGCATGGTTGAGCGTTTCCACCGCCAACTCAAGGCTGCTCTGAAAGCACAACCCCAACCAGACTCATGGATGGATGCCCTACCATTTGTTCTCCTCGGAATCCGCACCACTCTCAAGGAGGACATATCAGCAACGGCTGCAGAGATGGTATATGGCACAACTCTCCGTCTCCCTGGAGAATTTTTCACCCCCTCTCAAAGATCTCTGCCTGACCCATCTGACTATATATCCAACCTCAGAACTCACATGCAGACTATCCGACCTCCTCCACCCCGTCCTACCCAGCGGAACAGCAAAATCATCGATGGTTTATCGACTGCTACCCATGTTTTCATCCGGCATGATGCTGTCTGTTGACCGCTTCAACCACCATATGATGGACCATACCGAGTCATCAAAAGGACCGATAAACACTTTACAATCGACATCAACGGTCGTAATGATACTGTCTCCATCGATCGCCTCAAACCCGCTCATCTCGATACTGACAACTTTCACCCCACCTCGCAAACTGCACCTCCAACCACTCAACCATGTCGAACCACTCGCTCTGGTCGACATGTCCACTTCCCTCAGTATCTCTCTCAACACGTGTAGACACTGGGGGGGGAGTGGTGTAGTGAACTGAACTCTTGACTTATTCTCACTTTTGTATCATTACATCATCCATTACATCATTACATTACATCATCATTGTTTGTTAACTAATATACTAGTTTCTAGAACATTCTCAACCACGTGGTCATTCTTCTCTTCTCTTCTTGTACATTGTTCAGTAGTAGTACATCTACACATGGCTATTTTTTTTCGCTGTCTCTCCACACTGAATGGTGAACTTTCGGGTACGGGTCTCGAGCAGCATTGAAAAATAATTAGGTGAAAACTTTCTCTCTCCAGATTTGTCCGGTTTTGACAAATTATTGTAATGCCTATAGTACTTTATGTGTAGGATACACGCCCACCCAGAAGATCACGTGAATGCTCCATCCTTTTTTGAGGAGTTACACAGATCCCAAGCAACATTTTCAATGCCAGTGCTGAAACTTCGATGCTGCTAGACTATATATGTTAATGTGTTCAAGACCACAGAACAGGACAGCCTACTGCAATTTTCTGTGCCAATGTAATGCAGTATATAACTCTACAGTTACTAATAGGTGAATGTTGTTAAAACGTTTTTAGTGCATTGAAATTCGAGTGTCCAGTAGTCCAGTCGATTGATTACAGATGCCCTGACGTTACACTATGACAGTTCAGTGCTTGAATCCTCAAAATGTCCACATAAACGAACCTGTGGTTGTAAAACTCCAGAGCAAATCTATTACGCGACCCCTACAATAACCGTTTCTCCAAAGTACAGGTAAATTACGCACCCTCCCCCTTCTAGGTATTTTGTAGACTGCTGACCTGAAGCGGTGGATGTATTTTGCTAGTTCTGGCTTTCTATACACCGTTCCTGTCTTGAGTGGGGCGAGATCGTGCCCCCAAAAGGTCGCTGTTTTACCCACTGGATTCCGTATATATTCCATTCTCTCAATTTACGCGAATCGAACTGAAAATTACTGTGGACTTGGCCCTAAACCGGATGCAAATTTCTACGGAGTGAATAACGTCCCCCGTACATTATTCTGATTATTAATATTCACCTGTGAATAGTGTCCCCTCTAGTGAATAATGTTCCCATTGTGCATGCGCTTCCAAGGTGGTCTGGCATTTTTTTTGGCTAAGGCTAGCTAGTTCATAGCGCTACAACTAGCAGTCGACTCGCAGTGGCGGTAAGGTAGCAGGTAGGGTGTGCATGAGTAAGAGTGGTCTTGGGGCATGCCCCCCAGAATTTTTAGATTCTAGGTCCTCTGAGATTGGTTCTAGTGCAATCTGAGTCAGTTAGAGCTTGCTAGTCTGATGGTGATCCCGTACATTCTTGAGATATCAGTGGCGGATCTAGGATTTAGAAAATGGGGGTTCCGGTGTGCACTTGATCGCTATACTTGGCGAAGCGTAATAAAGCGCGCGCGAAGCGCGCCCACTAGGGGAGTCTGGGGGCATCCCCCCAGGAAACTTTTTTGATTTCAGGCCTTCTGAGATCCTTTCTGGTGCCGTTTGGGGTGAAATAGCAAGAGTTGGACGACCTACTGGCAATCTAGTCATTGTGTTTGAAGCCTTTAAACGCTCGCAGACTTTAAAGGAGAAAATTGTAGCTAGCTACTGTACTCATTCAGTCGTTGCTCTGGGAGCTGAGAGATGCAAATACAAACTGCAGTGGAATCGCCAGCGTACGTATTTCCGCGATTTCTTCTGCAGATGACGTAATTTAAAATCGGGTATAGCTATATAGCGGAAGTAGTGTGAACATGGCCGCCGCGGGCATATTTTTCTTTGGACGCACTTTCGACTTAGTTCAAAGTTCAAAGTTTCATAGTAAATGCCCCAAAAGGGATGGATATATGTGTACACACAAAGAAAGAAATATGTACACGTGAAATACAACAGACTATGTACAGAACATGTATTTAATTCACACAAATTTACTGAGTTTGAGACCAGTTTGAAAAAGTTCTTCTGAACATAAAAATATTTGGCTAAGTAGAGAGTCGATGTCGATATTTAGATTTGTATGTTGGGTTAAAAAATGTTCATGACAAGCAGCGTTAGGTGGTATGACGAAGTCACAACCTTCCACATTACATTGTCTGTTTGCGAAAACTGTCTTGCTTAGTAGCTTGAGGATTGATAACACAGCGATAGTTCCAGGTGGGCCGTGATCTAGGGCTGTATCCCAAACCTTCAGCCACCCCATATGGCTGGCGACTTCTGCAACAATCGATTGTGATGGATGGGTCCTGGCTTCACTCGGTAGGAGTGAACAATCGGCTTTGATAATTTGTTCTTTTAGAGACCTCATGACTACATCAGGATTCGTAAGAACTTCATCGGTAAACTTTTGTGAGTAAGCTTGTTCTAATAGACGACATTGATTGATGAGAAGCGTGGATTCAATACTGGGAAAGGTCAGAGTATTAAATACCTCTGTACTCAATGTACTTCGCTCACTTGAGTGAATTTTATGAAGGAATGATAATTTGGCGCACAGACAGCGGCATCTCATTGTAGGCCAATTTAGAGCCAGCAGAGGAACCTGGTTGGAAGTGAACTTTGGCAGTCTTAGAATCTTCTTGCCTATTTCAGATTGGAATGTTTCTAACTTCGATATCAAAGAGGCATTAATACACCAAGCTTCGGCACCGTACATGAGAATGGGCAAAACAGAAGATTCAACAAGGCTCCGGGATGAGAGTGGGTTCAATAAACCATGGAAAGCACCCAAATCACCATTGGCAAAGAAAGCTCTGCGTCCTTTGCAGATACGCTCTTCGACTGACTTCCGGCTGGTGGAGTTAGAACACCACCATACACCAAGGCACTTGACAGACTCTACAACTGGGAGATCAGCCACAGAAGGTGGAGGATCCATTCCATCTCTTCCTGCAATCACAATACCACACTTCTCAGAACTCAACTTCAGGCCATTTCTATCAGCAAAAGAGGCAACAGTTTTAACTTGTTCAGCTGTGTCATCGGGATTAGTTGTGGTAGTGCAGATGTCGTCTGCGTGTGCAAAGGCACCTAAGAAGAGCCCTTGAATACTGAGGCCAAGATCCTTGGATTTCAGATCGGCTAGCAGAGGGTCCATGACTAAGTTGAACAGGGAGGGGGACATAACAGATCCTTGCCGGATCCCTCTTCCAATTGGGAGGCGACAGGATAGGAGGTTTCCTACTTTCACCTGAGCATGCAAGTCCTCATGCCAGTTCTTGATCAACCTCCAGCACTTCCCTCTGATACCAACATGTGCTAGCTGCTCCAGCAAGACACAGAATTCCACCGTGTCGAAAGCTTTCTCAAGATCGTAATAACAAGTGTAGACACTGTCACCCTCATAGATGAATTTGTGGTTTACTTCTTGGCTTGCAAAGATGGAGTCAGAACATCCCACATTCCTTCTGTATGCTGTCTGTGTTAGTTGTGGTACCTTTGAGTCATCCAGAATGTCACTCATTCGATTCAACAGAAGGGTTTCTAAAACTTTTGCAAGGACAGATGTGAGGGTGATGCCGCGATAACTATTCACAAGTAGAGGATCTCTGCTGATTATTCCGTGCTTGAAGCAATCAGGGATTTGTTCCAGATCACAGATACTGTTGTACACCTTGCATAGCCAGTTCATACAGATTGGTCCACAATATCTAAGGTGCTCCGGTAAAAGGTTGTCAGGGCCACCAGACCTTTTAAGATTGAGACATTTCAAGGCATATTCCACTTCTTCAACATCAAAAGGAACATCAAGAACGCTGTCACTTTCATTGAAAGAGCAACATTCCATATCCTGAACTCTTTTCTGGATCTCAGAGAGTGGAGCACTAGATGTTATTTGAGAATGGCTCAGTGATTCAAAGTGCTCAGCCCAGGTAGACAGAACACAGCTTGGATCAGTGATAAGATTATTATTGACGAGTAATTTATCAGGGATATGCTTGCTGACAGCGGAGGATCGGAATCGACATGGGTGCTTTTCGCTGAACATATTATCTCGCTTCTGGATCCTTTTCCTCTCCATAATACCCCTTTTCTTATTCAAGAATTGCTGTACATCTTTTTTGCACTTTCTCCTATCGTCATAGAGCTCACCACTTCTAGGTCTGCCAGCCTCTTTCCATCTTCTAAAAGCACACCTGCTCTTCCAACACAAGTGGGATAGCATTCGATCGTGAACCTTCTGTGTGTGCTGAAGCTTCTTTCTCTTTGCTGGTATATGCATATTGGCAGAGGATTGTAGGTTCTGCGCTATTGAGAGTATATCCTGATTTAGATCGTCGATTGACGAGTAATCTTTTGACAATAGGGGCCTCACAACATCGTCAGAGGCTTCTGAGTACAACAGAACTTTGCGTTCTTTGACAGCTGTTGGCCAATCGAGATCACTCCTAGGAAAAGTTGGCATAGGAGGGACTCAGATGTGGGTGAGGTTCAGAGAGCAAGTAATAGGCAGATGGTCGGAAGTGTTAAGAGAATGCTCTTCTAACGTAGAGCAGTTTGAGATTCCCCTAAAGGCATCCGAGTTTGAGATGATATAGTCAATAGTGGTAGAGTTGCCACCCGAAGTATAGGTGTAGGTGGGACCTGAAGCAATAGAGCACAGGGATACATTTATGAGAGAATGTTCATCAATCATTTTGATCCATTTGTTGCCTCTAGAGTTGGTTAGAGAGGTATCTCTGCATCCCAGGTGGGCATTCAAGTCTCCTAGCACCAACAGAGGACCTTTGTTTGAAAGCTGTGATATACAGTGTTCAACTGAGTCGAAATAAGTGTCATAAACATCTTGTGACTGTTCCCCACTGGGCATGTAAACACCCAGAATGCTTAAACATCTCTCTTCGCTCTTCAGTTCAATCTGAAGGCCACACATTCTGTCACAATCTGACAGAAACAGGGGGCAGGCTTTTAGACTCGAGCGCCACAGGATGGCCACTCCACCGCATCTTCTGATCAGATCTGAAGAAGGGTTGAGGCGACTATCAGATACAGCAGTATAGGTGAAGTCTTGATGAATGGTCTTCAACAGCGAGAGTTCAAATGGCCAAAGCCAGTGTTCTTCTAAGATAATGACATCATATCCACTTGTGATGAGGTGTTGGATATATGGAATACTAGTGCGAATTCCTCGACAGTTCCAGGCTGCAACGCTGAGAGAGTCAAACAATTCTGATTGAGTGGGATCGTTTTGAGGCATATGCAGGGGAGCTTGCGCTTTAGCATTGTTCCTCCAGATGCGAACATAGTGCGAATCTGGAGAGGCTGAAGATAGGGCCGTATGCAGGCAGTCTCGTGGGATCTTCACCTTCCAAGAGAAGCCCACTTTTGTGGCATTGAGGGTTGGACACTTAATAATAGATGGGAGATCGGCTTCACTAGTGATAGGTAGAAAAGGGTGCACATATATATGGCAGGTACTAACCACTCTAGAGGAGTTCTTTGTGCGATGAAGAGCTGACAAATCTTTCTTCAGAGATCTCACTTCTTCCTTGAGGGAGTTTAACTCCTTCTTCATGGTTGAGTAACGAACTTCGTCAGATACAGTAACTTGAGGTGCTTCAATTAGAGTTCTGGATTCACAAGGCCCAGAGGCAGCTAGTGTCTGCGATCTTGAAGCATCAAGATATGATCTGTCACGTTTCCCGTTCTTGAGTATGGATCTAGGGACTATCGTACTCCCTTTAATACATTGAATAAGAGTCCTTGTGCCATAGTGCGTGGGAAGATCAAAGGCGCCGGTGTGCCAATATATGCCATATGGCACTGCCCGCTAGGGCTTCCCAGTGCCATATGAGAATAGTGGCACACCAGCGTCTTTGATCTCCCACGCACTTAATGAGATATTGGCACTGGGAATCCCTAGGTATACCTATGGTCAATTAGTAGCAACAGCTTTTTTCTGCATTGTTGGAAAGAAATACAGTCAAAGTACAGAGAAAAAAAACAAGACACAAAACTGAGTGTTCACTAAGAACATGTACAAACGTTCCAAGGGTCAACAGGACGCGATCGTTCGCTTTCAGCAACTCGGTACATTCCACACAGCCCCGTACGTTTACACAGCCCTCACACAGCTCCGTAAGTTCACGCAGCCTCGTGGCTATCCCCCGTGTGGCGTAGACGGTTCACACAGCCATCGTAGTATCATTTATATATTTGCTATAGCAGTGATTCTCTGCAACGAATACGAATCCTTCGCTGTGCACCTCCAACTCCAACTCTTTCTTGTTAGTGCCAGACCGCGTGTCTTCCGCAGTGGCCGCAGTGTAGCTACGCTTGTTTTCACAGCGCCTCCGAGCCGTAGTAGTAAAGTTGCTGTTTCTTTCGATCTGCTCTTTCCCAGCATTACTCCCAGATCACTCCATCAACACGGGGGATAGCACACAAAGATCAGCATACCAGTCACCTTCAAAGAAAAAGTCAACGGAGAAACTCCTTCACAGCAACTCTTTCTTGGTGGATTGAAATTATGGCGCAACTTGGTTCACGTTCGTATTACTAGCCTCGTTCCCAGGCCTTCCCCGGCTCCAGTTTTTGATCGCTTGCAGTATGCAAAAACGGAGGGAGAAGGCCTGGTGAATCTTACCACGTGATCCGCGGCACACATGACGTCACAGGTTCTAGACACGAAGACATATTCACATCTATATCTCCAGCTACAGAGAAGCTAGAGAAACAAGACAAGTTCCAGCCGAAAGACAAGTCCCACCTCTAGAACATACCCGAGTCTGAAGCAGAACCGCTGAAGGATGGTTCCGCTGCAAGCGTTGCAAATCCAAAAGCGGCTGCTTTTTCGCTACGTAAGCTAAATTTTGTCACTGCAGATATTTCACACATTTCGTTCGGCAACCCTTCGGAGCTATTCCTTCTAGCTTGGATATGTTTTGTACGCTTGATGTTGTTCTCCGTCAGGGCTTGTCTCGTCTTTGTAGCTAGAACAGAACGCAAGATTAGTCTTCTCCCTAGTATGGCTATACATATAAGCGTGACGACATGTGACGCCTGTGCCGCGGATCACGTGGTAAGATTCACCAGGCCTTCTCCCTCCGTTTTTACATACTGCAAGCGATCAAAAACTGGAGCTGGGGAAGGCCTGGGAACGAGGCTACGTATTACACCGTGCACTGTTAGCACTCATACGTACATTCTTGTGCTCCTTCCGTATACTATGGCACAAATTAGTTATTGTATGGCTGCTCGTGCCTCACGGCAAATATTGGCGCTGCGTGACGTCAAAGCACGAGGGCCAGAGGAGGTAGTGCAGGTATACGGATTTTGTATACGCACGTTACGTCTTCCGGTGATATCCGTTATGATAATCGGAGTTATGCGGTTGTCGTACAACGAAAGAGCTGTGCCAGACGGCAGATTTCGGCACCATCTGTTCCAAGCTGTGTTCATGCGAACGACCTATCCTTCAAGATATGTGTATTTCAGGTGGTAAAGGGTCCACACAGCTGTCGAGACCGCTGTTACTGCTCCCGTCGGTATGTGAGAACGCTGTAAAAGCCAGGTCCAGCTTCAAGCCTCTGAAATTGGTGAGATTCAAGCGCCCATAGCGCATGAACGCAGGGTGCTATCAAGACCGGACTTGCACCAGATTAAAGATCTGTTTCTGTGCTTTCTGAAAATCCTCACATGATGGGGTGACATCCCCATTAGATTTGGAGCTATAAGCCCGTGAAGGTAACCATGTTTTGTGGTTTTGGTGCGCATGGGTAGCTTTGTCCAATCGTATCTCCTGAACCCTAGCACCTATGGACATGAGACTCAAACCGTTGGATGCAGCAAAGATTGAAGTTTATAAGGGTATGTAAAAGACATGCCGTTAGTGACAGAATGTTTCCATCCATAACCTATACTGTATTTATACAGCCCTAACCCAACCCTAACCACACCCTAACCAATACAAATTAGTGTATAGCTTATGGATGGAAACCTTCTGTCGCTAACGGATTTTATGTAAAAGTATTGTGACATCCCCATCAGATATGGAGCTGTGAGCCCGTGAAATAAACCATTTTTCATGATTTTGATGCACACGGGTAAATATTGTGTGACTGTATCTCTTGAACCCTTCCCTCTACAGACACGAAACTTGTACCATTGGATACAGCAAAGATTGAGGTTTATAAAGACGTGTTCAAGCATAGTGACATCCCCATCACAATTGGAGCTGTGAGTCCTTGAAGTAAACCATGTTTCATGGTTCTGTACGCATTGGTAATTTTGTGTGACCATATCTCCTGAACCCTACAACTTGAAGACATGGAACTTGTACCGTAGGACACAGCAAGGAATGGCATTTATAAGGATGTGTTGAAGTATCGTGACATCCACATTAGATTTGGAACTGCGAGCCCATGTGTCGGTTTTGGTACGTACGCATTGGTAATTCTGTGTGATCATATCTCCCGAACCCTACAAACTGTGGACATGGAATTTGTACCGTAGGACACAGCAAGCAATTTGTATTTGTAGTATGCCTCTGAACATCCATGCATTCAATACACTGAATTGCATTTGGTTTCGGGAACACTCTAATAAGCTAATATGTTTCTACAAGAGCACATTTTATTATGGGTTCTTGGTTCTATGATTGGACACAGCAAGGACTAAGCACAGTAAAGGAATTTAGCCGAACCCAGGACACCTCTGGCTTGGGCTGCCAGTGCTCTGCCACTGAGCCACGACAGCCAGATGGTTCAACTCTCGGCCCTTTCACTTTCCTCTATTTTCGCCTCATAACATCTTAAATTCCTTTATCGTGCTTAGTCCTTGCTGCGTCCAATCAAGAACGCATAATAATCACCAAACATTGTTCAGTTCCAGTCAGAGCAAAATTGATAGCTATTGCATTTCAGTAGTGTAGTAATACAAAATGAGAGATTGATGTTCTTGCTAAAGTACCGTGATGTTTGATATATATTACAGGCTTGTATGCTGACGTAAATGTATGTCAGGTGACGGATGGGTCAGCCTAAGTCAGTGTATCACTAGCCTTGAGTATGTATACCTATCTCATTTAAAGTGTTCCAGTAAACAAAATGCAGTTCAGTTTAAATGTTCAGAGGTGAACAATCCTAAGTGTTTGGGCCATTAAAAGCAGATGTACACTATGTTCAAAATTGTCTAATTATGCTATTCCACAGTTCCTAAGTTTTTAGCTTATTATGCCTAAAAGAGTACTGATTATGCTGAAATTATGCTCACGAAATATTGGTCTTTCTTCAATATACAATAGAATACAGACATCTGAATGTCGCTGGCGACAGCAACAAATAGTCACACAAGCCACACTTTTGTTTTGCAGAGGGTGTGGCTTGCGTGACTAAGTGACAAACTCCTGCAAAACTCAGACTCAGTGGACATAGATGCAAGCTGTTGATCACTGGATTTGTCGTTGGCTGAGGTGGAACTCTTGTTGTAGTCAAGTCAGCAACTAGTGACTAATGACTTTGCAAGAGCAATTGTAGCCTTTTCATAATTATTATGCTCTAAATTTTACGTATTATGCTCTGGGTTTTAAGAATTATGTTTGCTCAAGGCTACTAATTATGAATGTACACCTCCTTAGGGTTTATGCTGAGTCTTTTGCATGTCCTTGCTGTGTCCAACAGTACAAGTTCCACGTCCACAGTTTGTAGGGTTCGGAAGATATGGTCACACAGAATTACCAATGCGTACGTACCAAAACCAACACATGGGCTCACAGTTCCAAATCTAATGTGGATGTCACGGTACTTTAGCACATCCTTATAAATGCCAATCCTTGCTGTGTCCTACGGTACAAGTTCCATGTCTTTAAGTTGCAGGGTTCAGGAGATATGGTCACCAATGTGTACAGAACCATGAAACATGGTTTACTTCAAGGACTCACAGCTCCAATTGTGATGGGGATGTCACTATGCTTGAACACGTCTTTATAAACCTCAATCTTTGCTGTATCCAATGGTACAAGCTTCGGTACTGTTAGTATCATGACGGCCGGCTCCTAGTGGGTGGGTGTGGCCTTGCGCATCGGTGGATCCCAGAGGAGATTGGAAGCTAGTAATTAGTGATAAGTGCGAGGTAGCAATTAGTGCTACGTGAATGACGTAATCATACGGACTGCCATTGCGGCCCATAGTGAAAGGTCAACTCGATTTACACAAACAGCTTTCGTTTGTTTGGGACGAAACCCACTCAGTGGATACTGCCAGGTGTGCTCTAGATCGACCGCTATAGTTCTTCTTTGCGCGCGAAGCATTTGAGTGCTTCCTTGGGAATCCCCACGGAAAATTCTGCGTATCAAAATGCCATAGAGGTCGATCTAGAGCTCACCTAGCAGTATCCACTGAGTGAATTTTGTCCCAAACAAACGAAAGCTGTTTGTGTAAATCGAGTTGACCTTTCACTATGGGCCGCTATGGCAGTCGGTATGATTACGTCATTCACGTAGCACCAATTGCTACCTCGCGCGTATTGCTAATTACTAGCTTTCTACCTCCTCTGGGTGGATCCATGGATTGGAATAGAGTGGGCGTGACACCACGTGACTGTAGACCATGCCCCCTTTCATTTCGGCGCGGGAGTCGGATATCTTACGTGATCCCTTAAATGCCCCTGCAAATAGTGATTCCGGAAGTCGCGTACGCACGCGCAATTTTTGGCGGTAAAATTTAAATGATGGAAACAGTACGTCACGCACGTTCAAAATTTTCGCCTCGGCGCTCTTCGGGACAGCTACAAACCCCCAACAAAGTATATATTTCCTGAATCCTCTTTCGTTGGAGAATCGAGTGGTACCACTTTCGTTTTCTTCGTTGCAACTTTGGAACACTCTTCTCCTTTAAACATCCCATCCTTCCGTGTACCAGCTGACTCGTGCGGTGGACATCTTCGAAAGTGACATCGTCGAATTCCTGGCATGTGAAACCCCCTTGCCCCACCCCTATTCAAACTGTAAGTTTCACAGTAAGCTGGCGGTAGTATTGTTAATGAAATATCAGTGACACTAAAGTGCTTCAAATCCAATCATACAGTCACATTGCTCAATACACTGACACAATCAGCCTTAAGAAAGTAAAGGATGCAATCTCGGACATCAGCCAAACTGCTGCATAGCTGTACAATGACCAATACCTGTAAAGAAGAATCAACACACACCAATAAATCCTAACAATAAGACTAGTACCAACATTCTTTTCTTTTACAGACATCAGCGGCACCAGCACAGAGATCCAACTGAGTGCAGCTGAAACGGTAATACAGTCAAGACTTCAGTTAGGAAAGGACGTACTGCTAGCGACGAACGCGCTAAGGCCTGAGAACGAGGCTAAGTACTCACTACGTGGAAAGGACTGAGGATGGCGAGCAGTTTTGTGTAGCTGAGCGGTATCTAATTAAATTCATGAGAAGTTTGGTCATTTTTATTTTAATTTTTTTGCCTGCCTACCGGGTAATGTTTCTGACCTAAGCAATCCGTGAAACATAAAATCAATTTGGTATGCCCTAAGTCGAAAGTGCGTCCAAAAAAAAATACGCCCGCATTGGAGGTCAGACACATGCGCTGTGATTACGTAACTTTCCCTCTTACATGGCCCCAACCCTAATAACCCCTAACCCAACCAATCAGATTAGAGCTTTGAAACGCACTTCGGTACTGTTAGTATCATGACGGCCGGCTCCTAGTGGGTGGGTGTGGCCTTGCGCATCGGTGGATCCCAGAGGAGATTGGAAGCTAGTAATTAGTGATAAGTGCGAGGTAGCAATTAGTGCTACGTGAATGACGTAATCATACGGACTGCCATTGCGGCCCATAGTGAAAGGTCAACTCGATTTACACAAACAGCTTTCGTTTGTTTGGGACGAAACCCACTCAGTGGATACTGCCAGGTGTGCTCTAGATCGACCGCTATAGTTCTTCTTTGCGCGCGAAGCATTTGAGTGCTTCCTTGGGAATCCCCACGGAAAATTCTGCGTATCAAAATGCCATAGAGGTCGATCTAGAGCTCACCTAGCAGTATCCACTGAGTGAATTTTGTCCCAAACAAACGAAAGCTGTTTGTGTAAATCGAGTTGACCTTTCACTATGGGCCGCTATGGCAGTCGGTATGATTACGTCATTCACGTAGCACCAATTGCTACCTCGCGCGTATTGCTAATTACTAGCTTTCTACCTCCTCTGGGTGGATCCATGGATTGGAATAGAGTGGGCGTGACACCACGTGACTGTAGACCATGCCCCCTTTCATTTCGGCGCGGGAGTCGGATATCTTACGTGATCCCTTAACCCATTACACCCGATAGCGGCCAAATGCGCCCGCGAAATTTCTTGACCATTACACCCGATAGCGGCCAAATGCGCCCGCATTTCGCTTCCGCTATTTATCGTGATCGCTGCGCCTTTTTGGACTTGGAGTTAGTTATTACGTGTAACAGGAAGTCAATCGAAGCATAATTAGCTGCTGTGTCCCATAGGGACTTCCCCTGAAAATCGCGTTCGAAGTTTACCTGCCGATCGTAGTTGGCCACAGTACAGCTTATATCCACACGCTACATGTTCTATCGTCTATATACTATCTAATCATGTCAACGACAGTTGAAACGTACCTTCGCTGGAAATCTCTGCCAACTTTTGCCGTGTATTATCGGTCATTTTCAGGTACACAGCGGGTACCTACGTTTCCACGGTTGTAGCTTCTTCGGACTTCACTAGCAGGTCTTCTGACTACATTCTGAGTAAAGCAGGTTTGTTTTCAACTAAGCTAAGCCTAACTATCATTGCCTGAACTCAGCTATTTTAAAAGATATAACGCAATGAATCAACACTACACAAAATCGCCATTTTTTATTAGCTTCTCTCGTAACCACGCGATCGATTTCTGCGCATGCGCGTCGGGCTAAAAGGGTTAAATGCCCCTGCAAATAGTGATTCCGGAAGTCGCGTACGCACGCGCAATTTTTGGCGGTAAAATTTAAATGATGGAAACAGTACGTCACGCACGTTCAAAATTTTCGCCTCGGCGCTCTTCGGGACAGCTACAAACCCCCAACAAAGTATATATTTCCTGAATCCTCTTTCGTTGGAGAATCGAGTGGTACCACTTTCGTTTTCTTCGTTGCAACTTTGGAACACTCTTCTCCTTTAAACATCCCATCCTTCCGTGTACCAGCTGACTCGTGCGGTGGACATCTTCGAAAGTGACATCGTCGAATTCCTGGCATGTGAAACCCCCTTGCCCCACCCCTATTCAAACTGTAAGTTTCACAGTAAGCTGGCGGTAGTATTGTTAATGAAATATCAGTGACACTAAAGTGCTTCAAATCCAATCATACAGTCACATTGCTCAATACACTGACACAATCAGCCTTAAGAAAGTAAAGGATGCAATCTCGGACATCAGCCAAACTGCTGCATAGCTGTACAATGACCAATACCTGTAAAGAAGAATCAACACACACCAATAAATCCTAACAATAAGACTAGTACCAACATTCTTTTCTTTTACAGACATCAGCGGCACCAGCACAGAGATCCAACTGAGTGCAGCTGAAACGGTAATACAGTCAAGACTTCAGTTAGCCCCTTTCACAAAAAGAGGGTCTGGTAAATTGAGCAGACATGCCTTGTGCCAACTGTATAGTATGGCCCAATCACATTACAGTATTTTGTCACATAACACATCACTGTTTCGCAGTCTTTATAATGGCAATGACCAGGGTGGTAGGACAAGCTCACGTGCACTCGGCAATCTGATGATGCAATGCTCAGGGAAATCGTCTGAATCCGTGTGCTGCAGCCCTTATTGAGTGCTTTTTGTGGTGTTTCGAGAGTAGTTTACCACTTTGGTTCACTGCTGCAATTGGTAACTTGTTTTCTTGGCATGGAAGGTAGGCTCACCCATATCCAGGGATTTCTCCGACTTTCTGACAATGTAGGGATGTTCTACCCTTAGAACAAAAGTGTTCCAAGCATTGATCCCCCGGCAAACTTGGATGCCACGAGCGCTTACTTGTTTAAACTCTGTAAATCCCTGTGAACTTTCCGCATACCAAAGAATGAAATGTAATTTTTTCACATGATTCTTAGAGCTTGTCCTGCCCCCCCACCCCAAGGCAATGACAGCCAAAAACAGACTTTTAAATGTCATCTAGTTAATTGCATTCCAGTGGGACAAGGCTTGTACAGCAGGGTGACACTGGCTTGTGCAAATCCAAGCAAGCTAACATATTTTGGGATGATGGTCACACAATGACAGGCTGTTTGAATAACATTTGTTCCCTAGCCTTCCCACCATCCAGTTTTTTGATCGCTTACGGTATGCAAAAATGGAGGGGAGCATTTATCACGTGAGTGACGTCAATGCCTACTTAGATAGACAGAGGCAGACATTCCTGGATCAAAAGAATGATCTTGAGGCATTTTCCTTTAGTGTCTAACAAACGCTGAAGTCACAAAAGTTTACAAAAAAAAACTTGCCGCTCACTATTCTTAACAAAGGATGTGTGTACAAAGCATATTCTTTCAGTTCAGGGCCCTTCCCCATCTCTGTCTACTTAAATGTGATAAATGGTCCCAGGCCTTCCCCTTCTATTTTGGCATACTATTAATGATCAAACACTGGATGGTGGGAAGGCCATGGAACGAAACTAGTTATTCAAAGCTTTACAAAACATTTTGCATTATTTCACAGTTTAGTATAATGCGTTCCTTGCCTTATTCACAATAGGTATACGTACATGCAACAATGGCATACGCTGGGCCATTCTGCAAGCAACACCATATAACAAATACAATGCTTCTTGAAGGCACCAAACCTATGCCTAGTATTACAGCTGTAACCAATGGTCTAGTGCTTGAACTATATGGTGTTATGCAAGGAAACAAGCTCACATGGGAAGCCATGAAAAAGTGGGGGATTTCCCTCATAGGAAGTGCATCAGTAGCTGATGTTAGCACATCATCTCTGCGACATGCAGTGATGAGGGTGGTAAATCACCGCAAAACTCTCATCAAATCAAAGAAAAAAGAAGAACTTGACACCTACCTAAAACGTCCTTTTTCCATGCCAGTATCCAGATCACTTGCCAGCTGCTCTTCCATACCCACAATGAGTGAGAAATCCACTGCTACTCAACCAAACCTGCAGGTGAAGAATGGTAGTCACTTGCAGAAAGTATCTAGGCAACAAGGCTCTTTCTTAATGCAAGAAAAAGAAATCGTTGATGAGGTCAACAGGAGCCTAGCAGCAGAATTACAGGAGTGGAGAAAAATGTATGAGAAGGAAAAGGCCAAAAACACAAGTTTAATATCCAAATTTGCCCAGTACAACCCACGGAATGTGAGGAGAAGGGAGAGGAGGAAAGACCTTCGTATTCAAGAACAAAAAAAGTACATTAGAAAGTTGGAAAAAAATTTCACGTTGAAAAAGGCTTACAAAAGGATCCGGTATTACAAAAACCAGTGCCATGCACTCAAAACAAATATTCAGGCAGCTGAATGCAAGTACTGTGCCTCACAAGAGAGGGAACTGCAAGAACTAAGACAGAGAAACATAGAGTTGCAACACCACAATGCTTCATTACGAGATGAAATGTCAGAGCTAAAACAGAAGCTTGAAAATGTCAAGAAGTTGGAGACCTTTGAAGATGGTAAGTATACCAATCAGCTGAGGATGTGCATTATGGAGCTACTCTCCATGAATGTCAGTATAAACAATGTTGAATCAGTTATCAGGGCTGTCCTGAGACTCACTGAGAGTGAGTGCGAGAGGCTACCGAAACGCACAATGATAACTGAACTCACAGTGGAAGGCCACACCCTAGCTCAAGCACAACTAGCTGAGGTCCTGTGCAACACGGAGAACGCTACCTTACACTCAGATGGTACAAGCAAATTTGGCCACAAATACTCGGGCTATCAAGTCAGCACTAGTACTGGCGATTCATACACCCTTGGTCTCCGAGAAATGTGTAATGGTTCGGCCAAAACAACCCTCGATACCCTGAATGAAATCCTAGCTGACATTGAGGAAGTGGCAGACAAAGCACTGGGAGTAGGCAATGCTGCTAACAGAATACTGGCCAATATCAAGTGCACCATGTCTGATAGAGCCAGCACAGAAAAGTCTTTTAATGATCTACTAACTGCTTATCGCTCTGAAATCCTCCCAACAGTAGTTGACAACTGGGGTGAGCTCCTTCTAGAACAGAGAGAAGCTATGGCTCGTATGTACAACTTCTTCTGTGGAATGCACTTCATTGTAGGCATGGCAGACCATACTGCAGAGGCTCTTCGGCTCTTTGAAATCGCTCACCAGGAATCAGAAACTACCACTGTCAGTACATCTACAGAACCTACTGAAGCAGGCTGCATTAGGTTTATTAGAACTGCCTGCAAAGCATTTGAGAAACGAGGGGATCAAAAATCTGGGCATCCCTTACAGTTTTCATCATTCCTAAAACAAAAAGGCATACAAAGGGTACCTTTGGTCCACTTCAAGGGCAACAGATTCAACATCATCTTCATCGATGGAGGGCGTGTTTTCTTTCTTCGTCCTTACATCATTGAGTTTCTGACGAAGCAGTTAGGGGCACCAAACCGTTTGCTACAAGCTGTGCTAGCAGATGCAAAGGAAAATCTGTACTATGCAGGGTGTAAGGCACTTGGGCTTATGAATAAATTTGTCACAAGTCCACTCTGGCGGATACTGGAGTCTGATATCCACATCTTTGGCATGAATGAGCATTACACAAAGCTGCTCCAATTTCTGCAAAGAACAAGTTGAATGCCTGTGAATTCATGACTGAAGCCAGCATTCCTTTTACAGAGGTGGAAGTCAATGAGGATGATATCTTGCAGGAGCTGCTAAAGCCACAGGAGGACATTGACCCTCTTGTTCAGCAAATGCTTCAGGCTATCTTCCAAGCTTTGGAGCTACTGGTGCTTCGAATGCTTGACGATCATCTAAAGGATGGAAAGTGGGATAAAGCTAGTGAGGACATGAAACAGCAAACAAAGTCTGTGAGACCCACAAACACTATCAGTGAGCGGGACTTTGCTCTGCTAGATCGTTACATCAGGGAGAAGCCAAATGCAAGCCTTCTGGTTTTAGAAGCCCACATCCTTTTTGTGAATAACAAGACAATAGACTGGCTTTACAATAAGCCTGAGTCCGAGAAGCAAAAGCTTCTTGATTTTGCACGTCGATCTGCACCAGCTCATCGACAGAAATTCAGAGAAAGGCAAAAAAGTAATAGAAGCCCAAAGAGCAGAGGCACTGATGAATAAACAGCAACAGATGTACGAAGCTGAACAGAAAGCTCTTCGGGAGAAAGAGAAGTACACATCTGACATTGTTACATATGGCTTGTGGCAATCACCGGATGATGTTGTGCAAAAAATGTCTCTACTCACAAAGACCAAGAAAAAATTAGCATTAAAGGCACAGCTACGATTTAGAAAATATGTGCTGCAACAAAAACATTCAGATAAGGATATCTACAAGTTCTCAGACAAAAGCAGTGGAAACTATTCAGTAGCAAAACTTCAAGAGAATCTACTAAGGCTGATTCAATCTGCTCAAACCCAACCCCTACTCCCAAACCCTAGTAATCTGACCTGTGCTTTAGTAGGAAAAAGGGTCTTTCACTATTTTAATGTGGATGGGAAACTTCAGGGATTTTATGGCTACGTAATCTCACAAGTTCCAGGCTTTCCTGAGTGGTACAACATTGTGTATGATGAAGAAGGTGATATTGTATCTACTTACCAATTAATGGATGATTATAACAATGGAGACTTAGAAATAGTGGACTGAGCACATAAATCAATTTGTATAAACTATGGGACTGTAACTATTTTAGTGATAGGACCAATACTGTACATTTTTTGTAAGTTTTCATTCTTGCCCAACAATACACCCCCCAAAAAATGAATTCAGATAATATACAGCTTGTATATAGTTGAGAGGCTAGAGGAAGCAATGGACAACCAATTGGACTGTCACGGAAAAATTGTTCCGTTAAAAAAAATGTTCCGGGCGGATCAAAATTGCTGGAATACCGATCCCCCCGGAACAATTTTTCCTGAAAAGGGTGATCCGCACGTGGAAAATTGATCCGGAAGTAAATACGTACCGCGAAGCGCATAACCTACTGACCTAGCGGATCGGTAGCTGTCAAACCCGCCATAAAACGAACGAAATGGCACCTAGGGTGTTGTGTCTCGTCGTTTTCGAGCCAGCAGGATGGACCACGAAAGTGCAGACGGGAGGGATGCGGACTTAGTCGAACAAGCCTACCGATACCTTACGGAGAGGAGGTATCCAAATGGTGCGACAGAGAACAGGAAGCGAGCCATTAGAAACAAGGCAAAGAGATTCATTATCAAGGATGGAGAATTGTTCTATAAGAAGAAGCAAAAGGAGAAGGTGAGGCGGTTGAAACCATAGGTGCTGTAGTAAATTTTCCAATTAATGCCTACCCACCATGCATACAGGGAGAAGTGCTGCTGCGGTTTATCCAAAGTAAGGAAGAACAGAAGAAAGTTCTTCATGCATGCCATGTGGACCCCACTGCTGGTCACCTTGGAAAGTCAAAGACTTTATACAAGATCAAGGAACGCTTCATGTGGCATGGAGTAGTGAAAGACGTCCAGGATATGGTATGTAGTTCAATTTTGTGTTTGTATTTTTGATGTAGTTACTGAATGATAGTATTTCCTTCCATTTTAATAGATTTCAACCTGCGATGTATGTCAACGAATGAACAGAAAAATGACCACTGGTGTCCCAGAGCTACATCCCATTGCAGTAAAGTCACCATGGCATCAGCTTGGAATTGATTTTGTGGGCCCCTTGACACCACCCGCTGAGGATGGTAGCCGGTACATCCTCACACTAAGTGACTACTTCACAAAGTGGGTTGAAGCTGTTCCAACACCCGACAAATCTGCCAATGGAGTTGCAGCAGTTCTATTCAAGGTAATTGTTTCTTATGTGCAAGCTTTGATGAAGAGTAAGCTCTCTTTTGTAATTAGGCTCATGTGATTAAATGTCTGTAAATTTTTTTCTGTGTCAACAGATTTTCATGCGGATGGGCCTTCCTCAGGTGGTAGTGTCCGACCAGGGCCGAGAATTTAACAACCAGTTAGATACAGAAATGATGACTCTGCTTGGCATTAATCGACGTCTGACAACTGCTTATCATCCACAGGTAATGTAAATCTAATCTGTAATTCATTAAGTACATGTATAAAGTTTGTTGCATGTTTGATTTAGCTATGCTACTGTTTTCTCTGACTCCTACATTTGACTCTGTATTCATCTTTATTTTTAGGCTAATGGACTTGATGAGCGGTACAATCAGACCCTACAAAATATGCTTGTCAAGGTCACAGAGTCAAAGAAGGAAGCCTGGAGTTCATATTTAGACACATGTGTTTTTGCCTATAACACATCAAGGCATGAATCGAGCAAGTTTAGCCCTTTCGAGCTCATGTTTGGACGCAGAGCTACGCTACCAATCGATATTGAGTTACGCAAAGCGGGTCCAGAAGAAATGCTCAGGAAGCACCTTGATGATGTACCTGTAAATGAGCTTGATGACTTCACCAGGTTACAGAATGAACGACAGAAGCGCTTGGAGGAGGCAAAGGCAAACATCCTTGCAGCACAAGAAAAGCAAAAAGATCACTATGACAGGAAACATGCCTGTCCAGAGTGCTATCAGGTGGATGCATTGGTGCTCAAAAAAGATTTCCTTCTAAAGAAGCGTAAAGGAGGAAAGCTTGACCATCGTTACGTGGGCCCCTATAAGATCCTCAAGATTCTTCCAAAGGGTACATATCTCCTGCAACTCGTTGCCAACTCAGAGGTGGTGGTGAGAGTGACTGGTTCCCACTTGAAGCCCTACAATGAACCTGCTCATGATGCTGGGAATGAGCCACCTGCTGGTAATGCCAAGACTAACACCTCAGCTGATTCCCTAGGCTGCCTGTCACCAGGTGCAGACCATCTAATGTCACCTGATGCCAAGACCAGCAGCCAGTCATTGTCCACCATTGATTCCCTAGGGTCTCCAAATGCTTACTCCACGCCTAACCACCTTAGCAGTAGTCTACTTCAGGCAGGGAACACCAAGCAAAATGCCATTGATGCAGACAAAGAACGTAAGACAAAACAGAAGAAAATTAAGCCTTGGATTGTGGAGCTGTGCCTGAACGAAGTTGACAAAAGTGAACTTCTGAACGGAGACTGGCTCACTGACAAGCACATGAGTGCTGTCAATACTTTGCTCCATAAACAGCATCCAACACAAGCTGGTCTGCAGGATCCTGTTCTTCTTTCTGAAAAACAGATATGGACATCACAGCCACAAGACTTTGTCCAGGTGATCAACATCTGCAGAAAGCACTGGGTGTGTGCCTCAAATGTCAACTGCTCACCTGGCGTTGTTGATGTCTATGACAGCCTCCCAGCTTGCATGACAAAGGCAGCCCTTACAAAGCTGAAGGAGCAGCTAGCCGTCATTTTGCACACAAGTGACTGGGAGTTCGAGATCCGACTCATTGATGTTCAGCATCAGTCAGGAGCATCTGACTGTAGCCTCTTTGCGGTTGCTTTCGCCCAGGTTCTATGTGCTGGGCTAGATCCCCACCTGACCACATTCGACCAGAAGAGCATGCGGGAGCATTTATGTTCTTCATTTGAGGACGGAGAGCTCTTGCCATTTCCCCTTGCACAGAGACAGAGGCGACTGGGGAGGAGAAGAGTCATGCGGAAGCAGAAGGTTCCAGTCTATTGTTCCTGCAGACTGCCCTGGAACAAAAAGGACGATGTCAGAGGACCACTTGTCTCATGCCACATTTGCAACGAGTGGTTTCATCGAGACTGCGAAGACATTCCAGACATAGTTTTTGATCAAGCTGACTATGTATGGCTATGTCACAACTGCAGTTAAGTTTATTTTTGATTAAAGTTATTATAATAGTTGTTATGGTTAAATTTGTCAGTTGTTATAGTTAAATTTGTCTTGTGATATTCAAATCCAAAATACTGAGTACTCATATATAGCTTCTGGCAGGGGGGATCGATTTTCCATGGTAGGATCATTTTTTTCAGGCAAAAGTGATCTGGGGGATCAAAAAATTCGATCCCCCAGATCACTTTTGCCTGAAAAAAATGATCCCCCCGGATCAATTTTGGGGGGATCATTTTTTCCCTGACAGGACTTTTATTGACATGACTTAGATGCATAAAACCCTAGATACACTTCTTGTTTGCCTGTCCTGTTTACTCCCATACACTGTACACAGGCATATGAAATGTGTCACATTAAGGTTACGATCAACTGGTTCGAAACCTGTGAAATGCATACAAGGGTCAATTGTTTACGCAAGCAATTATAGTTGACATAGTACACAATAATTATTTATTGCGAACGCTGCACGAACACGCGTCCCCAAACTCACTGGCGATGCTTGAGGCCTTGCCGTATTTTGAAAGCAGATCGCTTATCCTTGCGCCAAATATAAGGCATGGAAAGTGTTTCTTCAGTGTTCTGGTGTGTTATACGGGTAGCGTGGTGTATTTAGCAGGGCGGCACGTAAAGAAATCTCGAAAATTGGACTTGAATTGAATATTCTATGCTCCGAGGTGCATTTCTTACGCCTAAAGCAGTTAAATTCCTACAAATATTATACCTAAAGCGCCAGATATCTTCACGTGCCGACCTAGTAAATACTGTGAAGTAGTGCAAGAAAAAATTCCAGGATCGGACTCTTTACAGTCGCCAAGTAATTTGGCACAAAAGCGTTCGAGCGGTGCGGCTAATTGCTGGTTCGAATGCGTTGGGGCGTTTTTAAACAGAAGCTTATTTCTCTCCGAATAAGATACTTCGTTCATGTGCTGTTGGACTGTAACTTGTTTGAGATAAATATCAGTTACGGTTTTCGAAATATTAAAGCAATAAATTTACTATGCCAACAACCTTCGGTGCAGTTTTGATCGTAACCTAGCCTCGTACCCAGGCCACGTGGGAGGAGGGAAAAGTGGCCTGGTATCCACTGTTTGCGCATGCGCGAAAAATCCCATGATTTCATGGGGTATCGTATACCATCGTTTACGAACCGTTAATCTTTACCGTATACTGGCGTATAGCTCCGAAGCACGTCCGTCTCGAGCTTATCCCACGAACATGGCAGGTAAAAGCGAGGACTTTGATAAAGCGCTCAAGTTCGCTCTTTGTTGTTTTGGAAAGGGAGATTTCATGTTGAAAGCAGAGCAGCTGGATGTGATCAAATGTATCTACGATGGTAAAGACGTATTCCTGTGGCTACCCACAGGATTTGGTAAGTCCATCTGCTACGAGACTCTGCCATTTGTTTTCAACTACAAGCACAGTAACGGTGGAACCGGCAGTGGTTGTAGCGTAGTCCTTGTCATGTCACCCCTTGTGTCTCTGATAATGGAAGCCATCGCCGCGTAAACACAGCTGCCACACTGCAAGCCGTATATCTAGTTTGGTTATTTCTCCGTATAACAACCACGTGTAACTTGTCCATAATCGGACTCGTTCACGGAAGATTTCCGGAATCGTTCGCGGATACCAGGCCACTTTTCCCTCCTCCCACGTGGCCTGGGTACAAGGCTAATCGTAACCTTAAGTGGAAAGTTTCTTTAGGGTCAATATAAAGTCTCAATACATTCACACAATACAATGTATGCAGGTGGGAACACTCATGTCCAGCCTTGCCACGAACTGGCTAAATATTAAATAGAACAGCCATTTTAACTTTGATCTACATTACTATACATAGAATAGCCACCATGTCTTTGGTATTACCATGATTCATCGGACTATCATGGATACATTGTATTCCTGAGTTGACTTTGCCAGGGGGTCTTGAGTCTGGCTTTGCTATGCCATCCTTGGACTATCCATGGATGGTCGTGGATACATTGTATTCCAGAGTTACTTTGCCAGGGGGTCTTGAGCCTGGCTTTGCTATGCCATCCTTGGTCTATCCATGGATGGTCGTGGATACATTGTATTCCTGAGTAACTTGGCCAGGGGGTCTTGAGCCTGGCTGCTATGCCATCCTTGGACTATCCCTGGATGGTCGTGGATACATTGTATTCCTGAGTAACTTTGCCCGGGGGTCTTGAGCCTGGCTACTTTGCCATCCTTGGACTATCCATGGATGGTCGTGGATACATTGTATTCCTGAGTTACTTTGCCAGGGGGTCTTGAGCCTGGCTACTATGCCATCCTTGGACTATCCATGGATGGTCGTGGATACATTGTATTCCTGAGTTACTTTGCCAGGGGGTCTTGAGCCTGGCTACTTTGCCATCCTTGGACTATCCATGGATGGGCATGAATGTAATAGTTACTTTGACATTCAATGAACACCCTAAGACAGTCTGTGGCAACCTTGGACATCCCTCGAGGGGTGGGAAGTCCCTTTTAGAGCTACAGTCAACAGGACACAGCATCATTAGACCTTCTGTGATGTGTTCAACCACATTATTAATTTACATGATCATTATGCCATACCTATCTAATTTCATTTTGCTTGGCTCGACTGACCCAAATTTTGGCAGACAGTACTCAAAAATTGACTACTCCACATATGTAAAGCTGCAAGCTGACTTTGTCGGAGTGGCGTCATATTTTGCGGGGACAATTACAAGCATACTCACCAAAACAGAGCCTAAAGATCGAACCAAAGGCCAAGATCATCAACTGTAGATGGGCTGACTTTCGTGGAGAGCTGTTAGTGCACGTTTGCAGCAAAACTGTCACCAAGATCAGGATCACGTGACTCATTTAAATTTTCAAGGCTACCTACCGACCTTCTTTCGAAAGTCTTCTAGCCCAAGCAACATAAAATTTAAATGGTATGGCCTTAGGTGTGTATTACAGCCACCTCTGTAACATACCTGTCCACACTATATATAATGGCATGTAATGCTGCTTTCTAAGTGAACCTGACAGATAAACCATACTGAGCCTCCCCACCACCTAAGTTCATCAGTAATAACCCATAATTTGTTGCTACAAACCTCAAAATGTTGTTCAACTTCTCAGTCTCAACTCAGAACCTTCTCTCTCGCAATTGCTGAATGTTACTCCTGAAAATAAGCCAGCTCTGTACACATTGACACTCTCACAGGAAAGAGCATTCCATGCGCAATAGTTTGGTGAAAGTTTCGCCTTCATACGCCAAAAGGTTCCCGAGTTACGGCATGTTCAATTTTGCACACGTGTGATTACCGAATACGTACCGTTTTTTCTATTTAAAAGTGGCCAGAAATTTTTTCCCGATCCTTTGCACATTATGACGCACAACTCAGCTTCTGCTGCACCGATTTGGATCGAACAAGAACCATTTTGCTCAGAATTAAATGCTTACTATGATGAATATCACCGTGATAATTAATTACGGATTTTGAAAATCCCTCCGGAATCACTACTGCAAAGTGATAGTCTGATAGTTGAGGTAGAAATATGGGATCTGTGCCTGCCAGTGGCACACATGTATGTACAGTGATTTATATAAGGCCGCTCCAAGTTGATTCATTGTTTCCTATTACACTGGAAACTTGAGGACATGCAGGCGGGCGGTTCACTATTCATTATTCATTACCAGAGGCTCTGAGTTAGACACGGAGAAATCAGTGAACGAACGCTCTTCATCAGCCACGGAAATGATCGTCCACGGCAGTACCGTACATTTGGTTGATACAGAGTAAACGCAAACGTTTACAATTGTGCCGGGCATTCAAATCAGTCATCGAACACAGGACTTCGACAGTTCATGACTAGGGATGAGGCTATTATGCTCAAAAATTCACCCATTATGCTATGCTAGAATGCTTCAAACTATGTCCGATTATGCTCTTGGTGTGTCCCTATTATGCTCATGCAGCAAGTTAATCAATTAATAGAATTTAGTTAAAACTGCGCCCCCAAGATGCTCACACTAACAAAATTAGCGCTGTTGATCCACCCTTTAGAGCGTAGTGCTACTTAGCTGCTTTTATCATGATGTTTGTCAAAACAAGCTTCACCACAAAGGAGGAGTCAGACATGAAACATCCCTTATGAATAGAAAGGCACACCTCTAACAGTTCATACCCATGCGCGCGCAGCGGAAGCACCTTACGCGCTCAATGTTACCTTCCGATTATTCCCGATTATGCTCGCTCCGCAGAGCTACCGATTATTCCGGAAACTATGCCAGCATATTAGCCGCATCCCTATTCATGACAGTTGTGGTGGGCAAGCACGTGGTCGTTATGTTGTTCACGTGATCTGCAGCACCATCAATAATGAATAAACGTATGCATAATGAACAAAATAATGCGGCTCATAAAATGGATGCGGGCGGGAAATGGGAAACAATGAACTTGGAGTGGCCTAAGTTACATGTGTGCCACTGGCAGGCTACATACCGTATAGCGGGAATTTTCGTTGGTGCAAATTTTCGTATAATTGAGCAAAAATACCTTGAGAATAAATTATCGTAGTTTTAAATTTCGCATGATCTACTGCACGCGCGCGCGCGCTGTGAAACGAATTACTTACGAATATTCAACAGAAGGCGTAATGATGACGTAATGCAACATGAACAGCTGTGAAAAAAGCGAACCCCTACGTTCAACGGCTGGCCGAGTAGGACACGCCCATTGCTAATCCATGAGCAGACAAAAAGATCACACACAGGTTCGATGGAAGATGGCATCTTTCTCAGTGGAAGCGATGGTAAGAGAGGCATATTTGCCGATTGCAGCTTGCTGCTCAGGTGAGAACTTAGCGTAACTCCCTCTCCGCTTGCTCTTTTCCTCACTTGTCGCACTCTTTACAGCTTCGTTGGCTTCTTTTATCGCGGCAGGGCTAACTGATGCCGATAGCGATCCATTGGGATTGGGAAGGTCACTCCGTTTCGAAGCCTCTGCAAAGTAGCTGTACAGAGACATTGTTAGCACCTCACACTGCAGCTGCCCGTGCCGTTCAAATTTTCGCAATTTTTATTTTCGAATACGGAACGAGCATTCGAAATATACGAAAATTTGCACCATTCGAAAATTTCCCGCTACCCGGTACTCTTGATGACACCCCAGCTTGAAGTGCTCAAGCATCTTGGCCATGCAAACTTTGATGACAACAGATCCACAGAATTGAAGTGATTTTACCATTTATCTCTGTTTGGGATGATGTTTGAATGAAGTAACCTCAGAAGAAGCTACATGGACGCTACCAAATTGTTTAGCAACAGAAAATGGCAATCCCGACAAATGCAGAGTTTGTCGGGATTGCCATTTTCTCCCCAAGGAGCTGGAATAACTCCATGGTGGGTGTCATTAACTTTATGCCTTGGCTGATGATCACGTAAGCCAGACCAAACCAACCACAGCACAGACTGTGTTCAGTGTCATGCACAGGGAAGGGTCAGGTGGCTTCTCAGAGTGTTTGTGTGTTTGTGGAATGCACTCAGAGGAAAAGCTGATTGCTAGCTTTTGAAAGAAATTGGTACCTGCTCACTCTTTAGTTAAACCCACCCTTTCACCAAAAAGTGTCTGCTGACTCCAGATTTAATATAATGTAGTCTTGCAGGCCCGACCCACTTCCGCAAAAGAAGGGAAGGGTCTGGTGAACTGCCATGTCCCACTGGAATGCAATTAGCTGGATGACGTAACCAGATATCAAATAATGCACTCTTGAATTTACCTGTTGCGGAGTAAGCGCGCTCCCCAAGAGCGGAAAGTGGAAAGCAGTAGCGGAAAAGATGCCCTAGCTCTCTTTCACCATTTTCAAGACTGCTATTGCTACTCAAACAGTGTTGTAATGCATCATGTGACAAAATACTGCAATGTGATTGTACCACACTGTACAGTGCGGCGGGACACAGCTTGTATACGTGTTTCACCAGACCCTTTTTGCGGAAGTGGGTCTGGCTTGTGAGACTAAATATAATGCAGGACCAAGTTTAATGGTCGGTTGTTCATGAGAAGCAATTTTGACTAGCCAGGAGGCAGCTTCAGTTTTGTTGAAACATCCATGTGCCCACATTGACTTCGTCCATAGAGCACTAGTTGTAGCTTGTATTCATGGTTGTTTCTCTTGGAATATCATACAGCACATCAATACCACATGATCACCATGCATGGGACAGTGTGGCAGTACATATTATTGCTGAATGCTAGGAATTTCATTCTCACTAGTCCATTCATGTGATGTTTACTATTCCCATTCTCTTTAGATGCAAAACACAAAGATCCAAGTTTCCGAGACTGTCACAGATCTCTACCAAATTTGCAGACACAGTAGCACTTTGCTTGTGTCACTGTTCTCATCTTCAGCTAGATAATATGCATCTAAAATTTGAATCTTGTGTATATTTTACTTTATCAGAGAGTTTAGTACTTTTCTTCTACATTGGCTGTGATTTCCATTTGTTTTAGCTTGCATGAAGACTTCATTCTGCAAAGCCAAACCCTGCATGCATATTGGCATGTGTAGCCTGTACACTGCTAGTGCCAGCATAAGCTCAGTTCGGCGCGCATTCCGCGCATCAGCATATTCTGTCATGTGGTAATCATGTACCTTCTGTCCTCAGAGTTGGTGAACAAAGTGAATCCCTGTCAGATAGGCCCATCCATCCTGATTACAGACCCCTCCTGTCTGGCTGAGAAGTTGTTAGCATACAAAATGTCTGCAATGATCAATAGAACATTAAGACTGCATGTGGGAGGAGGATACCCAGCAGGAGGGGCACATGCATGTTCTCCAGGTGCCCAACCTTACATTTGGAGCTTCTGTTGTGAAATGTCTGCGGAAGAGAATACCAGATGCTTTCTTTGGTAAGAAACTTAGACTGGAATCATGATGATCTGAAATCATGATGATCTGAACACAGAATTATTGAACTCATGATGCCGGTGAACTTTGGCTTATTCTGCCATTGACTTGTTTCTTTGCTGAGATTATTCATTCAGAGCCAGAAAAGGTGAGGAGGATTACCTTCAGTTTTTTTTAACTGTATATTCTCTCAGATGTTCATGATCAAGTTGGTTTTGTTCTAGCAACTAACCTGAAGAATGTTGTTAGTGTACCCTGGACAATCCCCTCCCACACCCACGCATTGTTTCTGGTAATATTTTCACAGTCAAACCTCTATACTGCCTTATATCCTACCATTGTTTCCAGGTAATATTTTTACAATCAACCTCTATACTGCCTTATACCCTACCATTGTTTCCAGGTAATACTTTTACAATCAACCTCTATTCAGCCTTATACCCTACCAGAGTTTCCAGTAATATTTCACAGTCAAACCTCTATCCCACCATATATCCTACCATTGTTTTCAAAATAGTGAAACTGCATGAATCGTGCTTGTACACCTCAGTATTCCACTGCTTGCAGTAGCTGACAATTATTTATTCTTTTTTCAATATGGCTGACAATATTACATTATACTGTAGCCTCATTCCCAGTTCCAGTACTGCTGGTGGGTAGCTGGTGGGTGATCCTGTACACAACACTGTAACTGTAATTGGACGTACTGTAATATAATCATTCTGTTGGCAGA
Source organism: Agelas oroides (assembly GCA_949130485.1). Classification (NCBI taxonomy): domain Eukaryota; kingdom Metazoa; phylum Porifera; class Demospongiae; order Agelasida; family Agelasidae; genus Agelas; species Agelas oroides. The sequence continues at coordinate 5,111,771 of OX422191.1, read as the reverse complement.
GAATCCGACTGAACTGTTCAAGATCAGGGAGAAAGGAATGAAGGTCAGATTGATGTCACTGTCTCTCCCTCCCACTTTCCCATCTTCTCCCTCTCTTTCCTTCTACTCCTCAAACACCTTATTCTCTCACCTCTCTCTCCTTCTTCCATCCTAGCATCAAAGCCAAGAGAGGGAAAGGGAAGGGAGGGGAAGGGGAGGGGAGAGAGGGAGAGGGAAGGGAGAGGGAAGGGAGAGGGATGGCGAGGGAAGGGAAGGAAGAGGGAGGGAGGGAGAGGAAAGGGGAGGGGAGGGGAAAATGGAAGGAGGATAGGAGGAAAATCTGCGTAACAAAGTATCCGGAACAGGCAGTCTCCCTTTCCCCTCCCTCCACCCCCTCCTAGGTTGGTATTGGCATCAAGCCAGAGACGCCAGTGGAGGAGGTGCTTCCCTTTGTTTCTCTCGTGGACATGGTTCTGGTGATGACCATCGAGCCTGGTTTTAGAGGACAGAAGTTCATGCCTGACATGATGCCAAAGGTATGGGGGCATGTCACCTCAATCCCCAGCCTGGCCCACACTTGCTATTCAGCTTTGCCTTACTCTCAGAACCAGCCCCCCCCCTCCTCTCCAAATATAAAAAGGGTGTGTGGTGATGTGACGTAGTCTCATTCCCAGGTTCCTCCCCATCTTGTCCATCAAGAAGACTAGTGTTGACATTTTGGTCCCTCCCAATCTAGTCTTGTGCCCAGCCGGATATAACCTACGGAAGATTCGTCTGGTTTTGCACACGTCAGCAGGGTTTGAATGTGGCTGGTGCTGACCTAAGGTGCTAGTGGGCCGCTGGAGTAATTGGACATGCTACAATTTGATTGGCACGTTCAAATAACTCCGTCATAAGCAGAGGCGGAGACAGCTACCAAGAAGTGGGGGGGCTCATGTTCTAAATGTTAAGCTGTGGGGGTGTGGAAACGAGATGATATTGTATTTCTCTGTACAACTAGTAGAAAAATTGGGGGGGCTGAGCCCCCCCAATCTGAAAAGTGGGAGGGCCTAAGCCCCCCTTGCCCCCCCCCCTATATCCCCGCCCCTGTTTAAGTAGAAAAGCCTAAGGATCCAGCCTTATTTTACCAGACGGATTTTCTGTAGGTTTTTCCGGCTAGTCACGAGACTACTCCCAATCTTGTGGCAGCATTATTAGTAGCTATCAGTACACATATCTAATGGGCTTCCTCACCACAAACTGCTTAGTTTTACTCTTCACAACTTTACAGACCTCCTTAGCAACACTTTCAACAATTTACTGAAGTCTAGCAGGCAACTTACAAAGCATGACCTCCCTTCTTCTGGTAGCCTCAGGACATCACATTCCACCATAGTGACAATTAGCTCTGATGAGGAATTCAACTTAGCTGAATCTTGAGTCATCTGACTAGTCAAAATTGCTTCTTATGACTTACCTCACAAGCTAAACTTGTAAGTTGCTGGTTCAATGCTAAGTCTGCCACGGAGGACAATTTGACCAGCCAGATGGCTTTTGCATTGTTAGAAACCTTGTGTGCCCTTTGTTCATAGAGCCATTCAGTTGGAGCTGTTGCTATCGCATGACTGCATCCTCCTAGCCGAAATTCCGCTTCCACAGACAACCAGAAGAGAGGAATGGCAACGCAGAGGGACAATTCATAACATTTTTGAGTTCCAGGTGTTTTGAAAAGTACCTTTTGCTTTTTGAGAAATAGTCTGTTTTCCGGTGGGCTTTCTCCCTCTACCATTGACACTGTAGAACATGTGTGTGTGGGGGGGGGGAGAAGAAGGGGGTTAGTGGGTGGATGGGCGTAGCCTTCATGTACATGAATAAAGTCCCTTTTGTATGTAGCTTTTGTATGTAGCTTGGTAATTCTTCAATCTGTTTTGTTACTAGGCAATGTTGGGGGAGGGATTCACTTCAACTAGGTTGGTGCATACTTAGGTTATAGAACAAGGCTAGCGTGGATGTGTGTTTGTGTGTGCGTGTGTGTGTGTGTGTGTGCGTGTGTGTGTGTGTGTGTACACTGTAAAAAGGTTTAAGGTAACTGGTTACTTCAACTTCGGTCACTCTTGCTTGCATTCCTTTTGTGATAAAGTTCAAGTTAAGAAGCTTCTCCCTTTTTGGTAAATTAGTATCTCCTTTCACAAAACCAGCCAAAGCCAAATCAGCATTTCTGGTGAGGTTTGTTGTTTGTTATTCATCTGCTCTTGGAGAGTTCATTAGTTGGTTGTGGTAGAAATGCCAGATAGGTCTTCTGAAAAAAGAGATTAGCTAATGTAACTAAAGAAGAAGCTCCTCTATGAACTTTTCAAGAAAACCTATTTGGTAGCATTCTTTGGTCATACTGATGCAACTGCGACAACCTAAAAGTGTGGTTGAAGTAACCCAGGTGTTTTTGCAGTGTGTGTGTGTGTGTGTGTGTGTGTGTGTGTGTGTGTGTGTGTGTGTGTGTGTGTGTGTGTGTGTGTGTGTGTGTGTGTGCATGTGTGTGTGTGTCTGTGTGTGTGTGTCTCACAAGCCAGACCCACTTCCACAAAAAGTGGAAGGGTCTGGTGAGCTGTGTATATAAGCTGTGTCCCGCCACACTGTACAGTGTGGTCCAATCACGTTTCGGTATTTTGTTACATGACCCATTACATCACTGTTTGAGTAGCAGTGGTAGTCTTGAAAACGGCGACAGAGAACTAGGATTTCCGCTACTGCAGGAGCTATATAAACACTTTGACTATACTTCTTGGAGAGCGTGCTCACTTCGCAACAGGTATTTCACTAATTGCATTCCAGTAGAACACAGCTTATACCGTATAGCCGGAAAATTTGACGGGGATTTAAATTTGGCGGTTTGGCGGTTGGGGTTGAAACTGCCAAATTAAAATCCACCAATATTATTTTCACCTGCAACACGATAGACGTAATGCATGCAGTAGCACTCTTGGCCCTGCCTGCCACCTCTCTACGCAAGCTGTACATATAGCTAGCTCGTTGCTATGATGCCGCCAGTTATAGCTATTTCTTGTAAATTTGTGAACTTACGGCTTTGTTCAAGTACCTCAAGTGAGAAGACAGCAACACTCCCTGATAAATAATAACGTAATGCACTGCAAGGCGCCATTGCCAAATTTAAATTCCGCCATTATTTTTTATGCTCGGTTTGGGGCCAAACTGCCAAATTTAAAGACCACCAATATTTCCGGCTATATGGTATACACAGTTCACCAGACCCTTCCCTTTTTTGCTGAAGTGGGTCTGGCTCGTGAGACTAGTGTGTGTGTGTGCATGTGCCTTACAGTCACTCCTCCCTCATCCTTCCCCTTTTCTCCCCTCTCTCCTCTCCCTCCCTCTTCCTTCCCCCTTTCTCCCCTCCCATCCTCTCCTTCCCTCCCCCCTTAGGCTGGTGCTAACATGATTGTCTCTGGCACTGCAGTAGTCAGGAGTCCTGACCCTCAGAAGGTCATCACCGGGCTCCGCACTTCTGTAGAGAAATGACTGCAAGTGCACACCAGTATCAGGACAGTGGAGCAGACTACCTGGATCTGGATGTCGTAAACAGGTGAGCTCGTGTGAGGCAGAATTAGCCTACAGGTCCTGTGTGTGGGTGATATGTTATCTTGGAGGTCAAGGAACGTGACGTGATCACAATGAGGGTGTAAAAATCAGTGAGAAGTTGAGCTAGAAATGTCTCTGACTTACCACTCCCTTTCTGGCCCTTCCAAAGGTTTGCTGTACATTCATGTCACTCATGTAAACACGCTAACAGATTAGTAGTGACCTCCATGCTCAATGATAGACCTCCAATATGACCTAATACCATGGAAACTGGATGTGCAGGAACAATGTCTGGTGTGTAAAAACAGACCACTTTCTAAGTGTTCCACATGCCTAAGGTTTCCAATTAGGGCACTTCCAACTAGGATTATCTCAGTTGGTAGTTTCTCGTCTCCCCTTTATTTCCTTTCTCATGCATTTATGAAGATATTTTCAAATTTCAATACCACACAGGCACAGTACTGAAACCACAGCACATTGCTGCGTCCAGTGGACTGCTGACAGAGAACTGCCAATGGTGAGTTACGTCTTTTGATTACAAAATAGTTTTGTTCTACATCTGATGCCCTTTTAGAAGAAGATCAGAGTGAGGGAAATGACTAACTTTTCAGACTGTACACATTTGGAGGCTTGTCCTAACTCATATCCTACCATTGCTTTTCTTAGGGTTGGTGTACGGGTGTCCAAATGTATATGGTGTCTAAAGATCTGTAACTTACTCTATTTAGCTAGCTTGCACCATTCTGGAAACATAAGAAACTTTAGGCATGTGGGATGTTCAGAAGGGGGTTAACAAACTGTAAATATACACACTGGATGAGGTCTGGGAACGAGACTACTATAACACATGAAATCATTTGAGAAGGTTTGTAGCTGCACTAATTTTGCATGGGTACAAGGGTAGTGAAATGTTCTCTCGCATCAAACTTCGCATCACTTGCATTATGAATATGGTAGCCTGTTCCCACTCTCCCCTGTCCTAGTTTCAGAAGGATGTATGAGTGACAGATGATTGAGCAATTATTAAATTTCCTAACATTCTGCAATGTACACTTCCACCACAGCCTGTTTTCCACACCTTCCTTTCTGCTTTTTAGGGGGGAGGGTTTGTGAATGGGACTACCTCCCTCCCTCGTTTTTTTTTTAGTTGAGGTGTGGTACTGCCAGCAGCTAAAGCTGGTGGGAGTCTGGGAGACTAGGTCGCTACAACATTTGTCACTTGCAGTGCATATTTCCTACTCCAAGTGCCAAATGTTGTGGCCAGAGGTTTGGAAACAAGGCTACTGAGAGGCAACATATAGTCGTACTGCTAGTAGGTAGGGAACACATAATCATAGAAATGTATTGGATTGTAGCAACACATAATCATAGAAATGTATTAGATTGTAGCAACACATAATCATAGAAATGTATTAGATTATAGCTACACATAATCATAGAAAATTAATGTATTAGATTGTAGCTATACACATAATCATAGAAATGTATTAGATTGTAGCTACACATAATCCACAGAAATGTATTGGATTCCTGTGGTGGTATGCAGTGGCGTGATAGCTTCCCTCTTCTCCCTCCTCCCTCCCTTTCCCTTCTCCCTCCCCCTCCTCACTCCCTTCCCCACCCCCTCCCCATCTCCCCCTCTCTCCCATCCTCTCCCCCCCACATCCTGAACCCTCCATGGCATTACACTAAGGACAGATTTTGTGGGGCCCTCCTAGCCATGGTGGTAATTAGTACATTCTGACAGTGTGTGATGTATATATATATTGAGTTCTTTAACTCACTCTCTCAGCTTTTCACTGAGTGTCATCTTGCATATTTCTATCCTAGTTGTAAAGAGGTTGGACACTAGTATTTGGTCTCCCTCACTCAGAAAGCATTTGAATGGTTCCTTAGGAATATTCTGCACATGGGAATATGCCATACAGTGGAACTCTCTATAGCGGACATCATTGGGAACCAACATTTATGGTCCCTTATAGTGAGGTGTCCCTAACTCGGGGTTCCAGTATGTTTCCGGTAGGCGTGATACTTCGTAATTGGAGTGTTGAGCACAACGTGGTTACGTTTTCAGAGCTTTCCCCTGGCAGGGAAGGCTAAGCAGAGGCTAGTAGCTACTATGAGTAACAGCACTAAATAAATCTAATTTCAGGTTGTTAACTACAAAAGCCAATGTTGGACAATCTTGCTAAAAAGGTCAATGAGTGTCCACTAAAAATTGGGGTCATTAAGTACTGCTTGCATACAGTTGGGACTGTGAAAACTGTCCATTATATTGAGTAGTGGGGTGTCCACTGTTCAGGAGTTGCTTAAGTATTGAAGTGAATGGAAGGACAATCGGGACTTTCGGAATTGTCCGTTATATCGTGGGTGTCTGCTGTTGAGGGTGTCCGTTAGGCGGGGTTCAACTTAACTGCCTGAGTGAATAACTGTTTCATTTCAGACAAAAAGGAATGTGGTTTTTGTAGATGAATTTCACCTCGTGCTATGGGATTACATCATTCATGTAGTTCATGTACAGTGTAACAGTAGCAACCTTGCATGTACCACTACTTTCTTCCAAGCTCCTCTGTATCCTAGTGATCTAACGAGCTCCTCTGTATCCTAGTGATGTGACAAGCTCCTCTGTATCCTAGTGATGTGACAACCTCCTCCGTGCGCTAGTGATGTGACGAGCTCCTCTGTATTCTAGTGATGTGACAAGCTCCTCTGTGTCCTGGTGATGTGACGAGCTCCTCTGTATCCTAGTGATCTAACGAGCTCCTCTGTATCCTAGTGATGTGATGAGCTCCTCTGTATGCTAGTGATGTGATGAGCTCCTCTGTATGCTAGTGATGTGACAAGCTCCTCTGTATCCTAGTGATCTAACGAGCTCCTCTGTATCCTAGTGATGTGACAAGCTCCTCTGTATGCTAGTGATGTGATGAGCTCCTCTGTATCCTAGTGATGTGACGAGCTCCTCTGTATTCTAGTGATGTGACAAGCTCCTCTGTGTCCTGGTGATGTGACGAGCTCCTCTGTATCTTAGTGATCTAACGAGCTCCTCTGTATCCTAGTGATGTGATGAGCTCCTCTGTATGCTAGTGATGTGATGAGCTCCTCTGTATGCTAGTGACGTGACAAGCTCCTCTGTATCCTAGTGATCTAATGACCTCCTCTGTATCCTAGTGATGTGACGAGCTCCTCTGTATCCTAGTGATGTGACAAGCTCCTCTGTATTCTAGTGATGTGACGAGCTCCTCTGTATCCTAGTGATGTGACGAGCTCCTCCGTGCACTAGTGATGTGACAAGCTCCTCTGTATGCTTGTGATGTGACAAGCTCCTCTGTGTCCTAGTGATGTGACGAGCTCCTCTGTGTCCTAGTGATCTAACGAGCTCCTCTGTATGCTAGTGATGTGATGAGTGTATTTTTCTATTCATATAGCTACAATGTGCATTTCCACTCACTTAGCACCTTTTAGACATTTTGGAATTAGACATTTTGGGATTAGACATTTTGACTATTAGACATTCTGGGATTAGACATTCTGGCCCCTCAAGCATTTGACAAAATGTTTTTGTAACAAGTGTACTTATGCAGTAACATTCAGTGTAATGAACACTCTGGCTGCATTATGATTGTAATGCTGACTGGTTCGTTGATTGTAACAGCTAGTTCCAAAGGTGTTTTTTGAAATATGATGTATTTCCGGGTGGTTTATATACCAAAACAGATCGTGGAGACAGTAGTTCAAAACATTACCCTAAATGCAGGGGTGGATCCAGAGATGGAAGAAGGGGGGGGGGGGGGGGGGGGGGGCAGAGTGGAGATTGGTGGGCGTGTATATCGCGTGCAGTTGGCTGTGGACGTAGTGCACACTATTGTAGGGGGGTCTGGGGGCATGCTCCCCCAGGAAAATTTAGAACTCATGAGAATGCTTCTGAGGCCATCAGAGACCACCATAACCACACAAAATTTATGGAGTCTTACTCACGCAGTTCATGTTGTGGTGGCTGGGTTGTGCAACATTATCGGCTGGTCAAGAACTGTTAACTAGTCTCACTGCTTAGGAAGATAGGTATATACTGTCATTACCTACCGTTGAAAGAAGTCTCCGATCTTATTCTGGATGTTCAACTTTTAGGAAGGGATTTGTACTAGCTATTTTATCTTTCGCGTGTTCCGTACGTAAGCACAGAGGTATTAGCGATCGCGCGCGAGTTATCACGTTTCTATGGTGGCCCAGTAGTGCACTCCGACGTCGCGTCCGTAGCGGAAACGCAGTTGTTCCGCATTTTGTCCGCACTATGTCCGCACTACTCCCGTAGTCTTTCCGCACCGTTTCCGCAGCATCTCCGCAATCTTTCCGCATTGTTACTACTCCGTAGTCTTTCCGCACCGTTTCCGCAGCATCTCCGCAATCTTTCCGCATTGTTACTACTCCGTAGTCTTTCCGCACCGTTTCCGCAGCATCTCCGCATTCTTTCCGCATTGTTCCCGTGGTGTCTCCACACTGTTGCCGCAGTACTTCCGCAGTCTTCTTTTAGTCAGGAACTGCAGTATAGCTACACAGCAGAGCGTTTCTCTTGTTTAGGCAGGTTCATTTGAGTGAGAAGACTGTGGCCAAGACTCTGAGCAACCAAAGAGTGATGTATTCAGCTATGGTGTTGCTAGTTAGTTAATACCTTGTGTCATATAAACCTATGTATACTTTCACTAATAAATTCTGTAGTGTTTGCTTGGTATTTATGTATACTCACTGGTTATTTCTTTCAAGCAAGTGATAGAAATTATATGCAGGCAACATGATGACTGCATGCATGACTATCAACTTTTATTCTTCGTTATTTCATACCATGCATAATCACATGTATCAACTGTGCATCCATCATACACACACTACTGTCCAGTTTGTTATACATCAATTAGTTGCCCCGAATGCTTCATATATAAAAGCTTTTCATGATCAGTTTATTTACCAGTATCATGCACGAACACAAGACATGCATGTTTCAATGTGTGAATTTATAAGGACATGGACTTCAATGGAGGCATGTTCAATGGGGATGAATCAAAGGTGGAGTTGCTTTCTTCACCGCTTGTACCCACACAGCATGTTCAGCAGCTCCTGCATATAGCCTGGCATGGAAGACATGCAGTCATAAGATGCATGCATAAAATTAATGATGTCATCATGCCGGCACTTTTGGTTCAGCTAAATGGACATGTATCGACACACCCAGGCTATTATAGTACAAAAACAACTGCTCTGCTTCTGTAGTGTGTGGATGTGAATGCCAGACAATATCATAATGCCTTTTCAACACTGTACGCAGAAAATGATAGCCTCATATATATCCATTAGAAGTTAACTAGGTGTACCATATTATGCCTTGGTGGGCCATATACGGTAGGTATCATCCTCATGACTGTTGCATGCGGTTGGCACATAAGACCATGCACACAACTTCTTTTCTAATGCTATGAACGCTGTAAACACTCCAATGAATATCCTCAGCTGATACGACCGTCACGCCCCATGAATATAGAAGTAATCTGTCAACAACCGTATATTAGCATGCGATCTCAAGTTGCAGCACCACAATTACAACAACTCATCATCACAGTCTCGCCATCAAACTCTCTTTTGCTATGCTCTTCAGATATATAATCACGTGACACCATAGACAATAGAGCGGGAAACCCCGCTCTGTTATCTATGGTGACACTGGCAAGCACTTACAGAAATTCAAAAAGATCCTAGAACTGCGGAAACAATGCGGAAAGGCTGCGGGAACGGTGCGGAAAGACTGCGGAAAGACCGCGGGAACAGTGCGGGGACTAAGCTTCAAGGCGGTAACACTGCGGAGATGCTGCGGAAATAGTGCGGAAACATTGCGGACATAATGCGGAACACGGGCGGTCCCGCTGCGGACGCGACATCGGAGTGCACTACTGGGCCACCATACGTTTCTACGGTGGCCCTTTGGAGTAGAGAAATCCAGCAGTTTGGAGTAGAGAAATTGAGCATGATCATGCATTACTCCATTTCGTATTTTGATTGCATTACCACATTTCAATGCTCTCCTTCTGAGCAGTTGACAATAACGATTGCAGCCTGTCTTCGATCACTAAATCGTGTGGTTGGCCACCGTACGTTTCAATGTAGTGCTACTTCCAGTGGCGGATTTAGGGGGGGTAAGGGGGGTGCAAATGCACCCCCCTTTGGCGGCTAGTAATGTATTTTGCGTACATAACTGCACGAGTCCATCAAATGATTATGCAGCAGTGGCATGCAGCAACAACAACCAGGCACAGTTACACACGTATCAGTTCCTTACTGATCTCCAGACGTTTGACTAGGCCTAGAGTTGCTTCGAGATATTCAGTTCGGCCCGAGCGAATTTTTTTTTTGGACGAGGTTTGAGAACTTAGGCGCAAAACGACGGAAAATTAATGACAGGGTTGTACCCATTCTGGTAGCTGTACGTAATTTGGAATGACGTAATATGCCTGTCAAGATCCGAGAAAGTCGCTGAGTTTGCCCGGTGTGTTGTTCCTTGACGTCTGAAGTTGACAAGACTGTGTCAAAAGTCGTGATTTACCCACACAAAGTGAGAGGTTCAACTTTTCTATCAGCAAAGTACCGCTTTCATGGCCTGCTGATAATTTACTTACTAAATACAGCACTGAAACATTGGGTCTGTTGCCTTTGGCTTCCATCCAACTATCTGGCATGCACAATTTTGTATGGCATAGCTACCATTGGCGTCAATACTTGATTTTAGCAATGTCATTTTACTCTGCGATCTGAACTCTTGGAATCAACTGTTTTCTAAACAATCAGTAAAGATTGACCAGTCTATAGTGGTAAACATCATGGGTTAAAGAGACTTTGAATGTTGAGTAAATGTTTATGAGGTTTAATGTTGCTGGTGGATCACACATTACGATGAAGAACCAAATCATTCAAGTCATCACAGTGTGTAAGAGAGTAACCTAATAGCAGAAGTATCACAATCGCACAGCAAATGTTTTGATTAGCAGAATTAACATAATTATTTCTAGAAATTGATATGGCATTTTCATTGGCTAAATTCATCATGTTGTTGAGCTGGCCAATGCAACTGCTTCTGTAAGATTGTGATAGCTCTGATTTTATGTTCCCTGTTTACATGCTGCAACTTTTGGTAGGAATCAATGTTTGGTAAACGAAGTTGGTCGATGTTTTAACCTACAGTATGATGTAGAAAATAGTGCATGCCTGTTGCTCTATGAGGGAACGCAAAGCAACACACCCAACAGTCTCACAGTAGTAATAGTATCATTTTGGCAGCCAGAATTTAGATAGGAAAGTTGTACTTTAAATGTCTCTCTAAGTCTAACCTTGTCTAACCTCATCTAACCTCTCACTTTGTGTGGGTGAATCATGACTTTTGACCCACCTTGAGATGGGCAAAGAACAACACACTGGGTATTCACACAGAGCCAGCGACTTTCTCTGATCTTCACAGGCATATGGCCCTACCAGAATGGGTACAACCCTTTCCATCATTTTGGCGACTAAGTTCTTGAACCCTGTCTAAAAAATAATAGTCTGCGGGCCCTAGTCTTATGGACGCAAAGACAACACCTTATCCATCGACTTTTGTCCCCTCAGTATTCCATAGTGTCACTGGCTGTCCCCACTGTGTGAGTGGAGTGACTTGAAATGCTATTGGAGATGTATAGCAAACCCCCTAACTGCATGCACAGAAATCAGTAACTATATATAGGTGTGCCCAGCAAGACTGGTTGTTTCATATCCTGTGTGTCCAGTGTATGACAGCAAAGTTTTTCATGGTTTTTCTGTACACACATTGACTCATAACTTTGACATTGTCAAAAAATCTATGTGATGATGCCCTCAACTTGGCAAAAATGTCAGGATAATCACAAGCATGATTAAGGTAAAGCAGGGCTATTCCAATCGCAGTGTCATTCCAACAATCAAGCTAATGTCTCCACGATACTGTGGAGTTTAGCAAGGGAAAAACATTGTTGATAAGTGTCAGCAGGCCTGCTTGATTCACAGAAGCATTTGATCTATTCTCTGGTATCAGAATTTCCCTTGCATGAAATACTATCAGAATATCCTGCTTTACCTTATGAAGTGAGAGGTTAGAGACATTTTCCGTCATGATGACTTGAATGATTTAGTCCAGCTTTTATCGTAACGTGTGATTATTGATGCTTAGAAAACAGTTGATTCCAAGAGTTCAGATCGCAGAGTAAAATTACAATGCTAAAATCAAGTATTGATGCCAATGGTAGCTATGCCAGATAGTAGGATGGAAGCCAAAGTCAACAGACCCAACGTTTCAGTGCTGTATTTAGTAAGTAAATTATCAGCAGGCCTTGAAAAGCGGTACTTTGCTGATAGAAAATGCTTCTAAGTTGAACCTCTCACTTTGTGTGGGTAAATCACGACTTTTGACACAGTCTTGTCAACTTCAGACGTCAAGGAACAACACACCGGGCAAACTCAGCGACTTTCTCGGATCTTGACAGGCATATTACGTCATTCCAAATTACGTACAGCTACCAGAATGGGTACAACCCTGTCATTAATTTTCCGTCGTTTTGCGACTAAGTTCTCAAACCTCGTCCAAAAAAAAAATTCGCCCGCCACGGCGTGCCTCGGCGTACGAGATTTCGAAATCCACTGGATTTCACGTGGATTTCGGATTTCAGAGTGGATTTCTGGATTTCACAGTGGATTTCTGGATTTCAGTTTGGATTTCTGGATTTCAGTTTGGATTTCTGCCGACAGGTTTCTTAAAACAACACTGTCGGACAGTGTACGAGATTTCTTTTGTGACGGACCCCTCGGTTTGGCCTTCCAGCTATATTTTGTATGAATGCGTTCACGTGACCGAAAGTGGGCGTGGCAACCCAAAAATTTTCGGCGCGCTTCGCGCGCCAGTGACTCAACCCCCCTTTCTAAATTTCTAGATCCGCCACTGACTTCAAACTGTCTTAACTCAAATGAAAGTCTATCCTGTATAGAGCGTACCATTTACGGCTACTGCTCGAAAATCGAAGGGCTTAGGGCTGCAGTAAGCGTGGTGGCAGACGAACAAAGCTGAATGGCGGCGCCGCCCGGCCGAGAGCACAAGCGATATCCCTTACACTTATTTAAACTCTGCCAGTCTATCGCTCCACCCAGAAACAATAAGCTGAGATTGTCATCTCTCTCTGTAGATAATACTACGCCACATATCAATTTTCATGGCCGTCGACTGAGCTAGCTATGAGGTATTTGGCATGCGTGGAGAGGGCACGTTCACAGATCCGATCAGCCCCCAGTGAATCCGAGGCACTGCCATGGCACTATCTTATGGCAGCTACCACAAAACTGTCTCTTGGAAGCTGCAGTTTTGAGAGTTTTATGTCTGCATAAACTTCTGCGCTACGTCCACGTGCGCAGGCAAACGGCCGTGATTCGATTTGCGTTGGTTGGTTCCCCCCGGATCCGCCCCTGAAATGGTTTCACAATGTGCATGGTTCATAGTTTGGTTCCCAGACCCTTCCTGTATGGGCGGGGCGAGAGTGGAGAGGGAAGGAAGGGTCTGGTGAATAACTAGTCTCGTCCCCAGACCTAATTTTTCGCGCGCACCCTGCGGACTCGTCGAAAAATAGGGTCTGGACACTTTCACTACGAAAACTGGGGCAAGTTTACGGGGTTCACTAAGTTCACCCAACTCCATGTGGTGACATCACAATTTGTAATGTTTATTCCTTGCGCATTGCGCGCGCGGATCGAAGATGGAATTGCATGAACTGGATCCAGACATGTTAATTGGACCCGAAGAAGCTCAGTATAAAGTCCCTTGTGAGGTAAACTTTCACTTACAGCTTGCTATAGTTTTACGGGTCGTAGTTTTATACTTACAGTAACTCTGTGAACTAAATTCAGCATAATTTCTGGACCTGAAGAGCTTCAGTACTTTTCTCATGCACGCTCAGGTCTAGCTTCACCAGTGTATACTAGTGATCATGAGCCATGTGCATGCAGATTTTTATAGTAAGTTCTAGTTTGCATGTGATGACCTAAATGTTTACTACAATCTGAGTAGCTACAAGAACAAATTTTGTATGAGCATCTTGGGGTACGGTTTCACTTGACCGCATTATTTAAGATACTAAAAACTTGTCCCTCAGCAAGTCATGCAAAACAGTTGCTGGAAGGCATGCAGCAAAACAAAACACCAGAAAAAATCACAGTCTGTATTGTGTCCAAAGATGTGCAACATTTTAACAAGAATACTGAACTCTAGCGTATATTTTCAGAGAAAACTGCTCTTGCAAACTGAATCATGCACAGTGCAATCTGTTGAAGTGTACTCCCAAAGTAGTGTTCTGAGGGACATGTCTTGTCAAATGTAATGGTTGCTTACTACACAAAGAATGTCATAATTGCATTTAAAATCTTGATCTCAAAATGCTGACAGTTTAGTGCTGAAGAACATTTACATCTTTAATTTTACCTTGCTCCTCCCTATCACAAAAGCCTCTCTGCCCCCAGTTTCCATGACAATGTTCTCGTTTGGGGTACAGTGTGTGTCAAATTGCTCCACAGACGTTTAAACTAGCATAAGCCTTAGCCTCATTCCCAGCCTCCCCCGTTTTTACCTTCCGTTTGCATTCACAATAACACATGGGAGCGGAAGACCAGCTGGTCTTCCGCTCCTGTGTATTATTGTGAACACAAATGGAAGGTAGAAACACTGGTCTTCCGCTCCCGTGTATTATTGTGAACGCAAACGGAGGGTAAAAAACACTGGTCTTCCGCTCCCGTGTATTATTGTGAACGCAAACAGAAGGTAAAAATGGGGAAGGCCTGGGAACAAGGCTACATAAGCCTGATGCTAAGACACTTATCCTGGTTTCTATCCAACTTTAATATGCTGCTTGCAGTTTCTGCTCTGGAAACAGCAAGCAACCAACGATGGGTACATGACTACATGGCCTAACTCATTTCCGGGCTCCACTAATAAGCTTGCAATAAATCAAGTGAGGATACACTGAGAGTCTGGGAAGGAGGCTACAATTTGTCATAGCAACCCACAAAAACATGAGGAATCCTGTCTAACTGGGACCTTAGTCTTACAAGGGGTAATCACTTATATGTCCCATGTAGAAGCATTTGCGACCGGGATCAAAATTGAATCAAGCGATCAAATCCCTTTTTGGGGGCTGATCAAGGTGACCTCTGAACTGCTCAAATCAATGGATCAAGAACACAGAAGGGAATGATCAAGCAATTAAGCACACTGTTTGCCAATCAAAAACCTTGATCCCAGTCGCAAACGCTTGAACACACGGCATGTGACTACCCCTTGGTCTTAGTAGGTAACAGGTTAGCTCACAAGCTAGGGACGAACATGATCACAGTATTCAATATTAAAATACTGACTGAACCTGTTGGTTTTTTTTACACGAGTCCAGCATTAGCAGTCGTGTAGCCATCCGACCGGAAGTCCTATTTACGCAATACATTTCCTATTTCAGCGATGACGTCATGAAAGTTGAATTTGAGAGCTGGAGTGGGTCCGCAAAAAGCGTTCGCGCAACCACAAGAAGCAACTCGAGCGCGCAAAGCGACCACAGTTCCACGATACAGACGGTTGACCGTGCGTGGGAGTGGTAAATACCCGGATCGCGGCCACGAGGACGCAGAAACAGGAGAAATTTGACGTTTGCATGTACTCTGGAACAATTTGGCACATTTCATTCCGCCACGACTGTAGGCTATGACATCAGTAGTCACTGTAGTACATGGATAGAAGGTTTATACCTGCAAGTTTGGTAACTGCAAAATAATGTATGTGCACATAATTGATAATCAAAGTGATGACATTATCAACAAACAACAATGCATGCAGAATACAGGTAATTGTTGTGTGAAAGTGAATATCGGCCACATTTTGGGGCCTGTGTGGTGCCAAGCATCCTGGCCAATGCTGTGGGCCCTGCTGTTATTGTCAACCTATTATAATTGTTCTTAAACTGGATAAGCAGCAACCATTTCAAATGGAAAAGTGGAGTTGTGAAATGTCTATAGCCTGTGAAAAAAAAGGAGACATTTTACAGTTAAAAACACCGGATAAGAACTGTCATAGTTATGCATAAATGGTGAGCACGGTTTGTTGGATGTTAGTATGAAAAAAGTGGCAGTTGCTGGAAATCAAATCCATGGCCAAAGGCCTCTGGCTTAAACAGCCAGTGTTTTACCACTCCAACCACTACCCCTCACAATTCTCTATACGTATACTTGTACTACACAGATGGTATTGATATCTCAGTCATGGTTTGTAGCTACTGTTATATTCTTTTCTGTGTAGAACTTGGATTCCACCCATTAGGTGCCATGTCTGACTAGGCTAGCCTCGTTCCCAGACTCACCCCTGCTTAGCGTGGAGAGCCTGGGAACGAGGCTATGACTAGGCCTAGTTCAACAAATTTGCATATAGATTTGACGTGATAAAAGTTTAGCCTCGTTCCCAGGCCATTCCCATCTCCAGCTTTTGACCACTTGCATACAAAAAGGGAAGGCCTTTCAAGATCTCATCAAGTGTGATGGGTGTGGTGGCCAGTCAATATAATTCACAAACTTACGTTGACCAACCTCATGTTACCGCACGAGCTGTATTGACAGTGCCATTTGAATGCCGTAGTCTGTAGTCCTTTGAAAAGATATTACAACTAGGGCCTTGAGATTCTTCATCAGGCACCCTTGTTTAACCTATATCATACGTCACATCACTGTGCATGTGACGAGATCTCCCTGACCTTCCCCTTCAGTTTAAGTGGGGAGCTTGCTACATTTTATTAGCCTCATTCCCACACTTCACTGCTGTCCAGTTTTTGTTGAAGTGGGAGGAGTCTGGGAATGCGACTGTGTACAAATTGCTCACCTTGCACATGATTCTTCGGAATCATGAAATGATATTATACACTGGCCAGTGTATACCTGAGGGAAATACATAGTATATGTTCTAGAGGAAGTGATACTATGGCTTTTTAGCAACATAGTAAGCCAACCACAGATGTTGTATTGTCATGCCTTATTTTGGCGTCACCAAGTCCATGCATTCATACCAGGGTGACCAACCCTCTCGGATTTGGTTTGTGAAAAGTGTCATAACCCTTCACAAACTACATACATCTACTCCTAGTCACTTCTAAACCCACATGCTGTTCAGATTCCAACGCCCACTGAAGAAGAGGTTCCACAAGTGGACACAGTTACACAGTTCAAGCTAACAGGAAGCACAAACAATTTGGCACATTTCATTCCGCCACAACATGCAATCTATTGTGTCAAATAGATCTGCTCTACACTACTACAAGTATCTGTAAATGGAATATTGTAACTGCAAACCTTTCCTTCTAGGAGCCAGAC
This sequence comes from Agelas oroides, assembly GCA_949130485.1. NCBI lineage: Eukaryota > Metazoa > Porifera > Demospongiae > Agelasida > Agelasidae > Agelas > Agelas oroides. The sequence goes on along the minus strand of OX422191.1, from coordinate 5,094,794 downwards.
AGCCAAAAAGTTGACGCACATTCCATCATCCCCATCCATGCATCAGGTCGGCAGAACATCGAAGCGGGATTTCCATTCAGCGTAATTTTACATACATACGCCATCAAAATAGCTTACTACAATCATCCCACTTTCGTTTGAAACAGCGATGTTCTTCGGATCGGCGGTGTGATGCTAGCTGCACACGATCTCAGCTAGCCGGGTTCTTCGACACTTTCAGCGCCATTTTATGTCGTGACGTCACTTCCGCACTACAATAGAAACGCCGGAAGTTGTACGGATGGCTACACGACTGATTAGCTACATAATTTTCTTGCTATAAAATTAAGTTGCACAATCTCTTTGAATACAATACAGACTACCTGATGTCTTGTTCAACTGGTTTTTTGTTGCTGCATGCCCTCCAGCAACTCAAACTCGACTCTAGGAGCTATTTACCCTTCGCAGAGAGGTGTGGCTTGCGAGACTAATGTGCTACATGTCTGGATCCAGTTCCATAGCGCTCTGCGCGCGCAATGCGCACATTACAGTTTATGACGTCACCACATGGAGTTGGGTGAACTTAGTGAACCCCCAAGTTTACTTACGGCGGTCAGTAAATCATAGATAATAGAGACTCTAGGTTACAGGTCTCTATTATCTATGAGTTATGACGTCTGGGGGGAAACAGTAGGCATTAATTGGAATACGATGGCATGCGAATGGCGCGACTACCTCTACTCTTCGAGTTTTTCCTTGCGCGTGTCAACTGTCTTTCACTGTTTATTATTTTGCGAGGTTAGTTCAGTTGTTTTCCTATCCTATGGAATTGTTTCGAGAGCCGATGGCAACTAGAGCGGAGGTAGACGACAACGACTCTTCACCTGGCCCTTCGCGGTCTTGCAGCACTGCCCCGGTCCATAAGTGGACATGCGTGCGCTCAAAACCGGTGTAAGCGCGATATGGGGACCCCCGTGATATGGGGACCCCCGTCCCCATATCCCTAGTGATATGGGGACCCCCCAGCCCCATTTCGCTAGTGATATAGGGACCCCCTCAGCGTTTTGGGGACCCCGGAAGACACGGACCTACCTGTTCGTAAACATCGGGCGCTGGACCTTGACGATCATTGATCAGAAGGGTACGCCATCAGTGATAATTATAAAACGAGAAGCAGAGCACAACAACACCTAAAGTTGTTAGCATGGCGAAGGAAGACGTGAAAGTTGAGGAAGATGCTGCAAAAGCGAAATATACGTTCAGCGAAATTTATGACTACGTTGTCCACAAGACATACCCATCTCATGCTGATAAACTCTACAAGCATGGGCTAAGGAAGCGTAGCAAATTCTTCACAGCGGACGGAGAACGTTTATACTACATTGGCGGAAAAGGGAGTAAGAAACCTCGCTTGGTGGTCGAAAGTGCGGAGGAGAGGAGGAGAATAATCGGCAGCATACTAATATTCTTTAATGATAACATTGTTGTTCTTTACTTGGGTATAGAATAATTGTCGAGTTCGAGTTCGAGTTCGAGTTCGAGTTCGAGTTCGAGTTCGAGTTCGAGTTCGAGTTCGGAGTTCGAGATGGCAATCACTGTGCGCCTGCGTTGCACCAGTAAGGCGTGAGTTAGGTTTTTTGTAAGCCCAAGGAGAGAGGACGGATCATGGTACCGATGTCTGTGCTAGGGAACAAACCATAGTCTCGCAAGCCACACCCTTCGCAGTGAGGGTGTGGCAGGCTTGTAAGACTGGGTAAGTGGTCTCTGAGCAGGTGAGAAGATAGCTACACAACCTAAGGGCAGAATCTCAGCGAGGCTTACCTGCTGGAATCGAAGATGGCTTACCAATAGGCTTCCCTATTTGGCGGCTTTAATGGAGAGAGGCATTTTGTGCTCATTGAAAAATTGGTGCTTGCCTTCATGAACTTGACAAGTGGAGTAAATTAGTGGGGAGAGTGAGGCAGTTGGAAAGGCAGACAGTGTACTGAGGAGAGCAGAAGGTCCCAGGGGGTGTGGTATTTGTGGCACAAGAGTATCAGGCTACAGTGGTTAGCTTCACAAAGCCAGTCTATTGCTTTTGCAAGGGAATCTACTAGTCAGTGGGATTGTCTTCTGTGGATTGACAGGTCAGTGAGTGTCACCATTTGGTTGCATCTGCCTTGTATTGATCAGGGGATAGGCTTCTACAAGGAACACTTGGCACAGAACTTTTGCTCCAAAACTACTATAATAATGTCACTGTGACGTCAAAGAGGAGGTTGTAAACACTCTGACTGTATGAGTGCAAATGCTACTAAAGCAATTGAAAATGACGGTTATGTATGACCTTATTGGAGCTAGGGGGGAGGGGGGTCACAACTTAGGTCACAACAATGTTATTTTGGGAAAATAGTTTGTAGGTGTTCCCAATTCAGTGCACATCTTGGAAGCAGTGCCTTTGGATTAGTCACACAAAGGAGACCCAAAAACCCCATGCACTTTCAGTATCATACACCCAACCAAACCCAGGATAGATTGCTTTCAGTGGATCATGCATGTGGTACTGAAAACAATATGTGCGTGGGTTGGTTAAATTGGTGTGGCTTGTGCATGGGACTATAATGTAGGAACTGGTAGGTTACTATAGGGTCTTGTAATGTCAACAGGTGACTTGGGGTAGATTTGGCTCATACAGGCATGAAGTAGGTTGTTAGGGGCTTACATGGTTGTAGTAAAGGCAGGGTTGGCTCCACTGTTGAATATAGTGTGTAGAATGAGGATACAAAGCATGCAGTTGGATTGTAGGAGATCGAGTTTATTTGTCAAGAGAAATTTGGTTCATACTGCAGAATTCTAAAAGCCGAGAAGTTAAGGTGATGATACACCTAGGTGCTTGTGTGCTTATGGAGAACAGAGCTATCTTTTCAGCTTGGAAAATTGTTTCATGCAGTGTCCACTTTATGAGAAGGTAGTCTAGCATGCTGCCAAGCCTAATAGCCATGCATTTGTATACTTAGGCATTTTTCTACTACCCCTCATCATTCTCTATTACCCCTCAGTATTTGCTCCAGCAAGCACAATAGCAACCCTAGCTATACAGCAACAATGGCAGCATATAGTATAACATACGTATAGATCTCAGCAATTTCTGCTACCCCTCAGCAGGGACAGTAGAAAATGCTGAAGGGAGTAGCCTGGCAGGGAATGCTGAAAGGTCATAGAGATCACTACGTGCATACTTGCCATTGTGACTGTAGTAGGATGCTGAGATATTTCTTAGTAGGATGGGTACAACTGTGCTTGGTCCATGGCACCAAATGCTTAGGTGTGACAGGAAAAGCTCAGCAGTATTAGAAACTGATGAGAGGTGTGGCTAGCTATTGTGCCTGTCTGCTGAAATTGCTGTGTCAAGCAGTAGAAAACGCTGAGGGATAGTATAAGGGATGCAGAATTGCTGTTGAGATTATGGCTGCCATTGTTCCTATAGTTTTAGAAACTGCTGAAGGGCAGTACAGCGTGTTGATAAATGCTAAGTGAAAGTAGAAATTGCTGAGCTATCCTTGCATTTAGCTATATATAGTAAGCTGAAGGAAATTAGAGAATGTTAAGGGCCAGTAGAGATTGCTGAAAGGTATGACTACCATTGTGCTTGAATGGAGAGAATGCCAAGGTGGGAAAGGTACAAGGGAGGCAGTATGTACAGACTGTTGAGAGATAATGTATACTTGGCTAAAGAATACACCCTAAAGAATATTTTCTTTAGCCATGCAAGGGTCAAGGATGTGTGTGTATAGAGAGGATCACTGCATGAGGCATAACAAAAATTTCCGAGGGCATTGCTATCATCATGTACTTCACTGAAATAAAAGCCAATGAGCAGTAGAAAGTGCAGAGAAATGAGTGGCAGTAGAGATTGTAGCCTTGTTCTCAGGCTCTTGTGTGTGGAGATTGCTGACAGGTTTAACTGCAATTGCGCTTGACTTGAGAAGTATATAGCTACCAGGAATTGTTGAGTCACATGCAATAGAGACGGCTGAAAGATAATTATGACTGCATGAGGGCAGAAGTGAAATGTCCTCTGTCACCTCCAGCCAATATAACCTTTTAGTTAGCTACTCCCCACCGTTCACTTCTGCCATATAATTATTTCTCAGCAGTCTCTACTGCCCCTTGGGCAGTTCCTGCTACTCCAGAGAAATACTGAGAGTAGCAAGGAGTACTAAGTGGAAAGAGCTGAAGGCAACTAATGAATTAATGATGTGCCATTGGGTCAAAGAATGCTGAGGGATAGTAGAAAATGGTAAATTGGAATAGAGGATTTATGACTGCTGTTGTGCTTTATTTTAATGCTCAGGTATAATTCTAAGTAGTAGAGCTGCTTAGAGAAATGGTTGCCATTGTCCTTGACTGTAGAAATTTGTTTGAAATACTGAGGTCCATAGATATTGTTGAGAGCTATGTATATGGTTGCCTTCTGCTTGGGTCTGAGAATGCATGAGGGGCAGAACAGAGTGCCAGGGAGTATACAGAAGAGCACTAAACTGGGGTATATGACTGCCATTTGTGCCTGGTTGACAATGCACCTGGCTACTATTGCATGCAGAGAATGCTATGGGGTTGCAGAATTTACTGAGTTCAGTCTGAGGAGTGGACGTGACTGGAGTAATGGCTAGTCTCACAGGCAGGACTCTCACTGGAGAGTCTGGCCTGTGAAATTAAGTAGCACTATACTCTTGAGCTTGGCTGCAAAAAATCTGTGAGAGTTAGATACGTCATTGTGCTTGGCTTCACAGAATGCAGAGGTGTACGCCTACTAGCTATAGGCTTATAAATTGTTATGAGCACTACACCGCTTCCAGTAATGGCTGATGTTGTGCTTGGGGCTACAGAAACCTTTGGGGTGGCAGGTACTACATAGGGGCTGTAAAGATTGCTGAAAGAATGGTTGTCATTGCAGTAAATGCTGAGGTGTTGTAGTAACAAACTGTACTCGGTAATTTTCGTACGAGCCAACTTCTACGCAATGAATGTACAGGTATACTGCATCGAGCCACACCCCTTAGCACTAGTCCTCGCCGGATCTCAGTCAGAATCGGCCTCTGCAAACACCTGCAACCCTTCGCTGTCTAGCCTCGAAAGTCAAACCCGACCAAACATAAAACTATCCGGACGGTTTCCGGTGCGCACTGTAAATTTGCCAGCCGTGGAGGCAACTCGAACTCGAGTCAACTCGAACTCGAACTCGAACTCGAACTCGAACTCGAAGTTTATCCATCCCCCTTTACTTGTACATACTATTGCATAAGCATATTTTTACTCTTGCATATATACGACTTGTTAATTTGTTCTTATATGTCTTTTCCAATTACGTATAGAACACAAATCTTAGGGGTCCCTAAATCACTGAAGGATCCCCATATCACCAGAGTTCTGGGGACCCCCGGTCCCCATATCCCTAGTGATATGGGGCCCCCCCGTCCCCATATCACTAGGGATATGGGGACCGGGGTCCCCAAATTGGGGGGTCCCCATTTCACGCAGACACCGGGCTTAAGGTCCGCGGATCGAGCTATTCTGGGATGAAAAAGGACGAACTTGTAGCGAAGTAAGTTAGAACGTAACTTGGTTACTATCAGTCGTTCCGCCAAAAGTCTCTTGCCAGCAAACGAGTAGCTGCAGGCGCCTACTTTGCCAGCGGTTTTATAGACCAATCAGTCTACTCTCGAGATCCAACGTTTCAAGCTGCAGCCTCTTACCGCTTCGTGTAGGGAAGCCGTTGTTTACGGACGGTTCGATCGTACCTCGTGCAACAGGGGTGCACTTTAGCCTGGCACGTTTCGTTTGGCCCCCCCTGAGCTGCATGAAACAGGTGCCGTTCGAAAGCACTGGAATCAGGCTACAAAATATGCAGAAACTAAGCGTATACACGGGAAAAGGTCCGAGATATACGCTGTGGTATGCGGACCGAAAAATCAAGGAACCCCGCATTCGCCACGTGGTGGAGAAAATGTCATTGAACGAAGCGAGTGTTAGTAAAAGCGTTTGTAACAAACGGCACACAAAGTCGCTGTGCTCTGTGTCAAGAGCGTCTGAAAGGCAGACATAGCCATCCTGAGCAATGGGGATGTGAGTTGCAGAAGTTCCTCCTGCAGTACACCACTGCCCCTCTAAATTCATGCGTGTGTAGGGCCGATCAGGTTAGCATAAAGAAAGGGTTGGGCCTAGCTGGGAAGCATAGGGATGAATTCATTCCTAGATGGATAAAGAGGGAATTGCAGAAGCAAAAGCCAAGTTGCTGTGTACCTGGATGTGATACGGTATCTGATCATACCTGTATGTTTGCCTCCTTTGATACCATTTGTGCTGCAGCTAGTGTTAACATTGATGGGTCTACATCTACTACTGTTGCAACCACCAAGTCATTCCCACTCTGTGCACAGCATTATCAAATTGTGTATAAACACTGTAACCCTGAAAGTGTTTATGAGTGTGCATTGTGTGGTAGCAAGCGCAGGCACCATGCCAGCAGTAACTTGCGCTGGACATTCAGACCTGTACCCTAGCCTGAGAGTGTTGATGTTTTGTTGCAAGAAACAGGAAATTTTGACCGGTGCATAACTGCTGACAGTCTTGCATGCAACAAGTGCTATGTATTCTGTCAAAGGTTGTTGCAGCAGTGTGATGAGGACCTTCGTTCCCCTGAGAGTATTGTGCATGCACTTAGAACTAAAGTGGATGAGCTCCAGGATAGTTTCCGGCAGTGTAGCAATATCACTAACCATAATGAGGTTGCATTGCTTCACACAGCCACCTTCCTAGGAGAACACATGTTGTCTGACCAAGCAGTAACTTTTCCCCAGCTGTACCAAAAGTATTGTGAGTATCTTCATGGTAGGCTAACGGGTAATGTACCCCCACAGCCCAGGTACCAAGTTCTTGTTTACATGGGGAAAGAGTTTGGGGATCTGATGTCATCTGTGAGTGCCCGTAACAGATTGGGTAGGATCATGTACCGTGCCAAGTGTGATCCCTTTTTAATGCTCTCTCATGCTCTTGGAAATGCCAAACCCCAGTATGAAAAGGGAGGTACCAGCATCCCTCCAGTTGAACCAGTTGCTGAATACTTGAATGAGAAGGTCCATGACCTAGCTGCAAAGCTTATGGCTGAACATGAGCAGAAGCCTATATCTGCCACCTTTGATTTAGAGGCCTTTGCTAGCCATGTAGCCCCTGATTTGTGGGATGCTGTCACCAGGTTAACACATTCCAGTAATGAAAAGCTTGGCCGAAAACAGTCAGACTCTCATGTTCATGAGAGAAAGGTCCGAATTGCGTACATTGTGTGTGTGATTGTATTCTGTGCAACTGGTGGGCGTTGTTCTGTCCCACTGCACACCCTCCTGACTGATTATATAGAGGCCAGTGGTGGATCATCTGAGCTTATCACTGTGCTGAATAGGCTGGGAGCTGTGGTTTCTAGTGAGACCCTTGATAGACATCTTGTAAGGGTGTCAGCTCAGCGTAAAAAGGAGGGTCTGCTGAAGGAGCTTGATGATAAGTCCTTTACTGTTGCTACCACTGACAACATTGATTTCCTCCAGAGCCATGCCTCTGTGTACTCTGGTAGTCAGCACCGTAGTTGGCATGGGACCACTGTACAGGTGGTCCAGCCTCAGCAGGAGCTTAAGAGTGTAATAGCTCAGCCAGATGAGGTAGCTAGGATGGATATGAGCCCTCCCCAACCATCCACTAGCACCTTACTCCCCGCAACCCAGGATAGCCCCACTAGTACCAGTAGGGATCAACCAGTGGCCCTTACCATTGTACAGTGTCAGTATGTGCAACAGTTGCATGACAGACGAAGGCAGAGAACTAGTCCAATTAATAGTCCATCCAAATTGGCCCATTCACCAGTTCCTAAGCGTGTAAAACGTGCTAGAACCTTTCATGAGGCTGTATGCCTTGGTGAAATGACTGAGTCTGCCTTGTCAAGTACAGGAGCTTTGCACGTAGGTTCCAGACAGACAACCTCTGTAGGGCACCTGCAGTTTCAAGATTTTCTCCAGTCAGATGAGGAATTAGCAGCTTTGGATAAGCTACAATGGGACTTTTTTGGCTACATGTTGAGTATATATGCGTTGAAGCCTGAGCATGTGATATTCAGTTTTAAAGACCACATAGCTGCAAAGGAAATGGAAGGTATCCACACTGAGCCAGCAGTTGTAGTGTACCTCTCCATTGTTGATATGCATGCTGACACTGTTGAGGCCATGTCAGAAGTAGCTGCAATGTTGTACAAAGAGTACATAGCCAGTAGTGGAGCTCAGCATCTAGTAATTGCTGGTGATGCTAAAACATACCTTCGCCTGAAGGAACTTAAGCAGCAGTATGGTAGTGAGCTGGACTGGCTCCTACCCTTTGTGGGAGACTGGCATGTACTGTACAACTACCAGAAGGCTTTGATGAAAGTGTACTATGAAGGTGGCCTTAAAGTCCTTGCCATGGCATCTGGGTACAGAGCTGAGACACTGAAGTCTGTGGCTAATGCATCCAACTTTAAACGTACCCATGCATTTCTAATGCAAGTGTGGGAAGCCTTCTACAGACACTTTTTTGACCAATACCTACTCAACTGTAAATCAGATACAGTACCTGATAGTGAGACAATGCTAGCAGATATTAAAGCTCGCCTCCTACAGTGTAATGAGAAGTGCAAGGAAGATCAAGCATATGATGAGTACATACTGGTTAGTACAGCCATGGGGAGTGACTACGAGTCAGTGTACAAGGATTTCATTTCCTTTGTGGAGGATCTAGCTAGTAGAGATGACACATGGAAGTTTTGGTATGGCTTTGCTTTCCATGATTGTCTGGCATATGTTGGCCTGTACCTTGCCATATGTGGCGGTACATGGAGACTTCGTATGGCCAGCCTAAAGGAGATGTGTCCTCTGTTCACTGCCTTCGACAGGGTGAACTACCTCAAAATTCTCCCCCAACATTTTGCCGAGGTTTTGTGTCTGCCTGAGAATATTAGACACTGTCTGGAGAAGGGAGGGTTTGTGTGCAACATTAGAGGTACCAAGATGCATGCAGTAGCTCTGGATGAGGCCCATGAGATGCTAGTCAACAAGGACATTAAGACCAGTGTAGTCAGGCCCTCCAGAGAATACCTCAATCGCATCATGTATTATTACCCTGTTAGAGCCAAGGTCTGCAAGCAGCTCAAAGAGCAGATCTCCCCACCTAGCAGACCTGACAGCAAAGTGAGCATTTTTGATGCTACCCCTCATGCTGCTCGCTGTGAGGAAAATGTACAGAGCATGAAAGCCAAGCTCTGTGACTCACAGGTACTAGCTGCAGCACAGGAGAACAGGGGCTTGCTAGCACTAGATGGGACAGTTGTAACCCCAGAACAACACAAAGATCTGGTAGCCTTCAGGGGCATAGGCAAGGAGTATCATGAAGTGTACATAAAGTACTACATAGTGAGAGACCCAAGTGCACGGGTACCACTCCGCCTCAGACGCTTGCAGACCTTCTGTGCTCGAAAGAGATCTCAAGGAAGATCAATCAGAAAGAGCGCGAGCAGAAGCTTGTAAGCAGGTGTATCAGGCGGCAGCTAGCATGGAGTGCTCAGACACAGTGTATTGAGCAGCATAGGGGTGAGCAATATTTAGAACTCCCCCGCGCTATATGTACCCCAAGTGGTGCACCACATAAGTGTCAAAAAAGCTTCACCACCAAGTTTCTGGAGAAGCGATATAGCAATGTTGTTGTGAGCATGTTCCCTGGAGGCTGGTTTCCTGACAGTGTTGTTCTGGAAGGCATGTTCCTCATTAATACTAGCCCACTAGTCACTCACTGCACCATGAAAGACTATGCCAAGTTTCTAGTCAGGAGATTTGTTGTCCCACACTTTGCCAGGGGTAGTAAGGAGGTTCATATTGTGTTTGATAGCCCAGGACAGAACCCTCGTACACCCAAGGCCTTTGAGCACAGCTGTAGAGATGCTGAACATTCCGTGTCACCTGACCATGACCATTTTCACTTCACTGATACAGCAGCTGTGCCACAGAAGTGGCGCGACCATTTGAACTGCCGTCACTGCAAAAGACAGCTAGTTATTTACTTGGGTGAGGCATTCCTCACTGTTGCCCCTGAGCTCCTCTCAGGTGTGCAAAAGCTAGTGGTAGCTGGTTGTTTTGAAGAAGGTAAAGCCCTAAGTATAGAACCATCAGGTGTGCAGGAGTGCTCACTGCTCACATCTGATGCTGAGGAGTCAGACACTAGGGTGTGGTTGCATGTTGTGCACAGTGCAGGCACTAGAAAGCTGCTGTTCTCCCCTGATACTGATGTGTATCACATTGGCCTACCTCTGTTGAACCCCAGTGGCAGATTTAGGGGGGGTAAGGGGGGTGCAAATGCACCCCCCTTTGGTGGCTAGTAATGTATTTTGCGTACATAACTGCACGAGTCCATCAAATGATTATGCAGCAGTGGCATGCAGCAACAACAACCAGGCACAGTTACACACTCACGTATCAGTTCCTTACTGATTTCCAGACGTTTGACTAGGCCTAGAGGCTAGAGTTGCTTCGAGATATTCAGTTCGGCCCGAGGGGTCCGCCACGGCGCGCCTCGGCGTACGAGATTTCGAAATCCACTGGATTTCACGTGGATTTCAGATTTCAGAGTGGATTTCTGGATTTCACGGTGGATTTCTGGATTTCTGGATTTCAGTTTGGATTTCTGCCGACAGGTTTCTTCTTGTATGTTTAGCAAAAAAGTTTAGTTAGTTGTAGTTTTGGTTAACTAAATTTTAAAAAGGCCGTACTAAAGTTAAAGTTATAGTTAACTAAAACAACACTATCGGACAGTGTACGAGATTTCTTTTGTGTGACGGACCCCTCGGTTCGGCCTTCCAGCTATTATTTTGTATGAATGCGTTCACGTGACCGAAAGTGGGCGTGGCAACCCCAAAAATTTCCGGCGCGCTTCGCGCGCCGGTGACTGAACCCCCCTTTGTAAATTTCTACATCCGCCACTGAACCCCTATGTGTATGATGTGTATGTCAAACTCAGCCCCATAACCTCACCAGAGCTGAGGCTACTCCACCTCAACCAGCTCCAACTAGACCTTGCTGGTGACCCTGACCTAGCATTAGTCCCACCAGGCCTGAGGGCCTGTGTGGTGCAGACACTGTTTATATGCAGTGGGTGTGATTATGTGTCATTCTTTGCTGGGTTTGGGAAAGCCACAATAATGAGACATTTCTTTGAGAATGCGTGGTTTATTACTGGTACACAGGACATTCCTGGCACACTAGCTGACACTGCCCCAGGTAGAGTTGAGGAGGGGGTTATGTCCTTCGTCAGACTTGTTGGTACCATGTACTTTAAGAAACACCTTGCACAGTTCACTGTGAACACTCCACGTGCTCTGTACATGTCACTTACACAGAGTGATGTAGCCCCCATGCAGCAGCATAAGAAGTTTATAGAAGTTATTAGAGAAACAGTGTGGAGTAGGATCCAGTTTGAAGATGAGTTGCCACCCTCATTTGATGCACTTTGGCGGCACTGGTTGAGAACATGCTGGGTGTCCAACATGTGGAGTCAGGCTACCCAGAACCAATTGACCCTGCTTGACCTTACAAAATATGGCTGGAAGGTAGTAGAGGGCAAGCTTGTGTGTGACTGGGAGTCCAGTGAGAACCAAACAGCTATAAGAGAGCGAGTAGGATTATTATTTAGAGGCTGTTCATGTTCCAGTACCACAGCATGCAGTACACGCCGTTGTAGTTGTGTCAAGAAAGGTTCTAGATGTGGTCCTGGCTGTAGGTGCAAGAACTGCAGCAATAGTGTTAATACTGTAGCTAGCGTCCCAGGTACACAGCACCACAACCCAGTTGAGCTACATGAGATAGAGCAGGAGGAACTGCTGCATGATGAGTTGCTCAGGATGAAGTATGGAGAGGAGGTGGTAGTGGAAGGGGAGTCCGATGAAGAAGACTACAATTCGGAGGAGAAAGATGATGAAAGTGAAGACCAGGAAGAGCCTGAAGAACGGATTTAAATCATTTAACACTTGACTATTGTCTGTTGTGTATTTCTATTGCTCTTTCTCCCATTTCTCTGGTCTCCCTATCTCTTTTCTCTATCTTATCGTCATGCACTGGCAATCACTTTGGTTTTTTTCAGTGCTACATCATACTCCAGCTTCTCTGCCTGTATTATAGAGGATGACAGCCTTTTCTATGGCTTAATCCTACAGTATGAGAGGCACATACAAGCGTAAAACTAGTGCAGATCATTTTTTGTGTGTATTTGTCAATTGCACATGCATGCGTCAGCCGCAATTTTTTTTGTCTACGTACCAGAGCGTGTATCTCAGAAGATATCCTGTGTACACGCTTAGTTTCTGCATATTTTGTAGCCTGATTCCAGTGCTTTCGAACGGCACCTGTTTCATGCAGCTCAGGGGGGCCAAACGAAACGTGCCAGGCTAAAGTGCACTCCTGTCGCACGAGGTACGATCGAACCGTCCGTAAACAACGGCTTCCCTACACGAAGCGGTAAGAGGCTGCACCTTGAAACGTTGGATCTCGAGAGTAGACTGATTGGTCTATAAAACCGCTGGCAAAGTAGGCGCCTGCAGCTACTCGTTTGCTGGCAAGAGACTTTGGAAACTTACCGGAAGCCAAGATGCCATTAATTGAACATTGGAATTTTTGTACGTATACACTTTCCGTTTTTTCAATAATTGTCCGTATATTGTCACTGGCGGAACGACTGCTATAGCGGCCCAGTAGGCGGAGAGATTTGAACCCTCCCTTCCAGTTAATAAAAATTATTAATACACCACATGAAAACATAATACTGGTTTATTTATAGGGTTGAAGGAGCAATCAGGTGCGGGCTTGATTCACCTGTAGAAGAGAGTGATGAAGAAACTGATGAGACAGCACCCGATGGTTATCAAGCAACAATAGTGTCAGATCAAGGGTGGATAGATGCTAATGTAGCCGAACTGCCTCCACCACCCTCAAACACATTCACCAATATTTCATCACTGGTAGACTGCGCAAAGAGCGTGTCACTGCAACAAAGCCATTCGAGAGGGGATACAGGCTGTTTGACTCAAAGAAGGTCCAATGCCCATCAGTTCATGATGTGACCAGCACCTCAGTATACTGCATCATCTGTGCAACTGTGTTACCCTCACAGAAAGCTGGAGCATACAAAACAGCTATTGCTGTTAACAAAACGAATGGGCAAATTATTCACGGAAGCTGTACCTGTGTTGCAGGTAGTTCAGCCTGCAATCACACTGCTGCATTAATGTTTGCAGTAGACGACATCAAGAGAGCACATGCTACCCATGGAAACAGTGGTGGGCCAAGTTCGACCTCGCTGCCCAGAAAGTGGGGAGTTCCAGCAGAATCTAAAAAAGAACCAATACCAGTGAAAATGCTGGAAGTGACCAAGCCAAAGTATAATCACACGGGGAGAGGGGTAAAATTCTTTAAACTATGCTGGCATATGTGTATTGATAACTGCTCTTGAGGGCCATGTGATGAGGGGTCAAAGTTGCTGGTCTAAGAACTTGATCCAGGTTACACAGATACGAGATACAGTAGCAATGCCAATATTAAATCGATGCGCTAAATCTTGTTCCAATAATCCTAATCGTAACCTTATTAATACCAGGAATAGTTTATCAATGGGTTGCAATGCTCGTGCTCTGGGTTTAAATGTTTGGGTAGAGGTATTCTTAACATCACTGCGACATAGACGTAGATGACATAATAGAGGTTCAAGTTATCTATATAGGCACATAAACACAGGGTACGATGGAAGGCCAGTGTAAAACTGAATATCTGAATCGCTTCCTTCAAACCGCTTTAGGCAGAAACGTGACAACAATGTTCGTACTTCATCAAGTCGCAACACATCGGCCTGTAACTGAGCAATTTGCTCCTCATGCCTTTCAATTTCTCCCCTTGCTACTTCTGCTGGTGACAGAGGCTCCTCATGCTTTTGTTTCTTGCAAGGTATGGGGTTACGGATGGATGGGGGTTGTCGATGCTTAACTGACACACTCCATGCAAAAATGGTTGGTACTGGGCAATCAGCAGTTCTTCCACTCCCCTCAAAATGCAGGCTGCAAATCCTGGTGTTCTCGCTCACACTAATTGGCTTCTTAATACTAACTGACCACTTGTATCTCAGAACAGGGTCTTGAGGCAGGCGATGAAATTTTACCCCATGAAACTCTTCCCTATCACTCCTGCTAGAACATCCAGGTATGCTGCAAATCTGATACCGAGGCATGGGATGGAGCTTAAGTGTTCAATTCAGTGCTCTATAATCTCGAGATCTTGTTCAAAGTTACATCCACGGTACAAAGTTGAAACACATCAAACAGATTTAGCAAACTAACTCCACAAAACTAACACTCAGTCTAACAAATCGCGCAATTTCATTCTCAGTACCCTATCATAAAAATATAAACTCAACTATCTACATAAACTAAGCAACTTACCTAGCAACAGTTTCCGCGAGTTTTGTCCTCGTCTGCAGCCGCTGGGCTCCAGAGAACTGACGTTTTCGCGCTCTGTTCGCTTCACCGCCATCGCTTCGTATTCCAATTAATGCCTACTGTTTCCCCCCCCCCCGACGTCATAATTACGTAACAATGGATAAAGGTCTATTGTGTAGGTGTTAATTACATTATCAGCTACCAGCAGCGTTCGCTTTGGCGCCAAAAAATGTGCAAGCTGGCTATTTGTGATGACGCATAACGCAATTTACTTTACCTGAACAATCTGATTGGTGCGACAACATGCCAATACGCTCGTATGATTACGCCCCAGTTTTACCTGTGAACGAACGAACGTGTCCAGACCCTATTTTTCGACAAGGCCGCGCGAAAAATTTGGTGTCTGGGGACGAGACTAGTGAATAACTCGACTGTACAGTTGTAAAGGTGAGTTATATCGTAAATCAGCTAGCTACCATGTGTGCAGCTTCGTCCTTATAACTCTTACCTCCCATTCGTCTAACAAAACCGCACCTAGCCTCGTTCCTAAAACTCCTCACCGTCGTCAATTTCGCTAATACAGTATCTGTTTTTGCATACTTATCTACATGCTGTAAACGATCACAAATTGGACGGTGAGAAGGGCTGGGGACGAGAAAACGCACACTTTGTATTGTAAATCCTGCCCCGTGACTAAAATACGTAGTTAGAACTTACTTTCTGAACAAACCATGCAAATGGAGCTATGTTGTTGCTTTGTTGATCCCTGGCATTTTTCTACAGCTGGTGCTTTTGGCAATCTTCTGTAGTAGACTATGGGTCGGGAGTTCAAAGGGACCAAGATCTGTAGTCATGCGATGACTCCCTGAAGACTAGTGTTTTGAGCATAATACTATTGCCCCACCCTATTTGGCCGTAACTACCCCACCCATTTAGCTGCAAGTTCCTGACCCAATTTAGCCATAATTATGCCACCCATTTAGCTACAAATTCCTGATCCAATTTAGCTACCCACAAAGTCGGATTTAATCTATGAGTGTGCATAGAAAAAATAAGAACAATGTTGTGTTAGTTGGTGTTGGAACACCCCCACCTTCCACAGCAACTCCCTCTTGACTACAAGCAGTATTCAGTTGATCTCCCCTGTAGAAGTGTTTGTGAACGGGATAAAAATAGAATCAAGTGGTCAACATATTTAGTAATAACTAATCAGTGAATGACAATGAATGGAGCAACAAAGTTTTTCAGAAATTAAGGAGGTGTGGCTACTGTATTGTCAATTGAACACTGTAAATCAAGTGATCACGAGCAATGAAGCAATCAGGCGTAATTTAGATCCCAGTCACAAACAGTTCTACTGGCAGGATGTAAGTGACTAGCCCTTGACGTACACGTGACTCGTTTTTGTGTACAAAAGTTCTATGCAGCTTCCTTATTCATGTGATTGACTGTTCAGTCCATCCCCTTCTGAATGTAGTGATTACTATGATCTGTTTTTCTTCAGCAGGTGCTGTTGCTAGCTCACTCCTGACTACACTTACACGAGAGTCAAAGCACAAGGCGAAACTGAGTGATTTAGTGCACACTTTTACTACTTGGGAGTGATAGCCTGAACAGTTGTATCTAATTGCAGACTGCCCCTAAATGCCCTTCCACTAAACCATCTCTGCAGTCCAAGAGTGAGTGTGCTAAACATGGCATTTTTTTGCTAAAATAATTGATTGTTCGCTCCGTCTCTTCTTTCCTGATTCCAGTCAGTGTTAAGCACCAGAAAGTGAAGCCAACATAATGGGAGCCTTCCGAAGGTCACGTCCTCGGTGCATTAACCCTCGGTTCCAGTGCCAACTTGGTCATGTGACCCCTAGTCATTCCTTTCTTGTGGCCATGTGTATTTTCATGCTACCAATGTTGGTAATAGCAGCTGAAAACGTGCAGCTAGCCACTACAGACCACATGAACCCCATGGATCGACGGTGTATTCACCTACATAACACAGCTTTCAAACATGCCCCCCTCATGCTACCATCTCTAAACAACGTATTACCAGCCATGGCCCTCCAGAATGAAATAGTGAAGTCAAACATTTGGTGTCTGTCACGCTCCTCGTCCCATACCAGTGTCTGCAGTGTTTCCTCCAGCCCAGGTTTCACCATTCCTTCAGGTCTAGGGAGGATGGTGGTAGGGGCAGTGGTGGTTCTACTACTGCTGATGAGTGGGGATATAGAGATGAATCCAGGACCTGTTGGTGAGTATATTAAGGTGGCAGTGAAGTCTCTCGGCGGAGGTTAACGAAAACATAAACCTGGGTTACAGTCAGGACCAGGGTTACTCCTAGTTTCAGGGTTAGGGTTAGGGTTTGCTTTAAGGCAATCTTGCTTTGCCTAATTTTAAAAAAAGGTTTTAGCAGCTCATTAACACATTCATGAGCCAAAATTGCCACTCGATGGACGCATCTACATGCTCACTGTAGGTAGTGTCTTAAACACCAATGTATGCAAACGTTAGTAGCCCCACCTCTCCCCCTTATGTCACTAAACAACTCACGGTTCTGTTCCACACACAACTCTTCAGCTTTCTTGTCTTCTGCAGCGTAGTACCAATGATATATTGTGCATTCTAGTTAAAGCCCAGACCAGCACTCGAAGCACCGGGCTACGGTCACCTACTAGGCTTGGCATACGATCACAAGACCTAGGCCTACCCAGTGAGTACAGTCTTGGCCACTGTGGCCTTTCTGCTGTTTCTAGACACAAGCTAGCTTTCACAAGCAGGCATTACGCACTACTCACAGCTACTGACACTACAGCACTCTACTAAAACTCCTCTTTTTATTTTTTTTATAAACTGATTATTGGATGCCAATGCCAACAGGAAATGGGGAAAATCCCCAATTTTTACGGACAGTGAACGGTTGAAGACTCCCAAAACGGACTGTGCGCTAAAAGTTTACAAAGACAAAAAATTCTATCAGCTTGGATTCCAGGTTTGCTGACCTTGAAAATACATGGTAGTGTGCCACCTTAACGCAAGGTATTAAGGTATTAACGATGTAGCCTCATTTTCAGGGTTCCTCACCACAAGAAGAGGGAGGAGCATGGTACATTTTTCATACACACATATATAGTTATGATACTCAGGGGCATTAAGGACTGGGTCCAGGGCTTCTGAGGCTATATTATGGCAAAATTTGTATCAATTTTATGACAAATGAAGAAGCTTAAAGTAATTGTTTAGTGTTGTTACATGTAGCCCCACCCTTATTGTTTACTGTGACATAATTTTAGGCCATGCCCACAAACAACTTAGCTGTACCAAGCCCCTCCCTCAGGGTATATCAGTGCAATAAACGCGATATGCGGAATTTGCCCCAGCAAAATTTCACGATTCTTTTTGTACCAATGAGTTCTATTTCAACTGGCCCAACTTTCTATCCGTGGGAATTGTCGATGTCGCTTTCCAAAACGCTGGAACTGGCAAATATGCCACGCCCACCGGGCATTTAAAGTTCCACTTCGTACCTTTAGCGGTAAGCTACAAAACTTTCTCACAGTGAAATCAAAGACAATTAGATTTCGTCTCCATCAAACCCAATAGTACACTCCAGCTCTCTTCTGAAGAATTCCGCATGAGTTACTTCCGGAAAAGCAGCCATTATGCGGCTTATTCAAGAGTAGCTGGCACGTGCTACCGTACATGGTGCACGTGACTCCACTATAGAAGCGTTGAAAATTGCTGGAAGCGCTTTGCAGAATGACTTTTAGTGTTACAGACGTGCGTATCGCATCATGTTTAGTCGAACAAGGTAAGGACAAGACCACTAGGAAGAGTACAAGCCTAAAACGGTCCATCTGTACCGTGATAGCGAAGGTATTTAATTGCATTCCAAGGTTCCGCATTGTTTACATAGATACAACCACCTTCCTGTTTGTGGTAAGATAACGCCCACCCTAAGGGTAATTTAGGCAGCGCACGCAAAACAGCTGGACCCACTCCTTAACGCGCCTGAGTAGTGTCAAAGCTGCAAGTGTTGGGCACCCCCACAATTAACTACCATGAGAGTTTGAAACCAACATCCTCTCTGCTATTGACTCAGGGTCAACAACTCAGCTCACAATACAGAACAAATCATAGTGTTTCAATCAGGTTCACTGGCTATGGCATTTTCGTCCCTTACAATGAGTGTTGCAGTTGGATTAAGATGAGCCTCCTTCAACAAAATTCTCTGAATTGTTTGTCCACTGTCGACATTTCAAGAATCAGATTCCAGCCCAACACCAAACACATTTAATCCTCTTCCAAAGCTGTCTTTGACTTACTTAAAGGGTTGCCTTTGCATGCATGCACTGCATAAATGAAGTTGGTTGTCTTAACCACAGAGTGGTTACCATGGTTGCTGACAAAATGAAGAGGCAGTATTTGAGAGGTTCAAGTTTTAGTATACTGACAGTCCTAGAACATCTTTTGAAGTGTTACAATTGACCCCTTGATGGTTGCAGGTAGTCTTGTCCCCAGACCCCACCCTCTCACAATGAGAAACAGTCTGGTGAACCAAGTCAAATTCTTGGCTAGCGCACGCTTTTGCGACAGTGTAGCCTAGCAACGTTCAAAACATTTTGCAGCAAACCCACCCAAAAAAGGTACGGATACTTGAATGGAGATGAACAAATTTTACTGTAAGGGAAGTGCTACGTAATGACTCATTAGTCCTTACCGCTTTTTGGTAATAAGTCCAAGAAATTCAACTTTGTTCACCGGACCGTTTCTCACCAGGAGGCGCATGCGGGCTGGGAACGAAACTTAGTTGCAGGTCACTCCCTTACAAATGTTTGGTTAGATCCGAAGATTATGCTTGTAAGATGGTTTCCTCTGAGTGTAGTTTGTAGTGCCAAAATAAACTTCTGGTAACCACTGTCTCTTCGACTTTGTCTGTAACCATGTACAACCAGTCTTTTTTGAAGCACATAACAG
The DNA here is from genome assembly GCA_949130485.1 of Agelas oroides. Taxonomy (NCBI): domain Eukaryota; kingdom Metazoa; phylum Porifera; class Demospongiae; order Agelasida; family Agelasidae; genus Agelas; species Agelas oroides. Next base: position 5,075,323 of record OX422191.1, on the reverse strand, counting down.
TACTGCTAAGAGTATAGCTTGATGGGATATTTCTCAAGGTTCTAGATCCTGCTCCATGTTGTTGCTCTGCATTGTTGTTAGCAGGCTGGACTTTGACCCTGAACCCCACTGAACAATATTCATGACGTGTCTACTATTTCCTACTACTGCAGGTGGTGAGTAAATCACTCATGCGTGCCTAATTAAGTATTGGCAAGTGCTGTGTTTGATGTAGCTCTTGCCATTATTTAATTATGCATCCATGAGTGATTTGCTACTCTGCAAGCACCCTCAACCAACCTGTTATAGGGAGGTGTGTTTTGTGAGTGTGTAATTTTTGCAGTTGAGTGGGAGCTGCAAAAAAATTAGCTTAAGAAAATCTATATCATGTATATCCATGTAAGTGTAGTTCTACAGAGGGTTGTGCCCATTGCTGCTGCAATACCCATCTTCTGAAGGCAGTTAGAATACTCTGAGGGCCCATTCTCTTCTCAGTTCAGCCTGATGCTGTCTGTGCTTAGTCTCCCATGAGCCACAATCCAGTCCACTTTCGCTTGTGAGACTAGTCCATGCTGCCGATGGCGACATAACTACACTAGGTAGCTTGGCAAAGGTCTCAATTGTAAGCATCTCTGGTAGAGACTAGCTAGCTTACTCTGCACTTGGTGAATAAATTTACTTGTCGTGAAAGTTTTACCCACAAAAAGTCTTTTTAATATGATGGATCAAGCCTGCAAGAGTACCCACTATGCGGTATTTGGTCTTTGAAACAGAAGTAGATGCTGTGTCTGACTCACTGAGAACCTAGTTTGCTAACATTTCCATAACAATTAACTGTGAACTCTGAGCTGCATAGGTGCATTTCAGGTTGTGCCCACATGTAATTAAGCCCTAGTATCTACCTTTGATGTTATGCAGCTGATGCAGTGCAGAGGTTGAAATAAGGTCACATATCCTAGCACTTTTGATGTTGACTGGTCATTTTTAAAATCTGTCTGGACGTGCTTGTCACAGTCATCCAATTTTATATCTGTATATACCTCTACAATGACGACAGTGTATATAACCTTTAGCCCGATGCGCATGCCCACGTGGCTACGACAGAAATTGATTGTGACCCATCGATAGCGAAATGAACCTACAAAATAGTCAGAGAGAAGCCAGTAAAGTCTGAACAAGATACAACGGTGGAAACGCCGGTAGCTACTCGACATTGCATGCCAGCGCATGAAAATGAGATGTGAAACAACATACTGAGCGCGCGACCAGGCTCGTGCTGTCACTTACGGAAGGTAGTTTACTTGAGGTGTAGTTTCTTGGTACTGTCTGCCTCGTCTCGTCTCTACTGGAAGCGATCCGTACCAGTTAGTTCGGGCTTGTGAGACTACGAACGGTCGGTCATGCCTACCAACCACTTACATTTGTGGTCGGTCATTGTAATAAAACGCGCGGAATTTGACCGATGACCGCACGTAATTTCGACCTCTGCAGTGTACCGGGCTCACTCCATTGGCACATGACTAGTAAAGATGTGGGCTTCTTTTCAGTAGCATGTCCTGTGTCAAGTGTTCAACCATGCTGTGTATATTTTTGCTCTTTTATCATGGACAAAAGTGTGTTGAGAGTGACGTGTATACGTAAATATGTTAGAAACTATTGTTTACTCATGTAAAGTACAGTATACAGCATTCTTCAAACCATAGCAATGGAACATGTCTGTTATTTGGCACTGTTCACTCACTTGCTGCTGTATGCTTAACAAATCCATTTTTCCAGTGCATGCATGCAGCAGTCACAGGTTAGAGATTTAGTAAATACACCGGTCACAGATCATTAGGTTGCCTGGTTTTTCACTGTTCTGAGGTCTACAATACCCTATAGTAGGCCGTTTGTTTCAAAATTGCCGATGACCACATCATGTGAGTAGTGGGTTACATCACATGATGGACGGAATGTATCGTGAGATAAAATGCCCACACCATGTGATAAATGTGTTACATTGCACAATAAATATATACCCATCACGCAATAATTGTGTTACATCTCACAATAAAGACAAGTCATTGTGTGATAACTGCTACATCATGTGATGACATAACTTTTGCAAATTTTATCGCATAATAACTGTCACATTACTGTATTACATCAAGTGGTCATGCAAAGTCAAAATGCGATGACACAAAAACAGTCTCACGCAGCTGCGGTGAGACCACGCCAAAAGCATGGCCACATGCCAGTAAGGCACGGCTACTAACAGCCAAGCAACTCTCGTCATGTTGCAAGCACAGTTCATGTAAACCTGGGTATGAGACTTTACCATACAAGTACCAGTATAATTATGTCTTTTTGAAGGGAGGAATAATGATAGCACACTGTATAGCATGTTGACTTTTGCCATCTAAGCGCAGGTGTATGCTAAAAATGTTTACAATATCATATCCTTTGTTCCTAGTGAATCTTAAATCGGTGTCAGCTATTGTACAGTGTACTTGTGCGCTATGTTCTTTTACCTTCATGCATATGCTGCATCTGCATACTCCGTAAAGGAAACTTCATCAAATTCCCAGTAAACCTTCAAACTCAATGAAATACTGCTCACACTAAATTCAGACTTAAGAAAGGAATAAAACCATGGCCACACCTTCACTACACATTGCTGCATGTGCAAGGCCACGCCTTTGTACATGTGACCGACCACATGTCATCATGTGATGTAACGGTTATCGCGCGATGACTTTTTTATAGTGAGATGTAACAGTTATTGTGTGATGTAACACAGTTATTGCACAATGTGGGCATTTTATCGCGCAATGCATTTAGTTTATCGCGTATTTGACCCACTACTAGTATAATGTGGTCATCGACAATTTGAAAGAAAGAGCCTACCATAATGTCCGCTTTCTGCCTATGGCATCACTGTATATATTGAGGCTGCATGTGAGTGGTCAAAGTGGGAGCAGTCTTGGAGTGAAACTAACCATGCTCTTGTAAAGTATACTATCACAAAGTTCCATTTCTGATCATTCAGGGAACAAGCTGACTTTAGATGACCTTGGTTGTGTGCTGGAGGAGGTTCTGGACGTAGCTGCACAGTGGTATAACCTTGGGCTCAAGCTGAAAGTGAGGACTGGAAGACTGAACTGTATTCGAACAGAGTTCAATACCCCTGAAGACCAGCTCCGAGAGATGCTTAATGCCTGGTTGACCACTGGTGACAATCCCAGCTGGAAGGCTCTTGTAGATGCTCTCAGGAGTCGAATGGTGGGAGCAACTAACTCAGCTGCTGTTTTGGAAGCAAAGTACTGTCAAGTTGAGAGAATTGAATCAGACATAGGTGGCCATTCTGAGACTGATATTTTCCCACCTTCACCACTGCCTGAACCGGTGCAGAGAGTGATCTTACAACAGACTGTCATGCAAGAGAGTGCACGTAAGTGAAATTGATATTTATGTTCAAATATTTTTGAGGGACTTAATTTATTTGCATTGCTCCAGGAACCTCTCCTTGCCCCCACCCTTTCCTCATCATTGACAAGCCCACTTCTCCAGAGCCACAAGCTGTCACTGAGATCATACACACTTCTCTTCAACACCAGCACACACAGGTATGACAACATGCATTAGGTACAGAGTGTATGATTGCCAAGGCTTCTGAGTAGCTGTATCAGGCGAATTCCCTCCAAGTTAAAATTTGATGCTGAGGGGTTGCATTTATGTTGCATTTGTATGGCCCTCTTACTGTGGCTACAAATGACTCAGAGGGTTGATGTTACTCTAAGTGATAGTATAGGCAACCATGAATAATGAAATTGTTCAAAGAGAGTAAGAAATAAATCCACAAAAATAAATTTTGGGATCCAGCTGGGATTTGAACCCAAGACCTTCCGAATACTAGTCAGACACTGTTACTAATAAGCTACCTGGACCCCTGGGCAGAGGAGTGGAAGACGAGCTACATGAGCAGCATTGTCTAGAGTGACCTAGGGCTGGGAATCAGCTAAGATTCTGAAATCGATTATCAGCAGTTCCGAATCGATTGATAATTGATTAAAATCAGTGGAAGTATTAGTTAATTAAAACCAGGAAGTTCCACCCACTTAATAGGGGCTCTTTGCACCCTTTGGTGCCTCCAAGCGAAGGTTTTTGTTAGCCATTCTGTCGGATGCAACTCGGAACAACACTATACTCACTACTGAAAATCTCGTGGCTTGTAGCCTTCTGCACATGTGCATACTGCGATTTATCGATTTGGAACACTGTAACTCGATAATCGGAAATTCTGAGAAATCCATTACAGTAATCGATTAATCGATTAATCTTCCCAGGCCTACCGGAGTGAGTAGAGTTCTCAGCCGAATTCTGACTGATTTTGTACCCAAGGGTCCAACCAGCTTAGTGGTAAGAGTGTCTGAATAGCATTCAGATGCATGGATGTACCTGGTTCTCTTTTCTCCGTCCATGGACAGGAGTCTAGGAACAAGGTTCACTATGCCACTGTTTAAAGTGCACCCATCATACAGTCTTCCTGGCCTTATTAATACTGCAGGTGTACATAAACTCAGTGCAGTGTTGATGTGCTATTGAGGCATTTCATTGAAGTGCTGGGCATATACTATTGGAAGGATATAGTAGACACATATTAGTGCTTTTTATTATTTCAGGGGCTTCTCATTGGCTCCTGCATAGAAAAGTTTCTCTGTTACCAACTTGAAATCCTTTTTGCTGGTGTTTTGACTGAATGCTTCAGTTGCCATCAGGACAAAACTCAAACACTGCTAATCACAGCCCTAAGGATACACGTCAATTTTCCATTGTCAAGTGTTCCTCCATAGGTGTGATCTGTATGTACAGGGCCTCCTTTGCTGGTAGCTCCTAAAGGAAGTAATCCTCACCAACCTTTGACCTCTGATGATATGTATCCTTAGTAGTGCATGGCTGTAGATAGTTTGGATGACTGAAGCATTCAGTTGGGACATTGGCCAATATATTTGGAAACAGAGAGCATTCCTTTTCTCTTTTTGTTTTCACATTCCATTGGGGTGGTTGCTCTACTCAACTTTGTGTTCACAGTAAGTTCCATCTAGAGTGTAACTGGTGCAAGACCTGCATGCTATCACATGAGAATTAAGTGTATGCTTATGTTTGTGTGTGTCATTATCCATTAAATCAGAGTACTCACTATTACATTTACTTATGGTATCTACCAAATAAAACGCAGGATCCAACCTAGCACAAGAAATTCAATTCTGGGAATTTATGAGTGGATCCAACTTTGTGCAAGCTGCCACTAATTAATTTTGGATTGATCCAATTTAGCTCAATGCCAGGAATGAAGCCTCTCAGTTGTCCCAGTCAGTTTATTTTGTGACAACATAAGGCAGGCAAGAACAATTTCCAGGAGAAAGAACTATCCCATAAACGTTGCACTTCGTCCGTTTGTAAGACTTTTTGCTGCTGCAGCTGCTACTGTCTACTGCGCTTTGCAGGTAGGTTGTCAGAAGGAAACAGACAGCGTGTATCTGTGGTTGATTCAAGTCCTTTGAAGAAACCATAAAACGTAACTGTCAGTCTTTGTAGGGTATGAAGCCATTGATTGACCAGGTAAACCACAAGTTCTTGTAACTGCTGACAACCTACCTACAGCAGATTGCAAAAGTCTTGCAACAAGCAAGCTGAACAGTGGAAAACCACAATTGAGTTACCACATATGAATCTAATTATCTTTCCCGCCTCAGCATGCCCTTCCTCTTGGTTCAAACACAGTAAATCAATTGTGGTTTTCCACTGGTCAGCTTGCTTGTTGCAAGACTTTTGCAATCTGCTGTATCTGCAAAGCGCAGTATCAAGAACCTCACTTCTGGAGAACTGAAGGCCAGGAACTCCTTGCAAAAATTTTCGGGTTTGAATCCATTGCAACTGCTAACACAAGAAATTCAATTCCTGGAATTTATGGGTGGATCTAACTTATTGCATGCCCACTCAAATTATTTAATTCGCATGCGTTTTATTCGAATAAATAGGTACTGACATTATGGCCAGTGAAAGGCAAGCAGCAGGCAGAACTTTCTGGTTATAAAATGACAACATGTGTTAGTAGTCACTTGTGTAAGATGGCCACCACTGCAATTGCAGTCGTATGGTATCACATATGATGCTGGTTTTTAGTCAATACACACCTGAGAACAGCACCTATGCAGAAGCGAGCTCATTTTTCTACAGATTTCTGGCATCCACAAAACTGTAACAAGTGAATAAAATGTAGACAAGAGCACATGCGTGTAAGTTATTCTTGTAACAGGAATTACCTGCACTTGTAACAGGAATTACCTGCACTTGTAACAGCACTTGCCTGTTCTTGTAACAGCATTTGCCATTTGTATGCCTATAGAAGTGATTACCCTCTTCTCTGAAGTTCATTGCTGTATGATTGTGCAAGCAGAAGTGGGCAGACAGAAGGCGCTATATATACAAATGAAGTTTTTTTTATAGCACATGATGTTATTAGGAACACACATGTGTAACCGTACACACCATTACTAGCCTTGTTCCCAGGCTCCTTCCCAACTTTTTGGTTGCATAATTACTAGTCTCGTTCCCAGACCCTCCTCCAAAGAGGAAAGGAGGGTCTGGCGAATATAGTAATCCTCAAACCATGGGCTAGCCATTGCTATGGATTCCGCTAAAAGCTAAGCCTTTGAAGTCGCTTAGTAAATTAGAAGTGTGCTAAGTAGGTCTGTAAAGGTGTGATGAGTAAAGCTAAGTGGTTTGCGGTAAGGAAGTCCAGTACATGTGAGATACCGTGAATTGCATTGGGTTTGCAAAAATAAGAGTACGCAGCTTTGCAAACCACAAAACATGAATATAATTATAACACTTTTGGCGGTTAATTCAAACAGCAAAAAAAGAGTAGTACTGTGTTGTGCAACCATACTATCTTTGGTACAATGTACTCCTGCGAATCTGCAAGAACGAAGGCTTACAGCAACGATCTTCGTTGGAGAATGGTGTATCAGCGATGTATGCTAGGTCTCACATACGAGGAGATCGCGTCTCGGTTGTCGGTGGATCCCTCGACAGTATGGCGTACCGTTCAGCGCTTTGAAGAGCATGGTACGGTTGACTCTTGTTATACTCACGAAGGGCTGCCTAAAAAACTCACAGCAATTGACGAATTTATTATACTAGAGGCTGTCATCAACCGTCCCGCAATTCACCTCTGCGAAATCCAACGCCTGGTGGAGCAGACAACCGGGACGACAATATCCGAGTCGGCCATTTGTCGCTTTCTGCACAAAAACACTTTCGCGCAAAGAGCTCCAGCGTGTGGCCAGACAGCGAAGTGAGGACCTTCGGGCGCTGTTCAACTCTGACTGTTCACTCTATTCGCCAGAGATGCTTGTATTTATCGACGAAACTGGGAGCGACAGGCGACATGCAATGTGCAAGTTTGGCTACAGTTTAGTAGGTAAGTCTCTTAGCACGCCTACTGACTAGTTTCTAGCCCTGCCCATCGTTTGATTATGACATTGTTACTTGTAGGAAAACCTGCAGTGGACACCCGGTTGTTGGTCAGAGGGAAGAGACTCTCTTCAATCTGTGCAATGGATGTCAGTGGAATAGTAGACGTCTTCACTACAAAAGGAAGTGTCAATGCGGACACCTTTTGTGATTTTATAGAGAGGGATCTTGCCCCAAAACTAATGCCTTTTGACGGCAAAAATCCAAGAAGTGTAGTGCTGATGGATAACGTTAAGTTCCATCATAGCAGCCAAGTTTTAGCTGCAATTGAAAGTACTGGTGCATTGGTTCACTTTCTTCCACCATACTCACCAGACTTGAATCCTGCTGAAGAAGTTTTCTCAAAAATCAAGTACTTTCTTCAGCAGAATGATGAGGTCATTGAAGGTGCAACTGAGGAGGAGTTTGATGATTTCATTCTACAGGGGTTTTGTACCATCACAGCGGATGATTGCTACGGTTACTTTAAGCATGCAGGATACGCATGATGCAGTCATGTAGCCATAGGCAATATATACAGAGATACTGGTAAATGAAAATGCTCGTATATATACTGTACCTAGCACACATACCACTTTAGTCACTTGTCGTTTAGTCCTTTGATATTTTGCAGTGCATACTTTTTCTGTTCAACAAACTCCTCCTCTGTTAATGTTCCACTAGCACGTAACTCCTGCAGTGATTTCAGATGCGACAGATACATTCCAGAAATTTTTGCCTTGCTGGACGGTGAAATACCAGCAGCTGCACGTGGAGTGCTCTCCAAATTCAGGGATAGCTGGTCAGATGGTTTGGTAGCTACAGAAAAGTGCTGAGAAGCAGCCTTCATCGCTGTGACAACTACATCAGACAACTCATCTCTCCTAGGTGTCTTCTTTGTTGCTACTGCCCCTGTGATCAAAGGGATGTTAGGAGGGTCATCTAAGCTCTGATGGTGGCCCCTCGCTAGCATCCGTGCCCACAGGCGTAATTGAGGTTCAGTGTATTTTCCCTCCTCTAAATGCTTATCACGCAATTTCTCCATAAACTCATCCACATCTTCCTCGTGACTCAGAGAAGTGCGCTTACTTGAGGAATTCCCTGCATCCTTTTCCGAGGTAACTTTACGCTTCCTTCTAGCACTGGCAGTTGTATTAGTAATGTCAGTGGAAGTGGAATCATCTTTACTTTCACACCAAATAGTAACTGTACTCCCTGGCTGAAAGATGTGGTACATTGCAGTTAAATCGGCAGTATTTTCTATCCACCTCTTAGCGTTATTCCTTTTCTCAATATACCCTTCCTCAAACGTTGGACTTGAAGGAAGCTTGTCAGGAAAATCTTCCATTAGCTTTTCCTGAAGTTGAATCAGTGACTCAAAGACATTGCCAACTCCATGCCATACACGTGTGATATACTTGCTCTTCTTAGTAGGGCTTATAAATTTTACAAGGTATTGATAGGTTGGGGGTTGATCATCTTGTGTCTGCAACAGAAAGCAAACAGTGAGCACTAAATAGAATTCATGGTCACTAGCACATCCTTGAACCTAACCAGTGTGTACAAATGAGCCAGCTAAACAGTGTTCATGCATCCATCAAGTTCCCTTGGTAATGGGCATTATATGTACCAGTTGGAATACATGGCACCAGAAATTCGGATAATTTAGTTAGTGCACAGGTACATAGGGTAAGGGTTAGGGCTGGGTGGGTGAACAGGATTTCCGGTGCCGTATATTCCATTATATTCATGGTCAATTCAGTTTACAAGTTAGAAGGACAAATTGTGCTTCCTATGAGGCACATGAGGATGGGATTGGCAGATGACGTAGCCGGATTTTCAGCAATTACCAAATTTCCGAAAATCCAATGAAAACCAAACCAAGCTCTTTTCTCTGCCCATGCACAAGCCTGGAATTTGGCAACTTTAACACTGTGCTAGCTAAGTATGAAGCCAAAGGAATTACTAAAATCAGTATGTGCTCAGTTTTAATTAAGTTGAAAAACAATTGTCTCAGAATACTTTTCTTGTGAACCATTTGCCGTAGACTATGAAGAGAAAACGTGTATATTTATTTGTATGAATACGTCGCACACAATACAACAACAAACTCACAGATGCCACTGCCCCTGGGGTTGTCCCTGGAGTAACCGACAATGGTGCCGACTCCACACTAGACCGACTTGCTAGCGTTGGTGGATGAGTATACAGTGGGTAGCCACCATAGTACTGCCTGTACGTGTACAGAGGGTAGCTATAGTCAGTTTCAGATGGGTCGAAGCTTGTCATTTCACCGCTCTTTCTCGATCCTATCCTTGCACGCACGTGTCAAAGAAATTGCGCAATCGTTAATATTATTCATTGCTTGTGGTTTGTAGAACGCGGAACAGGATTTGGCAAACCCAACGCAATCCACGGTAATTGCCAGATCAGCCAATCAGATTGTACCGCCGAAATTCCGCGGAGGTACAAAAATGTTGTACTATATTCACCAGACCCCCCTTTCCAAAGGGGGTCTGGGGACGAGACTACATAATTACTAGAGATAGTTTTTGGTCATTGTGGTTCATGAGATAGGGATGATGTTTGATGGCTGAAATGTAACAGTAACTGTTACTGTTAGTTGTGTCAGATGCATGTGTTTTATGAGGAGATTCAAGTTTGGTACGTAACAGTGGTTTACATTATCAGACCCGTAGTCAGGGGGATATGGAAAAGCTGGGAAGGAGCCTGGGAATGAGGCTACACTACATGTGCAACCCATTTAATGCTTAGTCTCGTGCCCAGACCCCACCCAGCTCACACGAGGAGAAGAGAGAGGGGTTAGTGGTGTCATAAGTCTAGATCCTTGGGCTAGCTGCGGAAGCGTGGAGCAACCAATGAAATCACAGAGTGGCGTTTATTAGAATAGTGTGGAAGCGAGAACAAGTAGTTCAATCGTACAGCTCAAAGTGATGCTATGAAATTTATTATTCGCACTGACAAATTTGTAATCCTACACTAAATAATGCAAGGCTTCAATACTTCCACAAGCCCAAGAATTCAGGCTTGTGACACCAGACCCGTTCTCCTTGCGTGAGCTGGGTGGTGTCTGGGCATGAGACTACCCATGGTCTTCGCACAAAAACACTTGGCTGTTTTTGCACAAGCTTGCTTCTTCACTTCGTTGTTCAATGTCGTTTCTTCTGTTCGCATGTGGGGCGTGGCCGTCAACTGGTAGGGGTGTGGTCAGAGCGTCACATTCGTTCCGCAAAAATCAAAACTGCGAAAATGTCTTCTGAAGAGTCTGGACGCATTTCCACGAAATTTTGCACCAGCGAAAATTTCCCGCTATACGGTATTTAATGCTGGTCAGTTACCCACATTTCAACTTTCACCACATGAAGCAGATAATGTAGCCACCTTTTCTGATGTAGCCTTACAGATGACCGCATTATTTAACATGCCACTATATAGCTCACAGTAGCAACTATACAATCTCCAAACATACTATGCTGTAGTTCTGTTCACCCTCCAGGGCCCACAGTGCACTCCCGAACTGAAGGTTTTTGACCTTTACTGCAACAAACTAGTGGAGTCCTTTTCACATCCAGAGTGGCTGGCATTTGAGCTCCACTCACAAGATATGATCAGTACACAAGTTCGTGACGAAATAGTGAAAATCATGGGACCATCAGCATATCATAGGGCATCAAAACTAGTAGCTGCTGTGAAGGACCAGATAATGGTAAACCCTTCTGTTTTACACAAGTTTCTGTCAGTGGTGAGAAGGGACCCATCCCTGGTGTACATTGCCGATGCTATGTCAGATTCTTACCGTAAGTGTATAGTCAGGAGTGTATGTTGTATAACTATTTGTGTTGCTATGATGTGGACTAGCTTTGTTAATATGAAGTACCAGATACTGTGCACAGTTTTGATCATTGGGTAATAATTTACTCATAGGGGCACTCTTGCCAGGTACTGATGGTAGTCTCTCTACCCTGGGAAATGTTTCCTTTTTGTCGCTAAACATGCTATCATGTGAAAAGTACCTTTCACTAAAATGTGAAGTACATACATGTACATGTACCACAATTATTATGTGTGTACAATTTTGACTGCTGGATAATACTTGCTCCCAGGGTCAGTCTTGCCACCAAAGGATGTCAACACTAGTCTCCCAACCCCAAGTCAACTGCCTACTGAACTGAGGGACTTTAAGAAATGGTACCTACTCGGCCTAAAGCTAAACATCAGTAAGGACACTTTGGGTTTCATTGAAAAGATGCATGACACTGCAGACAGGCAGTGTTTTGAAATGTTTCGGCACTGGATTAGTAATTCTGAGAAACCAACATTAGAAGCTATTCATGAAGCACTTAAGAACATTGGTGAGAGTGTCATTGCTGAAGAGATTGCAAGAAAGTACGATATCCGGCCCACTATGTCCAGAGAAGAAAACTTGCCACCTCCAAGTTCAGAGCATCTAAGGAGCAGAGGTGAACAAATGTCTGAGTCAAGTAGCACTACTAAAGCATTAAAGCCAAGGAAAGTTATTTCTCAAGAACAAAGGAGAATTGTTAATTACTTTGCTATAGTAATGGACAAGATTACAGAAGTAATAGAAACAGTAGTTAACCTTGAGAAACTGTTGCGGTTTCTTCACTTCCTTTGTCACCCGCTGGATCCTGAGATGACCTATATAGATCAGCGTATCCTGAAGAGTACCAGTAGTGTTTCTGAAGTAATGGAATGCTTAGTCCCAGAGTACATCAACTACATGGAGACTGGACTCCTTGAGGCAATCATTGAGAGGTTTGAATGCAAAGAAGCAGAGAGTCTACTTCGGGAATACCATGATCGCTACCCAAGCAACAGATTGCTCAAGGACATGCCAAACCCAGTTTCAGATGAGAGACTGGATCTGACCAGACGCAAGAGGCTGCGTGTGGAGTGCAATGGTGACATAGTATTTGAAAGTGCTAGGGCTTTCGATGTTAAGAGAATTCGAACAGTGATTGAAGATGCAACTGGCATAGACCATCAGTTTGTGACGCATGCCCAGCACAGTGAAGGATCACTCATTCTCACCTTTCTCGTTCCTGAAAGTGTTGCTGGTCTTTTCCAAGAACTGTGTGATGAGGACTTGGAGATTCTAGCAGAAGCAGGAATTGTGGAACTACAAATTGATGACGTTATTATTAGTGACATTCGAAGGTACTGCCCTCAGAGAATTGAAAACTCAACACAAAGTATTAGCGGTCCCAGTGCTGGTCAGAGTGGTACAACAGCTAAGGGATTTGACAGCTACATAAACCAGAGAGCAGAACATTTCACAAGCAAGGAGAAAGGTCAATTAAAAGGCCTTCTTGAAAGCATTCCAAAATCAAGGATAGAAGAGCTCTGTTCAGACTCATTTCTTCAGCAGCTGGCAACACACATGAGAGACTGGAGAGAGCTGGCTCCACACTTTGGCATTAGTGAACGTGAAGCAGAGGAGCTGGCCCATTGCTACCCAGATGTAGGTGCACAAAGATACAGGGTTCTGTACTGCTGGAAGCAGATCAACCCTGACACAGGAACATACAAGAATCTCATTGCATGTCTACTGGCTCATGCTCCATTTGACTTGGTAGAAGCTGTTCTGGAGATGCTGACACCAGGTATGACAGAGCTGGAGTGATTAATTTTTATATCAATCTTTGCAGTATTGATTACACAAGCAAGTACTTTAACCCCTATTGTGGTAATGGTTTTACAGATTACACCAACATTACCTCCTATTTTATCCCCCATAATAATAAAACCATTGTTTCACAAACAATTTTTTCTATCCAACCATGTGGGCATCAGCTATTTAAAATTTATTTTTATTAATTAGTGACCTTTGTACCATCAATTTATATGCTTGTTTGAAGAGGGCTGCATCTGCTTTGCTTATGCTTACAAACTGTTGGCTTAGTCTCACAAGCCAGATCCTTTCTTTCCACAGCGCTGATCGCTTCCAATACTTGTATCCGATATGCGATCAGTGCTGCTATGGAAATGGAAAGGGCCTGGCTTACGAGACTAACCTGTCTTTCAAAAAAGTCACAAGTTGGCAAGAAAAGCAGGAAGAACCTGGTATCTTTCCTCACATGATGTAATCAGAAAATGGGGGAAAATTTTTAGAACAGGCAGCATTTCACGTATTGTTCATCTGACTACACTCTCAATGCTTGGTGTGTATGAGAGCTGCCACCTGCTAAAACCTTACTTCCATCCTTTCCATTCTGACTTCACTCGTGAGAAGAGATACCAGGCCCTCTCCCACTTTTCCGTACTGTAAGCGACAGAAAGCTGGGCTGGGACATAGGAATGAGGCAAGTAAAAATGCTTTTAATGCTTAGGTTAAAGCAAAGTTGTTTCTCCCATACAGATGTTGTAGTGCAAGAAACTCGCAAGTTGCTCCAAGAGGCTTACCTGTCAGAAGAGAGTCAACCACTCTGGACTGGAGCTCCAGAACTCCTACAGTTTGATCGAAGGCTGGGGAAGGTTACTAAGGACACAGACAAACAATTCAGAAACATTGACTACTCCTCTCACTTTGAGACACTTGAACACTTCTCATCTGAGATTGAGACTGTATCCATCAAGTTGTTTGTGAATACGGTAGCAAAGAAGAAAGATCGCTTCTTCCTCATCAAAGGCTCTCCTGGCTCAGGGAGGACTGCACTGCTCCAGAGGGTGTGTGCATCCTGGGCTCGAGGGTTCTGCCTCAGGAAGTTCACTCTAGTGCTTTGGTTAGACCTGAAGGCTCATCTTAGTGCACCATCTAGTCAATCCCTTGGGACATTTCTGAACTATTGTCTTCCCCGGGGCAGTCATTTAGACAGTATTAAACAGTGGTTAGAGAGGCATGGTACACAGGATGTACTCATTGTGATTGATGGTGCTGAGGGGCAAGCCTACAGTGAATGGAAATCTTTTCTTGAATGGTTAGCTGATACTGAAGTATCTGTCATTTTAACTGTTACAAGTCCAATCCAGATTAAGGACCCTAACAGCTTTGCCTGGTATGGAACACAGTATCTGAATCTTTGTCAGTATGACGTACTTGGTCTGTCTCAGGACCAGATCTCAAAACAAGTCATTCATCACTACCGTTACAATACTTCCAGGGCAGAGGAGTTCCTCATGTACATCTCAGAAGCACATGACATTAGAGCACTTTGCTCCAGTCCACCCTACCTTGCTGCTGTGCTGTTTGTGTTTGACAGTGTGAGCACCAGCGATCTTCCAAACACATGGACCCAGTTGTTTACTAACCTCAAACACTCTCTGTTTAGACTGTCTAGCATGTCAGATAGTGTGAACGCTAATCCACGAACATGGACCAGGCTGTTCTCTAGCCTCAAACACTCTTTGCGTAGACAGTCAGGTGTGTCAGGCCATGACACCCTTACCATCCTTGCCTCTGAAGCATATGCGGTGACCAGTACTAACTCCACTTTTGATTGGGACCATGACTACACTAACTTCTGTAGCCGAGTCTCTCCACCATACCACACCATGATGAGCACAGCTAAGCGTTGCTGCTTCACTCTTCCGCTGCTTCAGTATTACCTCTGTGCCCTACACATCCTCACCCTTCCACATCGTCAACATATCCCAATACTGAATGCAAAAACAGTACCACAATATGTGAGACAGTTTTATGTTGGACTATGCAACTCATCTAAGAAAGCATATATTATTCTGGCCCACAAGGATATATTTTTGTATGCAGCCTGTGAATCTGAAGTAGCCATTGAGGAGCTACAAAATGTAATGACGCCAGAGCTAACTTTTAAGAAGCAGTTGTTGACCTCATTTGATATTCATCACATATTTCAAGCTGTATACTACTCAGGACTGATGTGTAAATTGGAGTTTCACCAGTGCCTATTTGGATCCCTGACATTTGAGATGATGGCAAAATGGCTGAGAGCATATTCCATTCTACCTGATGGTGGTGTATTTCAGAAACTGTGGTGTGTGTGTACATGTTTGTGTATGTACGTGTGTGTGTGTGTATGTGTGCACATGTGAGCACATGTGAGCAATGCACTATATAAGCATATTGTTTGTCCAGCTTTCAGAAGCTTAATAAGTGAGTTTAGCCATGTCCTACTTCTATAAAGAGATGTACTGTGTCTCAGTAGTGAGGTACCAAGACCAAATATATACCTTACATAAAGTGAAGAGGTTTGTTGAACCACCTATCATCTCTTGTTCTCTAACATTCTGCAGCCTAAATGGCAACCAAATCTCAGATGAAGGAGCTCGTGTGATGGCTGGATCTTTGCAAGTGAACCAAAGACTTCAGGAGCTAGAGTGAGTCCAGTGATTCACATCCTGCTTCAGGTCCTTTTCTGTCTTCATTGAGACTATGATATATGCACATCTTGTATGTTCTGCATTACTCTAATCTAATGATCACACAGGGAGTAACCTTCTACTTCACTAACTGATAAACTGACACACAGTGTCTGATACTGTGTGTCAGTAGTAAGGTACCAAGACCAAATATGCCTTACATAAAGTGTGAAGAAGTTTGTTAAACCACCACTCATCTCTTGTTCTTTGACATACTGCATCCTCAGTGGCAACCAGATCTCAAACATAGGAGCCTGTGAATTGGCTGGAGCTTTGCAAGTGAACCAGAGCCTTCAGAAGCTGAAGTGAGTCCAGTCATTCATGTCCTTATTATTTCTTAAGAGTTGTACACCGAGAATGTTGTTCGCAGGTCTATGCTGAAATCATAAAAATAGGAAGGGCCTGCAGATGACACTTATACATACATTTGATACTACCGGGGGTATATGCAACACAAAGGGGGATTGAGATTTTGAGTACTTGTACTTCTTATTTGATATTCTACAGCCTCTGTTACAACCAGATCTCAGATGGAGGAGCCCGTAAATTTGCTGGAGCTTTGAAAGTGAACCAGAGTCTTCAGGAGCTAAGGTAAGTTTTGGGTTGGGGGGGGGGTTGCGGCGAGCGCGAAGCACGAGGTGCAGAGGCTCAGATTTTTTAACATGCTCCAGACATGACGGTCAGACCTTAAACCTAAGTCAAAGTCAGAGAGAAAGGTGAGAAATAGAGAAGAGAAAATAAAGAGGGGAAAAAAAAGACAGTGACTCAGGGAGGGACTCGAACCTGCGACCTGGCAAATGGCCTGCCATGCTCTAACCAACTGAGCTACCGCCAGGGATCCAGCCGAAGCGGTTACCAAGGTGGCATGTTTGATGGGGATGGTGTGTGTGTGGGGGGGGGGGGGGGGGGGTGTGGAAAAGATTACAGCGCAATCATTTATGTAGATTTATGTTTGACCTTCCTGCACGAGGTGCAGAGGCTCAGATTTTTTAACATGCTCCAGACCTGATGGTCAGACCTTAAACCTAAGTCAAAGTCAGAGAGAAAGGTGAGAAATAGAGAAGTGAAAATAAAGAGGGGAAAAAAAGACAGTGACTCAGGGAGGGACTCGAACTCGCGACCTGGCAAATGGCCTGCCATGCTGTAACCAACTGAGCTACTGCCAGGGATCCAGCCGAAGCGGTTACCAAGCTGGCATGTTTGATGGGGAGGGTGTGTGTGTATGTGTGTGTTGGGGGGTGGGGGGGTGGGGGGGGGGGGGGGTGGAGAAGATTACAGCGCAATCATTTATGTAGATTTATGTTTCACCTTCCTTTTTTACTTTTGAGTACGTTGTTTTTTTTTTCTGACATTCTACAGCCTCAGTTACAACCAGATCTCAGATGAAGGAGCCCGTGAATTTGCTGCAGCTTTGCAAGTGAACCAGAGTCTTCAGGAACTAAAGTAAGTTTTGGGTAGAGGGGAGGAGTGGAAAAGATTACAGCGGAATCATTTATATAGATTTATGTTTGACCTTCCTTTTTTTACTTTTGAGTACACTTGACTTCTTTAAATGTGTTTTTTCTGACATTCTACAGCCTCAGTTACAACCAGATCTCAGATGAAGGAGCCCGTGAATTTGCTGGAGCTTTGCAAGTCAACCAGAGTCTTCTGGAGCTAAAGTTGGTTATTAGGGGGAAGATTACAGCACATATGCATTCATGGAGATTTATGATTGACCTCTGTTTTTTTACTCCCAAGTTCTTTCAACTTCTTATTTGGTGTTTTCTGACATTCTGTAGCCTCAGTTACAACCAGATCTCAGATGAAGGAGCCCGTAAATTTGCTGGCGCTTTGCAAGTGAACCAAAGCCTTAAGGAGCTCAAGTGAGTGCAGCAATGTTTTCATTAACATCTGCATTTTATTTGCTGGAGGTTACTGTTAGCCTATGGATCTGTATCAACATACCATATAACTATTTCTGTTGGAACTATATCAGAGAGTTGGTAGACTCTCTATGTAGTGATGGCGCTGACGTGCAATATATCCAATACTTAAGCAAAAGCTGTATAACTTAACCACAAACACGCTAAAAGCTTATTTAAGCGCCCAGGCTTCCTCTTTGAGTGCCTTTGTGATCAGTAAGACTCATACAAGTGGCCAATAACCACGTGGAAGACAGCTAAACACAAACGTGTGCGCTAGCAAAAGTGTCATTTTTCTTATTCTTCTTTCTTTCTTCGTTACGACTTTTGTTCAAACAAAATAACTCAAAAACGGTTCAAGCACTCACCGTAATTTTAGCACGAAACTGATGCTTATCACAGCGCGGAGCTTTACGACCACTCAGCGTCTTCATAGCTTCAAATTTACCTTGGTCAACAAAAGCCATTCACAACACTCTGAGGCTGCTGTGCGTTGCTTAGGACGTCGTTTTCTAATTGTGTACGCATGCACACACGAAGTCTCACTCCCAGACCAAAGACCACAGTCATTGGTCTGGAAGTGAGAGTAGTACACAAGTGAAATCGCCAGTGGACAGTATGCATGGCTGTCACAGTCTTTTCCTCCCGCCAGCATTGGGCAAGGCATATTAACACTACGTAGGTAAGGCGCTGCATTCAACTGCCTACTTGTAGCTACACTAAAAATAGCCTACTCACAGTTTATTCTAGGATGGTCAGTTGTCAGTATGATAGTAGTTTCTGTGCTGCAGCTGGTCAGTTGTCATGTGATTGACAACTGAAATTGGTTTCACAAAGTTTGGTTGGAAGAGTGGTTGGCCCTTCATCAGGTTCTAGCTGGCTATATTACACATAATTATTTGATACATGCCTGGAACCACTACTAAACTTGTCAATGCCGTTTCAAGTTCTGGTGTTGTGATTACACTTGAAATAGGCTTAGGTCTAACTGTAACTGAGATTAACATAAAAAAAGTACAGAAACAAGACTTAAAAATGTAAAAAGATGTAGGGATGGCATGCCAAAAAGTAGGCAAACAAGGTAAGGATAACGCATGAAAGCAAAGGTCAACATATTGGCAAACCACCCCCATCCCTACATCTTTTTCACACTACAGCTGATGCAATGCTGCTAGATTATATTAGCCTCATTCCTGAGCCAACATGTGGGAGAAGGAATGTGGCCTGGGGACGAGGTTAAAACCATGCCATGTACTTTAACGACACTATCACATGTCTGCAGTCTACTCCAACTCACGGCTTAAGTTGTTGAAGAGGTTCCGTACAACATAATGCTACCAAGAAGGTCAACTAGCCTCATTACCAGGCCATGTGGGAGGAAGGGTGGCCTGAGAACGAGGCTACAGCCATGAACTGCCAGTAATAAAGGTTGTGAACTTGTGGTACGTTTTAGGAAGACCCCCATGCACTAACTGTAGTGTGAAAAAGATGTAGGGATGGGGGTTTGCCAATATGTTGAACTTTGCTTTCATGCGTTATCCCTACCTTGTTTGCCTACTTTTTGGCATGCCATCCCTACATCTTTTTACATTTTAATGTTTTTAAGTCTTGTTTGTATATGTAATAGCATATGGATTAATAGCACGAGTAAAACAGGAAATAATGCAGCCAAGTGCATTTTACTGCCTTACGAGTGCTGTTAATCCAAAATACCACAGCAAACCATGCTATCACTTATTAATACTAGAAAATGTAGAACATTGTGGGGGCGAGCGTGAGCAAGCAGCTGAAATGACGAGCTAAATCGGTAGCATTTATGAGTGTCGTTTATGCACGACACTTACCTCTGAAGCGATCTCAACCCCCTTAGTGTATAATTTTGTATGGTCGGTGAACAGCCTGCCGTTGATGGTCGGTCCGTAGCTGCTGTGACAAACAAGAAGTAAGGTCCCGTGCATCCTTAAACTTGAGCCGTCTCTGCTGCGGTTGCCAACGCTGCACTCTGGCAGTAGTCCTGCATTGCCAAGCAAGTGCAAGAGGACGTTTAAATTTTCGGGAAATATTTAAACGCGCATTTAAAATTTACGGTATATGGCCGCAAGCAAGCACGTACATGTTATAGTTGTACCATGGCTTCTTAATGGTATGGGGATTGTACCATCTGAGGGTTGATGATGTACTTCCGATGGCGAAGCCCGAGGAAGGACATCAATAACCTGAGGATAGCCTCGTTCCCAGGCCTACCCCATTTTTTGTTCTTCGGTTTGCGTTCGATATAATACACGGAGGTAGAAGAGCGCGAAAAACGGGGAAGGCCTGGGAACACTTATCACGTGAATGACGTCAGGTGGACGCGAGGTGGACGTAGGGGGGGGCGGTGCCCGACTACAAGTACGTGCACAATAAACCTGAGAGCGGGTTTCTTACCGGTCAAGCGGAGTACTCACGATCTTGTGAACGTCTGGGGTCTTGCCTAGCGACGGAGCGCTCGATGATGAAGTCTAGTACGTTATTTCATGAATTTAAATGCGGACCCCTCCCCCCCTACGTCCACCTCGCGTCCACCTGACGTCATTCACGTGATAAGTGTTCCCAGGCCTTCCCCGTTTTTCGCGCTCTTCCGCCTCCGTGTATTATACTGAACGAAGAACAAAAAACGGGGTAGGCCTGGGAACGAGGCTAACCTGAGGATGGTACAACCCATACCCATTAAGAAGCCATGGTACAGCTGGCTTGTATCATAATTAGTCTGGTGTGAGGCTTCTGCTATGTGAACGGGCTGGACTGTTGCTTAGCAACCTAGTTGTACCATATGCGGCAACTAGGATCACAGGTGCCGCCATGGTGTACATGGGATTTGTACCCCGTGGCGGCTTCTTTCAACTTCCCACGCAGTATGATACAAATGGTCGTATACACACACATCTGTGCAATGCAGTCCCGCTAGTGTGGGGCTCACTCAGGCTCGCCCCAACTATAGCTTTATTATTTGTGTTCAGCTTGCATTGTAACAGCATCAAAACGAAGGCCTTGAGGACCGAAGCTACCTAAAGGATGTGCCGACCTTTTGTACGATGACACACTAGCCTCGTATTCACACCTGCTTATACCAGTGCTTGCCCATAGTAATATTCAACATTAGTTACACCCCAAGATGCAACTTAAATGACCCGCGTAAATAATATAATATAACTAATATAACCCAATATAATACACAGTCCAGAGGAAGCGTTGAACATCCAACCTGAGTTGATATTCGTTAATGGCATGGTGCACTTACCCCATGAATGAAACTTTGGTACACCAACAACTCTTCACCAGCTACACCACTGTCACCCCTCACAGCGATTTTTCCGCTTACGTGACGTCACACGTTCAATATACTACGTATAAAATCATTGCGTGTATTGAGCACGCTACTGCGCTTCGGGCTGATATTACGCGTGAGTATAAAGGAGGTGAAGGCGCGCCTTGCTATTCACAATTGATAAACTGATGTCTGGCTCCTCCCTTGAGGGTAAACCTTTTTTTAAGAAACCACAAAACTCTGAATTCTAAGGCTTTCTACTGCAGGTAAATTTGCAGCACAAAATCCTGATCTCTAAAACTTACTTCAGGTATTGTAGCTAAGTAGCAGTGGCCTACCAGCAAACATTACCTCTTATAAGCATCTTGGGGTGCGGTTACTTTGCTCGTACTGCATGCAAACACAATGAACACAGCGGTGTTGCAGCAAAGCATGCACTAAGCTTTCAAGCAACCTTGATATGGTGCCGGGGCCGCTTTTGCAACATTCAGTTAGCACCTGTACTTTCAAGGACACGGAACACCTTCGTTCAATACTTTTACTGTTCTGCCAACAGGTAGTGGTAGAAAAGCATGCCAGCTGTTCATGTTCTAGTTCGAGGAAGTGAGCTGTGCCTTCTACCCTCCCAAAATTGAAAATGTGTCCGTACAACGTTTCTGTGACATCCTCGTAGGCAGCACTTTACATTTGCCAATCAGATTAGTATTACACAATTTTCACACTTTTTCCATCAGTAAGTGTGAAATTAAAATAATTTCACCCTTTTCAGTGGAGCATTTATTCAGAGAAGTTCACAGCTATAGTATTAGACTTCAAAACTGAACTCATGTCAGTTGCAGCCATCCTGAACACACTCATGACCCTATAACTACACTCATTAAGAATGTTGTAACTAGAACTTGTGATTTGGGCTATATAGTGAAACAGTGGTTCAGATCCCAAACTGCCTTCTAGTACCAGAAATTGAGTCTCTACATGGTGAGAAGTAGTGTGTCTAAGTATAAAGGGAGAGAGAACCGGCCCACCCAGTGCCACCTAAAGCGTTTCTACGGCCAAGCCCAGCAGCAGCCTTGTCACCCCACCCACCTCCACCTGTTCCACTCTGTCTACACACTGTACAGAGCTGATATACTGTAATTATTCCAATACTATTTGAGCTTAAAAAATATTTAGGTTGTGACTTTAGATTGGATTCATCATAAATTCCTGAAATTGATTTTCTTATTTAAAATTAGATCCTACGTTGCATAAGAATCACAATACATGAATGCACAAAAGTGTGCTTTGCAAGCCTTATAAGTGTATAGCTGGAATCGTGTACAGACCTTGTCTAACTCTGCAACTAATAAAGGCAGTACCAAGCGCCCTTTGCTACCTAGGTAAGTGTACAATTGGCCTTTCCTCAAATTGTGTACGTACTTTGTCGAGCTCTGAAACCTGTTTGTGAGACTGGGTAGGAAGGCCTCGAAGGTTGGAAGTTGGCTTCAGTCATCATCTTATGATTAGTGAATAAATGAAGACTCCGCTTACTGAATCAGAATCGTGGTAAATTCCTTGAAATGAATTTCTTACGTTAAATTGGATCATATGTGGTATTAGAATAATTACTGTACCGGAAGTCCACTTCAGATGTTAAAGGCAACTGGTGTAAAGAGAGACTGTGTACAGTGTGTTGTTTCAAGGCCCGACAAGGAATTCTTAATATGATTTTTGATTCTTCCTCACATAATGTAAGTTTAGCTACGTAGCTATATAGTACATTTGTACCCTTTAACAGTTAAGTTGTTTTTCACTTGAGACTACTTTTCTGTCTGAGCTCTGACTCCAAAACTGAGCCCTAGTGCACTTTCAGCCACTATAAGCAGACTCGTGACCTTAACCATGCCCACTCATCAATGAGCATGCAATAGTCAGCATTCTCGGTTGGCAAACACCCGTTCAGAACCCAAGCAGCCTTCCCTGCCAGAAATGAACCCCTTACAAGGTGAGAGTAGTGTTTTATAAAACTGTTCATGCAGCCAGGGCAAGAGTTGGCCCACCTGGTCGAACCATGGCCCTTTTACAGCCAAGCCTAGCAGCTGCCATGTGCACAGCACCCTGTGGGTGATCCCACCCACCTCCCACTGTCCCACCCTTTCTGCTGATGCAGAACCTTTTCTGTGCTGCAGCAGTACAGTATGATGTAACCAAAATATTCACTATAGGGCTTAATGGGCTAATTAGTGTTAAGTGCATGAAGTATATAATACATTTTTGAAGTTTGACCAACTCCTTTTTTTGTTGCCCGACCTTCTGCAGTCTCAGGTACAACAACATCTCAGCTATAGGTTTGTGTGCACTGGTAAGAGGTGTCCAAGTGAACCAGAGCCTTCAGAAGCTTAAGCTAAGCGGGTGAGTTCAGCCATTCAGTTGTCTTCTTTAGGGGTACATACCGTAAGGTCCCAAAAATATACCCCCCTTTGTGCACACTACTTTGAGGCAAAAGTGGGGAAGAGCGGTTGCTTGAATATTCAATTAGTCTTGTGCATACACTCCCATGTGATGTTACACTCGAGGTCGATAATCCCTACGACTGCAGTGGCTTTCTGGAAGAACGACCGGTAGCTTCACTGAGCGTGTACTATGGGAAATCAGCGGCACTTGTTGTGTTGATACTAAACCAAGACTCAGAGGCATCAAAGTAAGTTGCACTGTCAGTGGTGAAATGGGGCGACCCTGCATAAGCTCGTAGCCTACTGCAAGCAACGAAAACCTTGATGGTGCCCAGGATAGTAGGCACCCACACAAAATAAGCACCCGTGAATATTGGCACCTAATTTGATTACAACAACCAAATTGCATTTATAAACACCTATGCAAATTAGACACCCCACTTAAAAAGGCACCCGTTACTGCATTTAACTGAAGTGAATTGTTGATATGGCTTTTCGAGCCCAGTGGCTAACTTTTGCTGGAATTTTTCTGTATCTTGGATTCCATAAAAGCTAAGAACATGGAACATGAAATAACAGTAAGATCAACCTGTAGGTCTAATTTATAGCTGGTATGTTTCCCTACAATTGTACTTTTCCATAACATTTACATCCGTTCATTAGCACCCCATAAATATAACCACCCCACGATTACAAGCACCTATTGGTCTGCTAATTTTGAAACTAGACATGGTTCACATAAATTTATGGTAGACAAACAATTACCCATTCCTGTGCATGCACCTGCCTCCCATTTTGACAGTTCTGTAGTTTAGTGAGGTTCTCTGTGTAACCACCAACCTTTTCAAATTTTTGTGAATTGCATTGTGTGATGTATTTGAAGTATTAGCTAGTGTATTTGTTCAAGGTCACAAGCTAGTCACACATGATACTACTTTTTGCACGAGCTTCAAGGTCTGACTACTCTGTTAGCTTGCAGCACGACATTTAGCAGGTCATATGCACCACTCATTTTTTGGTCTTGCACGCGAGGCTTTCTTCTCTGCATCACTTCACCTGTGCTTCAACTTTTCATTAGCCTGTGGCATGGAAATCTGAGAACATGGGACTGACTATATACGCTAGCACTTTGTAGATTAGGATTAGGGGGCTGAGTTTGCACAAGTTAGTTAAATCATTCAAGTGCTTCCCTCCATGCAAGTGTTTTTTCTTGCTTGAGCCCATGGGCAACTGGATGAGGTTATACAATGTATGTTTCTGAAAATATGAACCACCTCCCTTTATTCTGACATCCTGCAGCCTCAGTGATAACGTGATCACAGATGAACGTCTGTCTGCACTGGTTAGAAAGTTGCAAGTGAACCAGACCCATCAAAAGCTAGAGTGAGTCCAGCCATTCATGCTCAATGTTTTAAGTGGTGCTCACCGAGAATGTATTGTTGTTCCCATGCCTGTGCACTGAATATTGGGGAGGACCTGCTTGCTCTTGCAAACATTATCCCTAGCTACATACTTGCATCGATGGTTGCATGCATCCCTTGTGATCACATTTCTAATCAGCACTCACCATTTGTGACCAACATTTGAAAATGCATATTGAAGTGTTTGTGTATGTGTGTGTGTGTGTGTGTGTGTGTGTGTGTGTGTGTGTGTGTGTGTGCAGGTTTAACTTGAAGCACTTTCATTGCATCTGTGTTGCTTACAAGCCTCTTGGATACCACCACCTTTCCAACACTGATGGTCTCTTTTAGGTTAATTCAATTCCCAAGTCAGTAAGCTCTTCCATTCAAGCCTTAGTCATAATGGTGTCACAGCAGTGGGTGTGATGATTTCATGAATAGTAATTGTGTTTCATCACCAGGAATTAGTTATGTTCCTCAGTTTTCGAGAACATGCCTACTAGGGCTTTATCGGGAATACACTCAGCACTATTCAATAGTGCTGAGTGTATTCATCGATAAAAGCAGGTCCTCCCCAATATTCAGTGCACAGGCACGGGAACAACAATACATTCTCAGTGAGCACCACTTAAAATATTGAATAGTGCTGAGTGTATCCATCGATAAAAGCCCGCCAGTAGGCATGTTCTAATATGCTTGTATCATGGTTGCTAAGTGTTTCTAAGCAACACTATAACGTAAATATTGGAAATTTGAGAGGCTCAACTACTGGCTTTCACGATCTTCACTGTGATCAGAAAACACAGTTGACAGCCCTATCTTCCCAGAGCTATGCGCTTCGGTGGTCTGAAGTTTCTCCCGATCACAGAGGGTCGATGTTGAGTGACGTACATGCCATACCGCATATTCTGCAACAGAAGAAGGGGTCTTCAAAGTTTGTCGACCGTAAGGAGTTGCATTTCAAGCGGAAGGCAAACTGTGGTAGCCAATGTGGAATACTGACTGACTGTTTTGGTAGCTACTGCATACTGCTTGTGTTTGTGAATTAGTGATTTTGTACCTCAGGGAAATATCAATATTTCCCTCCCAATTGGCTTATATTTCCCTCCAAATTGGGTTCTTCAGGTTATATTACCCTTGGAATGCCTTTCATCTTATGGCTTCCCAAACCACATCTCATTTTTGTTGTCTGATCTTCTGTAGCCTCAGTAGCGAAGAGATTACCGACAAAGGAGCTTGTACACTTGCTACAGCATTGCGAGTGAACCAGAGCCTTCAGGAGCTCAAGTAAGTGTAGCCCTTCATATATCCTACTTCTTAGGCAGTACACAGGTGAACACAATTTTTTTATTACTTATTTCTATTCAAGTTGCAGTCCCATTCAGCACACACAGTCTCATTCAGTATACACGGTGTGCCCAGTATATGCTGCATTGCATTATACATGATATACACATTCACATGTGATTTGGGTTAGTGTTAGGGTTAGGTGATAGTTTATACACTATGTATACCTGTGTATACCCATGTATACTCATGTATACCTGTGTATACTGCTGTCTACCTGCATATACCCATGTATACTCATGTTTAACCCTTTAACCACCAATGACACTTTTTGGCAGCGTAGCTGTTTAATTTCTTAGTATCTAGCTACCGTGACTTGGTGCAACCTTCATCGGTCTCACAGTTTGATGAGGTATATACACAATTGGAGGAAAAGCCAGTTGTACACTTACACGTGGTGAACAACGCTTGGTACTGCATTTATCAGTTGCAGAGTTCGACGAGGTATGCATGCATGCAATTCAAGGAAAGGACACCTATACACTTAGGTAACTTAGTATGGACTCCAGACCCTACATCAAACTAGCAAAAGGATGCTTGATACTGCCTTCATCAGTTACAGAGTTTGACAAGGTCTGTAAAGAATTCTAGGAAAAACAAACTATGCGCATAGTAGGCTTGTGAAAGCACGCCTTCCCGTTTCCACATAGCTATTGTGATTTTGCACACAATTCTAGCACTTACCTAGCTTGCAAAAGCAGGCCTTCCGTGTTTTTGCATATTGTGATTCTTTCCAACGTATGATCTAATTTTACGTAAGAAATTCAATTTCAGGAATTTATAATGAATCCAATCTAACGTAAGGTCACAACCTAATTATTGATGTTTATGTAGTATTAGAATAATTACGGTAGTTTGACTCTATTTTAATGTGTCTCCCTCATCCCCAGTACACCTCTGGTTGGTGTGTTCACAATAATAAGTTATGTTTTCATGTACATTGATAGCTATATACGTACACATATGTTTACATGATTTTGTATAAGTGACAATGGAGGACGGATTGTGCCTGATAGATGCCAATCGGCATCACACGTGCTCGTTTACGAAGTGCGATAAGCACCAATTGGTGTCATGGATATTGCTAAGCATTATCACTGCCCAGGATCAGAGTCCAAGGCGAATAAGGTCTGTGGTTAGGTTGCAGCCCCCGTGCTAAGTAATTAGGTAAGTCCAGAAACTCTCCAGGGGCAGAGCATAGTGAGTAATAGAAGCCTGGGTGGTTATCAATATTGTCGACCATGAAAACGATGTATTTTAAGACAAATCTTGAGCTGCATCTTGTTATCAATGAGCAAAACCAAAGATGGTACACATAACATGCGACAGGTAAGCGTCCTCTGTACATGTGTAAATCATGTTACATAATACTTCAGGAAACCCACCTAGGTTTAAATAACCTCGTGGAGCCTTTGTCTATTTCTTGTTTCACACTGTTTTGCTTGACTTCCCTGATGGTTTAATTCTTGAAAAAAAAGGCTTGTAAAAGTGTCCCTGTTCACTGGCAATTTTAAGGTGTGAGGTCTGTGGGAGTGTGGGAGTGCACAGGACCCCTCTGTCTTCACCACACAGGGAGTACTCCTCTACTTCACTAACTGACAAACTGACACGCACTGTGTGATACTGTGTCTCAGTAGTGAGGTACCGAGACAAGTGAAGAGGTTTGTTGAACCACCTCTTATCTCTTGTTCTGCAGCCTCAGTGGTAACCAGATCACCGCTGAAGGAGCTTGTGAATTGGCTGAAGCTTTGCAAGTGAACCAGAGCCTTCGGGAGCTAGAGTGAGTTTAACCTTTCATGTCCTAATTTTGTTGGTCTGTAATGATGCTTTGGTTCGTGGTGTACACATGTAGCAACAGTGTTTGTAATCATGATGCAACCAGTGACTGTGACAGTAACCACACAGGGAGTAGCTACTCCTCTACTTCAGTAACTGAGAAACTGACACACAGCTAGTGTCTGTTACTGTGTCTCAGTAGTGAAGTATAGAGACCAAATATACCTTACACAAAGTGAGAAGGTTTGTTGAGCCACCTGTCATCTCTTGTTCTCTGATATTCTGTAGCCTCAGTCACAACAAGATCTCACACAAAGGAGCCTGTGCAGTAGCTGGAGCTTTGCAAGTGAACCAGACACTTCAGAAGCTATAGTGAGTCCAGTCATTCATGTTGTACTTCTTAAGAGGTGTACACTGAGATGGTAGTGTTGTTCCCAGGCCTGTGCTGAAATAGTAGGGAGGGCTGGTGACAGTTGTAAGCATTGTCTTACACATTTGTCACTATATACTTGCATGGTTACCTGCATCCCTGTGTCATGATCATGCAAAGGTGTAGGCCATGGGCGGGTGGCTAGCGGTGCTGAATTACACCCAGAGTTTTTGCAATTACTGTCACTTTACAATGTGTACTGTCCAAAAATGTGCAAATAAGGGAGTTCAAAGGGACCGAAACCCGTGGTCATGCGTGGAGTACTCCCCTGAAGACCAGTGTTTTTGTGCATATCTCCTAAAAAAAAAACTGTAACTAACTGCCCCACCCATTTAAGACATAAATGTCCTACTCATTTAAGTCATAAATGTCCCACCCATTAATTTTAAGCCATAAAATGTCCCATCCATTTAAGCCATAAAATGCCCCTATCCATTTAAGCCATAAATGCCCCATCCCCATCTCCCATTATGTTTTAACTTCACACTTTATGTATGTGTGAAATTTTGAACATCGATGTGCCAGCGATGTTGGTGCTCCCCCACTCGACACACAACTTCTACTACTAATACACTGAATTAACTCATTTCCAGTACTTAATCAAGACATTGAGCCAGCTTTTGTCTTGTGGTGAAATCCCCTCCCACTTTACACGCAAACTAGTTTAGAAAATAGGTGGAGAGCATATTATTGAGTGCATGTGGTACTTGCAAACACTATCCTTTACATTTGCTTATTTACATAATACTTACATGGATGGTTGCATGCATTGTTGAATTGTGGTCACGACTCTATATTAAGAATTCCACACTTGTGACCAACAACTGAATATGTTGGACCACTGCAAGGAATCAATCATCAAAATTGATGTTCCTATACTGTTCTTGTGTACATACTGTATGTGGACATTTTTTTAACCATGTGCCTTTCATTTTTTGTTGTCTGACATTCTGCAGCCTTAGGAACAATAACGTCTCAGCCGATGGTGTGTTGGTACTGGCTGGAGCTTTGCAAGTGAACCAGAGCCTTAAGCTAGAGTTAGTCTGACTATTTATGTCCACTGGTGATGAGACTAATGTGTCATTCCCAGGCCTGTGCTGAAATATTAGAGAGAGGGCCTCCTATACACTTCATACTTGCATGGATGGTTTTATATACAGAGGTGTCAGAAGCATTTTGAAAGTGGTGAGGCCATAGCAGTACATGAATAAGCATGCACTAGCTAGGGGGTCTTAGCACCCTAAGGAAATAAGATGCTCTGACCCGTCTGTCTACAGCCTCTTTTGGGCCATAAATACTTATTTGTTCAGTCTCACGAGGCTATTACCGCCTTGATGCATGTGAAAACTGGCAGTCATGAATTAGTTTGCTTCCTCGGCCCTTTTAGTGTGTGGAGGAGAAAATTAAGCTTGCGTTCACTAGTCACAACTCACTGAAACAATGATAGTTAAAATCACACTTAGGAAAAATGACATCTCATGGTTGGTGAGGCCTTTATAGTGCTACCTGACTGTTGCACTTACTGCTTGAAAATATTGATGCTGATGGTCTTGTGAGAGCCCTTAGTCAATGAAAGCACTGAAGTGTCCTCACATTCCCCCCCCCCCCCCCCCCCAAAAGGGGTGGCCATGGCCACACGGCTTCTGATGTCCCTGATATATGTGATCACAGCTCTAATATGAGCTTCCCATTTGTGACCAACCACTGAATGTGCATATCAAATACATTGTGTTTGACCACAAGGAACCGTTAATCATAGTTTGATTCTTCCTGTTGTAAGTATGTACATTCCGAACTTTTTAGTATGTCACAAACTTGCCTGTATACCAAAAAGCTACCGGATTTTTATAACAACCAGTTGCTACAGAGGGGATTCGGCTATAGTTACACTAACTTTGCTACAGTATATTGGAAATTCAGTGCTTCAAACACTAACACGATCGAAATATGCAAAGGAATAATGTTCGATTTCTACCTGGGACTGCCACAAATTGTTGTTGGTTGGAGCTACATTGCCATGGCCACATGGCTTCTGATGCCCCTGATATATGCGATCACAGCTCTAATATGAGCTTCCCGTTTGTGACCAACCACTGAATGTGCATATCAAATACAGTGTGTTTGACCACAAGGAACTGTTAATCATAGTTCGATTCTTCCTGTTGTAAGTATGTACATTCTGAACCTTTTTAAACCACCTCTCTTTTATTCAGCCTCAGTGGAAACAGAATCTCAGATGAATGTGTGCTTGTACTGGTGGAAGCTTTGCAAGTGAACCAGAGTCATCAGAAGCTTAAGCTAGAGTGAGTCCAGCCATTTATTTGTCTTACTTCTTAAGAGGTGTACACTGATACCCTAGTGTCATTCCCAGACCTGTGCTAAATATTGGGCAAGACCTGTTGACTCCGTCAAACTTTATCCTGTACATGCAATTTGGCACTGTATACTTGCATAAATGGTTGTGTGCAGCCCTGACTCATGATCATGACTCTGACCAATAAAGGAATGTATATGTCAAAATGAAAACAGGTTTAATTTAAAACACGTTCTTTGGGTCTGTTTTTAGTTGTTTTTTATGCAAATCTACCACCTTCACTATACTGATGATTTCTATGTATAGGTTAATTTGCTTCTTACATGCAGTGTTTGCCAGCTCTTCTATTTGAATCTAAGAATGTCACCACAGGGGGGTGCGGTGATTACATGAATAATATTGTGTCTGGACACAAGAAATCAACTATGTTCTTTGGTTTTTCAGTGTACTGTTGTCACAGTTATACGTAGCATTGTAGCCTGGGATGTATGGTCACTAACAACCTGATAGCATGAGGATGAGGGTTGGTTATTGAAAACCATAGCTAGCATGCTATAAGTGTTATATATGCCACAAGAAGTACACATACTGGGAGATATCCACAGGTGATTATCAAAGCTGGCTGTTATATAAATACTCAGGGCTGGTACCTAGGGTACAAGGGTTAGTGGAATATACAAGTAAGTTCATGGACATTTTTGAACCAGCTCTCTTTTTTGTTGTCTGGCCTTCTGCAGCCTCAGTAGGAACGAGATTACAGACAAAGGAGCTTGTGCACTTGGCACAGCTTTACAAGTAAACCACAGCCTTCAGAAGCTAAAGTGAGTCTAGCCATTTATGTTCTACCTCTTAAGAGGTGTACACTGGTACTACAGTAATGATATAAAGGGTACACTATATCTCAACTAGTGTAGCTTTACAAGAGTCAAATTACTGCAAGTGCAGTATGGTGATAATTATTTGGTTTTGAGTGAGGGTCTCCAAATGCTACAATGAAGTTGCCAATGGGCAGTTCCTTAAGATTACGGGTACATGTTCATAAATAAAATTAGTATGTCACAAACTTGCCTGTATACCAAAAAGCTACCGGATTTTTACAACAACCAGTCGCTACAGAGGGGATTCGGCTATAGTTCAACATAACACTAACTTTGCTACAGTATATTGGAAATTCAGCGCTACAGCGCTTCAAACGCAGTAACACGATCGAAATATGCAAAGGAATAAAGTTCGATTTCTACCTGGGACTGCCACAATTGTTGCTGGTTGGAGCTACATTGTCATGAAGCAAACTTTAAAATTTATTGAGAAGTGGGTTAATCTTGTGCTTTTTGGCATCGTCAGATTTTGGCCACATGTTATCAGTTGGCGCAATCCGTTTTGAGGATAGGTTCTGCACTAGCAGAAAGGGTGGGACAGGGGGAGGTGGGAGGGTGCACCACTCTTGATGACAGTGCATGACAGTGGTTGTAGCTGCCTGTAGAAAAGCCCTGGTCAGTGCCGGGTGGGCCATTTGTCTGCCTTCTTGCACAAACGGGTGTAGAAAACGCGCCTTTCACCTTGTAGGGACTCCATTTCTGGCATCTTAGGCAGCTTTTAGTCCGGAGGAGCGTTCACTGGTCGGAGGGCCCTGACCATTGAACACTCGCTAATGAGTGGGTGTGGCAAAGGTTGTGAACCCACCGAGAATGAGCCGAAGAAGCTTTGCTCAAGTTTCCAATGCTAGCTCCAAGCAGAAGTGGAAATATGGACCAAGGAAGATATCCATAGCCTAATAAAGACTTCCAGCATATAGCCAAGGTTGTTAAAGAGTTAAGGGAAATTGCTTAGTGGTAGTTTGCAGGTATATCAGTTCAAGATTTGTCTGCAACAGTAATTGGTGTTCATGATAATGTTTTCATGGCAAAGACAGCGCTTGTCAAAGCGGGGGCTTACATTGTGTTTATAGAAAGGAAGACAAGCATATATGGACTGCAAGCTTGTGAATCGCGTTTTTTTAAAGGAATTTACACATACCAGCTGTCCATAGCAGCGCATTCTCGTATTTTGCTGACCTGCCTGTGAGTTTGAGCTTATATCGTCGTAATAGTAGCAGAGCCGGGCTTCATAATTCAGTGTGATACAGTGCAAGCCTCCTGTGACACGTTGGTGCAATAATCTGAGTTTAGCTGGAAAACAATCTGTACAGATAAAATCGCTTCTAACTCGAATTCAATATTTGCAGGAAGTGCCGGGTTTTCGCTCAGCGGGTCACATATATAAGAATTTACTTGCTTCGGACGTAAGAAGTGAACTTAAGAGTGTAGAATCTTCAATTAAAGTCCGATTTCTTTGAATGGTGTCCTGCAAGATACACTGGGCTACCCATAAAACACACTAGAACACCGAAAAAATGCTTCCCTTGCCTTATATTTGGTGCAAGGATGAGCAATCTACTTTCGAAATATGGCAAGGCACCGAACATTGTTCGGTGAGTTTGGAGACGTCCATTCACACAGCTTCAGTAATGATTAATTATTGTGTGTATGTCAACTAATAATTGCTTATATAAACAACTGGTGACTACATGCATTTCACAGGTTTCCAACTGAGTTTATCATAACCTTAAGGGTGGGGCTGGGGGTACACAAGTTCCCCTGTTACCATTGTGATTACATGTGTGCACACATACATGTAGCTAGGTCCTGATTGTTGGATCCCCTATCTGATATCATATATACCATGATACAGCTGTTAGTGAAGCAACCCGGATGACTTATCAGTGTCTACAGTGTCCAGTAGAATGCTTGACTGAACTCCTTATAGGCTAGATCCCAGCCCTCTAATCTTATTGATTTGCACTAAAATTACC
Source organism: Agelas oroides (assembly GCA_949130485.1). Taxonomy (NCBI): domain Eukaryota; kingdom Metazoa; phylum Porifera; class Demospongiae; order Agelasida; family Agelasidae; genus Agelas; species Agelas oroides. The sequence continues at coordinate 5,041,707 of OX422191.1, read as the reverse complement.
AATGACTATGACAGTAACCAAACAAGTAGTAGTCCTCTACTTCACTAACTGACAAACTGCACAGGACCCCTCTGTCTTCACCAAAACTATGCTACACAGGGAGTGCTCCTCTACTTCACTAACTGACAAACTGACACCCAGTGTCTGATAGTGTGTCTCAGTAGTGAGGTACCGAGACAAGTTTGTTGAACCACCTCTTATCTCTTGTTCTACAGCCTCAGTGGTAATCAGATCACCGCTGAAGGAGCTCGTGAATTGGCTGGAGCTTTGCAAGTGAACCAGAGCCTTCAGGAGCTAGAGTAAGTTTAACCTAGCCTCGTTCCCAGGCCTCCTCTGTTTTTTTTTTTGTTGTTTGGTTTCCATTTTCCGCTTCTATATGAACGCAAACCGAAGAACAACAACAAAAAAAAACGGGGAAAGCCTGGGAACAAGGCTATGTTTAACCTTTCATGTCCTAATTTTGTAGGTCTGTAATGATGCTTTGGTTCCTGGTGTACACATGTAGCAACAGTGTTTGTAATCATGATGCAACCAGTGACTGTGACAGTAACCACACAGGGAGTAGCTTTGGTTCCTGGTGTTACGTTGCTACGGTAAATTTTAATGTCTCCGTATACTATCGTGTTACATAAAATCGACACGTGTTGTTGTAAAAAAGCAGCTTGAAAGTCGGCGAAGACAGTTGGGAAAGACAGCGCTTGTCAAAGCGGGGACTTACATTGTGTCTATAGACAGAAAGACAAGCATATACGGACTGGAAGCTTGTGAATTTTTTATTTAGGAATTTACGCATAGAGTAAGTTAGCAATCATCGGATGACAGCTATATTCGGACACTCAAACACGGAGGGAAAACTGCGTAAACATTCGGCGATACCACAAGACTGTAGCTGAGGTACGTGGTACCTGGTGTACCAAAAATGACGCCCGCGCATTGTTTCCTGTTGGCGCTAGAAGCGATAAAATGGTCGTCCGAAAAACATCAATATTCGGAAAAGTGTATGTATTTTCAGACACTGTTGTTTGTGCCTTCTCTGAAGCTGCTTTTGGAGAGATTTTAGCATCGATACGATGCCCCAAGACCTCCCCAATTCGCAATATATTTTGGTAGCGGTAGCTGCTTTGAACACTCAGGGGTACAGCTGAACATGGACCAGTCCGATTCGATCGATATCGGACGGTGAAATTTGTCATTTCTTGCTGTGTTGTCTCCAAACAAGCTGAAGTCTCCACTATATTAGCATCAGTAGAATCTACAGGCTCTTGGCTACATGCTGGTACTTGTCTGGAGTTTGTGCGTTGAGTAGTTCTCGAGATATAAATATATTTCATGTTTCTTCCCATAAACTACGCTGGTTGATTTATGTGCAGCATAAATAGGTGAGTTCAAACGATATCGTGCAATATCTCGAGAACTACTCAACGCACAAACACCGGACAAATACCAGCATGTAACCAAGAGCCTGTAGATTCTACTGATGCTAATATGGTGGAGACTTCAACTTGTTTGGAGACAACACAGCAAGAAATGACAAATTTCACCGTCCCATATCGATCGAATCGGACTGGTCCATGTTCAGCTGCGCCCCTGAGTGTTCAAAGCAGCTACCACTACCAAAATATATTGTGAATTGGGGAGGTCTTGGGGCATCGTATCGATGCTAAAATCTCTCCAAAAGCAGCTTCAGAGAAGGCACAAACAACAGTGTCTGAAAATACATACACTTTTCCGAATATTGATGTTTTTCGGACGGCCATTTTATCGCTTCTAGCGCCAACAGGAAACAATGCGCGGGCGTCATTTTTGGTACACCAGGTATCACGTACCTCAGCTACAGTCTTGTGGTATCGCCGAATGTTTACGCAGTTTTCCCTCCGTGTTTGAGTGTCCGAATATACCTGTCGTCCGATGATTGCTAACTTACTCTACCAGCTGTCCATAGCAACGCATTCCCGTATTTTGCTGACCTGCCTGTGAGTTTGAGCTTATATCGTCGTTACAGTAGCAGAGCCGGGCTTCATAATTCAGTGTGATACAGTGCAAGCCTCCTGTGACACGTTGGTGCAATAATCTGAGTTTAGCTGGAAAACGATCTGTACAGATAAAATCGCTTCTAACTCGAATTCAATATTTGCAGGAAGTGCCGGGTTTTCGCTCAGCGGGTCACATATATAAGAATTTACTTGCTTCGGACGTAAGAAGTGAACTTAAGAGTGTAGAATCTTCAATTAAAGTCCGATTTCTTTGAATGGTGTCCTGCAAGATACACTGGGCTACACATAAAACACACTAGAACACCGAAAAAATGCTTCCCTTGCCTTATATTTGGTGCAAGGATGAGCAATCTACTTTCGAAATATGGCAAGGCACCGAACATTGTTCGGTGAGTTTGGAGACGTCCATTCACACAGCTTCAGTAATGATTAATTATTGTGTGTATGTCAACTAATAATTGCTTATATAAACAACTGGTGACTACATGCATTTCACAGGTTTCCAACTGAGTTTATCATAACCTTAAGGGTGGGGCTGGGGGTACACAAGTTCCCCTGTTACCATTGTGATTACATGTGTGCACACATACATGTAGCTAGGTCCTGATTGTTGGATCCCCTATCTGATATCATATATACCATGATACAGCTGTTAGTGAAGCAACCCGGATGACTTATCAGTGTCTACAGTGTCCAGTAGAATGCTTGACTGAACTCCTTATAGGCTAGATCCCAGCCCTCTAATCTTATTGATTTGCACTAAAATTACCAATGACTATGACAGTAACCAAACAAGTAGTAGTCCTCTACTTCACTAACTGACAAACTGCACAGGACCCCTCTGTCTTCACCAAAACTATGCTACACAGGGAGTGCTCCTCTACTTCACTAACTGACAAACTGACACCCAGTGTCTGATAGTGTGTCTCAGTAGTGAGGTACCGAGACAAGTTTGTTGAACCACCTCTTATCTCTTGTTCTACAGCCTCAGTGGTAATCAGATCACCGCTGAAGGAGCTCGTGAATTGGCTGGAGCTTTGCAAGTGAACCAGAGCCTTCAGGAGCTAGAGTAAGTTTAACCTAGCCTCGTTCCCAGGCCTCCTCTGTTTTTTTTTTGTTGTTTGGTTTCCATTTTCCGCTTCTATATGAACGCAAACCGAAGAACAACAACAAAAAATAACGGGGAAAGCCTGGGAACAAGGCTATGTTTAACCTTTCATGTCCTAATTTTGTAGGTCTGTAATGATGCTTTGGTTCCTGGTGTACACATGTAGCAACAGTGTTTGTAATCATGATGCAACCAGTGACTGTGACAGTAACCACACAGGGAGTAGCTTTGGTTCCTGGTGTTACGTTGCTACGGTAAATTTTAATGTCTCCGTATACTATCGTGTTACATAAAATCGACACGTGTTGTTGTAAAAAAGCAGCTTGAAAGTCGGCGAAGACAGTTGGGAAAGACAGCGCTTGTCAAAGCGGGGACTTACATTGTGTCTATAGACAGAAAGGCAAGCATATACGGACTGGAAGCTTGTGAATTTTTTATTTAGGAATTTACGCATAGAGTAAGTTAGCAATCATCGGACGACAGCTATATTCGGACACTCAAACACGGAGGGAAAACTGCGTAAACATTCGGCGATACCACAAGACTGTAGCTGAGGTACGTGATACCTGGTGTACCAAAAATGACGCCCGCGCATTGTTTCCTGTTGGCGCTAGAAGCGATAAAATGGCCGTCCGAAAAACATCAATATTCGGAAAAGTGTATGTATTTTCAGACACTGTTGTTTGTGCCTTCTCTGAAGCTGCTTTTGGAGAGATTTTAGCATCGATACGATGCCCCAAGACCTCCCCAATTCGCAATATATTTTGGTAGCGGTAGCTGCTTTGAACACTCAGGGGCGCAGCTGAACATGGACCAGTCCGATTCGATTGATATCGGACGGTGAAATTTGTCATTTCTTGCTGTGTTGTCTCCAAACAAGCTGAAGTCTCCACTATATTAGCATCAGTAGAATCTACAGGCTCTTGGCTACATGCTGGTACTTGTCTGGAGTTTGTGCGTTGAGTAGTTCTCGAGATATAAATATATTTCATGTTTCTTCCCATAAACTACGCTGGTTGATTTATGTGCAGCATAAATAGGTGAGTTCAAACGATATCGTGCAATATCTCGAGAACTACTCAACGCACAAACACCGGACAAATACCAGCATGTAGCCAAGAGCCTGTAGATTCTACTGATGCTAATATGGTGGAGACTTCAACTTGTTTGGAGACAACACAGCAAGAAATGACAAATTTCACCGTCCGATATCGATCGAATCGGACTGGTCCATGTTCAGCTGCGCCCCTGAGTGTTCAAAGCAGCTACCACTACCAAAATATATTGTGAATTGGGGAGGTCTTGGGGCATCGTATCGATGCTAAAATCTCTCCAAAAGCAGCTTCAGAGAAGGCACAAACAACAGTGTCTGAAAATACATACACTTTTCCGAATATTGATGTTTTTCGGACGGCCATTTTATCGCTTCTAGCGCCAACAGGAAACAATGCGCGGGCGTCATTTTTGGTACACCAGGTATCACGTACCTCAGCTACAGTCTTGTGGTATCGCCGAATGTTTATGCAGTTTTCCCTCCGCGTTTGAGTGTCCGAATATACCTGTCGTCCGATGATTGCTAACTTACTCTACCAGCTGTCCATAGCAACGCATTCCCGTATTTTGCTGACCTGCCTGTGAGTTTGAGCTTATATCGTCGTTACAGTAGCAGAGCCGGGCTTCATAATTCAGTGTGATACAGTGCAAGCCTCCTGTGACACGTTGGTGCAATAATCTGAGTTTAGCTGGAAAACGATCTGTACAGATAAAATCGCTTCTAACTCGAATTCAATATTTGCAGGAAGTGCCGGGTTTTCGCTCAGCGGGTCACATATATAAGAATTTACTTGCTTCGGACGTAAGAAGTGAACTTAAGAGTGTAGAATCTTCAATTAAAGTCCGATTTCTTTGAATGGTGTCCTGCAAGATACACTGGGCTACACATAAAACACACTAGAACACCGAAAAAATGCTTCCCTTGCCTTATATTTGGTGCAAGGATGAGCAATCTACTTTCGAAATATGGCAAGGCACCGAACATTGTTCGGTGAGTTTGGAGACGTCCATTCACACAGCTTCAGCAATGATTAATTATTGTGTGTATGTCAACTAATAATTGCTTATATAAACAACTGGTGACTACATGCATTTCACAGGTTTCCAACTGAGTTTATCATAACCTTAAGGGTGGGGCTGGGGGTACACAAGTTCCCCTGTTACCATTGTGATTACATGTGTGCACACATACATGTAGCTAGGTCCTGATTGTTGGATCCCCTATCTGATATCATATATACCATGATACAGCTGTTAGTGAAGCAACCCGGATGACTTATCAGTGTCTACAGTGTCCAGTAGAATGCTTGACTGAACTCCTTATAGGCTAGATCCCAGCCCTCTAATCTTATTGATTTGCACTAAAATTACCAATGACTATGACAGTAACCAAACAAGTAGTAGTCCTCTACTTCACTAACTGACAAACTGCACAGGACCCCTCTGTCTTCACCAAAACTATGCTACACAGGGAGTGCTCCTCTACTTCACTAACTGACAAACTGACACCCAGTGTCTGATAGTGTGTCTCAGTAGTGAGGTATCTAGACCAAAGATACCTTACACAAAGTGAGAAGGTTTGTTGAGCCTCCTCTCATCTCTTGTTCTCTGAAGCACCCCCAGAATTTTCACATTAACTATAGTAATGAACACTTTACAATGTGTACTGTCCAATAATATACATTCTAGTACTAATACACTGAATAAACTCATTCCAGTACTTATTCAACACATTGAGTCAGCATTTGTCTTGTGGCGAATCATTTATACATAAACTAGTTTAGAGAGTAGGGGGAGAGCATGTTCTTGAGTACATGAACTTTAACACCCATTACATTGTCTTCTCTACCAGTAGTCATGCTAATATGTTGACTTTTTATTATTGTGTAAAGCCATACAAGATCAAAGTTTTCTGTACTATCAATTCCATACTGAGCACACCTATGTAGAATTGTTTAATGGAAAAACTAAGTTATGCAATGAAAAATTGATCCCGAATGTAATTACAAAGTAGCTAAAACTTCACTAAACTGCTGCCATGATGACATTAAGGGTAATGTGGTAGCACTGGCACTTTCGGCTAGACAATAGCAGACTTCAACACCAAGAACACGTGCATCTGTAGCCATAAAACAAAGATGCTTGAACTATCCAATGGCAATACATGCTCGGCAATGTAACATTATACTCAGGCTTGTGTATGAGCTGCGAGATCGACTATGGCAATAGCAAGGCTACTAAACTTATGTTCCAGTTTGAAAGTATTTCTTCTCTTCAACTGAGGTGGACAAAAGTTGCTGTTGATCCATAGCTAGCTGCTAGCCAATGTAGTTTAGGAAACACAGTTATTGTTTTCTTCTGAACATGTACTCACGTGGAAACACTAGCCTCATTGATATTTTTTGCGATTTTGCCATTAAATCCCGAGTCACAAAACTTTCATCTAGGAAATGTTTATTTACAAATAGCTCCTGTATCTAACAACTCAACACAGAATCGGCTTGCTTCATCGTAGAAACATCGAGCAGACTGCACAAACTTATAAAATGAGCTACAATCAACTTAGTATCACCACCACTACAAACAGATCCTCGGAAAGGGTATACACTCTTTGGCATGGCAGTTCTTCCCCAACAAACGGGGCCCACCGTTTTATTTGTGTTACCATCACTTCACTCCACTTTGAGTAGTAAACAAAATTGATGGAGGTGTGGTCATAGGTTGCGACCCTGTCATGAAATTAAAAATTGTGAAAATTTAGCTAGGTCCTGCCTTGTTCTAATTGTTGCATCCTCTATGTGACATCATATATACCATGATATGACTACTAGTGGAGCATCCCAGGTGACTTATCAGTGTGTACATAGTGTCCAGTAGAGTGCCTGACTGAAGTCCCAGGTTGGTTGGACCCAAGCTTTCTGCTCATACTAAATAATTCACACTAAAATCACCAGTGACGGTGACAGTAACCATGCAGGGAGTAGTTCTCTAACCATCTGAAAAACTGACACACAGTGTCTGATACTGTGTCTCAGTAGTGAGGTATGAGACCAAATATACCTTAGACAAAGTAAAGAGGTTTGTTGAACCACCTCTCATCTCTTTCTCTGATATTCTGCAGCCTCAATGGGAACCAGATCAAAGATGAAGGAGCCCATGCACTTAGTGAGGCCTTACGAGTGAACCAGAGCCTTCAGGAACTAGAGTGAGTCCAGCTATTCATGTCTGACTTCCTGGGCAGTGTGCTATGAGTGTAGTCTTGTTTCAGGCAATAATTAGGGAGTGGGGTTGATGACACTTGCAATATCTCAGGGGCATGAAGGACTGGGTCTGTGGTTTTTGAGGCTACATTGTGGCGTAATTGTTTACTGTTGTTATGTGTAGCCCCACCCTTAATGTTTACTGTGATGTCATTTCAAACCACACCCATAAACAGCTTACCAGCTGTACCAAGTTCCCCCTCCCCCCTCGAGGAATATCAGTACAATAAACTTGATATGAGGAATTTTTGCAAGCAAAGTTTCACGATTGTTTCTACACCATTACGTTCTATTTCATTTTGCTCAACTTTTTATCCATGGGAATAGTGGATATCTCTTTCCAAAGCGCTGGAACTAGCAAATATGCCACACCCACCAGGCATTTAAACTTCCACTTTGCACCTTTAGCGGTAAGCTACGAACTTTTCCCGTGGTGAAATCAAAGACAATTGGATTTCTTCTCGATGGAACCCAACAGTATACTCCAGTTCTCTTCGCAAAAACTCCTCATGAGTTACTTCCGGAAAAAGAGCTGCTAAGTGGCCATTATGCGGCTTATTCAGAGGTAACTGGCACATATGCTACACTACACGGTGCATGTGACTCCATTGTGTGTGCTTTGAAAGTTGCTGAAAACGCTTGGCGAAACGACTTCTAGTGTTACAGATGTGCGTCTCACATCATGCTTTAGTCAAAAAAGTAAGGACAAAACTGAATGTTGTTGTAAGGACCAGTACAAGCCTAAGCCGGTCCCTTGGTAACGCCCGCCCCAGGAGTAATTTAGGCAGCGCAGACAAAACAGCTCGACCCAGTGCTTAATGCGGCTGAGATGTTTCCTAAAGTGTTGGGTGCTAGTAAATCAAGAAGTGAAACGAACTGGCGAAACGAAACAAAATGGAAGCCACACCCACAAAATTACAAGTTCCATGCAAGCTGCATATTTTCTCCTTTGACATATGGCTCGCTCCCAGCTTTGGCAGTGTTAGTGAGGTAAGGCAAATGTTCTCTGTGTATTCCTTGCTGTGGCAGCTACTTTATTAAGGTAGGGTGGGGTAATTCGGAACGCACTTCCATTCATCTAAGTTCACAGAGCTCTATCTCAAACACTACAAGCCATGCAGGTGTAAAACTACAGTGGCAAGTGCTTCGGGACTTGCAACTCTGCGTACCAAACATGGCTAGGAATGGTCAAAAACATTTTGGAAACAAGGCATGAATTCCAGTCTGTGTCGAACCACCAAATTTCTGACCATGTGAGGTAATTCGGAACGATGCCAACTTGCGCCGTTTCATGAACTCTATGAAGTTCTGCTATTGACTAAAGGTTAGTACCTAATACTTTGATCCTTTCACAGTAAACAGAAGGAATCTCAAATGATGCATAGACTGTAGAGTGGGTCACAGAGATGTGTGTTGCAGAAATTGTTGTCCCATTGGACTTGATTTACTCCAAAGCAGCTTTGAAATCCTCTGCATTCCATTTCAGACGTTGCCGCTTTCTAATGTTCTGTCGAGGCATACTTTCCCGCTGTGAATTTCAAAAAGCATTATGTGCATGTGCATAGGGATAATTTAAACTTAGACCACAGTGTATAATCATACTGTAGGTTCGTAGTAAAGTTGACGAAAGGGAAGGATGCTACTTTAATGCATAGGGTTAGCACACAAGCACATACGTACGGTCGTATACACACACATCTGTGCAATGCAGTCCCGCTAGTGTGGGGCTCGCTCAGGCTTGCCCCAACTATAGCTTTATTATTTGTGTTTAGCTTGCATCGTAACGGCATCAAGACGAAGGGCTTGAGGACCGAAGCTACCTAAAGGATGTGCCGAGCTTTTGTACGATGACACGCTAGCCTCGTATTCACACCTGCTTACACCAGTGCTTATCCATAGTAGTATTCAACATTAGTACTGCATGCAAACACAATGAACACAGTGGCGTTGCAGCAAAGCATGCACTAAGCTTTCAAGCAACCTCGATACGGCGCCGGGGCCGCTTTCGCAGCATACAGTTAGCACCTGTACTTTCAAGGACACGGAACACCTTTGTTCAATACTTTTACTGTTCTGCCAACAGGTAGTGGTAGAAAAGCATGCCAGCTGTTCATGTTCTAGTTCAAAGAAGTGAGCTGTGCCTTCTACCCTCCCAAAATTTGAAATGCGTCCATACAACGTTTCTGTGGCAACCTCGTAGGCAGCACTTTACATTTGCCAATCAGATTAGTATTACACAATTTTCACACTTTTTCCAATCAGATTCCTCAATAAGTGTGAATTACAAAAATAATTTCACACTTTTCAGTAGAGCATTTATACTGTAGAGAAGTTTACAGCTATAGTATTAGACTTCAAAACTGAACTCATGTCAATTGCAGCCATCCTGAACACACTCATGACCCTATAACTACACTCATTAAGAATGTTGTAACTAGAACTTGTGATTTGGGCTATATAGTGAAACAGTGGTTCAGATCCCAAACTGCCTTCTAGTACCAGAAATTGAGTCTCTACATGGTGAGAAATAGTGTGTCTAAGTATAAAGGGAGAGAGAACCGGCCCACCCAGTGCCACCTAAAGCGTTTCTACAGCCAAGCCCAGCAGCAGCCTTGTCACCCCACCCACCTCCACCTGTTCCACTCCGTCTACTAACTATACAGAGCTGATATACTGTAATTATTCCAATACTATTTGAGCTTAAAAAATATTTAGGTTGTGACTTTAGATTGGATTCATCATAAATTCCTGAAATTGACGTAAAATTAGATCCTACGTTGCATAAGAATCACAAGACATGAATGCACAAAAGCGTGATTTGCAAGCCTTATAAGACCCCAAAATTTATTCCACCCGCGTAATCATGTGACGTCATCAAATCTGATGTGAATACGTAATTAGCTCTACACACGGCCAACTTTCAAGCTTTATATTTCGTAATAGCAAACCTGGATCGAGATGATACTTATACAGCTTGTTGTGAGCGCTGCCAAGTGTAAGTTCATAGTGTCACTGTACCTGCTGGGTGCCGCATACGGCGGTAGAGACTACGTCCGCTCACAAGGCACAAGTACAATTCTGAGCCATCTTTGATTTACTGCACAACTAGGGGCAAAGTGGAGCTAGAACACGATCTTCACAGTACATTCAGCACTATAACATAGTTGGGTTAGAAGCCAAAAGCTCAAGTCACACAGTAGATACTAATTGTACGAAAAATCGCTTCATTGGCTCGAACGTAAACATGGTACAGAACACGCTACGAAAGTGCAACCAGCACTACATAGCCTTTCTGGCTCTTTGCTATAACTTACAAAATGTCCAATCTCCATAGCTATCGTACTCTCCGAGATACAAGCGCTTATGCAAGTGCCCGAGTGACCGCTTTCAGCTGTGATCGATTTTGGATTTGGCGCACAACTTGGGGCAAAATGGCCAAGAGCTCCGTAAATTTCTGGACACGTTTTCCCCCACTCTGACTACACAATACTCGTATAACTTAGTCAAACTCCAAGTACTTTTCCAGTTATGATTGAGCAAAGTCGTGATATTGTTCAGTAATCTGCTTGGAAATTCACGGGAAGTTCGCGGGACTTGCTACAGCAACTGAATGGCAGCCGTATTGTGAACTGTTACGTAATAATAGTTTACACAAGCTGAAGTTTAGTTGACTACTTGTAATTGCTAATCTGATTTGCGTGGTGGAATAAAATGTATGGAAGCCCTGGGGTCTGCATGTGGACTGTATAGCTGGAATCGTGTACAGACCTTGTCTAACTCTCCAACTAATAAAGGCAGTACCAAGCGCCCTCTGCTACCTAGGTAAGTGTACAACTTGCCTTTCCTCAAATTGTGTACGTACTTCGTCAAGCTCTGAAACCTGTTTGTGAGTAAATGAAGACTCTGCTTACTGAATCAGAATCGTGATAAATTCCTTGAAATGAATTTCGTACGTTAAATTGGATCATACGTAGTATTAGAATAATTACAGTACCAGAAGTGCACTTCAGATGTTAAAGGCAACTGGTGTAAAGAGAGACTGTGTATAGTGTGTTGTTTCAAGGCCCGACAAGGAATTCTTAATATGATTTTTGATTCTTCCTCACATAATGTAAGTTTAGCTACGTAGCTATATAGTACATTTGTACCCTTTAACAGTTAAGTTGTTTTTCACTTGAGACTACTTTTCTGTCTGAGCTCTGACTCCAAAACTGAACCCTGGTGCACTTTCAGCCACTATAAGCCGACTCATGACCTTAACCATGCCCACTCATTAACGAGCATGCAATAGTCAGCATTCTCGGTTGGCAAACACCTGTTCAGAACCCAAGCAGCCTTCTATGCCAGAAATGAACCCCTTACAAGGTGAGAGTAGTGTTTTCTAAACCTGTTCATGCAGCCAGGGCAAGAGTTGGCCCACCTGGTCGAACCATGGCCCTTTTACAGCCAAGCCTAGCAGCTGCCATGTGCACAGCACCCTGTGGGTGATCCCACCCACCTCCCACTGTCCCACCCTTTCTGCTGATGCAGAACCTTTTCTGTGCTGCAGCAGTACAGTATGATGTAACCAAAATATTCACTATAGGGCTTAATGGGCTAATTAGTGTTAAGTGCATGAAGTATATAATACATTTTTGAAGTTTGACCAACTCCTTTTTTTGTTGCCCGACCTTCTGCAGTCTCAGGTACAACAACATCTCAGCTATAGGTTTGTGTGCACTGGTAAGAGTTGTCCAAGTGAACCAGAGCCTTCAGAAGCTTAAGCTAAGCGGGTGAGTTCAGCCATTCAGTTGTCTTCTTTAGGGGTACATACCGTAAGGTCCCAAAAATATACCCCCCTTTGTGCACACTACTTTGAGGCAAAAGTGGGGAAGAGCGGTTGCTTGAATATTCAATTAGTCTTGTGCATACACTCCCATGTGATGTTACACTCGAGGTCGATAATCACTACGACTGCCGTGGCTTTCTGGAAGAACGACCGGTAGCTTCACTGAGCGTGTACTATGGGAAATCAGCGGCACTTGTTGTGTTGATACTAAGCCAAGACTCAGAGGCATCAAAGTAAGTTGCACTGTCAGTGGTGACATGGGGCGACCCTGCATAAGATTGTAGCCTACTGCGCATGCACCTGCCTCCCATTTTGACAGTTCTGCAGTTTAGTGAGATTCTCTGTGTAACCACCAACTGTTTCAAATTTTTGTGAATTGCATTGTGTGATGTATTTGAAATATTAGCTAGTGTGTTTGTTCAAGGTCACAGGCTAGTCACACATGATACTACTTTTTGCACGAGCTTCAAGGTCTGACTACTCTGTTAGCTTGCAGCGCGACATTTAGCAGGTCATATGCACCACTCATTTTTGGTCTTGCACGCGAGGCTTTCTTCTCTGCATCACTTCACCTATGCTTCAACTTTTCATTAGCCTGTGGCATGGAAATCTGAGAACATGGGACTGACTATATATGCTAGCACTTTGTAGATTAGGATTAGGGGGCTGAGTTTGCACAAGTTAGTTAAACCATTCAAGTGCTTCCCTCCATGCAAGTGCTTTTTCTTGCTTGAGCCCATGGGCAATTGGATGAGGTTATACAATGTATGTTTCTGAAAATATGAACCACCTCCCTTTGTTCTGACATCCTGCAGCCTCAGTGAAAACGTGATCACAGATGAACGTCTGTCTGCACTGGTTAGAGAGTTGCAAGTGAACCAGACCCATCAAAAGCTAGAGTGAGTCCAGCCATTCATGCTCAATATTTTAAGTGGTGCTCACTGAGAATGTATTGTTGTTCCCATGCCTGTGCACTGAATATTGGGGAGGGCCTGCTTGCATGGTGGCACTTGCAAACATTATCCCTAGCTACATACTTGCATCGATGGTTGCATGCATCCCTTGTGACCACAATTCTGATCAGTACTCACCATTTGTGACCAACATCTGAAAATGCATATTGAAGTGTATGTATGTGTGTGTGTATGTGTGTGTGTATGTGTGTGTGTGTGTGTGTGTGCACAGGTTTAACTTGAAGCACTTTCATTGCATCTGTGTTGCTTACAAGCCTCTTGGATACCACCACCTTTCCAACACTGATGGTCTCTTTTAGGTTAATTCAATTCCCAAGTCAGCAAGCTCTTCCATTCAAGCCTCAGTCATAATAGTGTCACAACAGTGGGTGTGATGATTTCATGAATAGTAATAATGATATTGTGTTTCATCACAAGGAATTAGTTATGTTCCTCAGTTTTCGATTATAGTTAGAACATGCCTACTAGGCCTTTATTAGAATACGCGAAGCACTATTCAATAATCCCTCGGGCTCCGCCCGAGGGATTATTGAATAGTGCTGAGTGTATTCATTGATAAAAGCAGGTCCTCCCCAATATTCAGTGCACAGGCACGGGAACAACAATACATTCTCAGTGAGCACCACTTAAAATATTGAATAGTGCTGAGTGTATTCATCGATAAAAGCCCGCCAGTAGGCATGTTCTAATATGCTTGTATCATGGTTGCTAAGTGTTTCTAAGCAACACTATGATGTAAATATTATAGTGGCCAAGCTAGCTGTGTATAGTTCGCGTAGATTTTGTAGCTGAAAAGAGAATGTATATCCTGATTCTGCTGACTTTTAGCTGCAGAACAAAAGGCCAAGACATTACGAGCTTCTGGGACTCCATTGAAGCCCCCTAGCAATGAAAATACGACAGTTCTTTCGAAATGTTCAGTGCCGATTACACTGAAGCAAGCGACGGGAAGTTGGGCGAGGGCCCGGGAATGAGGCTGCTGAAGCAGTGCTTGGGCGTTTGCACTGTTTGCAGAATGAAGGTGTTCAAAATTGGGGCTGCTTTGAAGTGTGAAAGTCTCTGCAAGATCTCGCGTAAAACCCCAACTGCAGAGGCTCAACTACTGGCTTTCACGATCTTCACTGTGATCAGAAAACACAGTTGACAGCCCTATCTTCCCAGAGCTATGCGCTTCGGTGGTCTGAAGTTTCTCCCGATCACAGAGGGTCGATGTTGAGTGACGTACATGCCATACCGCATATTCTGCAACAGAAGAAGGAGTCTTCAAAGTTTGTCGACCGTAAGGAGTTGCATTTCAAGCGGAAGGCAAACTGTGGTAGCCAATGTGGAATACTGACTGACTGTTTTGGTAGCTACTGCATACTGCTTGTGTTTGTGAATTAGTGATTTTGTACCTCAGGGAAATATCAATATTTCCCTCCCAATTGGCTTATATTTCCCTCCAAATTGGGTTCTTCAGGTTATATTACCCTTGGAATGCCTTTCATCTTATGGCTTCCCAAACCACATCTCATTTTTGTTGTCTGATCTTCTGTAGCCTCAGTAGCGAAGAGATTACCGACGAAGGAGCTTGTACACTTGCTACAGCATTGCGAGTGAACCAGAGCCTTCAGGAGCTCAAGTAAGTGTAGCCCTTCATATATCCTACTTCTTAGGCAGTACACAGGTGAACACAATTTTTTTATTACTTATTTCTATTCAAGTTGCAGTCCCATTCAGCACACACAGTCTCATTCAGTATACACGGTGTGCCCAGTATATGCTGCATTGCATTATACATGATATACACATTCACATGTGATTTGGGTTAGTGTTAGGGTTAGGTGATAGTTTATACCCTATGTATACCTGTGTATACCCATGTATACTCATGTATACCTGTGTATACTGCTGTCTACCTGCATATACCCATGTATACTCATGTTTAACCCTTTAACCACCAATGACACTTTTTGGCAGCGTAGCTGTTTAATTTCTTAGTATCTAGCTACCGTGACTTGGTGCAACCTTCATCGGTCTCACAGTTTGATGAGGTATATACACAATTGGAGGAAAAGCCAGTTGTAGACTTACCTAGGTGGCGAACAACACTTGGTACTGCGTTTATCAGTTGCAGAGTGTGCGGCGAGGTATGCAGGTATGCACGCAATTCAAGGACAAGACAGATATATACTTAGGTAACTTAGAATGGACTCCAGACCCTACATCAAACTAGCAAAAGGATGCTTGATACTGCCTTTATCGGTTACAGAGTTTGACGAGGTCTAGTAGGCTTGTTAAAGCACGCCTTCCATTTCCACATAGCTATTGTGATTTTGCACACAATTCTAGCACTTACCTAGCTTGCAAAAGCAGGCCTTCCGTGTTTTTGCATATTGTGATTCTTTCCAACGTATGATCTAATTTTACGTAAGAAATTCAATTTCAGGAATTTATAATGAATCCAATCTAACGTAAGGTCACAACCTAATTATTGATGTTTATGTAGTATTACGGTAGTTTGACTCTATTTTAATGTGTCTCCCTCATCCCCAGTACACCTCTGGTTGGTGTGTTCACAATATATGTTTTCATGTACATTGATAGCTACATACGTACACATATGTTTACATGATTTTGTATAAGTGACAATGGAGGACGGATTGTGCCTGATAGATGCCAATCGGCATCACACGTGCGCGTTTACGAAGTGCGATAAGCACCAATTGGTGTCATGGATATTGCTAAGCATTATCACAGCCCAGGATCAGAGCCCAAGGCAAATAGGGTCTGCGGTTAGGTTGCAGCTCCCGTGCTAAGTAATTAGGTAAGTCCAGAAACTCTCCAGGGGCAGAGCATAGTGAGTAATAGAAGCCTGGATGGTTAGCAATATTGTCGACCATGAAAACGATGTATTTCAAGACAAATCTTGAGCTGCATCTTGTTATCAATGAGCAAAACCAAAGATGGTACACATAACATGCGACAGGTAAGCGTCCTCTGTACATGTGTAAATCATGTTACATAATACTTCAGGAAACCCACCTAGGTTTAAATAACCTCGTGGAGCCTTTGTCTATTTCTTGTTTCACACTGTTTTGCTTGACTTCCCTGATGGTTTGAAAAAAGGCTTGTAAAAGTGTCCCTGTTCACTGCAAATTTTAAGGTGTGAGGTCTGTGGGAGTGTGGGAGTGCACAGGACCCCTCTGTCTTCACCAAAACTATGCTACACAGGGAGTGCTCCTCTACTTCACTAACTGACACACTGACACCCACTGTCTGATACTGTGTCTCAGTAGTGAGGTACCGAGACAAGTTTGTTGAACTACCTCTTATCTCTTGTTCTACAGCCTCCGTGGTAACCAGATCACCGCTGAAGGAGCTCGTGAATTGGCTGAAGCTTTGCAAGTGAACCAGAGCCTTCAGGAGCTAGAGTGAGTTTAACCTAGCCTCGTTCCCAGGCCTCCTCCGTTTTTATTTGTGGCAGTCCCGTGTAGTAATCGAAGGTTATTCCGTTGCGTATTTCGACTGCATCGCTGCTTTCGAAGCGCTGTATCACTGAACTTCCGTTAAGGGCAGGGCTCATATACGCTTCATAGATTGATTACATATTCATGCATCTACGAAGCACGTATGAGCCCCGCCCTTAACGGAAGTTCAGCGATACGGTGCTTCGAAAGCAGTGATGCAGTCGAAATACGTGACGGAATAACCTTCGATTTCTACATGGGACTGCCACATTTGTTCTTCGGTTTGCCTTTTACATTATACTGAACGCAAACCGAAGAACAAAAAAAAAAAGGGAAAGGCCTGGGAACAAGGCTAAGTTTAACCTTTCATGTCCTAATTTTGTAGGTCTGTAATGATGCTTTGGTTCCTGGTGTACACATGTAGCAATAGTGTTTGTAATCATGATGCAACCAGTGACTGTGACAGTAACCACACAGGGAGTAGCTACTCCTCTACTTCAGTAACTGAGAAACTGACACACAGCTAGTGTCTGATACTGTGTCTCAGTAGTGAGGTATAGAAACCAAATATACCTTACACAAAGTCAGCCACCTGTCATCTCTTGTTCTCTGATGTTCTGTAGCCTCAGTCACAACAAGATCTCACACAAAGGAGCTTGTGCAGTAACTGGAGCTTTGCAAGTGAACCAGACACTTCAGAAGCTAAAGTAAGTCAAGTCATTCATGTTGTACTTCTTAAGAGGTGTACACTGAGATGGTAGTGTTGTTCCCAGGCCTGTGCTGAAATAGTAGGGAGGGCTGGTGACAGTTGCAAACATTGTCTTATACACATTTGTCACTATATTCTTGCATGGTTACCTGCATCCCTGTGTCATGATCATGCAAGGGTGTAGGCCATGGGCGGGTGGGGGCCGAACGTAGAACACGAGGTGGACAGATGCTCTCAACGCTAGTGGTAGGCTGGCGAGATTCAGTGGTGAGAGGCGAGGAAGCAGCGCGCTTACGCGAAGTAGCTGGCGTGTGTATCGTAGCCTAGATGCTCATGTTACTCAGGAAGCCTTATGTTATAGAGTACTTGGAATTAAGACCAAAGGGAAGGACTGTGTTAAGTGCCCTAATCTAGTTTTTCTCACGAGACAGGAGCTGATTTGGGGGGCAAAGTTCAAGAGGCAGGATTGTCACGTGCGTCTCAAAGCTGTGTCTTCCAGAGCTAAAATGGCGGTAGATGGACCAGATGGTCTTCCTCTTCTCCTTTGCTGCAGATGTATGGTGGCCAAAGCGATTTAGTAGAGATTTAGAATTTTGTCGTACACATACATTTTGGAACATTTAGAACAGATGATGCAGTAGATAAGGCTGGTACTTTTACAGGTGGAGGTATCATTGAGGTAGAAGGGTAGATGTGTAATGCTAGAATGGATGACGTTGTATGAAAGGATTTTAGGACCTATCAGCAGAGGAACGTCAGTTGTAGGGGGGTGGTCTTCCAAGTGTCCTAGCAGAAAGTATGTG
This sequence comes from Agelas oroides, assembly GCA_949130485.1. Taxonomy (NCBI): domain Eukaryota; kingdom Metazoa; phylum Porifera; class Demospongiae; order Agelasida; family Agelasidae; genus Agelas; species Agelas oroides. The sequence continues at coordinate 5,023,529 of OX422191.1, read as the reverse complement.
GTAGGAGAGTGCCTTTTCTCATCTAAAACAGAGCTGTAGAGTAGAGAAGAGTTGTGTGAGATTTTTTATCCTATAGATCCTTAATTACACATATAATTATGTTCAGGAACTCAATACTGTCTGTGGAGATAGTCCATTTGAAGAGTATGGTTGGGTAGTAGGAATTGAGTCTGTGGAGGAAAGCCTCTAGTGACTCCCTCGGACCTGACCATACACAGAGGATGTCGTGAATATAGCACTTCCAGAGGGCTGGTTGAAGGGGCTAACTCTCAAGGAATCGTCTCTTGAGGTGTCTATGAAGATGTTGGCATAGGAGGGGGCCATCTTGGTGCCATTCCCTATATTTGTTGGTAGATATGTGTGTGGAAGGAGAAAACATTGCACTTGAAAACTATGTCAAAGTATGTTTACATGATATCTCGGGGCAATGGGAGAAGATCCCTGTCTTCCAAAGAGAGTTTTAGTGAATGTGATGTATGACTCTAGTCTAGGATTGGAAGATAAGGGTGGGATCCAATCCAATTTACCTTTGAACAGGTGTTTGGGTAGGAGTGGCTTAGTTATGAGAAAAATGTTTGATTCTGAAGGACCTGGAGAATCCCTAAAAATCAGACAATAGGCTTTTTATGCTTGGTATTCTAGGGGTATGTATGAACCCAAGGCCTTTGGAGAGAACTCGTTCAGAGGTAGGGTCTGTGGATCAGTGGCTGCTAAAGTTAGTTATGCATCTACTGTTAACCCTATTGGATATTGAACTTAGTAGCTGCTGTTGGGTATTCAATTTTGTATAAGTCGGTTAAAATAAGGTGATTTGGGGAGAGACGGCCATTTTATGAATGTAACATTATCTTAGTTGCTTCCTCTCCACAATATTTTTGTCCGCCCCCATTGATTCCTCCCTGTTCACTGGCAATTTTAAGGGGTGAGGTCTGTGTGAGTGTGGAAGTGCACAGGACCCCTCTGTCTTCACCACACAGGGAGTACTCCTCTACTTCACTAGTTGACAAACTGACACCCAGTGTCTGATCTGTACATGTCTCAGTAGTGAGGTACCGAGACAAGTGAAGAGGTTCGTTGAACAACCTCTTATCTCTTGTTCTGCAGCCTCCGTGGTAACCAGATCACCGCTGAAGGAGCTTGTGAATTGGCTGGAGCTTTGCAAGTGAACCAGAACCTTCGGGAGCTAGAGTGAGTTTAACCTTTCATGTCCTAATTTTGTTGGTCTGTAATGATGCTTTGGTTCGTGGTGTACACATGTAGCAACAGTGTTTGTAATCATGATGCAACCAGTGACTGTGACAGTAACCACACAGGGAGTAGCTACTCCTCTACTTCAGTAACTGAGAAACTGACACACAGCTAGTGTCTGATACTGTGTCTCAGTAGTGAGGTATAGAGACCAAATATACCTTACACAAAGTGAGAAGGTTTGTTGAGCCACCTGTCATCTCTTGTTCTCTGACATTCTGCAGTCTCAGTTGGAACCAGATCTCAGATGAAGGAGCTTGTGTGATGGCTGGAGCTTTGCAAGTGAACCAGAACCTTCGGGAGCTAGAGTGAGTTTAACCTTTCGTGTCCTAATTTTGTTGGTCTGTAATGATGCTTTGGTTCGTGGTGTACACATGTAGCAACAGTGTTTGTAATCATGATGCAACCAGTGACTGTGACAGTAACCACACAGGGAGTAGCTACTCCTCTACTTCAGTAACTGAGAAACTGACACACAGCTAGTGTCTGATACTGTGTCTCAGTAGTGAGGTATCGAGACTAAATATACCTTACACAAAGTGAGAAGGTTTGTTGAGCCACCTGTCATCTCTTGTTCTCTGACATTCTGCAGCCTCACTGGCAACAAAATCTCAGACAAAGGAGCTTGTGTGATGGCTGGAGCTTTGCAAGTGAACCAGACGCTTCAGAAGCAAAAGTGAGTCCAGTCATTCATATTGTACTTCTTAAGAGGTGTACACTGAGATGGTAGTGTTGTTCCCAGGCCTGTGCTGAAATAGTAGGGAGGGCTGGTGACAGTTGCAAACATTGTCTTACACATTTGTCACTATAGACTTGCATGGTTACCTGCAACCCTGAGTCATGATCATGCAAGGGTGTAGGCCATGGGCGGGTGGGGGCCAAACGTAGAACACGAGGTGGACAGATGCTCTCAACGCTAGTGGTAGGCTGGCGAGATTCAGTGGTGAGAGGCGAGGAAGCAGTGCGCTTACGCGAAGTAGCTGGCATGTGTATCATAGCCTAGATGCTCATGTTACTCAGGGAGCCCTATGTTATAGAGTACTTGGAATTAAGACCAAAGGGAAGGACTGTGTTAAGTGCCCTAATCCAGTGTATCTCGTGAGACAGGAACTGATTTTGGGGGCAAAGTTCAAGAGGCAGGATTGTCGCGTGCTTCTCAAAGCTGAGTCCTCCAGAGCTGAAATGGCGGTAGATGGACCAGATGCTCTTCCTCTTCTCCTTTGCTGCTGATGTACATATGGTGGCCAAAGTGATTTAGTAGAGATTTAGAAGTTTGTTGTACACATACACTTTGGAACATTTAGAACAGATGATGCAGTAGATGAGGCTGGTACTTTTACAGGTGGAGGTATCATTGAGGTAGAAGGGTAGATGTGTAATGCTAGAATGGATGACGTTCTATGAAAGGATTTTAGGACCTATCAGCAGAGGAACGTCAGTTGTAGGGGGTTGGTCTTCCAAGTGTCCTAGCAGAAAGTATGTGGTAGGAGAGTGCCTTTTCTCATCTAAAACAGAGCTGTGGAGTAGAGAAGAGTTGTGTGAGATTTTTTATCCTATAGATCCTTAATTACACATATAATTATGTTCAGTAACTCAATACTGTCTGTGGAGATAGTCCATGTGAAGAGTATGGTTGGGTAGTAGGAATTGAGTCTGTGGAGGAAAGCCTCTAGTGACTCCCTCGGACCTGACCATACACAGAGGATGTCGTGAATATAGCACTTCCAGAGGGCTGGTTGAAGGGGCTAACTCTCAAGGAATCGTCTCTTGAGGTGTCTATGAAGATGTTGGCATAGGAGGGGGCCATCTTGGTGTGCATTGCCATTCCCTGTATTTGTTGGTATATATAGCCTCGTACCCAGGCTCCTCCCCATGTGTGTGGAAGGAGAAAACATTGCACTTGAAAACTATGTCAAAGTATGTTTACATGATATCTCGGGGCAATGGGAGAAGATCCCTGTCTTCCAACGAGAGTTTTAGTGAATGTGATGTATGACTCTAGTCTAGGATTGGAAGATAAGGGTGGGATCCAATCCAATTTACCTTTGAACAGGTGTTTGGGTGGGAGTGGCTTATTTATGAAAAAAATGTTTGATTCTAAAGGACCTGGAGAATCCCTCAAAATCAGACAATAGGCTTTCTATGCTTGGTATTCTAGGGGTATGTATGAACCCAAGGCCTTTGGAGAGAACTCGTTCAGAGGTAGGGTCTGTGGATCAGTGGCTGCTAAAGTTAGTTATGCATCTACTGTTAACCCTATTGGATGTTGAACTTAGTAGCTGCTGTTGGGTATTCAATTTTACATAAGTCGGTTAAAATAAGGTGATTTGAGGAGAGACGGCCATTTTATGAATGTAACATTATCTTAGTTGCTTCCTCTCCACAATATTTTTGTCCGCCCCCATTGATTCCTCCCTGTTCACTGGCAATTTTAAGGGGTGAGGTCTGTAGGAGTGTGGGAGCGCACAGGACCCCTCTGTCTTCACCACACAGGGAGTACTCCTCTACTTCACTAGTTGACAAACTGACACCCAGTGTCTGATCTGTGTCTCAGTAGTGAGGTACCGAGACAAGTGAAGAGGTTTGTTGAACAACCTCTTATCTCTTGTTCTGCAGCCTCAGTGGTAACCGGATCACCGCTGAAGGAGCTTGTGAATTGGCTGGAGCTTTGCAAGTGAACCAGAACCTTCGGGAGCTAGAGTGAGTTTAACCTTTCATGTCCTAATTTTGTTGGTCTGTAATGATGCTTTGGTTCGTGGTGTACACATGTAGCAACAGTGTTTGTAATCATGATGCAACCAGTGACTGTGACAGTAACCACACAGGGAGTAGCTACTCCTCTACTTCAGTAACTGAGAAACTGACACACAGCTAGTGTCTGATACTGTGTCTCAGTAGTGAGGTATCGAGACCAAATATACCTTACACAAAGTGAGAAGGTTTGTTGAGCCACCTGTCATCTCTTGTTCTCTGCCATTCTGCAGCCTCACTGGCAACAAAATCTCAGACAAAGGAGCTTGTGTGATGGCTGGAGCTTTGCAAGTGAACCAGACGCTTCAGAAGCTAAAGTGAGTCCAGTCATTCATATTGTACTTCTTAAGAGGTGTACACTGAGATGGTAGTGTTGTTCCCAGGCCTGTGCTGAAATAGTAGGGAGGGCTGGTGACAGTTGCAAACATTGTCTTATACACATTTGTTGCTATACACTTGCATGGTTACCTGCATCCCTGTGTCATGATCATGCAAGGGTGTAGCCCATGGGCGGGTGGCGGCCAAACGTAGAACACGAGGTGGACAGATGCTCTCAACTCTAGTGGTAAGCTGGCGAGATTCAGTGGTGAGAGGCAAGGAAGCAGCACGCTTATGCGAAATAGCTGGCGTGTGTATCGTAGCCTAGATGCTCATGTTACTCAGGGAGCCCTATGTTATAGAGTACTTGGAATTAAGACCAAAGGGAAGGACTGTGTTAAGTGCCCTAATCCAGTGTATCTCACGAGACAGGAGCTGATTTGGGGGGCAAAGTTCAAGAGGCAGGATTGTCGCGTGCGTCTCAAAGCTGAGTCTTCCGGAGCTGAAATGGTGGTAGATGGAGCAGATGCTCTTCTTCTTCTCCTTTGCTGCAGATGTATGGTGGCCAAAGCGATTTAGTAGAGATTTAGAATTTTGTCGTACACATACATTTTGGAACATTTAGAACAGATGATGCAGTAGATAAGGCTGGTACTTTTACAGGTGGAGGTATCATTGAGGTAGAAGGGTAGATGTGTAATGCTAGAATGGATGACGTTGTATGAAAGGATTTTAGGACCTATCAGCAGAGGAACGTCAGTTGTAGGGGGGTGGTCTTCCAAGTGTCCTAGCAGAAAGTATGTGGTAGGAGAGTGCCTTTTCTCATCTAAAACAGAGCTGTAGAGTAGAGAAGAGTTGTGTGAGATTTTTATCCTATAGATCCTTAATTACACATATAATTATGTTCAGGAACTCAATACTGTCTGTGGAGATAGTCCATGTGAAGAGTATGGTTGGGTAGTAGGAATTGAGTCTGTGGAGGAAATCCTCTAGTGACTCCCTCGGACCTGACCATACACAGAGGATGTCGTGAATATAGCACTTCCAGAGGGCTGGTTGAAGGGGCTAACTCTCAAGGAATCGTCTCTTGAGGTGTCTATGAAGATGTTGGCATAGGAGGGGGCCATCTTGGTGTGCATTGCCATTCCCTGTATTTGTTGGTATATATAGCCTCGTACCCAGGCTCCTCCCCATGTGTGTGGAAGGAGAAAACATTGCACTTGAAAACTATGTCAAAGTATGTTTACATGATATCTCGGGGCAATGGGAGAAGATCCCTGTCTTCCAACGAGAGTTTTAGTGAATGTGATGTATGACTCTAGTCTAGGATTGGAAGATAAGGGTGGGATCCAATCCAATTTACCTTTGAACAGGTGTTTGGGTGGGAGTGGCTTATTTATGAAAAAAATGTTTGATTCTAAAGGACCTGGAGAATCCCTCAAAATCAGACAATAGGCTTTCTATGCTTGGTATTCTAGGGGTATGTATGAACCCAAGGCCTTTGGAGAGAACTCGTTCAGAGGTAGGGTCTGTGGATCAGTGGCTGCTAAAGTTAGTTATGCATCTACTGTTAACCCTATTGGATGTTGAACTTAGTAGCTGCTGTTGGGTATTCAATTTTACATAAGTCGGTTAAAATAAGGTGATTTGAGGAGAGACGGCCATTTTATGAATGTAACATTATCTTAGTTGCTTCCTCTCCACAATATTTTTGTCCGCCCCCATTGATTCCTCCCTGTTCACTGGCAATTTTAAGGGGTGAGGTCTGTAGGAGTGTGGGAGCGCACAGGACCCCTCTGTCTTCACCACACAGGGAGTACTCCTCTACTTCACTAGTTGACAAACTGACACCCAGTGTCTGATCTGTGTCTCAGTAGTGAGGTACCGAGACAAGTGAAGAGGTTTGTTGAACAACCTCTTATCTCTTGTTCTGCAGCCTCAGTGGTAACCGGATCACCGCTGAAGGAGCTTGTGAATTGGCTGGAGCTTTGCAAGTGAACCAGAACCTTCGGGACCTAGAGTGAGTTTAACCTTTCATGTCCTAATTTTGTTGGTCTGTAATGATGCTTTGGTTCGTGGTGTACACATGTAGCAACAGTGTTTGTAATCATGATGCAACCAGTGACTGTGACAGTAACCACACAGGGAGTAGCTACTCCTCTACTTCAGTAACTGAGAAACTGACACACAGCTAGTGTCTGATACTGTGTCTCAGTAGTGAGGTATCGAGACCAAATATACCTTACACAAAGTGAGAAGGTTTGTTGAGCCACCTGTCATCTCTTGTTCTCTGCCATTCTGCAGCCTCACTGGCAACAAAATCTCAGACAAAGGAGCTTGTGTGATGGCTGGAGCTTTGCAAGTGAACCAGACGCTTCAGAAGCTAAAGTGAGTCCAGTCATTCATATTGTACTTCTTAAGAGGTGTACACTGAGATGGTAGTGTTGTTCCCAGGCCTGTGCTGAAATAGTAGGGAGGGCTGGTGACAGTTGCAAACATTGTCTTATACACATTTGTTGCTATACACTTGCATGGTTACCTGCATCCCTGTGTCATGATCATGCAAGGGTGTAGCCCATGGGCGGGTGGCGGCCAAACGTAGAACACGAGGTGGACAGATGCTCTCAACTCTAGTGGTAAGCTGGCGAGATTCAGTGGTGAGAGGCAAGGAAGCAGCACGCTTATGCGAAATAGCTGGCGTGTGTATCGTAGCCTAGATGCTCATGTTACTCAGGGAGCCCTATGTTATAGAGTACTTGGAATTAAGACCAAAGGGAAGGACTGTGTTAAGTGCCCTAATCCAGTGTATCTCACGAGACAGGAGCTGATTTGGGGGGCAAAGTTCAAGAGGCAGGATTGTCGCGTGCGTCTCAAAGCTGAGTCTTCCGGAGCTGAAATGGTGGTAGATGGAGCAGATGCTCTTCTTCTTCTCCTTTGCTGCAGATGTATGGTGGCCAAAGCGATTTAGTAGAGATTTAGAATTTTGTCGTACACATACATTTTGGAACATTTAGAACAGATGATGCAGTAGATAAGGCTGGTACTTTTACAGGTGGAGGTATCATTGAGGTAGAAGGGTAGATGTGTAATGCTAGAATGGATGACGTTGTATGAAAGGATTTTAGGACCTATCAGCAGAGGAACGTCAGTTGTAGGGGGGTGGTCTTCCAAGTGTCCTAGCAGAAAGTATGTGGTAGGAGAGTGCCTTTTCTCATCTAAAACAGAGCTGTAGAGTAGAGAAGAGTTGTGTGAGATTTTTATCCTATAGATCCTTAATTACACATATAATTATGTTCAGGAACTCAATACTGTCTGTGGAGATAGTCCATGTGAAGAGTATGGTTGGGTAGTAGGAATTGAGTCTGTGGAGGAAATCCTCTAGTGACTCCCTCGGACCTGACCATACACAGAGGATGTCGTGAATATAGCACTTCCAGAGGGCTGGTTGAAGGGGCTAACTCTCAAGGAATCGTCTCTTGAGGTGTCTATGAAGATGTTGGCATAGGAGGGGGCCATCTTGGTGTGCATTGCCATTCCCTGTATTTGTTGGTATATATAGCCTCGTACCCAGGCTCCTCCCCATGTGTGTGGAAGGAGAAAACATTGCACTTGAAAACTATGTCAAAGTATGTTTACATGATATCTCGGGGCAATGGGAGAAGATCCCTGTCTTCCAACGAGAGTTTTAGTGAATGTGATGTATGACTCTAGTCTAGGATTGGAAGATAAGGGTGGGATCCAATCCAATTTACCTTTGAACAGGTGTTTGGGTGGGAGTGGCTTATTTATGAAAAAAATGTTTGATTCTAAAGGACCTGGAGAATCCCTCAAAATCAGACAATAGGCTTTCTATGCTTGGTATTCTAGGGGTATGTATGAACCCAAGGCCTTTGGAGAGAACTCGTTCAGAGGTAGGGTCTGTGGATCAGTGGCTGCTAAAGTTAGTTATGCATCTACTGTTAACCCTATTGGATGTTGAACTTAGTAGCTGCTGTTGGGTATTCAATTTTACATAAGTCGGTTAAAATAAGGTGATTTGAGGAGAGACGGCCATTTTATGAATGTAACATTATCTTAGTTGCTTCCTCTCCACAATATTTTTGTCCGCCCCCATTGATTCCTCCCTGTTCACTGGCAATTTTAAGGGGTGAGGTCTGTAGGAGTGTGGGAGCGCACAGGACCCCTCTGTCTTCACCACACAGGGAGTACTCCTCTACTTCACTAGTTGACAAACTGACACCCAGTGTCTGATCTGTGTCTCAGTAGTGAGGTACCGAGACAAGTGAAGAGGTTTGTTGAACAACCTCTTATCTCTTGTTCTGCAGCCTCAGTGGTAACCGGATCACCGCTGAAGGAGCTTGTGAATTGGCTGGAGCTTTGCAAGTGAACCAGAACCTTCGGGAGCTAGAGTGAGTTTAACCTTTCATGTCCTAATTTTGTTGGTCTGTAATGATGCTTTGGTTCGTGGTGTACACATGTAGCAACAGTGTTTGTAATCATGATGCAACCAGTGACTGTGACAGTAACCACACAGGGAGTAGCTACTCCTCTACTTCAGTAACTGAGAAACTGACACACAGCTAGTGTCTGATACTGTGTCTCAGTAGTGAGGTATCGAGACCAAATATACCTTACACAAAGTGAGAAGGTTTGTTGAGCCACCTGTCATCTCTTGTTCTAAGAATGTCACCACAGGGGGGTGCGGTGATTATATGAATAAAAGTCACAAAAAAGTTTTCTGAATGAAAACAAGTGCATGTAGGGATGGAACCCTCAAAAACCAACCAAACTAGATGGGAATGACACCACAACAATTTCACACCATCCCTACATCTTGTGCCATTTTGCCAACTATACTTTGTGTTTGTTAGTTGTGTTCATAGGAGGGTTGTTGAAGGCAGTGGGATGGGTAGTGCTGGGTGTGGAGTGCATGTTGATGTGCATGGGGGGTGAGTTATGTTGTGGGTGGCTGTGATGTAGTTGCTATGCTGAGGATGGCAGGTATGGTCTGTCTTGAATTAGTCTTGCAAGCCAGACCCTTTCTGCGCAGCACCAATCGCGTTCAGTATGCGGCACACAGAGGGAAGAAGTTTGATGTTTGGATTTACAATTTCACTTCAAAGCATTTATGACGATTCTTAGTGCCTTCCTCTGCGTGCCAATACTGAAAGCGATCTGCACTGTGGAACGGAAAGGGTCTGGCTTGTGAGACTAGTCTTGAATGCAGAAACTGTCAAGTGCATGAGCTGGGTCTGTTGGAGTAAGTGATGTTGTGAAATTTTATTGCTGCTGAACATGGCAGATATGGATTGTCTTTATGTAAAAGGCTGTGGAGTGAGCAGCGCTAACTACAGCTAGTATTCATTTAGTGGGTGTGAATAGACTAGAGAGTTTACTGGTGTGCATAGTTGGCAAAATGGCACAAGATGTAGGGATGGTGTGAAATTGTTGTGGTGTCATTCCCATCTAGTTTGGTTGGTTTTTGAGGGTTCCATCCCTACATGCACTTGTTTTCATTCAGAAAACTTTTTTGTGACTTGTTCCTGCTCTTTTTTTTTTTGTATTGCTTTTTAGGAATGGTAAGAGAGAAGTGACATGGGAGGGTAGGCCGAGGGGAAGATGCATGGTGTGTACAGTATGATAGTAGAAAGAGCTAAGAATTGTCTTAAATTCAAACGATTTGAAGTGAAATCGTCAATCCAAACATCAAACTTCGGGGGGTTTAGAAGTACAGTCCAAGCAAAGCCTCATACAAACCAAGTGAAAACCAGATGAGTTTAATAAGGCTTTGCATGCAAGCTTATAAATCCTGTGCTCATTTCACGTGGACTACTAATGGGTTCACCGAAAAACTCTCCATAGACTGTCACCAGAGTATTGAGTCGTAAGACCCCATTACAGAACTGTTTGATGGTGAGTAGCTATAGTCTAAATCGGTTTGAAACGAACGCATAGGGGTCTGTGGAGCTGAACAAGCGCCAGTTCTGTGGCCACCTCTATAGTGCAGAAGTTTGGAATGAAGCCATGCACTGTTGACTCGGTGCTACTAGAGTTTGAGTATACCAAGCTACCAATAGGCTGCCACTTGCTTCGTTGGAGGAATATGAAGACTCAGGCACAACACAAAAGGAGGATGTTAAGAAGACACCAGCCAAAGTGCTACCATCAACTCGCAGTAAACATTGTATGTGTACTATATGCATGTAAATGACTATAACAAGCAAATTTGAAATGTGAAAGTTGACAATAAAACTTGAAATTGAATATCAGTGGCTAGTGTTCTAAGTCATATGAAGTACTTGATGGTTAAAACACTAGCTGGCATAGTACCGTCTATACCACTTGAGCTTGGCTTTTGCAGCCTTCAAATTAGTCATACGAGCTGCTGCCCTTTTTTTGTCAGGGTTCCTCCAATAACTACTATGGGAGGATACGCAGGAAGCTGCCCTTCCTTTCTCAGGGTCCTCCCAATAGCGGGTATGGGAGGATACGCGGGAAGCTGCCCTTCCTTTCTCAGGGTCCTCCCAATAACGGGTATGGGAGGATGCCCTGGAAGATGCCCTTTTGGTCTCAGGGTCCTCCCAATAACGGGTATGGGAGGACGCCCTTTTCGTCTCAGGGTCCTTCCAATAACAGGCATGGGAGGACGCCCTTTTCGTCTCAGGGTCCTTCCAATAACAGGCATGGGAGGACGCCCGGGAAGATGCCCTATGTTTCTCCGGGTCCTTCCAGTAATTATTACGGGACGCTTGCCTTTTTTTCCCCTTAGTTTCGCAGGTAGTTCTGCTTGTCCTGCGCTCGTTTCTTTCGGACATTACGCATATTGCGTTCGATGTAAAGTGCAGCACAACCACGTCAACTGATCCACGAAATCAGATTTGCAAACTGCAACGCTCAATCACAATTCTCACCTTCTCGATCTACGAAGTACTGAACCACGTGCTCAGTTGAACCCTGGTGACGTAATTATGAGTCATATTTAATTCGAGCAAAATGGCGTGTAGCAGCTAGCGTAAGTGTGTGATTACCTGAGAATCGCCGACAAGTTTGAGTTCTTTATTTTAGACCGATAAGTGGCAGGTGCAATACCTAGTGATTTATCCTGTTGTTTTGCGTTTGAATCGTTGTAAAAGCTCCAGCCGTTATCGTGCTATCGCGGTGAGAGGAAGAAGTCAGAAGATAGACGATTTGTCCGTTTTGGCGACTTGCCGGTCTGGTGCTTAGCGATACTTTCCAGCAAACTTAACAGTCTTTTTGCTCATGAAAACACTCGATAATGCCTGATATGGCTCATACAGGCCTTTGACTAATCTAACGAAGACATTTCGAGCGTGTTATTTGTGCACTTTTAATGTGGCGGCCATTTTTTTTCGGGGTCATCCCTACATATGGCGTACTACCGTACGCCATGATATTGTGTCTGGACGCAAGGAATCAACTATGTTCCTTGGTTTTTCGGTGTACTGTTGTCACAGTCATAGCATTATAGCCTGGGATGTATGGTCACTAACAACCTGATAGCATGAGGATGAGGGTTGGTTATATTGAAAACCATAGCTAGCATGCTATAAGTGTTATATGTCCCACAAGAAGTACACGTACTGGGAAATATCAGTGCTATTCACAGGTGATTATCAAAGCTGGCTGTTATATAAATACTCAGGGCTGGTACCTAGGGTACAAGGGTTAGTGGAATATACAAGTAAGTTCATGGACGTTTTTGAACCAGCTCTCTTTTTTGTTGTCTGGCCTTCTGCAGCCTCAGTAGGAACGAGATTACAGACAAAGGAGCTTGTGCACTTGGCACAGCTTTACAAGTAAACCACAGCCTTCAGAAGCTAAAGTGAGTCTAGCCATTTATGTTCTACCTCTTAAGAGGTGTACACTGGTACTACAGTAATGATATAAAGGGTACACTATATCTCAACTAGTGTAGCTTTACAAGAGTCAAATTACTGCAAGTGCAGTATGGTGATAATTATTTGGTTTTGAGTGAGGATCTCCAAATGCTACAATGAAGTTGCCAATGGGCAGTTCCTTAAGATTACGGGTACATGTTCATAAATAAAATTAGTATGTCACAAACTTGCCTGTATACCAAAATGCTACCGGATTTTTACAACAACCAGTCGCTACAGAGGGGATTCGGCTATAGTTCAACATAACACTAACTTTGCTACAGTATATTGGAAATTCAGCGCTATAGCGCTTCAAACGCAGTAACACGATCGAAATATGCAAAGGAATAATGTTCGATTTCTACCTGGGACTGCCACAAATTGCTGCTGGTTGGAGCTACATTGCCATGAAGCAAACTTTAAAATTTATTGAGAAGTGGGTTAATCATGTACTTCAGTACCCGTGGGCAGTTGGTACTGGACCAATAAAGTTGGAGCCACTATCTGCCGTGACTGAGAAGTCATTGTCTGTCATTTCACTGTTGGTGCTTTGAAACCCTTTAACTCTTTGCACGCGGAAATGGTTTGTACATTACCGTTTGTTAATGCGGAAATTAATGTTATCAGTCTGAGGTCAAAGTGACAAGCGTTGCCTAGCAAGCCCTGGGCAGTGCCAGTGGGCTGATTTGTATAGACAGCGTGTGACTAGGCTGGACTATCACTGCTAGGTAAGCAATTTGTAGTCGTTTGAAGCCATTATCTGCGGCTTTACATCATAGCTTACCAGCGATTCGAAACGGCGCCGATTTTCTCACTTGTTACCTACACCCTTGACAGATTCAGCCGATTTCCAAGTTATCTAAAGGTAATAGTCCAACCTTGAGTGAAAACTGGAGGCCGTTTGCTCCCTGTGTTGAAGAGAAAGCTTAGCGTTTAGCAGCCCTTTGTCAAATTCGCAATTACTCGCGAACTAGCACTGCCCCTTTCTGCCTTTTATGAGATCAACGTAAGTGGAAAGGTGTGGCCTAGACTTATTACTACTCAATAGACAGGGATTTACCCTAACTTCTTGTTTGGCTTTACTATTGCGCGGTTCTGCTTTTCCCAAGATCCCGTGCAGATTTATGTGCACTTCGCGTAGGCTAAATTAATCACGTATGCATATAAATCTGCACTTTGCGTGCAAAGAGTTAACCACCGATGATGCTTTTTGGCATCGTCTGATTTTGGCCACATGTTATCAGTTGGCGCAATCCGTTTTGAGGATCGGTTCTGCGCTAGCAGAAAGGGTGGGACAGGGGGAGGTGGGAGGGTGCACCACTCTGGATGACAGTGCATGGCAGTGGTTGTAGCTGGCTGTAGAAAAGCCCTGGTCAGTGCCGGGTGGGCCATTTGTCTGCCTTCTTGCACAAACGGGTGTAGAAAACGCACCTTTCACCTTGTAGGGACTCCATTTCTGGCATCTTAGGCAGCTTTTAGTCCGGAGGAGCGTTCTCTGGTCGGAGGGCCCTGTAGTCATGCTAATATGTTTGACATTTTATTATTGTGTGAAGCCATACAAGATCAAAGTTTTCTGTACTATCAATTCCATACTGAGCACACCTATGTAGAATTGGAAAAACCAAGTTATGCAATGAAAAATTGATCACGAATGTAATTACAAAGTAGCTAAAACTTCACTAAACTGCTGCCATGATGACATTAAGGGTAATGTGGTAGCACTGGCACTTTCAGCTAGACAATAGCAGACTTCAACACCAAGAACACGTGCATCTGTAGCCATGATGCTTGAACTATGAACAGCAATGTAACATTATACTCAGGCTTGTGTATGAGCTGCGAGATCGACTATGGCAATAGCAAGGTTACTAAACTTATGTTCCAGTTTGAAAATATTTCTTCTCTTCAACTGAGGTGGACAAAAGTTGCTGTTGATCCATAGCTAGCTGCTAGCCAATGTAGTTTAGGAAACACAGTTATTGTTTTCTTCTGAACATGTACTCACGTGGAAACACTAGCCTCATTGATATTTTTTTGCGATTTTTGCCATTAAATCCCGAGTCACAAAACTTTCATCTAGGAAATGTTTTTATTTACAAATAGCTCCTGTATCTAACAACTCAACACAGAATCGGCTTGCTTCATCGTAGAAACATCGAGCAGACTGCACAAACTTATAAAATGAGCTACAATCAACTTAGTATCACCACCACTACAAACAGATCCTCGGAAAGGGTATACACTCTTTGGCATGGCAGTTCTTCCCCAACAAACGGGGCCCACCGTTTTATTTGTGCTACCATCACTTCACTCCACTTTGAGTAATAAACAAAACTGTTGGAGGTGTGGTCATAGTTGCGACCCTGTCATGAAATTAAAAATTGTGAAAACCTAGCTAAATCCTGCCTTGTTCTAATTGTTGCATCCTCTATGTGACATCATATATACCATGATATGACTACTAGTGCAGCATCCCAGGTGACTTATCAGTGTGTACATAGTGTCCAGTAGAGTGCCTGACTGAAGTCCCAGGTTGGTTGGACCCAAGCTTTCTGCTCATACTATATAATTCACACTAAAATCACCAGTGACTGTGACAGTAACCATGCAGGGAGTAGTTCTCTAACCATCTGAAAAACTGACACACAGTGTCTGATACTGTGTCTCAGTAGTGAGGTATGAGACCAAATATACCTTAGACAAAGTAAAGAGGTTTGTTGAACCACCTCTCATCTCTTTCTCTGACATTCTGCAGCCTCAATGGGAACCAGATCAAAGATGAAGGAGCCCATACACTTAGTGAGGCCTTACGAGTGAACCAGAGCCTTCAGGAACTAGAGTGAGTCCAGCTATTCATGTCTGACTTCCTGGGCAGTGTGCTATGAGTGTAGTCTTGTTTCAGGCAATAATTAGGGAGTGGGGTTGATGACACTTGCAATATCTCAGGGGCATGAAGGACTGGGTCTGTGGTTTTTGAGGCTACATTGTGGCGTAATTGTTTACTGTTGTTACGTGTAGCCCCACCCTTAATGTTTACTGTGATGTCATTTCAAGCCACGCCCATAAACAGCTTACCAGCTGTACCAAGTCCCCCCCTCGAGGAATATCAGTACAATAAACTGGAATTTTTGCGAGCAAAGTTTCACGATTGTTTCTACACCATTACGTTCTATTTCATTTTGCTCAACTTTTTATCCGTGGGAATAGTGGATATCTCTTTCCAACGCGCTTATTAAGGTAGGGTGGGGTAATTCAGAACGCACTTCCATTCATCTAAGTTCACGGAGCTCTATCTCAAACACTACAAGCCATGCAGGTGTAAAACTACAGTGGCAAGTGCTTCGGGACTTGCAACTCTGTGTACCAAACATGGCTAGGAATGGTCTAAAACATTTTGGAAACAAGGCATGAATTCCAGTCTGTGTCGAACCACCAATTTTCTGACCATGTGAGGTAATTCGGAACGATGCCAACTAGCGCTGTTTCACGAACTCTATGAAGTTCTGCTATTGACTAAAGGTTAGTACCTAATACTTTGATCCTTTCACAGTTAACAGAAGGAATCTCAAATGATGCATAGACTGTAGAGTGGGTCACAGAGATGTGAATCAAGCTGTTGCAGAAATTAAGGACCAGTACAAGCCTAAGCCGGTCCCTCGATACCGTGATAGCCAAGGTGCATAATTGCATTCCAAGGTCCCGCTTTGTTTACATAGATACAAACGGCTTCCTGTTGATGTTGCAATAACGCCCACCCCAGGGGTAATTTAGGCAGCGCAGACAAAACAGCTCAACCCAGTCCTTAATGCGGCTGAGATGTTTCCTAAAGTGTTGGGTGCTAGTAAATCAAGAAGTGAAACGAAACAAAATGGAAGCCACACCCACAAAATTACAAGTTCCATGCAAGCGCATCACTGCGTATTTTCTCCTTTGACATGGCTTGCTCTCCAAGCTTTGGCTGTGTTAGTGAGGTAAGGCTAATGTTCTCTGTGTATTCCTTGCTGTGGCAGCTACTTGGAACTGGCAAATATGCCACACCCACCAGGCATTTAAACTTCCACTTTGCACCTTTACTTACGAACTTTTCCCGTGGTGAAATCAAAGACAATTGGATTTCTTCTCGATGGAACCCAACAGTATACTCCAGTTCTCTTCGCAAAAACTCCTCATGAGATACTTCCAGAAAAAGAGCTGCTAAGTGGCCATTATGCAGCTTATTCAGAGGTAGCTGGCACATATGCTACACTACATGGTGCATGTGACTCCACTATGTGTCTTTCAAAGTTGCTGAAAGCGCTTGGCAGAACGATTGACCTCTAGTGTTACAGATGTGCGTCTCACATCACGCTTTAGTCGAAAAAGTAAGTACAAAACTGAATGTTGTTGTGTTGTCCCATTGGACTTAATTTACTCCAAAGCAGCTTTGAGATCCTCTGCATTCCATTTCAGACGTTGCCGCTTTCTAATGTTCTGTCGAGGCATACTTTCCCGCTGTGAATTTCAAACAGCATTATGTGCTTGTGCATAGGGATAATTTAAACTTAGACCACAGTGTATAATCATACTGTAGGTTCGTAATAAAGTTGACGAAAGGGAAGGATGCTACTTTAATGCATAGGAAAATAGCCTAGGATGTTGGTGAATTCTATCAATTGTTGTGTAATTCCTTCCCTTTACCTGTGCTGCTAGATATTTGAAAGTTTGCTGACCTACGTATGAAGTAGTTGGTTGGCGACGGTTGATTGTGTAGTCGTAGGGACGGTTCAGCCAAGAAACAAGGTAAAAACCTATAACTTGCCACGTTTGTTGGGCATGGATAAAGCTTGAACCTCACAGCTCTTAAAGTGTGAAAGCAGGTTTTTTGCTGAACCAAAGAGCAACCAGAAAAAATTGTTCCGAATTACCCCACTTTCCAAATTACCCTCCCCTACCTTATGTAGTTCTTGTCATTTAGCTGTATGCTGACAGTTGACATCTTCAGTAGCTAGTTTTCCGTATTAGGCTCTCGTCTCCCTTTTTATACACTGAACGTTTAGCCAGCTACGTACCTATGAGTAGAATACCTTGATAAATACATTGTATGTACTTGCAACCTGGTTGTGATGATCGCGTCCTAAGCACTGTATTTTTTAATGGCACTTTAATTAGAATGCTAGGTACAGGAACTGTCTGACACTAGTAGCTAACAATGCCAGGGGTCATCTGCTAGCTAAACTAACTCTTCGGTTATTATATGTAGCCACTTTGTGTATGAGAAGGAGCATAAACCATAGGCTGAACTTTGCCTGCAAAACAAACTGCATCGGGTGCGGGGCTAACAAACCCAGCCAGCTCTCAACCTCTCCAAGTATCACAACAATAAAAGCACATAATCAGCAATGTATAGCCTTACCTTACTAAGAATCCTGGAAGATATAAATGAGCCTGAGGTAGCTTATATAGCTACTACAGCAGTCAGACGTGCGCTGAGATGTGCAAATTTGCAACTATTATGGGTGCGGCTACTGTTTTGTTTCGTTTCGCCATTTCGTTTTGTTTCCTGATTTACTAACACCCGTAATGAGGGTGATGTGTTTTGTTGTTTGTTGTTTAACTACATAACTTTTTGTTGTAGTTGTGTGTCGAGTGGGGAGCACCAACACCGCTGGCACATCGATGTTCGAAATTTCATACATACATAAAGTGTGAAGTTAAAACATAAAGGGAGATGGGGATGGGGCATTTTATGGCTTAAATGGGTGGGGCAATTATGGCTTAAATGGGTGGGGCATTTATGACTTAAATGGGTGGGGCATTTATGGCTCAAATGGATGGAGCAGTTACTGTTTTTGGGAGATATGCTCAAAAAACACTGGTCTTCAGGGAGTACCCTTTCCGGTCCTCGCATGACCACGGGTTTCGGTCCCTTTGAACTCCAGACCCGTGGCCTACTACAGAAAGGGCGGCACCACTCCCCACGTAAGGTTTGCTTTGAGGAGCCCAGCTTTTGGTTGGCACATAGTGCTATGGGCATTCACAATGCTATGAATATTCAAATTACTAAACAAACTGGGGGTGGGGCTCAATGGGTGGAGCTACCATAATATTAAATAGGGGGGTGGGCAAACGGTTAACATACGTGATTCCGGCTCGCTATCATGTCGTGTTGGTGGACCGTCTGGGAGGCTTTTTCTTCGATGGTAGGCACTCCTGTACCGAAGATTCTTTCGCTGGTCATTCGGGTCTGTACTGCGGCGACTTCCTCATGGTGAGTATACTTGCTTGTGTGTGATACTCGGTCGATGGGCTTTAAATGGAAGCATGCTTCTCTTAGTAACGGCGTACCTATCCTAGTAATGGCATTGTTACGCTAGTTATGGTATGTGCTTTGCTATAGTAACGGTACGCCTAGGGGTGTAGTCAGTTCCGTAAGGCTGAGCTAGGGCTAGGGCTGGGATGGCTGAGCATACAAAGTGTGCAAAACAAATTACACATGCAGGGGCATTATCACCATTCCTGTTGGTCAGAGCACATTTTGCATGCAGGTTTGGAATGTGAATGCTAATTGTATTAGTCCACATTTGGTTGAGGTTTAACTGTGTTGTTCACTTTCATAATTCCAGTCTTAGCTATAAAGGCCACTAAAATACAGTAGAGTGCTTCCTGAAAGCAGTGGTCAAAAAAATTTTGTGTAGATTACTATGGTTACTAAACAGATACTCGCTAATACGCCCCCCACTTTCAGTAAACACCCTTCCAACTTATTTACCCCAATTTTCACTCCCATGGTGAGCATCTTCTAGATTATCTTGGGTGGTATGATGTGGCTTTAATTTAGGACGGCTTGTGTGAAGCTAGCAAAGTTGTTGTTTTCTTCTGAACATGCACTCACATGGAAATACAAGCCTCATTCACAGACCACCACCCAGATATTTGTTGCTCATACTATGAAAGTTTGGGTTGTCTTACATCACCACTGAAGATGCAAAGTTTCAGTACTGTAGAAAGTACCACCAGACACTGACATTTCCTGTGGTACATGACAGACAATGTTGCTGCTCTTTCAGATAACAAGTTAACTCCACATTGAACTAGAGAATGGATACTTGAGACTGATTTAATGCTTGAGTAAAACTCCCCTCCCATTTAGACTCTAACATAGCGAGAGAACATATTAATGTGTTCATGTGGGATTTGCAAACATTGTCCTATACATTTGCTACTAGCTATATACTTGCATGGATGGTTGTATACATCCAGATCTGCCCCATGATAATCATGACTCTAATAATTAAGAGCTTCTCATTTGTGGCAAAAATCTGAATGTGCATATCAAAGTATGTTGTGTTTGATCACAAGTGATCTTGGTTTTCATCTTGGTTTTTGATTGTTCCTCACAGTTTATGTATATATACAGTTGTGGAACCACATACCTCTCCTTTTTGTTTTCTGACATTCTGCAGCCTCAGAAGCAATGAGATCTCAGCAGATGGTGTGTTAGTACTGGCTGGAGCTTTGGTAGTGAACCAGAACCTTAAGCTTGAGTGAGTCTGGCTGCTTATGTACTACAGGCATACACTGACATTTTAATGTTGTTCTCAAGCCTGTACACTGAAATATTAGGGAGGGCTTGCTATACACTGTGTATTTGCATGAACGGTTGCATGCACCCTGACTCATGATCATGACTCTAATAGGAGCTCCCATTTGTCCAACAACTGAATGTGTATGTCAAAGTATACGTGTTTGACCACAAGGAATTATTTTTTGCTGAGCCCCTTAAAACCGATTATATGCGATAGATGCATATACGCGTCACCAAGGAACAATGCATTACACGCGGTAGACGCGTATACGCGTCAGCTGCAGTTGAGCGTTATCACAGCTGTAGGCTATAGCAATAGCTTTGATATCCGGTCTGTAGTTAGGTTGGGGCCTCCCCTAGTAATATGTGGGGTTTGGTCTAGAAGCCCTCAAGGGGCGGAGCGTAGTGAATGCCAGAAGCCATGATGGTTGTCGATCGGCTCAATCGCAAAAGTCACTTATTAGCCACGTTATATCCTCAACGCCTGTAAGCAGAGACACAACGCTACCTAGGAAGGTGCAGCAGACCTTAGGCTTCATACATATCAAAGCAGCTCTGGGATTGCGACTCGCTGTCAATGAGAAAAGCCAAAGACACTACACACAACTATCGACAAGTAAGCGTACCCCGCAAAGCGATACTGTATGCTTCGTAACAACTTACCTATGTGAAAATTAACCATGTAGAACCTTTCTCCATCGTTTTTCCTCTGTCTGTAGAGTTTTGTTTTCCATCTCAGATGCTTAAAATTTCAGATAGAAGTTTTTTATAATGTTGACCTCACGTGACACCAAAATTTCCCCGCATTGGAGGTTAATTACATTCCAATGAACTTAGCGTATAATCAGTTAATACGAGGCAAATAATCATGCAGTGGTGAAATCACATGCATACATATGATATATGTGTCTGTATTTCTTTATGAATTTAAGTTTCATCAGTACCGTAGTGTCCCGTTAATAGGCCCCCCCATTTTGTACACTACATCCCGCCTAAAGTGGGGGGGGGGGGCTTATATTCGAGGATGCAATTAGTCTCGACTATAAGCCCCCCCCCAAAAGATTTTACGCAAGTGCTATGTACGCAATTAGGACACTTCCAACTAACTATGGCGACGACTTTCAGGATCGAGAGTACTGTTCGCGGACATCACGTTTACAAAGCTGCGTGGTCTCCCTACATCGGAGAAGAGCTGCCAGTTCAACGCGAGGTCAATAACATTCACGACGACTTCACTGTAGCTGTCCTCAAGAACGGCAACACTGTCGGTCATGTACCACGGGAAATTTCCAGAGTCTGCTGGTATTTCTTGCACAAGAGTGGCAGCGAGATGACTTGCATCGTCAATGGTGACAGAAGACGTTCTGAAGTTGATGGGAAAGGACTCGTGGTTCCGTGCGTGTACATCTTCAGAGGGAAACAAAAACACCTTGACAGACTGATAAACCTGTTTGCTAAACTAGCAGCTTAAAACTTGGAACATCTAACCGGCTTTTCTAAAAGCCACAAAACTTACAAAAGATTCACCGACTACTATAGTCTTACTGAACGCACTTGCAACGTATAGTAAGCATGTGTAGTTTTGATGTTCCAGAAGACGCTCACCGGGGGGCGTTATAACGAGTCAAACTACCCTGTGCAGGAACTTTGGCGGAAAAGAGGGGGGGGCGGCGTATTTTCGAAGGGGGCGTATTAGCGGGACACTACGGTATATGCCATGTGTATGTAGACTGTGCACACCCACATGCACTGAGATAAGTGAAAGCAAAATGACATCTGAATCAGAGTCATACTGTAGGAGGTAACTCAGTAGACATACGCACAGAGGTACAGAACGTGAAGAAGATAGAACTCGAAAGAGACATGTAGAGACGGAGAAGAGGAGGAGTGTGTCACCAAGAGACTAGCATATGGTGATCTCAGTTTCTTTTAGCTAAGTCACAAAAAAGTTTTCTGAATGAAAACAAGCGCATGTAGGGATGGAACCCTCAAAAACCAACCAAACTAGATGGGAATGACACCACAACAACTTCACACCATCCCTACATCTTGTACCATTTTGCCAACTATGCTTTGTGTTTGTTAGTTGTGTGCATAGGAGGGTTGTGGAAGGCAGTGGGGTGGGTACTGCTGGGTGTGGAGTGCATGTTGATGTGCATGGGGAGTGAGTTATGTTAATTGTGGGTAGCTGCAATGTAGTTGCTATACTGAGCATGGCAGATATGAATGCAGAAACTGTGGAATGTATGAGTTGGGTCTGTATGGTATGTCAGAGTACGTTATGAAGGCTGTGGAGAGAGCAGTGCTGAGTACAGCGTTCATTTAGTGGGTGTGAATAGGCTAAGTGCATGTAGAGAGTTTTGTGGTGTGCATAGTTGGCAAAATTGCACAAAATGTAGGGATGGTGTGAAATTGTTGTGGTGTCATTCCCATCTAGTTTGGTAGGTTTTTGAGGGTTCCATCCCTACATGCACTTGTTTTCATTCAGAAAACTTTGTGACTTGTTGCTGCTGGGTTTTTTTTGTATTGTTTTTTTAGGAATGGTAAGAGAGAAGAGACGTGGGAGGGTAGGCTGAGGGGAAGATGAATGCTGTGCACAGTATGATAGTACCGTAGTTTGGGAAAATTTCGGCGTTAAAAAAATTTTGGACGCGCAGTGGTGTCCGAAAATTAAACACTCGAAATATTTTTTACAACGAATAATTAAAGCGACAAAATATTTACGGTCTGAATAAAATTGAAGATCCCAGAAAGTGTCACCACATGTACTACAGTTCGAGTTAGCCATCATGTCGATCCGGACTTACTTGAAGCCAAAGGATGGCCTGCCTAATCCCAAAGGACCCTTGTCGCAGTCGATTCCATCGCAAGCGATTGCTCTAGCCAATATTGAGGTCGCGAAGGCTACCAGAGACAAGAGCAAGAAACAGCATAACGATCGCGAGAATTGTGGGGCTCCCTCTCACAAACTAGCTCTTCGCCAACTGCTGCCGTCCATACTTCCTGATAAATGTGCTTCACGTTCACTGTGGGCCTTCACCTAGCTAGTACTTGTACTGTATACAGTCTAGCACGCACATGCACCTTTTAAAATTTCGTGTTAAAAATTTTTCGGACGAATAGGCGATGTCCGAAAATTATTTAACGCGAAATATTAAAACGTGAAAATTATTATACGCGAAATTTTCCCAAACTACGGTATAGAACTTTTTTGTTCATAAAGAACTAAGAATCGTCATAAATTCAAACACTTCCAAGTGAAATTGTAAATCCAAACATCAAACCTCTTTTATCTGTGGGGTTTAGAAGCCCAAGCAAAGCCTCATAATACCCAAGTGCAAAGCACATGAGTTTAGTGAGGCTTTGCACACAAGCTAATAAATCTTGCGCTCACTTCATGTGGACTACTAATGGGTTTTTCGGGGTCATCCCTACATATGGCGTACCATACGCCATGATAAAAGAGGAAGAGGATGCACAGGAGTCTCTTTGACATAGGTACATACGTACATAGTACATAATTAACATGGTTCAGAACATTCACCTAACCATTCTTAGAACCACTGACTCATAGAAGTGGTTTTTTGTTTTTGTGGGTCCGTCTTGTTAACTTAGCATTTTCTTGCTAATTAGCCCTCAGCCTAATTGTAGATTTTCATCCTAGCTTGGAGAGGTTGATTCGTGCCCCCCCCCTCCCCCCCCCCCCCCCCCCCCACCTGACAAATGACTGGCCACCACAAGTTCTTTATTTCTTATGGGCCTGGTACTATAATAATGACAGAGTGATCCTACAGGAAGAGGCAAAAAAGGGAGGGAAAGTGGGTGAGGTGTAAGGAAAAATAGTCACAAAGCATCCATGTGGCATGAGTGTATGACCACGCATGTACAGCCCTGTTCCCTCCAAATAGCACATATGGTTCCTCCCACTTTAACTTGGTTTAACTAAGACTTAAACCTCATTTAATGTGGTTCAGAACATTCACCAAGCGTAACCATTGTTAGCACCACTGACTCATAGAAAGTGGTGGTGGGCCCATCTTGTTAACTTAGCTTTTTTTTTTTTGGGCCAACCCTCAGCCTAATTGTAACTGCTCACCCTAATTGTAACTGCTCATCCTAGCTTGGAGAAGTTGAATTCCAGGACCCCCCTACCTGTGGGGCCTAACGAATGACTGGCCAAAGGAAGGTGGAATTATATGACACCTTCCCTACATTGAAATATACAAATTGAGGAGCAAGTTCATATTGAATGTACCAAATATGTATATACTTAGTGTAAGCACCCATTGTATTTCATAGCCCGCAGTGCATATGCTGCGTAGCAACCGTGGCATGTGCTCCGAGGGGTCCGCCACAGCGGGTCTTGGCATACGAGATTTTGAAATCCACTGGATTTCGGATTTGAGATTGGATTCTAGATTTCAATATGGATTTGTGGATTTCATTTGAATGTTCTATTATTTGTTATTCTGAAGATACAAAAATATACTTATGAATTAATGAACCACATCCTCTCAGCGGTCGTATCTAATCACTGGACTGGATTGCTGGACTGGACTGATGGACTGGATTACTGGACTTAAATTTGTTCATGTCACATGACTTCCATTCAATCAAATGTCGTAAATTTGGTTACAATAACTGCCTTACTATAAGCTGCACTTCATCTTTCTACTGCATGTTAGAGAATGTACATGAGTGCACAATGTACAAGCTACATGGATGGATGTGCATCATGAATTCATGGTGTACACGCAGTGAGCTCAAAGCACTCTGACTATAGCAAGCGTGCAAAAGAGCATCAAAAGTATTGACAAAGGCCTCTTTACTAAAAACAATGTACTGCCGGAGTGTCATGGAGAACGCTGCTGTCAAATGCTATACTGGTTAGTGGCTACCAGGCTATGTTATACCCATAGTCTTGTTGAATGTAGCCATGTAAAAACTATGCTTGGTCTGCGAGAGGCCTTGGAATAGATTATAGTGCCAATTGGCCTACCAAGCTGCTCCATCTGCTGTAGTATACGCATAGTTTTCAAGGTCTCTTAGGCACAAAACTCCCACAGTTGCTGCATGCCGCGTCCTTTGTTTCTCGGCAATCTAAGCATCGAACATGTGACCCAATTCATGTGATACACACAATTTTAGTTTAAAGGTCAGTCCAGTAATCCAGTCCAGCAGTCCAGTCCAGCAATTAGAGACGACCCCTCTCAGCCTAGATGCACAAAGAATACAATGTCACACAGTTAATTTGCTTGAAATTGGCAAATACACTTTAATTGCACATACTAAATTTAGCGATTTTAGCGATCAGAGTCATCATTGCTAAAATAAGTACTCAAAAATAATACTAATTAATAATTTTGGTTTCTGTTAAAAAAACGCTAAAATTAATACACGCTAAATGAGGTGTATTCAAAATCGCTAAATTAAGTATGCGCAATTAAAAGTAACATTAAGGTACATATCACAACTGCAGCACAGAAATCAAAAGTTTTGTTTTGCAATGGAAGGGCCAATTCTCCCTGGGCCTTAGCCTCGTTCCCCAGGCCTCCCCCGTTTTTGTTCGTGCAGTATAATACACAGAAGCGGAGGAGTGCTCTTCCGCTTTCGTGTATTATACTGAACGATCCTCTGTTCAACTCAGTGAGAAAGACATTCCTGGAGCGTCGCTATGTGGCCGTGACCCCAGTGAGCTCCACGTTGTGGAACTTAAGCATTGGCTGAAGGAAACTTGTGGAAGGAAAGCTCCTGGTCTCGCTTTGTTAGAGTAGCAGCCAGGTACACAACAAGTATAGCCTCCTCTCACCGACTTCTTCTTTGGCTCAGTCTCGCCGCTGCCCTGTTGTGAGTTCTGAAAGAACTGTTTATAAGCCCACGGGTACGTTCGGGTTCCGTGTTGTCACTCGCTTTAGACGCCATTGCTCAACAGCTGCTTCTCCAATTCACACGTGAATGGTATCACTTTGTAGCAAATTTTCTGGACATCCTATATCTAGAATTTTGAGTGGATATACGGTAGCGCGCGCGCGCCGTGCTTATAAATACTCACCTTGGTAGCTGTTTGCCATACATTTCAATGGAGCAGTACGGTACGTGATACCATAAGTGGGCGTGTCCAAACGAACGTGACGTAATCTTGCAAGTTGGCTATTACGTCATGGGCACCAGATGTTGTGAACTTAGTGCACCCCATAGTATATATTATATGAACCATAGTAAGGTTGCATTCGGCTCGGGGTATATCTACTGCAAACTTCCTCTGACCTTGGTCTCGGGTAGTATATTCACCATATACACCTCCTAATACCATATACACCTCCTAATACCATATGGTTCATATATAACGTATACATATATGAAAGCAGTGCAATTGAGAAGTTACAGCTGTAGCAAACTACCCTATACAACTTAGGGGTTAGAAACTAGTTGCTTGGATAGAGAACCAGTTTTGCTTGAGGGTGGTATGCACATACAGTCGCTAGGCATTACTTTTCCACCAACCCAGCCTTTTGATGTGTACATCAGAAATGCCCACCTTTTTTGCTGTAGTGGCTACCCCAATCCTAAAGCTGTGGGCTGTGTATTGGCTGTCATCTAAGCCCGCTTGCCGAAAAGTTGTGCATAGAAGGGTGGTAAAATCTTGTCATGTGCGATAGCTTCCTCCCTGGTAGAGGGATAGTGAGCTTTGGTTGGGGTCTCACAATGCTAGGGCATTATGACTGTAATAGGGCAAATGTCCTTGCCTGTCTAGGCCAGAACAGCAGAACACCTTTACGGAAAGGGTCTGTCTTGGACTGTTTGATTGACAATTGAATCAAAGATGGCGAGTCTGCAGAGTCAATAGCTATATCATTCAGTGACAGGTGAGTGCTTGGGTCAAATTCTGACTGGGATGGTAATGCAAATTTGCCACACCTTGGGAAGCCAAATAAGGCAAGGGCACATGCAGCCCAATAAAATACCTTGACCTCGTTTGTGGGATTTTTTTTTGTAAGACCTTGATTTATGCTGTTACCTCGATGGTGACTGGAAGTCGAACATGAGGGCCTGGTGTTTGCTGCCTGTTCCTTGACCGTAAGTGCTACTGATGACCATGCCCTCGCTATTACCACTGAAAGCACTGAGGGTAGAGGAAAGCCCCACACCCCCAAGCCCCCGACACATCTGTCTGCAGAATCATGTGAAGTTGAAAAGCTTGTTGAAGGAGGCTGACACCGTTCCAGTCTTGCAGGAAGATCTGTCACCAGTTTAAGTCTGACTGGAACCCCTGATTGAGCCTGGTAAAGTAATCTAGCTCTCATACTTGAGTGCTACACTGTACATCCATCTCACAAATGTCCGTCCAGGACAAACCACTTCGGCTGCATGTTTTATCAGCCCAACCAATGACAAAATTTCCTGTTTTGTTGCACTCTTGCTGCCCAGCCAAGCTGTGATAGTCTGCCGCACTCTAGAGAGCTTGTTGTCTGGGAGATGTGCTTCCATCCTGACTGAATCCAGTAGGATGCCCAGGAATTCCATTGCCACTGCTGGACCTGCAACATTCTCTGGTAGTCAGCGGAACAACTAGTACTTGGCAAGATTTGGATGAAAGTTTCAAGGTTACGTTGACATTCGGATGAGCCTGGGGCTCCTATGGTGAGGAAATCATCTAAGTAGTGAATGAGGTAAGTGGCGGTCTGCTGGATGCACTGGAATTAGTCTGAAAGCACTTTTATATCAATCTTTGCTAAAAGAGCTCTTGGGCCTACTCCTTAGGTCTTATTGATGGCGTCATCAGTAGTCGTGAAAATCATTGAGCATAGATCCTTTGGTGCCCATCATTCATGCTGTTTCCTTTTGGATATGCCAAGTCAACTATTAGTTGCCACTTATTTGGCTGGTGAGATTTTGGAATCACCCCAAAATGGTTGATATGTGCCTTTGGGACTGCAACTTTTGTGAATGGTACTATCATCCTTTTCTCCCGTATTTAATTTTCAAGGTAATCCCTTGCAACATCTGGGTGTTGCAAGGGATTTGTGTTAAGTTTTTGACATTTCTTTACTGTACCCTACCAATTAGGGGTTACCTCATCTAAGTGCTCTGTAGGCTATGCCCTGAATACATTGTACTACACTCATCAACACTTCTACACATAGTGCAGCAAACACAACAGCGGCAAGAACAACAACAACAAAGTTACAGTGCTAGCAGTCCATACAGTTAGGTGGTGGGTCCATAAAACGGAGTAATACCAGGTTTACCATACTTGCTACTAGTATGGTTGGTAGCGGTTCCCATAGTTGGTTGGTCATATTGGTCCAGTATTCATCTGCCAGGGCTGCAGGCGACGGCGTCAGGAGCAGTGCAGCGCTTTGTGCTCCTTATCAACCACCCTTGCATCATTGCTACAGAAGATGCATATGTGCTGGTATTTGCATCCTGCATGGGGGTACATCGGCTCAGGATTGAAGTTCCATTAATAGTAGACAGGACTCCCTGTGCCGCTTACTCCATGAGGGCAGGAAGGCACAAGAAATGTTTTTTCACTCAGAGTTTCTCGCGGAGGATTCTTGGGCGTTGGTGGAGCCCAGTCCCAGTCATCAGAGTGGTGAGACAGGCTGAAGCAGAATCTGGCTCTGCCTTATCCTGCAAAGCATTGTTCCAGAGGGATGGGTGGATTCAGTCCCAGACTGTACCAGGATTAACTGCAGCTCATTGGTGGAACTTACAGTCATAACCTAACCGCTCATCTCCTGGGTATGCCATTCTAGGTTTGAGTATTAGAGCTTTGTACCCCAGCAAATCTTGAATGCACTCTGAAGCAAGACCATATATACACTATACCACTAGACCCATCCCAAAATGTTAGTGACTTGACAACGTTTGGGCTTTTGCCCTTGCTTCTCGTCCTTGTCTCCCTGCTGAGGTGTGCCAGCATTCATGCCCAATTGGTCAGGTATGAACTTTGACATTTCTATAAACTCTCTGGCTTGGATACAGGCAACCAACTTCAGTAGCACTGGAGGTAGTCCTGCTCCTATGGCTAGGGGACCTTCTACCTTGGATTGCTCTCATGTCTCTTGGACCTTCACTGACCCAGATTTTTCTAAGGTGGACCAGCTGCTTATCTTGCAACAGCCAGGCTACCACTCTGCCCAGGAAGGCAGCATGCACTTTACTTGATGAACTTAACAGTATGTGGTGGTCTGAGATTTCTAGTGAAACTAAGAAACAGCAGCACCCAGTGATGTTAAGTGTT
Organism: Agelas oroides; assembly: GCA_949130485.1. NCBI lineage: Eukaryota > Metazoa > Porifera > Demospongiae > Agelasida > Agelasidae > Agelas > Agelas oroides. The sequence continues at coordinate 4,994,503 of OX422191.1, read as the reverse complement.
AACTCACTGTCCTCCAATCTCATGGATTAGACTTCTTGAGGCTCATTCTGGCTCCAGTATGTTGGTGGGATCCATTTGGAAACTTCATCGACCAGGAGGCAGACTAACTCTATCCCTGGAATGTCTGCTCGGGTGAGCGCTTGCTTTGGCTGGGATTCTGTGGCTGCCCCTTCTGTATCCGTCATTGTCGCTCAACAGAGTCAAGTCGTGTAGCTTCAGCAGCAGGAAAAATAGTCACAGTGTGCCCATGTGGTATGAGTGCATGACCACGCATCCACAGCCCTGTACCCTCAAAATAGCACCATGGTTCCTCCTAGCTTAACTAAGACTTAAACCTCATTAAATGCATATGTAAAATGATACTGTATACTCCTCCTCCTATCTGTCCCTATGTGCATCCTTCAAGCCCTTCTTCACCTTGGTGGTTCCCTGTACCTCTGCGTGCACACACTCAACATAAATAGTATGAAACTTCATCTGCACATACATATACGTACCTAGTCAAAATTTCGGGTTTTTGATTGAATGAACATTCATTGGGATTGTTGAACTATGTGCCTGGCTCTAACATTCTGCAGTCTCAGTGAGAACGGGATTTTAGATGGATGTGTGTGTGTACTGGTTGAAGCTTTACAAGTGAACCAGAGCCACCAGAAGCTTAGGCTAAAGTAAGTTGAACCATTCATGTCCTATACTTTTAAAGAGGTAGCTATACACTGAGCCTGTAGGCCTAAGGTTAATTCCAAGCCTCTGATGCAATTTAGGGAGGGCTGGGGACACTTCCATACATTTGTCCTATATACATTTGGCATTGTATACTATATACTAGCATGGATGGTTGTGTGCATCCCTGACTCATGATCACACAAGAGCTCACCATTTGTGGCCGACAAATAAGTGTGCATATTGATTTATATTGTGTTTGACTACAAGGAATCATGTTTTTTGGTTTTTGAATCTTGTATATTATTGTCTAGGTATAATTATGTCCACAACAACATTTTGAAGCACTTCCCTTTTTTGTTACCTGACCTCTTGCAGCCTCAGTAGGAACAAGATTACAGACAAAGGAGCTTGTGCACTTGCCACAGCTTTACAAGTGAACCAGAGCCTTCAGAAGCTAAAGTGAGTCTAGCCGTTCATGTTCTACTTGTTAAGAGGTGTACACTGGTACTACAGTAATGATACATTGCCAGAAATTTGAATAGTGCGGCAGTCACGACGTTATTTCCATAGTGTACGGAGTCATAAATAAAATGCGGAAGTTTACGTTGTACCGTATTTTGCAATTATCCGTAATTGTATATGCTAGCGTACATTTTTGTACAGATTTGGCTAATTCTGTGAACAAAATCTGCAAAAACTTTACGGCCAGTCGGGCAGAGGACATCATAAATAAGTGAATTATATCATTAACTAATCTAAAATGAACTGCAAAAGTGCTATTTCAGAAATTTGAAATGCCAATTTTTTCACACTTCAATGTGTGAAAATACGGTAGAAATACAATCATGAAAGGCAAATTCTGTGACCTTTAAGAGCCAGCACTGTAGATATCTGTGGCTAGTAGAGAGAAAGCAGAAGGTGAATATATTGTTAACAACACATTTACGTACAAGGTAAGCTTGTTACTTAAGTCAGAGTTTGAGCTGCCATCATGGGCTGCCGTAGTAAAACATGAAGTACGTGTAACGGAAATGTAACGGACGTTTCCAAGGAGTGCGAAGTCCGTGTCGTTGCATTTCTGGCAGTGATAAAGCTACACTATATCTCAACTAGTGTAGCTTAACAAGAGTCAAATTACTGCAAGTGCAGTATGGTGATAATTATTTGGTTTTGAGTGAGGGTCTCCAAATGCTACAATGAAGTTGACAATGGGCAGTTCCTTAAGATTACAGGTACATGCTCATAAATGAAATTAGTATGTCACAAACTTGCCTGTATAACATTTCCTACCAAGCTACCGGATTTTTATAACAACCAGTTGCTACAGAGGGCATTCGGCTATAGTTCAACATAACACTAACTTTGCTACAGTACATTGAAAGTTCTGTGCTACAGCGCTTCAAACGCAGTAACGCGATCGAAATACCCAAAGGAATAATGTTCGATTTCTACCTGGGACTGCCACAAATTGTTGCTGATTGGAGCTACATTGCCATGGAGCAAAATTTCTAATTTATTGAGAAGTGGGTTAATCATGTACTTTAGAACCCGTGGGCAGTTGGTACTGGACCAGTAAAGTTGGAGCCACTATCTGCCGTGAAGAAGTCATTGTCCATCATTTCAGTGTTGGTACTTTAAGGGAAATTGCCTAGTGGTAGTTTGCAAGTATATCAGTTCAAGATTGAGTCTTCTTCATTCCCAGTCTGCAACAGTAATTGGTGATAATCATGTTTTCATGACAGCTACTGTAATTATTGGAATACTACATATGTGGCAGTCCCGGATAGAAATCGAATATTATTCCGTTGCGTATTTCAAGCACATCACTAAGTTTGACGTGCTATAGTGCTGAGCTTCCGCTAAGGGCGGGGCTCATACGCGCTATGTAAATGCATGAATATCTGATACGTCTACGAAGCGTGTATGAGCTCCGCCCCTAGCTGAAGCTTAGTGCTACAGTGATGCGCTTGAAATACGCGACGGAATAATATTCGATTTCTATTCGGGACTGCCATGTATGCTTAATAAATAATTAGGTTGTGACCTTACGTTAGATTGGATTCATCATAAATTCCTGAAATAGAATTTCTTACATAAAATTAGATCTTACGTTGCATAACAATCACAATACGTGAAAACGCCCGAAGGCCTGCTTTTGTAAGCTAGGTAAGTGTATAGCTGTGTTTTTTCTAGAATTGTGTGCAGAATCACAATACATGAAAACTGAAGGCACCTGCTTTTCGTAAGCAAAGTAAGTGTATAGCTGGTTTTTCCTAGAATTGTGTACAGAATCACAAATTATAGGTGGAAGTGCTTTCGCAAGCCTTATAAGGGTTTAGCTGTTTTTTTTCCTATAATTGTGTACAGACCTCGATGAACTCTGTAACTGATGAAGGCAGTACCAAGTGTCCTGCGCTACCTAGGAAAGTGTACAGTGGCTTTTCCTCGAATTGTGCATACCTTGCCGAACTCTGTGACCAATGAAGGTTGCACCAAGCGTAGCTAGATAAGTGTATAGCTGTTTTTCCTGGAATTGTGCACAGACTTCGCCGAACTATGAAGACAGTACAACTGTTTGTGAGACCGGTAGGAAGGCCACAAAAATTGGAGGTCGGCTTCAGTAATTATCTTGCGCTAAATTGGATTAGCGTAAATAAATTAAGACTCCGGCTTACGTAGCATTAGATTCATGATAAATTCCTGAAATTGAATTTTGTACGTTAAATTGGATCACAGGTAGTATTTGAATAATTACGGTATGTATGGGGATGAGCAAAAGCTGGAGTGATGGATCACCTGGCCGAGTTACCAAATATGCAGCTGTACATTGAATATCTTGTGTGATGTTTCTGAGGCGTTGATCACAGGCATGTAAAGTTCCCTAACCCCGAGGTGTAGCAACTAGAACTGTTTTGTGCATGAAGCCACATAGAGTGTTATGTGCACACACACACACATGCACAAACAAAGAAATGCAATTATAAGCACATAGCAATAGCCTCGTTCCCAGGCTCACAAGGGGTAACTTGGGCTTCCACTGCATTTCTGTCTGCCCTTTTTGCTAGAGTTCTTCACTGATAAACAGCACAAGGTTGTTGACCAAAGTGCTGAGATGAAAGCTACCCAGACTAGCTAGCTAGGCTGGTTTGATACTGTGAATACTGACGTCATGCAATCAACCATGCAACTTTGAAGGCATCATGAGCACCCTCCCACTGATCAACACATGCTAAATTGGAGATAATTAAGCGCATGCCCGAATGGCTGAAACCAGGCCCTTTCTCCTCCTCCTCTTCAGGTCTGGGAATGATGCTAGATAGACCCCCTCTGCTCATATTAATTCACCCTAAATATCACTAGTGACTGTGACAGTAACCACACAAGTTCTGCTGTTACCATTGTGGTTACATGTGTGCTACATACACATAGCTATGGGGCACCGTCTGTAACTAAATTGTGTTTTCAAGGCTACTTTATCAACTACGATGCTACTTTATAAAGCATACTTTATATAAAGTAGCATCATACATTATAAAGTAGCACCATACTATATGAAGTAGCATCATACATTATAAAGTAGCATCTTAGTTTATAAAGTAGCACCATACTATATGAAGTAGCATCATACATTATAAAGTAGCATCTTAGTTTATAAAGTAGCACCATACTTTATAAAGTGGCATCGTAGTTTATAAAGTAACATCATAGTTTATAAAATAGCCTTGAAAACACAATTTAAGTTACAGACGACGCCCCATACATAGCTAGGTTCTGCAGTATTCTAATTGTTGCATTCTCTATGTGACATCATATTTACCACCATACGGCTATCGGTGTCTACAGTGTCCAGTAGAGTGCCTGACTCAAGTCCCAGGTTGGTTGGACCCCAGCCCTCTGCTCATTAATTTATCCTAAAATTACCTGTGCCTGTGACAGTATCCAGACAGGGAGTAGTCCTCTACTTCACTAACTGACACACAGTATCAGTATCTGATACTGCGTGTCAGTAGTGAGATACTGAGACAAAATATACCTTACAGAAAGTGAAGAGGTTCATTGAACCACCTCTCATCTTTTATTCTCTGACATTCTCTGACATTCTGCAGCCTCAGTGGGAACCAGATCAAAGAAAAAGGAGCCCATGCACTTAGCGAGGCTTTACAAGTGAATAAGAGCCTGCAGGAGCTAAAGTGAGTGTAGCCATTTCTGTTGGTCAGTAATAGTGCTGTGGTTCCTGGTGTACGCACAGCAACAATGTTTGTGATCATGATGCAACAGTTAAAAATGTCAGTTAAAAAATGCAGTTATACAAGTTTGAGATGATCTAATGTGTTAAAGTGTGCTTTACAGATACACACAAACTATGCTTTGACATGACTATCATGGTATACAACTGTATGCATTGCAATACATGTTAATTAAGTTAACCCTTTAAATCCTGTAGTGCACTATACTGCACACTGCTATGCGCGCGGTTCTGCATCAGCAGAAAGGGTGGGACAGGGGGAGGTGGGTGGGGTCACCCGCAGGGTGACATGCACATGGTGGCTACTAGGCTTGGCTGTCAAAGCGCCATGGTTGGGACCTGGTGGGCCAATTCTTGCCCTGGCTGCGTGGACAGGCTTAGAAAACGCTACTCTCACCTTGTAGGGGGTTTATTTCTGGCAGGGAAGGCTGCCTGGGCTCTGAGCGGGTGTGTGACAACCGAGAGTGTTGACTATTGCATGCTCATTAATGAGGGGGTGTGGTCAAGGTCACGAGTCTGCTTGCTAAGGCTGGAAGTGGACTTAGGTTCAGTTTGGAGTCAGAGCTTGGACAGAAATGGAGATACGGTTAAAGGCATGTATAGGCTAAAACTAGTCTCAAGTGAAAATAATTCAGGGTTTAAAGGGATTTATCATAATTAAGTTGATAATCTGCCATGCCCGAGAAGTCATTTTTCATCTCAAAACTGTCCATTGATTATTGGTATTTTCCTAGTGGTAGTTTGCAAGTATACTGGTAGATTTCGTTTTACTGCTCAAGGAGTGTTTAATGACCTGATTGATGGCTGTTGTTGGGCATGAACATGTAAGTAAAACCACAGAGACTTTACTTTAAATGTCAGGTCCACCTGTTAACTTGTTCCTTGACCATACCCAAGAGCACACCCCCTGCTACTGTGTAGGAGGGGGCATGTTTTTCTGAGCACCCTCGGTAGTTCATGGTTGAGGTCTTAGGCGATGGTCTTAACCTGGACAGTATGCATGTGGTGTACATGATGTACGCTGACATTCCATCGGGTGTGTTGTGACTGTAGCCTTGTTTCAGGTCCATACCATAAACTCGGGAGCACAAGTTCCCATCAATATACAAATATCCTATGAATATAAGTACCCATTAAATCCTTTGCTATCAATTTCCTGAATAGAAGTACCCACATGAATAGAAGTACCCTATGAATATTAGTGCCATCAGCCTGATCGGTCTGTGGGCGGAGTTTCATCGAGGACTAAACGTAGATAGCTGTCCCAGGGGTAGCAGCAGCAATACTGGAGCCCGGGCATCAATGGTGAGATACTACTTCAGGCTACATGTATATTTAGTCTCGTGGTATGATATCCCATGGTTATAAGCACCCTATGTGATCAGTACCGAAAAAATGCGCAACTTTGGAATAGAAGTACTGGTACTTATGCTGCCGAGTTTACAGTACCATGCTTAGGGAAAGGGGGTTGGTGGCACTTGCAATGTTTCCCAAAGTGTTGAGTCAACACTAACACCCATTACATGATCATTTCTAAAGGAGTCTTGGTGATAGCTGTTTTGTTGTTTAGCCACTTGATATTCTGTCATAAAGATCTGGCCATACAAAGAGTTCAAATAAGATTACACATGTAGGGGCACCATCACAATTCCGGCCAGAACCCATTTTACATGACTGGTTATGAATGTTAAATTTGAATGTACTAATTGTATTAGTCCACATTTGGTTGAGGTTTAGCTGTGTCCTTCACTTTCATAATTCTGGTCTTAGCTAAAGAGGACCATAAACACACAGAGATGCCACAAGAACTAGGGCTTCCTGAAAACAATGGTAAAAATGCTTTGTTGCAGCCTCTAGCCTGACCAATTTTCAATTGCCGCCACTGCCCCTGTGATTGAGGCAGACACGGCCACCTTAGGGATGCAGCACTGTCTAAGTTACTTCTTCTGGACAATATTCTTGTGCTTCCCCCCAAGACTGTGAGGATTGGTAATTTTAGGGTGCGGCTGGGGGTGCGCTAGTTCCCCTGTTACCATTGTGATTATATGTGCACACACATACACATAGCTAGGTCCTGCATTGTTCTAATTAGCTCTATGTGACATTATATATACCATGATACTAGTGGAGCATCCCAGGTGACTTATCATTGTGTTCATAGTGTCTGGTAGAGTCCCAGGTTGGTTGGACTCCAGCCCACTGCTCATATTCATTCACACTAAAATCATCAGTGACTGTGACAGTAACCATACAGGGAGTAGTTCTCCACTTCACTAAATGACAAACTGACACACAGTGTCTGATACACTGTCTCAGTAGTGAGGCACCAAGACCAAATATACCTTAAGAGGTTTGTTCAACCACCCCTCATCTCTTGTATTCGGACATTCTGCAGCCTCAGGTACAACCACATCTCAGATGGAGGAGCCTGTGCACTTAGTGAGGCTTTACGAGTGAGCCAGAGCCTTCAGAAGCTAAAGTGAGTCCAGCCATTCTGTGTAACTTCTTAGGTGGTGTACTGTGACTGTAGCCTTGTTCAGGTCCTAATTTGGGAGAGGAGTTGATGGCACATGCAGTGTTTCCCAAAGTGTTGAGTCACCCATAACAGCCTCTAGGCTGACCACTTTCCAATTACCTCTACCACCCCTGATGTGTACAGTTGTTAGTAAGCAAATTCATTGTTTGGATGACATTAAAATCAAGTGATTGAGGGAGAGAGCCATTGTAGGGTGCAGGATTGTCTGAGTTGCTTCCTCTGGACAATATACTTGTCCTTCCCCCATTCCTCTTGAGACTGTGAGCACTGGTAATTTTTAGGGTAGGTATACCATGATACGCCTACTAGTGGAGCATCCCAGGCAACTTACCAGTTATGTACGTAGTGGTGTCAAGTAGAGTGCCTGACTGAACCCCCATGCACGTTATACCCTAGTCTCGTCCCCAGACCCCACCCTCTCACGAGGAGAAACGGTCTGGTGAACCAAGTCGAATTTCTTGGGCTAGCGCACGCTTTTGTGACAACGTAACCTAGCAACGATCAAAATATTTTGCGGCCAACCCGCTCAAAAAAGGTACGGATACTCGAATGCAGATGAAGAAATTTTACCGTTGTGAGGAAAGTGTTATGTAATAATTACCGATCTCGCAATCTCATTGGTCATTACCTGTTTTGGGTAATAAGCCCAAGAAATTCGACTTCGTCAACCAGACCGTTTCTCGCCAGGAGGTGCGTGGGCGGGGCACAAGACTAGTTATACCCCCTCTGCTCATATTAATTCACCATAAATCACCAGTGACTGTGACAACAAGCATACTGGGAGTGGTACACTACTTTACTAACTGACAAACTGACACACAGTGTCTCATACTGTGTCTCATCAGTGATGTACCAAGACCAGGTATACCTTACACAAAGTGAAGAGGTTTAATGAATCATCTCTCATCTCATTCTTTGACACTCTGCAGCCTCAATGTGAACCAGATCAAAGATAAAGGAGCCCGTGCACTTAGTGAGGCTTTACAAGTGAACCACAGCCTTCAGAAGCTAACGTGAGTACAGCCATTCTCAGAGTGGTAAAGGCATAATTGATTTTAGCTCAGTTTTTGCTTTACCCTTCACACTTCGAGCAAGCACTGAAGACAAAGTACATATTTTAACTGAGCAATCATTGATTAACCAAGTCGCAAATTCATTGTAGTTTACCATAAACAAGTCTTACTATATCAACATGCTAACAACCACAAAATCAGTGGAGGTTGAAGTTTAATTTTTTTGGTTTATGCGAAACGTCAAACGCCCTTCAATCCTGATGCAATGCCTCAAATCGGCATTTACTTCTATTATCTGAGAAAAGCAGCAGGCTGAGGGCAAGCGCATCTCTCCGTGCTTAAAACAAGTGTCTGTACTCGGGCCACTATCATCAAGGACAAAGAAACAGATGGCAAGGCTACTTGTAGGTATGTACAAGTTATCTAAGCCGTTCTAGCCCAGGCTCTGAGCCTATTTGATGGTAGTGGCTTGAGTGCAGATACTTGTGACACGGAGCGACACGCTTGCCCTCAGCCACATGCTTTCCCGATTCCTTGCGGTCAACGTGCACGCATAATGCCTTCCACTTACGTCTACACATCATTCGTTGATGACTTGGTACTTTCGAAGTCCATAGCTGTTGGCAAAACGTCTAGACAAACTTTACTGTCACGTTATCGTCATTACGTAGTAATGGTACCAGGCCTTCTCCCGATTTTTCTCCACGGCTGGGAGATAAAATCTGGGAGTGGCCTGGGAAAGAGGCTAGCTGTTTCATACCTGCCTATTGTATATACTATGCACCATTTGGAAGTAGATTTCTAGCTATGTAGTACCCTGGACTCGATGTAGCGCTTTCTTGCATATATTTTGCACAGGACTGCACTGAACACACACCCCAAGTTTTACCATCCAGAAGTCCATAACTGTTGACAAAACGTCTAGGCAAACTTTACTGTTGACTGCTTGCTGTACTGGCTGCATGTTGTGTGGTCACATTGCCATCATTATGAAACCAAGTACACATTACATACTAACCAAGTCCACCATTTCCAGTCCGTGACATAGTAATGGTACCAGGCCTTCTCCCAATTTATCTCCACAGCTGCGAGATAAAATTTGGGAGTGGCCTGGGAATGAGGCTAGTGTTGGCCAGTAGTAGGTAACATGTCGCATCTTTGGCTTTGTGGCAGCTAGCAAAGAAACTGCCACAGAGTGAACCAAATTCACTGTAAATATCGCAAAATCATGATGCAGCATTGCTTTGGATAGCTTTTCAGGGTTGATACAGCTTGTAGCTACTATGTTCAACTCTACATAATCCAAAGTGTGCATGTGCAAGTTACGTCCACAAAAAAGTGGTTGGGCCAAAACCTCACCTGCCTGACCACTTGGTATGCCCATGCCTTTTTCTTGAGACTGATCACTGGTAATTTTAAAGGTGGGGCTGGGGGTGTACAAGTTCCCCTGTTACCATTGTGATTACATGTGTGCACATGTACACATAGCTAGGTCCTGCATTATTGGGGAGAGCCTGAGCGAGCCCCACACTAGCGGGAGTGCATTGCGGGAGTGCATTGTGGAAGTGTGTTTGTAATGTACGTGCTTGTTTGCTTGCAGCCACTTACCGGAAATTTGAATTGAACGGATAGGATGGTTACACATGCATTTCAAATTTGTACATGTGCATTTTAAATTGTGACCCGCTGAGCGAAAACCCGGCACTTCGCGCAAATATTGAATTTGAGTTAGAGGCAATTTTATCCGTACAGGTCGTTTCCCAGCTAAACTCAGATTATTGCACCAACGTATCACAGGGGGCTTGCACTGTATCATTCTGAATTATGAAGCCCGGCTCTGCCACTATAACGACGATATAAGCTCGAACTCACAGGCAGGCCAGTAAAATACGGGAACGCGTTGCTATGGACAGCTTGTGCGCGTTTATCAAAAAACGCGATTTTACTAGCTTCCAGTCCGTATACGGTTGTCTTTCTGTCCATAGACACAATGTAAGCCCCCGCGTTCACAACCGCTGTCTTTCCCAACTGTCTTTGCCGACTTCCAAGCTGCTTTTTTACAAGAACACGTGTAAATTTACGTAACACGATAGTATACGGAGATATATAGCAACGTAAAAACATTGCGTTTTCTCGAAAAGTTGCGTTCCGCATCCGCTACGCATTTCGCTCTGTAGCTTGGGAACCAAGCAACCAATTGCTTCCATTTTTTTCCTGCCGTACAATTACACATTGGTATACCGATTTCCGGTCTTATCTCGATTTTCATAAAATGCGCAATGTGCTGGGTTTTTGCTCAGCGGGTCACAATTCATATCTGAATGCAAGTTCACACAAATTATGGACTCCTCACTACCTAACTCAATGCCAATGGATCTACTGAGTGCGAGAGAGAGATTGTGCCTGAAGCGAAAGGAAAGGGCTACTGCCAAACTGCAGCGTTGGCGCCAAAGAGATCGGGAGTGAAGACGATCAGAGCAGGCCGAGCATGCTGAGGTAAAACATGCCAGGCTAGATAGACAATGCGTACGCGACCACGAGAGCAGAACAGCAGAGCAGCCTGAGGCTAGGCAGGGCAGGCTAGATAGGGAACGCGAGAGCATCCACAAGAGCAGAGCAGTGGAGCATCCTGAGGCCAGGCGGGCCAGGCTAGATATAGACAGTGTGTGCGGGATCACAAGAACGCAGAGCAGCGGAACGGCCTGAGGCTAGGCAAATAAGGCTAGAAAGACCTGAGAGCTGAATGCGGTTGAAGCTGTTGATCAGTGGATCATTCCTGGCAATTTGAAGCTCCACGCTAAGAGCATGCAGCTAACAGAATGTATATGCACCTATCAGTGGTATGCCCTATCTGCAATACCTGGGGCTTGATGGGGATTAGGAGGGGAATTGACATATCCAAATGGAACAAGCCCCCATACCTGGGGCACAAACCTCCATACCATCACCCTGCAGATCCTTTACAAATACCCCATATCTCCCTGTTGTGTACAGTGTATGATAGGGAGATATGGGTATCTGTGGAATCCACAAAGAATTTTCCAATACAACAAAAGAGAACGTACAGGCAGTTTGAGTGGATTGGGACAATCCTGACCAAGTACCAACCCCTTGGGGAAGATTCCGATGGCAAATCCCCCTCCTTTCTCCAACATCTGTCCCAGGTATGCCAGGTGGGGCATACTCGCACCAGCTTCCCTTCTTAAGCTTCATCAGCATGTCATGCATAACCCTGCCACAATGTCAATGCTGCAGCCTGTTCGTAGCCCTTCCCTCTCTCCACACTTCCACTACCAGATAACTGCTGGCTACCAAACTGGATGACATCTCTGCTGGGTCTACACTTCCCTATCATTCTGCTGCACCCCTTCCTGGTTATACTACTGGTTGACTACATCTATTTGTTAGATGTTACTAAGAAACAGCATTATATCAAGTACCAATAAAGTAGTTTGTATTATTGGTACAAGAAAGCATACAGGAGGCGTCTTCCAAGGCATCTAATTGAATAACTGCTATGTATGGATATGAATAACATTATCTCCGTACGTGCACTTTGTATACTGCAAGAGCGCGCCTAAAACCGTATTTCAAATCATACACCTACGTATTCTATAACAGGACCTCACGTGCTCACTAACCAACTAGCTAGCTTTTGGCGACTGCGCGCTTTTTCAATGGCGCGAGCGGGCAGTTTTTGTGCCGTTCTACAGTTCGTTTGTGCTTGTCTAGCTGTGAGTGAGTTCCCTGTGCACATCACTAGCACTATGTGGTCAATAGACGACATTTTGAAGCCACCTCAGACCCGAGCGCCGAACTTCCTTCCAACTCCTCCACCTTCTCCGAGTGTACCGCCTGCTACAGTTGTGTACCATACCCTACCCAGAGCACCCGGCGACACTCTAAAACAAATACAGAGCCCTTCAACCAACATTTCTACTCCTCCACCTTCTCCAAGAGCGCCGCCTGCTCCGTACGCATACAGAGCCCTCCCTGGCAGCACTCCAAACCGCCTACACCCATACCGCAAAGCTATCATAAACCCTCTTCCACACCCATCACGATTTCTACCGCTGGCAAACATCGATAGCTCAGCAAACTCGGCTACGATTTCGACACAGAACCACCTTCCGTTCACGCCTGTTCATCCTGGTCAGCACTTCCCGCCAAGATTTGCTTCCCCTGTACCCGTGAGTGATCAGTACCAATGTAAGCCTTTCGTTCCACCACCAAATGCGAGGTTTGCCAACCCTGTACCTTCTGCTGCATTGGATCAACTGTGCAAACCTTTCGTTCCAGTTCAGACAAAAAAACAACAACAACTGGGCAAAAGGTGTTTTTAAGAGCTGGATAACATCCAGAAATGCCTCTACAGAAGAGAAGTACCCAGCCGACCTTCTGGAGGTACGGCACCCATTTCACGTCATTGAAAGAACATTGGCTGCTTTTGTTATTGAAGCAAGAAGAGTTAATGGCAATCACTACCCAGGTACCACTCTAAAAAACATCATGGCTGCCCTGTTTCGAGTAATGAAAGAAAACCAGGGGGCAGCAAATGTTACGAGCTTTGTTGAAAAAACCTCGAGGGAGAAGTACTACCCCCAACTTAATGCTTCCCTTGACCGGCAACTTCGCATGCTTCGTAACAGTGGCATTGGTACTGAACGCAAGAGAGCGGAAGTCATCACTGCAGACATAGAAGCACAGATGTGGGCAGAAGGAGTGTTAGGCTTCCATTCGCCTCAGGCTCTTCTGTGCACCATCTTCTTCTACAACGGCAAAAACTTCTGCCTGAGAGGTGTGCACGAGCATTTCAACTTGCGATTCAGCCAGATCCATCGTACTACCAACCCTGATGAATACACCTACACTGAGTTCGGATCTAAAAACCACCCTGGGGGGATCGCTGATCATAGCGAGGGTAAAATAGTCTCAATCATTGCAACAGGAACACCAAACTGTCATGTAGGAATCCTTGATTTTTACCTGAGCAAGGTCCCCCAAAATGTGGTGAAAGAGGGAGGGAAATTTTACCTCAGCCCACTACCATTTACACCAACTGGTATGAGGCCATGGTTTTTCACTGACCCATATCCTCAGAAGAAAATCCAAGGTCTTCTGAAGAAAATGTGTCAGGAAGCTAAAATTGAGGGAAATTTTACCAACCACAGCCTCAGAGCAACAGGGGCCACAGTTCTTTTCAACGCAGGTGTTCCAGAGAACCTCATCCAAAAGAGGACAGGCCACAAGTCACTGGATGCTTTACGTACCTACGAACGGGTGACCCCCTCCCAGGACCATGCAGTTGCTCAGATATTGTCAAGTTCAACCACCCTCCCATACAATATTGCTAAAGGCAAGGCTGATGTCTTACTTGTGCAGCCTAACTTTCCTATTTCATCTGCAGATCGTGAGTTTCTAGACAACCTTCCGGCAGATGCCTACCCTTTCTAAACTGCACCCTGCGGGATTGTGCTTCTCTTTTGATCACAGTATGGTCATCTAACTAGACTGATTCCTGTTTTCAATGTTATCTATGATTCCTGTTTTCAATGTTTTTGATCACATTCTTGCAACTTTGATGATGGTATGATACTTTGGTCACTATACAAACCGAGTTATTTAGCACCCTGTGGGACTGTGCTTCTCTTTTGATCACAGTATGGACATCTAACTATACTGATTCCTGTTTTCAGATCACATTCTTGCTACTTTCCATGATGGTATGATGTTTTGGTCACTATACAAACTTGTGGTTAACATCTAACAAATTAGTTGCAATACCCAGACGGGACAGCATTCGCCCCTGCGGGGCTCATGCTGTCCCGTCTGGGTATTGCAACTACTATATACATATCCTCAATATTATTTAGTGTTTCACTTAGCACCAGTTTGTACAGCTGTTGTCTTTACTTCCATAGCCATGGCTTGTCCCACCCTCTCATACAATGAAAAGGTGTGACTATTGAGTGGCTTCTTGGTTGGACTGAGTCAGCAACAAGTGTGTACTTACCATTGCCATTCCATGCTGTAGCTATTTCCTGGTTGTGTTAAGCAGATAATGAAAGCTCAATAGTCACTAAACTGTCACCTCCACCAGTTTCTTACCATTGCCATTCCATGCTGTAGCTATTTCCTGGTTGTGTTAAGCAGATAATGAAAGCTCAATAGTCACTAAACTGTCACCTCCACCAGTTTCTTACCATTGCCATTCCATTGCTGTAGCTATTTCCTGGTTGTGTTAAGCAGATAATGAAAGCTCAATAGTCACTAAGCTGTCACCACCAGTTGGGAGGTACATGTATAAGTCTACTTGAACTACTGTCCTACAAACCGTATTGTTCCTTACCAAAGAACAAATAAGCATTTAAAAGACCTGGAGTAGTGCTGATGAACAGAAAGGACTCTCTTTAGTAGAAATGTGCCAGTTTTAATTTAGGTTTTTTCTGCATGAGCTTTTTTCCTACCAAAAGGGTTTTTCGTCTGGGTTTTTTTCCCTTAATCCATGTACAGCCGGCATGAACCTAAATCAAACCTTTATCTTGTCTCCTGGCACTGTTATGCATTATGATTATGTGTATAATCATATACTTATTTAGTGTCAATACATTTACTCCCATAGAAAGGTGTGCAATTATTTTTGTAATTGCACAGGTAGGAAAGATTCTGATTGGACAAAAAATACAAAAACTACAAAACCGTGCAAGGTGTAATCGCTCACTGATTGGTCAGTAGCAATTTGCTGTAAACTATATTAACATAATACAAACTTGTAACTTGTAAGCGACAACAATTTGCTGTAAACTATATTAACATAATGTAAACTTGTAACTTGTAAGTGACAACAATTTGGTGTAAACTATACAGTTTACTGTAAACTTGTATACTATAAACCACCACATCACATACATACTCATACTTATTATAGCATACTGTAAACTAGGCAGAGTATATGATTAACAAGTAACAGCATGTTTTCTCGTGTAATTTGGGATTAATAGCACTCATGAATGGCATAATTGCACTCGACTTCGCCTCGTGCAATTAATAGCCATTCACTCGTGCTATTAATCCCAAATTGCACTCAAAACCATGCTGTTAATTATACTAATCATAGGACATCTTTTCATTTGCACACATTTGACATTTAAAGCAAAAAAATTTTTAAAACCCCCTGCGAATGGTAAATGAATGTGCATGTAGGAGATGATTGACTTGATGTGTTATACTACCCATAATATCCCTGTATCAGCTTGCTCAGGCTCTCCCCCACAATGTTCTAGTTCTAATTGTTGCATCCTCTATGTGACGTCATATATACCACCATACGGCTACTAGTGGAGCACGTCAGGTGACTCTATCATTGTCTACAGTGTCCAGTAGAGTACCTGCCTGAACTCCCAAGTTGACTGGACCCACCCCTCTGCTCATATTACTTCATGGCGAAATCACCATGACAGTAATCACACAGGGAATAGTCCTCTACTTCACCAGCTGACAAACTGACACATAGTGTCTGTTATTGTGTCTCAATAGTGAGATACCAAGACTAAATATATACACAAAGTGAAGAAGTTGAACCACCTCTCATCTCTTGTTCTCTGACATTCTACAGTCTCTGGGACAACAAGATCAAAGAAGAAGGAGCCCGTGCACTTAGTGAGGCTTTACAAGTTAACCAGAGCCTTCAGGAGCTAGAGTGAGTCCAACCATTCTGTCCGACTTCTTAGGTGGCATGCTGTGACTGTAGCCTTGTTAAGGAGAGGGAGGTGGTGACACTTGCCAAAGTGTTCAGATTTTTCTAACAACTATTACATTATCATTTCTGATGTGTTTTTGTCGTTTGTTGTTTAGCTATTTAAATTTCTGTTGTAAACGTCTGGCCATACGACGAGTGCAAATCAAATTACACATGTAGGGACACCAACACCATTCTGGCCAGAGCACATTTTGCATGGCTGGTTAAAATTTGAATACTAAAATGTATTAGGCCACATTTAGTTGAGGTTTAGCTGTGTTCTTCACTTTCATATTTCTGGTCTTAGCTAAGGAGCGCTAAAATACACAGAGATGCCAGGACAGTGCTTCCTGAAAACAATTTTTCAGCACTGGGGGGAGGGGATTGTTTTCGTCTAAGGCTACAATCTTGCAATGCTGTTATTTAATTTGTACTTCGCTGCAGTTATCTGCTAGTCTTGTTGGTTAGTTATCTGCCACATTACTTATGCTAATAGTGCACCACATGTTATTACATTACCATATTTCCTTGATCAGATGTTGCAGTTACTATTAGAGGGCGGCATCTGATCAAGAAAATACAAATTGAATGGTACAGTGTAGTAGTTGTGCCTGAATCTCCATTGTTTCTCTCATTGCTCCTCCAGTGTTGGGGACAATTGTATCTCCTCCCAAGGATGCTCTGCCCTCAAGGAAACTCAACTCAAGAGAAAGAATCTCAAGATAGTAGGGTAAGCTTAGTCACACTTAACTGGGCTTAAGTGTTTTAATGTGTGCAAACGAAAGCAATGCAGTTACAATTGTATTTACATAATTTATGAATCAAAACATCTATATTAAAACACATGAACCAGAGAAATTATAATGTTATTTATAGCTGATTATAAAATAATGTGAATTATCACACTACACAGGGGGACCGCATAGTCTCATGTCCAGACTCTGTCCTCCAAGTAGAAGGGTGTGGTGATTATTGAGCGCTTCTTGGTTGGGAAGTCAGCAGCATCGATTTTGACAAGCCAATCAAACAGTGCTATTTCCTGTGAATATAATGCAGCCCCCCCTTAAAATCACCAGTGCTGAATTGCATTCTCTAGCAATCTTTCTTGCACTGTGGATACCTTCTTTTGTCTGTATTTCAACTTCTGCACTGGAAATTGGAGTCCAAGGCCCTTTAGCCATTCTCTGCAGGTTCATAACCCTGACCACACCCACTCATTAGCAAGCTTTCAATAGTCAAGGCTCTCCAACCACCGAATGCTCATCCTGTATGACTGAAAACTGCCTACAGTGCCATAATAAGTTGTGGTACACTCCAGTCATGTGATCACTACGCACTAGTACCCACAACATAAATGGAACCCCTACAAGGCAAGAGGTACATTTTCTACACCTGTTTGTGCAAAACAAATGGAGAGAAATGGCCTACTCTGTGCCGACCAAGGTCTTTCTACGGCCAGCCAAGACAGCTGCCATGTGTATGCCACCCCATGCCTAAACCCACCTATCTCCACCTATCTCACAATTTCTGCTAGCACAGAACCTCTCTTCAAAATAATAACTGATAACAGCTGGCCAAAATCAGATGGTGAGTACACTTGTCATTAGTGGAAAGGGTGAAGGGGTATTTGCAGTGGCTTAGAATTCTGACTATTGCAAGGTTGAGTGGGTGTAGTAGTCACTAACCAGCACAGGATAGCTGCAAATGGTCTTGGGTCAAGTTTTGAAGTCAAACCTCCGACAGAATGCAAAACCATGGCATGTTAAAGGCATCTATAGGCTAAAAAAATCATCCCAAAGTTAAATTCAGATAATCAGATAATTTGCTGCAGCTTCAATTTGCAGCTATTGCAAATGCTGTCTCGATACAGGTAGCTGTCTATGTGACCACTATAGAATAGTAGTATGCTATTAGACTGATTAACAGCTACCAGGGAATGTTAATGGGGAGGGGGGTGGGAGGAGGAGAGGGTGGGAAGGGGAGGGGACCATATTATTGTGGTGTAGTCATCATTAATTGTGTTATGTAATTTTATGTCATTACATGCATGTTGTACATGCACGTGGAGGTGAACACGTGTGTGAATAAACACCCCTCCCTGTTGTACATTTTTTGTGTGAGTTGTGAAGTGAAGGAAGGACTATGTGAAGTGTATAGGTTGCTTGAATGGGGCTGAGGCCACAAGAAATGGATGCATATAGACCTTGAAAAGAGATGGTCATAATTATATTACTACTTTGGTACTTTTCCAGTAGCAACTCAAGTGTGAGTGAGCCTCACACTCGTAATTTAAATGTGAATGAGCTTCACACCCGTAGCGTAACTGTGAGTGAGCCTCACACCCTGTAGCGTAATTGTGAGTGAGCCTCACAGGTAACACAGAACAGCCCCAGCCCAGCCCTAGCCCTAGCTCAGCCTTACGGAACCGACTATACCCCTAGGTGTACCATTACTATAGCAAAGCACATGCCATAACTAGCATAAAAATGCTGTTACTAGGATAAGTACGCTGTTACTAAGAGAAGCATGCTCCCATTTAAAGCCCATCGACCAAGTCTCACACACAAGCAAGTATACTCACCATGAGGAAGTCGCCGCAGTACAGACCCGAATGACCAGCGAAAGAATCTTCGGTACAGGAACGCCTACCATCGAAGAACAAGCCTCCCAGACACTCCACCAACACGACACAATAGCGAGCCGAAATCCCGTATGTTAATCGTTCACCCACCCCCCTAGTTAATATTGTGATAACTCCACCCATTGATCCCCACCCCCAATTTGTTTAGTGATTTGAATATTCATAGCACTGTGAATGCCCATAGTACTATGTGCCAACCAAAAGCTGGGCTCCTCAAAACAAGCCTTAGGCGGGGAGTGGTCCCGCCCTTTCTGTAGTAGGCCATGGGTCAGGAGTTCAAAGGGACCAAAATCCGTGGTCATGCGATGACCGGAAAGGGTACTCCCCTGAAGACCAGTGTTTTTTTTTTTGAGCATATCTCCCAAAAAATAACTCACTTTGCCATAACTGCCCCACCCATTTGAGCCATAAATGCCGCACCCATTTAAGTCATAAATACCCCACCCGCTTAAGCCATAAAAACCCCATCCATTTAAGCCATAAATCCCCCATTATGTTTAACATCACACTGTATATGTGTGGAAATTTTCACATAATGAACATAATGAACATTGATGTTCCAGCGGTGTTGGTGCTCTCCCACTCGACACACAACTTCTGAACATGCAGGTACAGATAAAGTCAGTCGGCCTTGCCAAATGGGGAACCCGCAGCATCCTTCAATGGATCCACCCGAAGACGCATGTGTTCTAACAACCATAACACCTTAGGCATGCCCTAGACCTAAACAGCATAACAATAACTGCCAAGCTAGACTTCCCACTGTGCATGTAGTAATATCTCAATTCCTTGTCTCAACCCCATTCCCATTTTCCATAGTTAACCATAGGATAGCCCCTTGGTTAAGAGATAATTGAGCCTGAGTCTGAGGTGGTGGATAGTGAAAGTATCCGCTCAGGCAATGTGATTGTACAGTCAACCCACCCAGGCCCACAACCCCGTCCGCAGGGGATCTCCACTTAGCTACCACAGTGTATCTAACTGTGAGAGGAAGGACAACTGTAGTCAAAAGACCTTGTCTTTATCCATCTCCACATATATACACATGTCTAAAGCCCTTATCCTAACACAGCCCCTGACCTATAGTCTATCAAGCTAGACACTCTACCTTTCTAGCTGGTCTCTCACTTTTCTGGAGGGTGAGAGATGGTCTAGCTTGATAGACTACCCCTGACCCAGCCCGTAGAGGAACCTACAACATGCACATAGAGAAGTTTTAGTATCTGAGCTTACTGTTGTAACTTGGTAACAAGTGAGCCTTCCACAGCTTAGTCAAACCATCTTTACAACCCATTGCCCTATCTCCAGCCCCAACACTAATCCTAAAACCTGAACCCTAATCCTGAACCATCAGTTTTTTAGTGCCACGTAGCTACAATTCCTTGTCTCAACCCCATTCCCATTTTCCATAGTTAACCATAGGATAGCCCCTTGGTTAAGAGTGTGAGTGAGCCTCACGAGAGTAATTTACATGTGAATAAGCTTCACACCCATAGCATAACTATGAGTGAGCCTCACAGTAGCAACTCAAGTGTGAGTGAGCCTCACACTCGTAACTTACATGTGAATGAGCTTCACACCCGTAGCGTAACTGTGAGTGAGCCTCACACTTGTAATGTAAATGTGAATGAGGTTCACACCCGTAGCGTAACTGTGAGTGAGCCTTACAGTAGTAACGCAAGTGTGAGCCTCACACTCTGTAGTGTAATTGTGAGTGAGCGTCACAGGTAACACAGAGCAGCCCCAGCCCAGCCCTAGCCCTAGCTAGGCTTTGGTAGATTATGCTAGCATAATTTTGGGAATAATAGGTGCTTCTGAGCATCAAGAATTATGCTGGCATAATAGGTCAATTTTCCTGATCAGATCCCATTAAGAAGTTACTTTTATTCACAGCAAGAATTTTCTTTGGGAGGACTACGTACAACTTTCAGTAATGCTAGAATACAATCACCGAGAAAGGCCTAACTGTAACCAATTTTGGATCGTCATTTTGTATATACATACGAACGTGTGAAATTCAGTTAGCATAATTGAGAATAATGGGTGCATTGAAAAGAATAATAGGTAAAAATTATGGGAATAAAAGAATAGAATAATGGGTAGAAGTTGGAGCATAATCTACCAAGGCCTAGCCCTAGCTCAACCTTACAGAACCGACTATACCCCTAGGCATAACGTTACTATAGCAAAGCACATGCTATAACTAGCATAAAAATGCCGTTACTAAGAGAAGCACGCTCCCATTTAAAGCCCGTCGACCGAGTCTCACGCACAAACAAGTATACTCACCATGAGGAAGTCGCCGCAGTACAGACCCGAATGACAAGCAAAAGAATCTTCGGTACAGGAACGCTTACCATCAAAGAACAAGCCTCCCAGACGGTCCACCAACACAACACGATAGCGAGCCGAAATCCCGTATGTTAACGTTCGCCCATCCCCCTAGTTAATATTATGATAACTCCACCCATTGAGCCCCACCCCCAATTTGTTTAGTAATTTGAATATTCATAGCACTGTGAATGCCCATAGTACTATGTGCCAACCAAAAGCTGGGCTCCTCAAAGCAAGCCTTAGGCGGGGAGTGGTCCCACCCTTTCTGTAGTAGGCCACGGGTCGGAAGTTCAAAGGGACCGAAACCCGTGGTCATGTGATGACCGGAAAGGGTACTCCCCTGAAGACCAGTGTTTTTTTAGCATATCTCCCAAAAAACAATAACTCACTTTGCCATAACTGCCCCACCCATTTGAGCCATAAATGCCCCACCCGCTTAAGCCATAAATGTCCCATCCATTTAAGCCATAAATGCCCCATCCCCATATCCCATTATGTTTTAACTTCACACTTTATGTATGTGTGGAAATTTTCACACAATGAACATCGATGTTCCAGCGGTGTTGGTGCTCTCCCACTCGACACACAATCCCTCCCCCTACTTTCACATTTGCAGCTTCCACAATTACCTGTTTGTACCACGATTTAGTTATAGTTATAGCACAGTGCCAGGGATTTATGGCAGTAAACAGACCGAGTCCAAAGGCATAGCCCGAGGACAAGGTTTGTTTACTGCAGCCATAAATCTCTGGCCACCTGTGCTGTAACTATTATATATCCCACTTGATTGGTCCTTTGTTGTGATTACTGTAAACACATCTGTACATGTGCAAGTATTTACAGTAACTTCAATATTATTTACACACAACTGTGTATAAAATCTGTTCTATAGTATAGCAATGTAGTGAACTAAAAATACATTGAGAGGGAATTATATGAGCCATAATTTCCCTTGTAGCCCTCAGGGAAGGGAATTATCTCAGTTAAACCCACCTGTTGTATAGGCAAAGCTATACTAGGTGGGATATGTACTTAATAGAGACAGGTAAGACAAGGGGGTTCACATGAGCAAGGCCAAGCATGTCGCACAAAGCAAACAGAACCATGTCTTTGGTACTCACAATCTATCCCCAAGTGTCGGGTAGCAAGGTACTGTACCAGCCAGTCTAGTGATCAGTCTAGGATAACTGCTGTATCAGCCAGTCATTGTTAAGATGACTGCTGCTCTTTGGGACCATCTTCAAACTAGCTAGAAGTGACCCCAGATGGTTGCTGTTTTGTGTTAAATAGCCCTGTTGTTCCTGCATATCATTTGGAACTATTTGTGATTTTAATCCTTGATCTTGGAGGGGCATTTACAGGGAAAACTATGAGTAGAGTATGAGTTTCAAATAGGGCACTGTAACAGTAACTTGTATCATACATGTCAGAGCCAGCTCATACCAACATGCAATGGGGTTGCTGATGTACCATTTAATTCCCGCAGGTTGGATTTTCAGTCACTTTGACCTGACACAAGTGTGTACATGTGACCAGGCTGGAGGGTCAGATCAGACATCCTTCACCAAGGACTGGCAAGAACCAGTCAACTTGACACTCATTCTTTGTATAGTTGAGTATCATTATAATTTGATAACCCACTGCTATCACAAAAGCAAGACTGCATGTTGAAGTTGTTGCTTGATCACTAGCTTGTTGAATATTCATTCACTTTGTTACTATAATTAACGATCAATAAACCCAGTCAGTGTAGCCTCGCTCCCAGGCTCCTCCCCAGCTTTTCGGTCACATACATAACACAACTGAAAAGACGGGGAGGATCAAGCCTGAAGTAAAATCAGCTAACATGACATGGTTACAATTATTATGTCAGAGGAGAGGCCAGGTTGTGGAAGATTGGCAGCTGAGACTGTCAAAAACTAACATTAACCTTTCCAACAAAGATGACCAGGCTGTCAAAAATACTGCCTCTGCTACATGAGAGATAATGGCATGAAGAACTAGGTACTGTACATGACTAGATATTGCACTGCGACCCCACTAGCTGCCCACTGATCTGGCTTCCTCCAAGAATGATTAGGCTACATACATATATAGTACAGTCCCATGCACATCCAAACCGGTAATGCCAGGATATACAGAAACTCATTCCCAGACCACTTTTCCAGGTCGGAGAATGAGACTAATTCGACTTGTGATGAAAGGGTCTGGGACGGACATGATGTGGGATGAAAAGGTTTGGGAACAAGACTCTTAGCCATCTGCTATAATACAGCACTGGGGACAAAACTGGTAGTCTCAAGTCCTAAACAGTAGCAGGCACACACAGGTGGGGGTTAGGAAATCTAGACTATCTGCGAACCACAGCTGATAAACACACAAGCCAATCCACACTTCACATGTTTGTGGCAGAACATACATGCAGATCTTTTTCCCGGCATGTTTCATTTGGTTTGAGATGACAATACCACACAAAAGTGACAGGGGACAAGATTTTATTCAACTGGTACAAATTATGGTCACTTGCACACAGCATACTCCTGATAAACAAAAGCCAATATACACACTAAACCAAGTCTGTCTTCGACTTCTCTTGCTTGCGTTTTTTCCTGCCTCACAACAGCAGTTTTTGTTTTTAACCCTTTATACCCGAATGACGACTATAGTCGTCATGAATATAGGTACGTTAATTCCGAATGACGACTATAGTCGTCATGGCCACTATCGAGCAGTTAGCGCTCTATACCCCGCGGCTACGTAGTATATAGTTAGTATGTGCCGCAGGAAGTCGAATAAAGCATAATTAGCCGGGCTGTCCTATAGGGACTTTCCCCGGAAATCGCGTTCGAAGTTTACCGCTCGATCGTGTTGTACTTAGTACTGCCACAGAACAGCTGGTTTCCCACGCGCTACTGGTCCTACCGAATTTGTTCTCGCTAATCATCTAAACAACAGTGAAAACGTACCTTCGCTGGAAGTTTTGCCACGGATTTCCAGTCATTTTCCAATACGTAGCGAATACCAGCGCTTCCACCGCTGTATCTTATTCGGACTTCACTGCCAACTCGTATGACTACTTCCTGAGTAAAGCAGGTTTGTTTTCAACCAAACTAAGCCTAACTACCGATTGTTGAACTCTGCTAGTTCACAAGATATAACGCAATGAATCAACATAGAACAAAATCGCCATTTTTATCTTGTTTCTCTCGTAATCACGTGTTTTTTGTGCGCATGCGCATCGGGTGTAAAGGGTTAAGTGTCTCAAACAGTAACTTCAAATTTTGACATTTTGAGCATGTTGTGTAGTGCTGGATAAGGCTTCAGATACTTGTGTATCATGCGCATTCTCTTCTTGAAAGCCACCCCAGTTCTACCTCAGAAGTTTATAAACTCTCCTCCATCCAGCAACAGTAGGAGACTGTATATACTCCAATCCAGGTATATACACCAGTTCTGAAAGTTTGAATCACTATGGTTGGCTTCACGACTCCAGGAAAGACTGCAGAGGATGCTTCTGTCCAGCAAATCTACTCTAATGGATCCAAAATGTGAGACTCATTTCTCCAGAAATGACCCAACAATCCAGCAAGTAGGCTGTACCATACGGGGGCCATCTTTTTGTAGCTCAAAAGAGTTAAAGACTTAAAAGCAGTTTATTAGCAAGGGGGTATGGAAAAGCAGGAAATGCATGGAAATGAAATGGAAACTGGAAATGGAAATTGGAAAAAGAAAAAAAACACCAATCACTGGTGTTTCTTCATGGACTCATGAGTAGTATGCTTTGTCATTACTCTTGTATTCTACTTAGCAATGGCTACAATGACTGGCTTTGAGTCATGAGCTTTGCCTTTACTATTGTATTGTGCTTTGTGAGTACTAATTCAGTGTGATTGACTATCACTCTTGTGGCAAGCGTTGTTGCAATCTAGTGGCAGTCAGCATCGCTATTTCAGTGAGGGTGAGAGGGTCAAGGTGGCACAGGGTGTGTCTGGCTCCGTCTGGTTCACATGCAAGTGAGAGAGTCTGGGCACAAGTTAAGACTATATAGTTGCCATCTGACTATCAGAGTACTTTCACTTGGTCTTTGGAACAAGGCCAGTGTTCCTACTGGGAACGAGGGTAGGCCAGGCAAGCTAAATTTAAGTGGTCCGGCCAGAGTGTGTGTACAATGCGCACATCTGCTTGGGGGGGTCTGGGGGCATGCCGCCCCAGGAAATTTTTGGAATTTTAGACGTTCTGAGATCGATTCTGGTGCATTTTGGGACACTTGTCGATCATGGCAAGGTACATGTTATAAATTGACTATAGCGTATCTTACAAAACTGCTCGCCATCCTCCATTCTTGCCACGTGGTGAGTACTTAGCCTTGTTGCCAGGCCTTCGCACGTTCGTCGCTTGCTGCACGATAATTTGTAGTGCTATCGACGAATGCGCGAATGCCTGGGAACGAGGCTAGAGAGTACTGGATTACGTGTGCATGCATTTTTACATTTTTTTTTCTTCAATTTTCAAAAAAAAGACCCGGCCGGATCCGTGAAACATAAGATCAATTTGGTATGGCCTTGAAATTTGCAGCTGCAAGTCGTTACGCTACACGTGTTGTGCGAGCGCGCAGAACCACGCCCTAGTCTCGATCTCATACCTGCACCGCAGTGCAGGACTCCAAGCCTGTGGACGATACCACGGACGATCTGTTGTCGCTAGCGCGCTGTAGCGAGTCGCCGCGTTATTACTGTACTTCGATGACTTTCTCTGCCATGCTGTAAAGCACTGATCGAAGTGGTCCGGCCAAAACCGGACTAGCCTCGTACCCAGGCCGTTAATTAGGAAAAACGGCCTGGCAACTTCTCCGAGTTCAAACTGTTGACTTCCGCTGCACTGGATTGTCAGTACCAATCAGATTTCAGAACGCTTCACGTGACAGTTGTACAGAATTTTAATTGCGTCATAAATGCATCACAGTATTAATATACCCGTCCCGTGGTACCGCTAGCGCTTGGAATGACGCTTTTGTTCGAACTCCTTCCGTTGACTTGTGTGCAACAACTACAGTGCCTGCGGACAAAACGGATTCTTTATAAAAAAGGACCAGTTCGAGAGTAGCAGTGTCAGGTACTAGTTTAGTACTTACTGTCAGTCGGACACATCGACATCGGTGAGCGAGAGCGAGTCTACTGCAAGCAGTTCGTCTACAGATGACAAGTAAGACAGTAACCATCCAATATAAGCCTGTAACGAGTCTACTGGCAACAACAACGCGCTTGCACAATTACGAACAGTCACGTGGCTACGATTAAATATCACATGCATTATCCAATATTCATGGCTTGTATGGGTGCAGCTGTAATCTTTTCACGTCACATCCGTATACAGTTTGAACCCGGGTAAGTTGCCAGGCCGTTTTTCCTAATTAACGGCCTGGGTACGAGGCTAAAACCGGACCAGCCAGACTGCTTCCGCCGGCCTTGTAGGCTAGCGATGCAAGTGATCAAAAACTGGAGGAGGGGAGAGCTCTGGCTAGTCTCGTGCCCAGACAACTTTTCGCCGAGCGGGAAAGTAGTCTGTGAGCGACTTTCGAATGGTTCCTGTTAGGTACAGGCCGAATGCCGCATCCGGTGGGTGGAGTTATGGGCGTGACCTTGGAACGGTCATATACCCGCATGGGCATCATCTCATTAAATATTCATAAGACAACTTCGCGGCGCGGCTGGCATTTGCATGGCTGTTGTACTTTGACCTCGACTGCTGCCTTTTGCTTGCTTGGCAAGGCACCCAGCCAACTGTTTTACAGCTCTTCCTAAGCAAGGTATTCAGTAGAGATCAAGTTACAAGTGTGCCAATGCATCAGAACTCAAAAGTTGATGTAAAACTCAGCAGTAGTCCATGTAGGTTGCATAAATTATAGCCTACTCTGGTACATGTACACATAGCTACTGAAGTTCTTTAGACTCTCCATCCTGGGGCGACAGGCCTGTGTTTCATTGTGAACGGTTTGGTTGGTGACATTGACAGATGAAAATGTGTTGGCCAGCGTTTAATATCGGCACATGTTGGATCTTTGTCTCAAGTTATCACAGTGAAGGAATTATGCCTATGGAGTGAACTGAAATGGCAGTAAATAGTGAAATCCTGATAAAAACGTTGACTTTTGTCAGTATAGGAATGATGTCTGTCCAGTGATGGCTACCTTCTTGGTGATGGCCCGGCTTACTAGTTTTTATATCTACAACTCTACATGTATTATAATTCAAATTGCTTATGTGCATGTTTGGTCTGCAGAAAAGCAAAACCTGACCTGCCTGAGTGCTTGCTATGGCCATGCAATGTTTGCATCTTAACCATATTGCAGAGAAATGGGTATGATTTTAATAGACGCATCACTGAAAGCAGAATTGTCAATTTCAGCATTGTGACTACAAGTAGTGATGTCAGTCTCCAGATGTACGCTTCTCCACAATGTCTGACCTCTAGTGGTTTGATTCAATGCTACTGTCATTAGGATGCTTTCCAACTGGAATATCAGATGACCAACAAAATCAAAGAGTGTATAATGAATAATGACAAATAGGGAACTGTATGCATCAGTGCTCCATTCCTGTTTTGCTGGACATGCCTTCTTGACTATAGGAATTTGAATCAATCCACCAGAAATTTTCACTGGGAGGCCTGGATGGCTTGACATAAGACTATTTGCTGCTGTCTTGATCAGGAATACATGCATGTTTTTCTGACAAGTTGGAAGTACTAAGTAATCCTATTTATGATGGAAAAATTTCACATGGAAATACCATTTCTGCATAAAAATGATTTACTCAATGGTATAGTACAGGTTTCTGAATGGAACTTTTGATCCAACTTCCCTGGAAATGCTATTAATAATGGCCATGAGTAGCGAGAGTGCATCTGTAAATCTGAGGGTGGCCTGAGAACAAGGCTAGCTGACTTAAAGTTATATGTAGGCACTGGAACTGGTATGGCTGATCAGACCATGGCCAGATTTTTTTTTCCAGCCGACTTGTCCAACTTGGTGCGATTTATGCTCATCTTATGCGTGTTCTTATTCCCGGACTAAAGTCGGGTAGATTAGCTGTATAGTTGTGATCATGTAAAACAATACATGGGAACCTTCAGGTTTGAAGTACCTATCTTGCAGTGTAGCTACCTGTTTTAAGTTCAACAAGAGCATTTCCTGACTGTAGGTCTAAAAATCAGTTTCCAAACGCATTTTACCCAACAGCCTCATACTCCTCAACTTTCTTCTAGTGGCCCTGTATTGGTACATTTTCTATGCATACAAGTAACTATCCAGGCTGGATGGGGAGACATTTACCACAGTACAAGTGTTCCAACCCTTCGGTGTATCATCATGTACACTTTGACAGTGTAGTTTGTTTAGAACGTACATTCATCAGTCAGGACAGTAAGTCATTTCCAGGCAGTGGCTGAGTGTTTTCATCAGCACAGTTGGTGGCTAGAACCCAGTGTTTTTCATACTGGGTGCTGCAGTGCATTTTGACCTCAACGAACTTGCCAAGGTGCCCAGCTAACCATTAGCATTTGTCTCACAAGGTTGGGTGCTTGTACTACGGTAAAAATGACCAAAACTTTGCATTGATCAGTCTACCTTCAGTCCATGTGATGTGACATTGTGCACTGCATGTGACGATATCTCCCAGATCCCCATTCTCCCCCACCATGAGGCTAGGTAATCACTAATGCATATATGGGAAGATCTTGAGGTCAAAGATCACTAATGAAGATACTCCTGGAGGGTAGCCTCGTTCCCAATCCCCATTTGTGTGCGGGGGAGAGCCTGGGAACAGGGCTACCTGGAGGGTGCAGGCAAATCCAATTTCCTGTCAGAAAAAAGGAAAAAGGATTCATCATTCTGAATTCCTTTTATGCTTTCTTCAGGTAAATGAAAAAGGAATGCATGATTTAGAATTCCTTTTTTGTTTCCTTCAGAAAAAGGAAAAAGGAACCAATCATTCTGAATTCCTTTCATGCTTTCTTCAGATAAATGAAAAAGGAATGCATGATTTTGAATTCCTTTTTCGTTTTCCTTCAGAAAAAGAAAAAAGGAATGCATGATTTTGAATTCCTTTTTCGTTTCCTTCAGAAAAAGAAAAAAGGAATGCATGATTTTGAATTCCTTTTTCGTTTCCTTCAGAAAAAGAAAAAAGGAATGCATGATTTTGAATTCCTTTTTTGTTTCCTTCAGAAAAAGAAAAAAGAACCAATCATTCTGAATTCTTTTTGTGCTTTCTTCAGATAAATGAAAAAGAAACGCGCATTTCTGAATTCTTTTTGCCACAGAAAGGAAAAAGGAAATATGCCACGCGGGTTTGATTTTTCATTTCCTGGTAGGTCAAAGTATGATGAAATCAGCTGAAATTCTTTTTCTAGAAAATTGATTTTTTAGTTGGACGAAAAGTGCACGCACCGCTACTGTAAGTGTAAGTTGCAAATTCTCATAATAATTATGCTGGTAGCTAAATTCTGCAGTGTTGCTGTACTCAAAGCACTGTAGGAGGGGTACAAGTACTCTATCACTGCATGGCATCAAACTTTCACTAGTACTACTGTTGGTGGTCTTGAAAGGTATACACAGGTTTGCATAGTCCTTGAAAAATTGAAATCACAAACTTTGGCGGAAGTGGTTAATTTGCGGTAGGCTTTCCCGCGCTTTCCTGCCTACATAGTCAACATTGTGGCCAATTAAAATTCCATTTTATTAACTATACCAAACTGTGCTATCAAGGCAAGTCTTACCATTGTGAGCAAATATAGAAATTTGAAAAAGCACAGTCAGCATTTTTCAGTGTTAAGTTCAGTTTGAAAACATGAAGTTGCTTGTCAGCACATTAGATTTTCATTCATTTTTACCCAAAAAGTGCTTAGCCTTGTCAGCAGATCCAATTGTTATCTTTCATTTTCTCTAAACGATTGCCAAGCAGATTCAATTTTCATCTTTCATTTTTCTAAAGAATTATCCTGACTTGTCGGCAGACTCAATTTTCATCTTTTCTTTTCATCAAAAAATTGATTTGCCCTCATCACCAGCTACAACTCTCAGTTTTAATGGAACAAGTCTGCTTTCAGTAATTCTATTTTCTAATTTTCCTTTTAATTGATTTGCCGTTAGCAGATTGAAATTTCAATTTTAATCTTGTTCATAGTAAGTCCACATCAATTGCTAATCTCGACGTGCATACCTGCCGACTGCTCATTGCTTAATCATGTCATGAGTGGATCTCCACCCACACAATTAATTAGTGCCCAATTATTGCACACCAAATGACAAAATATCCAATTAAACAAAAAGAAAAGTTTACTCGTGGTGTATATACTAGTAGCAGTAGCAGTGATTGAAAAACTAGTAAGAGATCTAAGCGATCAACATGCCATAATTGGATAGCTAACTAAGTAGATTAGGTAGAATAATATGAACTCGAAGTTTCCAGTACATTTTCAGCAACTGCTCAATCGCTTGCAGTTTCAGTTGGTTCTTCGGCTAAGAGAGGCTGAATGGATCTAAGGAAATCATCTAAACCACGCAGGGTGGTGCTTTCAGAGTAAGCCCTCTCAAACCGGCACATTGGACAACTACGACTGATGCCATCCTCTCCACCATACCAAGCATCCATGATTCCACACATGTCTGGCACCCAAGGATGCGATGACAGCATCTAGTGAATATAACTGGTGGTACTATAGGAGTACAACGACAAATGTGGCACTGGGATGTCTCCTTGAGTTGCCTGTAGAGACCAGGGGAGATTTTCATCTTGTTGGTTATCTGGAAGAGACATTGGATGTCTTTCCTCATGGATGGCATCAGTCGTAGTTGTCCAATGTGCCGGTTTAGATGATTTCCTTAGATCCATTCAGCCTCTCTTAGCCGAAGAACCAACTGAAACTGCAAGCGATTGAGCAGTTGCTGAAAATGTATTGGAAACTTCGAGTTCATATTATTCTACCTAATCTACTTAGTTAGCTATCCAATTATGGCATGTTGATCGCTTAGATCTCTTACTAGTTTTTCAATCACTGCTACTGCTACTAGTATATACACCACGAGTAAACTTTTCTTTTTGTTTAATTGGATATTTTGTCATTTGGTGTGCAATAATTGGGCGTTGCTATTGATGAGGTAAAAAAGGAACTGGTAGAAAAGCATGCAAACAAGTTTAGTGAACCTCAATATAAACCGTGGGCGCTAATGGTCATCAATGGACAGTGGACCAATAAGGATAGTCCTCCAAATATTCCACTCTTTGGTTGTGAAAAAAGTAAACCTGTAAAAAAGGAAGATGAAAATACTGTAGAAGTCCTTGCTGGTGCTGCAATTCAAGTGCTCGACTATTTCAAACAATCCAGCTCCCAAGAAGGGAATACACATCATCCAGCGTCTACAAAGTCAGGGGATACGACTGGCATCTCACCCGCTAAGAAGGTTCAGATCCGTTCACAGTACCTGCAACAACTACGTGAATTGCAGAAGTTGTGTGATGAAGGAACATTAACTGGTGAAGAGTTTGCAGAAGAGGAGGAACATGTCCTTTGTACCCTCAGATCAATGCACTAAGACTGGTTTATTATGCTGGTGTCTTATTTAGTCTGTGCATTTCCTGCATTTTGGTATTGCTCTTTTCATTCATAAGTTTGACAAAGGCATTATACTAGCCTCGTTCCCAGATCATGTTGTACGAGTTCACATACATAGCCTGGGAACAAGGCTAGGTACTATACTAGTTGATTCTCAAATAGTTTTTCATCCCCACACCTACCCTTGAACCCAGGCTTTCTGTTCTGACTTTTCTCCAAAGCTGCAACACAAAATCCAGAACAGTAAGCCTGAGTTTGGGGCTACACCATACAGAACTTAGATTTCAGGTAGCAGTCTGCACTTCTATAGCCGACTTAGTATACATCCACTTTATTGCCTTTAGCTTTACAAATGTTTTTTCAATACAGTTCACATCTAAGCTGTACACAAGACTAAACTCCTAAACTTTTAATATGAGAGGTCACAGGTCCAACAATAATTTGCAAAGTACACGAAAGTTCAATGCAATGTACACAGAGGGTGGGTAGTTTTGAATTTCTGAGTATACATGTAGTGCTTCAATGGCTATTGCCACTTCATACGAACTCGCACAAACGCTTACAGCGAAGACCTACGTTGGAGAATAATTTACCAGAGGAAGGCATTGAGCTGCAGTTTGCAACATGTAGCAGAGAATTTGGGTGTTGGAGTTGCAACTGTACACAGGATTGAGACCCTTTTTGATGAAACTGGCAGTGTTGGTAAAAGAAAGTACCCGGATGGTCATGGCACCCACAAGTTAACTGAAAATGATAAGGTACTTATCCTAGGGTTAGTTCTTGAAAGACCAGAAACTTACCTGCATGAAATTCAAAGGAAGTTGCAAGCTTTAAATGGAACTGATGTAGATATTTCTACTATTTGGCGAGGCATAAATCACAATGGATTTACACGCAAGAAGCTAAAGACAGTTGCACTTCAACGGAATGAAATGCTCCGAGAAGAATATAGACAGGAAGTCAGTGTTTTCACAAAAGAAATGTTTGTGTTTGTTGACGAGACAGGGACAGATCGTCGTGATGCACTACGAAAGTTTAGATATAGTCTCAGAGGCAAACAAGCAACATCACAAAAGCTTCTTGTCCGGGGACAGAGAGTGTCAGGTGTTGGAGTTATGTCCACGGAGGGAATTCTAGATTGCCACATTGTTTCTGGGAATGTCAATGCTGACAGCTTTGAAGAGTTTGTTGAGAGATCTCTTCTACCCCACTTGATGCCATTCAATGGCATTAATCCACACAGTATAGTGGTCCTAGGCAACTGTTCCATTCACCATGTAGACCACATTGTGAACCTCATTGAAGGTTTGGGAGTTTTAGTGTTGTTTTTGCCTCCATATAGCCCTGACATGATGCCAATTGAATCAGCGTTTTCCAAGGTTAAATCCTTTCTAAAGGCAAATGAAATTGCCTTTGGAGCATATGGTGACCCTACTGATCTTGTACTGGCTGCCTTTGCATCAATAACTCAACAAGATTGCCTTGGATGGATTGAGAATTGTGGATACTGAATTGTAACTATATGGACTATATATGCAACATAGGGAACACACATGCAAGGTTACTTTATAAATGATTTTCTGTTCCGTTTCTGTTCTGCTTACAAAAATAGAATTCCATCATCTCTGAATTCTGGAGATGTTGATGACTAAGATATTAGAATTTTTCTACCAGGCGACAAGCTTGCAAGACAATCAAATCTGTTTCAAAATCTGAATGGGACTTGTTGCATGGTGAAGAACTTGACTCAGATTGCTTGAAGTGAGGAAGAACATGAATTGCAGCACCAGCCGAAACTTCCCATTATCTTCCAACCCACAGTGGAATCTGGAGAGGTTACTCCTGCAATGTTAGGATGATGTTCAGGAAAGATCTTAACAACTGGCATGGAGATTCATGAAATGGATGTACCCTAATAAATAACGGAAAGGGAGGGGGGTGGAGAGGCAACTATTTAGACTTCCGTATGCCACAAACCTAGCAGACACTCACAACGGTACTTAGTCCCGCAGACCAGGCTCTCACGGAGGGAATCTGGCCTGCAAGACTAAAGGGTAGCTATATGCAACTTTAAGCTTACATTGCAAAATACCAGGCCCACACTCTGAATCAGACTCTGATTCTACTAGACACGCGGCTAACCTGAATATGGCTGACAGGAGCATGGTACAAAGAAAGAGGGTGCCACAGGCATAACCCCGAATTGTTCCGCAATAAGGTAGACGGGACTCCAAACCCATGATTGGCTGCAGAGGCACGCATCACTGTACCGCCAGAAGCACACGCGTCCTGCCATTGCGAAATGCCTGTGCCATAATTAACCACTTCCGCTCAGCTGTTTGCGATTCAATTTTCAAAGATTATGCAAACCGGTGTAATAAGGGATCATACATGTACATGTATGAAAGTTTTGCACATTTGATTGTTACAACATCTTGCCAGCATCGAAGCAAGAAGTACAGTTTGATGCTCATGAGTTCCATGTTGCATTGGTTTCGAGTATGATGAGCAAGGCTGATGCACAGTAAGCTGTAGCTCTGTCCAGGTCTGGTGTGCAACAGCTATTCAGAAGAGAAAAGCAGCTATGAAAAAGAACAGAAGAGTAAGGTAGTAAACAAGCTATACTGAGAGCTGCATTTACTGGTACAATGGTATGATCAGTGCAAAGAAATACCATCACTTGTGAGCATTGGTGAGCTGACGATTCAGCTGAACATACATGTATAGGCTCTGGTAATCTTTTACTGGTTATTTACAATTTTCATTTAGAGACTCTTTCAACCCTCCTGCAGTCTGTACAATATAACAAACAGAAGTGGTTCATGCTAATGTTCAATAGTCTTCCCATTTGTGGAAATAGAATTTTGGTTTGGGAACTTGAAAGATATAATAACCTTTTTCGAGGTATTTTACGATAAATTTGATTGCTTGGAAATATCATCACTGCGATAAAAATTTTTCTCGAAAATTTTATCACCAAGGAAATATCATTGCAGCTAGGAATTTTGATCACTCATGGAATGCAAAGCATCTAGTAAGTACTTCCACATTTTCAATGATTTTGTCATTTCTTCCAAATTGTACGTGTACCCCCTTGCTGCAGTAGGGCCACGTTTTAGCACATCAACCTCCAAATAAATTCTGCTACCGAAACCACAGATTCTTCTTTGAGAGCTTCTGCTTCTGTGGCTATGTATTCATTCCCCAACTCTTTCCCATTTGATAACCAGTATTGAGATAGTGATTTACCCTTGTAGTAAGTCGAATATTCAGTGTGAGTAAAGTTAAGCATTCTCGCTGTGTACCAATTCTTTTCATCTACCTGTATCTATACATTTTCATATATACAGTAGGTAAAAGTCACTCACGTATGGAGCCACTGATCCAGGAGAATCAGAGCTCCTAGGAGTGAGTGACTGGGGAGTCACTGACAAGGGGAGTCATTCACTCCTTGAAACTGTGACCAATCAAATATTCTGGTGGCGATGACATTTTCTACAAAAGAATTTAGCCTCATTCCCAGGCCTCCCCCGTTTTTTGTTCTTCAGTGTATTATACTGAATGCAAACCGAAGAACAAAAAATGGGGGAGGCCTGGGAACGAGGGTGAAAAAGGTTACGCTTGGCGATAAAATTTCTAGGAAATATTAACATCGCAATAATATTTCAAGCGATCAACATTAATGTAACAATGGATAATTGAAACATAGTCTATTTATCGCTATCAACAGGTGATTCCCAAACAACAATCTTGATGTTAAGATTGATCCATCATGACAGCAAACTGTCAACATTACTACTCTCCAGATTACTTTGCCTTCCTTCACAGAATTTTGTTATGGTACATACCTATGTATAAGTGCATGAGGCTTTAACTTTGTTGATTCACAATCTCATGATAATTTCCTAAAAGTAGATGCATGCACAATACTAATGAATGGTTTGGAAAAGATGTGTCATGCTGCCATAGTAGCATGCAGATCGATATGAATCTAAAAAATGTTGCTAATTCGTAGGCAATTATGTAAAACTGATAAGATAAAACTGAGCTGAGGATGTTATAGATCCCACTTACCCAACATGCAGCTCAACAGTCAGCTCACCAATGCTCACAAGTAATATTTCCCAACATTGAATACAGGCCATTGTACCCGACATTTAAAATGAATGCAGCCCTTAGTAGCTTGCTTACCTTATTCTCTTCCGAATTGGTGCTACACACCTGGACAGAGCTATAGCTTACTGTATATCAGCCTATCTCAGCAAACTTGAAAATAGAGCAAGGTAACATCAAACTGTAGTTCTCGCTCCAATGCTGGTGAGATGTCTAGTAAGAATGGAATGCGCAAAACATTTGTACTTGTATCTACTAAAAGTAGTAACTATCATTTAAGTTTGATGCCAGTGATGGAGTACTGTGCCCCTTCTACAGTGCTCTGAGTATAAGCAACACTGAAGAATTTACTAGCATAGTAATCATGAGAATTTGCAACTTATAGTAAGTCTTGCAGTTGTGTTCTCTAATGAATTTGCAGTTGCCAAGACTACATTGTGGTCATGAGTGGAAAACTGTTGATTGAGACAGGAAGGAGTGATTAATAAACAGGCACTGAAGGACAGTATATACTGCTGTGTTACAGATCCAGCAGGGAGCATGCAACAGTTGTTCACCCTACCAGGGTGCCATCCTGCTAACTGTTCAAAGTGTGCAGAGGTGCCCTTCCTTTCTGTCCAAGTCATAGTAGCTTGCGTTTTCCTTGCGTATGTGTAGCGTATCTATATCTTGCATGAGCAAGAGAAGATATTCCCGCATCACCAGAGAATCAGAGAAGTAAAGCATTCACCTTTTACATCACCAGCCCTATCAACTGGGGTATGGGAAGAGCTTCCACATCTTCTACAAGAGACTTGCTGCAACGTTGAGTGAGAAGAGAGACAGCCATACAGCAAAATGATGGGGTGGATATGTTGCCACTTGAGCTTTGCCCTGCTAAGGGTCTCTGTTATGTCTATCAGGGGCTAGAACTTCTGCAAACATGCCTGGAAATGCAGCTCTGTGTGAGCCCGTTGACCTCCAGTCAGAACGTCCAAGCATGAACGCTGCAACTTTTTTACACTCAAAGTCTTTAAGAATTTACATCCTATTATATTTAGATTACTGGCTCCAGCCACTGAAACTTTTATTTTACAAATTTTTAACTATGCAGTTACCATCATCAAAATAAATGTTTCATTGGCTTGAGTAATCAAGAAATTTACAATCATGAGCCATCCTAGCCACACAGGACTTTTCTTATATACCGCTACTTATTTGCAACTACGGAAGTCAGCCTCGTTCCCAGGCCCGCCCAGCTTCCTTCGCTAGTATATATTATACAAAAGATCTGCAGTGGCCCAGGGGTTAAAGTCAAGCCTGATAACACGGAAGTATACGTATTTCCGTAAAAACCGCGTCCAAATTCGAAAATCACAGTCTGCGAACTGCCTATACCGTTTTGGTTCCAATATTTTGAAACTACCGTGACGTCACGTCAACTGAATTCAAAGGCGCTCTAGTAAACAGCAAACTCCTACACAGCCTACTCGTGCTCCTTTCGATAGATACAATAGCCTAGTCTACTCACGGCAGCTAGGGTTGCCCGATCAATGTCCATTTCGCTAGTAGATCGTTGACACGCAATGTGGAATGCAATCTTCGATGACGTCAGCGTTAAATTAGAAAAGAACAATGCGCCAGCATTCCGGCGCACTTGAACGAAAACGGAATAGGCAGTTCACCAGACACTTTTTTCCGGCGGGCGCGCGCGAAAAATGCGGTCGGGGAACGAGACTCAGCTCTGGCATGCCTAGGAATGAAAGCCTAGAAGTGAAAGCCAACAAGACGCAAATCTTGGTAGGACTTAGCCTCGTCCCCGGCGCGCGCGAAAAACGGAGAAGTGCTTGGTACACACTGTTTGCGCATGCGTTTAATCTCCCTAAGATGTGGGGACTCCGGACTATTTTCTGATTCTTCCGTGTTATGTGACGTCAGAGTTCGGACTCGATATAGTAAACTTGTCAAGGCAGGATAATATATTGGCGTGTAATGATTTTCAGCAAGCAATTTATCACTTGCGACCCCAAGTATGGTTCTCTAAACTTTCAACTCAGTCTCCGCTTGCACTTCGCACACATGAGATTCGGTAAGCCGTCGTCATGGTTCAACGTTATATCCAACAGAGCGCTTATCCTTGATGCTAGTCTTTCCTGGCTAGCTTTTTTTTACCAAACAATGCTACTCTATGGTGGCTATAAGCCACAGAGGATCAGCAAAGGCGGCACACCGATGCCATTTTCGCTAACTGGTCCACGTCGGGATGTTTACTATACTTAAATTTTGTCAGAGCACACGCCCCTAAACAGTGTAAACGTCATGAACGTGAGCAACGCCATTTTTAATTAACCGGAAGTGCAACAGTGTGCACCAGGCGCTCTTCCTCCGCGCCGGCGCGGTACTAGTACCAGGCTAGGTAGGACTACAACAGCTAAGAGGTTGTGTTTCCATTTCTGTTTCTAGTTCTGTTTCCAGTTTCCAGTTATCTTTTCCATTTCCATTTCCTGCTTTTCCATATGCCCTATGAACACTTCACTTTCGGGATAAGACAGTGATCGTGACAAAATGAAGCCCTATGTCACCTGGTCGGTGAGCTTTCTTAGGAAATGACTTCATTCGTTTGCTTCTCCAGACATGCACGCAGATGTGACCTGAGTTGATAGTGCTGTCATGTGATACAGGTGGAGTAATTGCCAGCACAAAGTTCCTACACAGTTGCTACGGCATGAAGACCACAATCGTTATCATTAAAACCCAGTCCAGCACTCGGACCACCAGGCCACAGTCACCTACTAGGCTTGGCATACGATTGCAAGACCTGGGCCTACCCAGTGAGTTCAGTCTTGGCCACTGTAGCCTTTCTACTGCTTCTAGACACAAGCTAGCTTTCACAAGCAGGCATTACGCACTACTCACTGCAGCTACTGACACTACAGCACTAGACTAAAACTCCTCTGCTTTTTTTTTATTTTTTTTTTTTTTTTAAGTCGATCTAAGCTTATCTTCAAAGTTCCGACCACCACATGAGGGGTTCTGCCAGGCCACATCTTAACTAACTTAATTATAAACTGATTATTGGATGTCAATGCCGACAGGAAATGGGGAAAATCTCCAATTTTACGGACAGTGAATGGATGAGGACTCCCAAAACGGACTGTGCGCTAAAAGTTTACAAAGACAAAGAATTCTATCAGCTTGGACTCCAGGTTTGTTGACCTTGAAAATGCAGGGTTCCCTGCCACCTTAATATTAGGCCCAAGTGCCTAGCTGTCAGAACGGAGAAGCTTCTCAACTACGCTTAACCTTTGATTCAAATTGGAAGCATCCCTTGAAGTTTATAACGTGTCACATACACAACAGGCGGCATGCAACTGAGATGACCAAAATACAGTTGAAGTAACCCGAATGTTTTTACAGTGTGCACATAGGGAGCTACAAATGAATAGGTCATCATGGCAAATGTTACCCTGGCAACAGAGCTATCCCTCCTATTCCCTTTAAGCCTCATAAGGCCTGGGTATAGCTACGAAGCTACCCTTGGGAGATACCCTTACCATTATATCAAAGATGCTGTCATTGTTATCATTACCAGTAGGTGTACATAAAGATGCTGCTTCGTGTTAGCCTGATACTAAAACAACCCTTGCCTAAAGGTTATGACACAGATATGTTAACTAGGGAGAAATTCACTGGCAAGTTAATGTACTGCACCAGGTGGTACTGACTGCCTCATTTGCACAGCTGTATAGACCCTGACTAAGACCAGACCATCTTTGGGGGATTAGTATGACAGTGCCATCAAAACAACCAGTGATGTGCTTTGTACGGTGAACAATACTCAAATAGTCTGCTACATATTAATTACCAATAATGTCATGACAACAATCAGTGACTTTGTAACTACAGTGAACAACACTCAAATAATCCACTACAATATGACCGTACAACACTTTATTGTGTGAATTGGAAGTCAGTGTCAGCATTTCCTTCTGTCATCTCCATCATCATGTGCACCCCACCTCCACACACACCACAACCTACCAAGGTTGAATTCTAGAACAAGCTCTACAATGGCTACAAGTCTACGCCATTCCCCTTCCAGGCCATTTTGTGTAGAGACTATGATATCTGAACTTTGAACTAATAAAGAATTGGTGACAAGTGGCTTCTCAGTTGGCATAAATGAACAGGAAGGTCTTAAGTCTTAAGGACTAGGGCGCAGAAGGTAGTTTGTGTCAACAGACAAGGAAGTTTTCATGACATTACACCGGTGCTGATCATATAGGACATTTCTTTCTTTAACCATCTTGCCTCAACTGGAAACGAAGACATGTTCATTGATATGAGGCAATTGAGAGGAATTTGAAAAGCTGGCAGCTGCCAAAATTTGAACCCAGGGCTCTTGGCTTGAGCCGCCAGTGCTCTACCACTGAGTTGTAATCGAGGCTGTCTGATGGTCATAGCATCAGTGGTAGAGCACTGGGAATATAGAGTTGATATATCGCCAGCAGTCACCAGGAATAAAGATATGTTTGTTGATACATCGCCGGCAGTCACCAGGAATAAAGATATGTTTGTTGATATATTGCCGGCAGTCACCAGGAATAAAGATATGTTTGTTGATATATTGCCAGCAGTTACAAGGGATTGAACCCAGGGCTGCTGCATGGCTTGACCAGCTTCACTTGAAAAGTTACACTCTCTGTAAGATAGTAACACATAGCTAACTGAGAGTCTATCCATATTCAAATAGGTCAGCACTTTAAACTCTTGTTTTTATGCTTTTAACTCTTTTTGCCACATGCTGTCTGTTGTCTGTGACAAAAGCTACCCCTTCTGCATGGGAGGAAGAGTAGGGAGAGAAGAATGGAATGAAATCCCTCGAATATTTTCCCTTTCCACCTCTACTTCATAATCAAAACTCAAAACAAGCGGTCAATCAGTACATGCACTTACGTGAGTAGTGAACATGTATATAGTACCCCTAATTGATCAAAATTGCCACACTTTATGGTATTCAGTTACCTTTATTTGACTCCGACAGATACCACAGAAGAACACCTGTATATATGCTTCCCCTGGCTCTCTCCCTTCTCCACAAACACTCACACATGCACACTTAGATTCATAACAACCCTGGAAGAAGCCAGTTGTCCTGCCTGATAGATCACCCATGACTCTGTCCAATCAGTTCATGACACTAACATTTGAGCCAATCATACATGTGCATGTGGTGTCAGTGGGGAGATTCCTAAGCTTGTTTCACGTTGACCTCCACCACATAATACATATAAATGCATAGCATTGGTAGCATGTGATTTATAGTCAATGACTACTCTGAGGGCGGAGCCCGAACGTTATTGTAAACCATAAATCCCAGACTAACATGCATCATGTTATATTCTCCAACCAGATTGGTCCTTGGTGATTACTAAACACACAGGTGGTTTACACTGTAAACAAGGTAGCTAGTTGAGAGGAGACATCATGTTACAACTTCCTGTGGTATAGGAAAGAGAATCTACAACTTTGTCAGTGGAGCGAAAATAATACCCACCTGTTACTATTATAGAAACAAGGATTAAGTGGAGACTATTGTTGCAAGTACACAAACACATCACATGTTGTGGTGAAAGACTGGAAACAAAATTGCTTGTTTCAGTATACAGACCTAGCTACATATATAAATCAAAGAAAAAAATCTTGGTGTGGTAGCTACAAAATTAGCTTGTACATTTTCAAAATGCAGAAAAAAAAACAAGTCAGAAAGCTCCATTGTTAGGTTGTGAGTCGTCAAGCAGAGATTCACTAAGTTCACTAAAGTATCCTACCGCTGGAATATTCTTAGCAGGTTCCTTCGCAGCTTCAAAACAATTTGCTCCATTCCTGCAGTTGGTGGAGTTGCATGATCGAGCCAGACTCATGCTAATGTGGATAATTCTCCAGTCAATATTTATTACATGCTGTATGACTAGCTAGTCATGATCAAATGCTCATGCTGTAAGTTGTGGTAGAAGACTGGGAATGAGGCCAAACTAACCCCATGTCAGTGTGGATTGCCTTCAGCATAGACCTGCACAAGAGAACGGACTGCTTTATATGGAAGAAGCCAACAAATCTTGGGTGGAGGTATATATACAAATTTACTTGTGCCTTCCTTTTAGGCTTGAAGTGTGATCTGTACACATATGGTATCAAATGAGAAGCCAATAGTAGTGTGTATGGAAACAGAAAATTAATAAAGCTCTTAACAACTAACAACAAACATATGGTGCATACAATCATGAAGATCAGCAGAAATTCCTCTAGATGCTACATTCATAGAAATACAAGTTCAGAAAGCTGCATAGTTAGCTAGGTTGTGGCAGGTCCCCAAGCAGAGATTCACGAAGTCCATTATAGTCTGCAGGATTGTCTACAGGTTCATTCGCAACTTCTACAATGTTTGGTTTGTTGAACTTCAGGTTCAGTTTAGGCACCTTCTCCCACAGCTTGGTGGATTTCAGTTGTTGGAAGATGTGGTAGGTGAGGATGCCAATGAATGTTGCAAGGGCTATGGAGACAGAGGTGTACCCAACTGCAAGCTGATTTCCTCTTGAGTGATTGGCATAGGAGGTGGCCCCGACCAGGACGATCAAGTTCAGAGCAAATGAACCCTCCAGGGCATCTAGACACCAGTTCCTGTGAACCCCACCACTGACCAAGGCCCAGAAATAAAGAAGCCCAGTTCCCACTAGAATTGCTAGTAGGTTAATATTGGGGTCTTGCTGAGGATTGAAGGCAAACACTAGAAGAAGAACACAGCGCATTACAAGCAGTAATCCAGGCCAGTAGCGATGTTTTGCTTTGTAGGGAGCATGGTATGAATCCATAAAAGGTTTCAGCCAGGCACTGTTGACCCATGAGAAGAGCCTCAGGTGTGATATGGCCTGTAGCCACTGACCAAAGAAAAGCAAGAGAGTGTAAGGAAGAAAGAGGAAGAGGAAGACAAGCACTGCCACTAGAAAGAGTGGAATGTGTATGCCACTGAGATAGTCAATGTTTGCATCATACAGCCACACACTTCTGTTGTATGTTGGGGACTCAAGGTAGGTGATGTAAAATACAGTAATCAGTGTACGAAGGATCTTTGTGTATGAGAGGAGGATGAGTGTTGCCAAGACGGAAGCTGGGTTGTTACCAAGCAGCCTTGCAAATATTTGTGAGAAATGGCTAATAAGAATCATGAGTCCTACTAGCAACCAAATATATACTGGGAACACAAACTGCAGCCATGTTTTACTGTAAGCATCCATCCCATCATAGAAACATGTTTCAATACCAAAGTCAAGATTTAGCCATGCAATGAAAACTGAGAAAGCATCAGTAGATTCCACTGGTAGAAAGATGGTACGATTTGGTCCAACAACATTGGCATAGAAGACTAGGCCACTGAGTGTTCCTGTTGCTACTGTCAGTTTGCAGACAAGGAGCAAGAACACCAGTGCTACTCCCATCACTGCAAATGGAATGAGCAAGGCAAGATGGTAATTGTTGGGACACTTTCTGCATCGAGACGTGCCTAGTACCAGACTGTATCCTTCCTTGCAAGCTCCACACAAGAGGCCTGACCTGTTGTATGTACACTGCATGTCACTCTCATTGTTGAGAGAAAAGTTCACTGCTTGAGAGACACAATAGTCAAAGGGGCAGAGTGGGTTGAGAATTAGCCCATCAGTTTGATTATCATACCCAACCCAAAACTGCTGGCCTGAGTCGCGTGTTATTCGTCCTACTCCGTTTGTTATAGTGCAGTTATGTTCACCAATATACTGTGCAAGTCTTGGCTCACAGACACATGATTTTTCTGACTCAGAGAGGTTAAATCCAGGTGGGCAGGTCTGATTTAAGCTCACTGAAATATATAGTGTACTTGTGTCAAGAACAACTGAACACGGGCTACCATCTGCATGCAACCTTATGGCCACACTCTGAGAGAGTGAAAACACGGTGTAGTTGAGTTTGGTGCAGGTGTTGTTTGCTTGTTGGAGGTATTGAGAATCTGAGAGGTGAGCTGGGTATAAGCCTTGGATGATCGTAGTTATCACTGCACTAGGAACTGATCCATCTCTTTGTCCAACTACAACCACAGAAACTTGAAATGTTTCACCAGGGTACACTGTGCGTGGAAAGATCTGATTCCTAGGTCCAAATTCAGGGCAGCTTGGAAGATAGTTTTCACAGTGGCATATGCGAAGTGAGTTAGAGGAAATGTTTGAAGTTGTCTTGTAAACGCTGTCATTGTTGTGGACTATCATGTCAAACACTTTACCAGAGCTGTATGTGTCAAGGCCATGAGTGAGTTTGCAGTTATCTATTACCCCACCATATAACACACTTCCTGCAATATCAGCAAAGTTGTTCTTGAAAACAAGTTGGACATCAATACCATTGGACATATTCTGGCCAGGTAGTTGAAAGAAGCAGTCTTGTTTTGGTCCATATAAACCAAGTACAGGGCAGTAACTTGCAGGGCTAACATCAGTAACATAGATAGCTCCTCCTAAAGTTGCACGACTGTTCTCCCAATACACAGTTGTATTAGGCAAAATGGAGAAAATGGATGTTAGTCCCATGTACACTCCTCCCCCGTAAACTGTGTTCACTCCTCCGTAGTGTCCATTGTTAATGAAGTAAAGAGTTCCATTGAATG
Organism: Agelas oroides; assembly: GCA_949130485.1. Lineage (NCBI taxonomy): Eukaryota > Metazoa > Porifera > Demospongiae > Agelasida > Agelasidae > Agelas > Agelas oroides. Next base: position 4,949,937 of record OX422191.1, on the reverse strand, counting down.
TCAGTGTACTGCTTGTGTTTGTATAGATAGCTCCACCCACACGTGCTGAGTTGTTGATAAAGTGGGTGGTTCCATTGAATGTAAGTAGCGTATTGTTAGTAGCAATTGCACCACCATTACCATTACGTGCTACGTTGTTGACGAAGCTGTTGGTTCCATTAAAGCTAAGGACAGTGTTGGTAATAGTAAAAATTGCACCACCAAGGTAAGCTGAGTTGTTGATAAAGTTATTAGTTCCACTCAAGTTAAGAACAGTATTGTATGATGCGACTATTGCACCTCCACCAATTGCAGTAACATCACTGTGTACAAATGGACATTGTCCAGATGTTGCACTGTTATTAAGAAAGGTTGTGTTCCCAGTGAATGTTAGGTTGCTGCTGAGAGCACCAATACCACCTCCTGCTATAATGGTACCACATGCTCTGTTATGTGCGAACTCGGTGGTCCCTGACAGAGTAATGCTGGTGTTATTTACTAAAAGTGCAGTGCCAATGTTGTCATGGAAGGAGCAGTTAACTATTTCAGCGTTTTGTGTAGATTGTAAATCAAGGGCTGCATAGACAGCTAGAGGAAAATCAATAACAGTATATTTCAAAAGTCTGCTGCAAGAGGTAAAAGCTAATGAATCTACTTTGAGGTCCACCATACTTGTGAAGCTGAGGCCGACTGGCCTACTGCAAACAACTATTGCTCTGTTGCCCGAGGAAGACTCTCCACACATGGTCAGCCTGGTTACATTGGCAACTGTGATATTGGTATCAAGAGTATGGTCACCTGGCAAGAACACCATAGTGGTGTCAGAGGTAAAATACAGTTCAGCTTCTTGTGCATACTCAGAGAGTGTGGCACAGTGGGTTGAATTGTGAGGGCAGGATGAACATGAGGTAGCAGTAGTGGGTGTGACACAGTACACATTCTCAGCAGAGCAGTAGGAGGCAGTGTTAATGAGCAGTGCTGTCACGAGAACAAGGAATGGTGCGGACTGAGTCATCATGTGTTGGGATGTCTGCAGAAAAGTGGAGTTTGTAATCAGTTAGCGAGGAGCGGATCACCCCTATAGTGAATCCAGTCACCATAGATACAGAAATCTTTTATGCATTCCACTACATTGTGTGAACTTCACACACTTATGCGTTATAACATAATTTTGAGGGCTAAAAATGTGTGGCATGGTTTCTTATTTTAATGTTGGTGGGAAGCCATCAACTGCATGCAGTGATACATGGCAACTGAGATATGTGAGGCATACAACATACCAGGCCCGTAGTCAGGATTTTGAGAATGTGGATGTATGCATGCATGCAGGGCTAGGGGGTTTGAGGGGCTGGTCCCCCAGCAAATTTAAAAAAAGGTCCTCTGAGATTGTTTCGGAGGCCATTTTGGGACACTAGATACATGGCACACACAGTACTGCATCTAGTTTTAGCTATGTCTTATCCATGTATGAACATTAGCTAAGCCAGCAACTTCCATGAGAGAAGGTAGTTGGCAGACTGACAGCACGGGTAGGTAAGATGCTACATTCAGATACTTTTAGCTGCACTAAAATATAGCCTACTCACTCACAGCTTTAGTAAAGCTTAGCCTCGTTCCCAGGCTCTCCCCGCTAAGCAGGGAGAGCCTGGGAACGAGGCTAAGTAAAGCTAGGATGATCAGCTGTTAGTACAATTTACTGTGCTAGTCAGTTGTCATGTGATTGAAAATCAGGAAATCAGCTTCACAAAGGGTGGTATGGAGAGTGGTTGGCCCTTCATCAGATTTTAACTGGCCAGGTTACACATAATTTTTTTATACATGCTTGGAAGCACTATTAAACTGTTGATGCTGTTTCAAGTCCTGGGGTGGTGGTTACATGTGCACTTAAGTCTTCTTTTTAGGCTTCGGTCTAACTGTAACTGAGATTAACTACAGAAACAAGAAAATAAAAACATTAATGTAATAACATGTAGGGATGATAGATATACTACATAAATGAGGAGTATATCATGTTTATATTCCAAGTATATCCAATTTATACCACATTGAGACAGTGAACTATAACTTGGTTTTGTGTAAACTATTCTCGTACATCATGTAAGATTTGTGCAAACTATTAGTGTACAATTTTTACATAACAGGAGTATATGACCTGTTATTCTCCACTGTTCGAAACACCTAGAAAGTGATGTAATGTGGTATATACAAACCCCTCTTCCTATACATCTTTATAAACACTACAGTGCACTTTAGTGTGAAAAAGATGGGGCTTTGTATATTCATACCTTCACTTTTATATCACCAATAGTAATAGTAAGTAGGACCTTATTTGTACATTTGGTTTTAGATTAGGTTTGGTGTTCCTAGCGCTAGTACCTAACACCTATGTATTACACTTGTTGTATTCAGCTATTTCCTGTTCTGTTGAGTGTGTGGTCATGTGTTCTTTTGGCTGAATAGCCCAGGCTCCACATGATGTTCCTGTCACCCGAGAAGTCATCTGTGCTACTGGAGACAGTGGTTTACTTTGAGTTTTGTACATCCTGACCCATGTCTGTATTTAAACAACTCTGCTCATAGAGTAGTATGTGTGTATGTGTGCTACGAAGTAATAGTACTCTAGGAGTAAGCTACACTGTCAACCGAGTCGGGTTCGAGTAGCGCACAGACATGTGGCTAGGTGGAGCTAGTGGCGGCACTGAGGTTGTAACCACTCAAGGATCATTGAGGATCTTATAGTGGTCATAACTGGGGATTGCCCAAGACATTACATCATCCCTACCTTGTTTGCATACTTCTTGGCATGCCATCCCTACATCTTATTTACATTTTTAATACTTGTATTTTCTTGTTACTTATGTGGATTGGAAGCATTTCCGTATATTTCTGTAATGTACGCATAACGAAATTGCAATCCTTGTTAAGTCCTTAGCTTACGGATACGTGATACTTTGGCGATGTTAAATGTAAATGATTCCGATGCGGGCCTTAGCAATGAGAGTTTGGAGGTGTTGGATATTTACACATCAGAAGAACCAGAGAGTATTCTGGTTCCAAAAATGGTAGGAGAACATTTTTAATTGGGAGTTTCGCATATAACTTTTAGCAGATAAATTATGCGAACTGAATCGATATCGGTTATGATCCTTAGACTTAGTAACATTGCCAATGCATATTCCACCCAATGGTGCAAGAAGAAAGATTCAAGAAACAAGAATGTATCACTAGTTGTATGGTGTTTAGCCTAAACACCATGCAACTACCGTATATTTTGTATAAGTTAACATGCATTTTACAGTAAAATGCATGATAACTTATAGTGCAAGATATTAGGCACTGATGTCATAGTTATTGCAATAGTGTAATTTGTTGCTAATAGAGAGAGAAGTATTAAGGAAATTTTTCCCTTATAATTGCATTAGGCTGCAAACAGTGTTCAAGAGGAAACCGACTTAAGCTCTACTGCACCAAACCAGGGGCGAGGTAGGACAAGCTCACGTGCACTCAGCAGTCTGATGATGAACTTTTCAACATACCTAGGAATGGAATGGAATTTTTCCACGTGATTCTTAGAGCTTGTCCTACCTCCTCCCCCCCCCCCCCCTGCTCCAAACCATGGCAGTTCATCACACAATGACCATGGACTGCCACACTAAAGGCATTAATTGAAGAAGATCGGATCACATGCATGTTCAGAATGAGGCCAATCTGTTATTGCACTTGGGAAATTTCTTCAACTACAAGAAAGCTGTACTGCTTCCATGGAATTCGCTGGGAATGTGTGTGAAAGACTGAAATTTATACCAGCAAAAGCACACACACGCTACCAAATGCATGTGATAGCTGAAAGTTACACAAGAGAATGGACACAGATGATAGATTGTGGTGGCTTGTACCAAGTCAAGGATGAGGTAAGTAGAAAGACTCTCACATGGGAGGAGAGAGTCCGGTCAACAAATGTCAAATTCCCATCAGGCTTCTGTGTTGCTAGTCTCGTCCCCAGACCTCATCCGGCTGCATGCATGATACTGAAAGCGATCCGTGCTGGGGTTGGTTTTAGGTCTGGGACCGAGACTACCTGGGAGTGTGGGCATAACAGTGATAGCTGCATAATCTGGCAATGCACTGGTGAAGCCTTAGCTAGCCAAATGATGCTGCTCTGCGTTGCTCGCTCAGGCTCGCCCCACAATGTTCTACATTTACACTAGTATAGGGTGTCAGCCCATTTCATCCCATTTTGTCTAATCTCATTTCGTCTAATCTCATTTTGTCTAATCTCATTTTGTCTAATCTCATTTTGTCTAATCTCATTTTGTCTAAAAAAAGATGGACAGTGCCCCATTTCGTCTAAAATCCAAAAACATTGTTTTAGCAATTTCTAGTTCCTTTGACTGTCCTGTTGAGTCCCAGGGGTATTAAAGGTTAGGGTTGCTTACACTCAGATCAATCGACTTCAAGTGTTGAGTCCCAGGGGTAGCTACTAAAGGTTAGGGTTGCTTCCACTCAGATTAATCGACTTCAAGCGTAGGCTGGAGTATATAAGGGATGCTTTCCTAGGGGGAGTTTATTCTACTGGCAGCAATGGAATTCGTTACGACCACTCGAGGAGCCTGTTCACTTGTACATCAGGGGTACAAGTATACGCTCCACCGAAGGGAGACTCGTGACCATCAAGGAGAAGTACAACAAGGCAGATGATTCACCCTCAGTGAACTTGTAAAGGCTTACAGCCATTGGGTATCATTTTTTGCACTGTGTTGTATTGTAATCACTGCTAACTACCATATTTAGCTACATTTGGGATTAGACGAAATGGAAATGGGTATAAACCGTGGTGTGAACATATTCGGGACGTGTTCTGTATTAAAAGGCAGGCTGGAAAAGCCGCGTGCTCCAGTAACATACCAAAAAAGGCAACCGCGCGGCTCCTTGCTAAGAAATTCTTGGCGCGGCGTGTTTAAAGCCACGCATGAGTCGATGATGGTCGGAACTTGACCCTACTCTCTCCTCCCCGCGTGAGAGTCTGGCCCGCGAGACAAAGTATAAAAATGGTACATTATTAACTATCGTACCTACCTCTATTGCAGGTTTACACTCTTGCCACACTTGTTCCGTAAGTTTGAGCTACGCCCTCCTTTCTGTTTGCTACAATTTCCGTAAATTTTTCCGTAAAACATCGTGACATCTCTTAACTGCCTAGGATGATTGCATCCATTGTTACGTAATTATGACGTCTGGGTGGAAACAGTAGGCATTAATTGGAATACAAAGCGATGGCGGTAAAGCGAACCAATCAGGTTCAGAGCAAACGAACCTTCTAGGGCATCTAGACACCAGTTCTTGTAAACCCCACCACTGACCCAGGCCCATACTACAAGAAGTTCCCACTAGAATTGCTAGCAGGTTAATACTTGTGATTGAAGACAAACACTAGAAGAACACAGCGAAGCACAAGCAGCAGTCCAGGCCAGTAGTGATGTTTTGCTTTGTAGGGAGCATGGTATGAATCCATGAAAGGTTTCAGCCTGGCACTGTTGATCCATGACAAGCAAGTGAGTGTAAGGAAGAAAGAGGAAGAGGAAGAAGAGCACTGCCACTAGAAAGAGTGTAGTGTGTTTGCCACTAAGATAGTCAAGGTTTGCATCATACAGCCACACCCCTCTGTTTGTAGTCAGAATATTGAAGGTAGGGATATGAATTGCTAGTCTTGCCGGCCAGACTCTCACATGGCCAGCGAGACTAATGAATTGCAACAATCACTGTGCGAAGGATCTTTGTGTACGAGAGGAGGATAAGTGTTGCCAATACAGAAACTGGGTTGTTACCAGCCGTTACCAAGCATGTTTGCAAATCTGTGTGAGAAGTGGCTAACAAGAATCATGAGTCCTACTAGCAACTATTATACTGGGAACACAAACTGCAGCCATGTTTTGCTGTGGGCATCCATTCCATCATAGAAACATGTTTCAATACCAAAGTCTAGGTTTAGCCATGCACTACTGATAAATGTTTCAGTAGATTCCACTAGTAGAAAGATGGGACGATTAACTCCAACAATATTGGCAAAATATACTAGCCCACTGAGCATTCCTGTTGCCACTGTTGCCAGGCAAGGAGTAAGAAGATCAATGCTGCTCCCATCACTGCAAAAGGAATATGCAAGACTAGATGGTTCGAACTGATTCGAAACTTTCGAAACACATCGAATTCATCTGAAACTACCTTATAGTGATGGTCTACTAGTGGTTCCAACAGAGTCGAAACTTTCGAAACACATTGAATTCATGTGAAACTACCTTATAGTGGTGGTCTACTAGTCCTTCGAAAGGGTTCGAACTTTCGACACACATGGAATTCATGTGAAACTACCATAGTGCTGATCTACTAGTGGTTCGAACAGATTCGAAACTTTCGATATACACATCGAATTCATTTGAAACTACCTCGTAGTTCTGGTCTACTATGGCTGTTGGTACACTGCTTGCATTGAGAAGTGCCTAGTACCAGCTAGACTGTAACCTTTGCAAGCTCCACATATATATGGAGGCTTGATCTGTTATAAGCACACTGCTTGCTACTCTCATTAAGAGGAAATCTAACTTCGTAATCGACACAGTATAGTCATAGGGGCAGTGTGGGTGAAGAATTACTTTATCATCAGATTGAGATTGATTATCATATCCAACCCAAAACTGTTGGCCTGAATCACGTGTTAGCTATGTTTCCTACCCTGTTTGTGATAGTGCAGTTGTTTGTATACTGTGCAAGTCTTGGCTCACAGACACATGAATTTTTTGATTCAGAGATGTTAAATCCAGGTGGGCAGGTCTGATATATGTCCACTGGAATCTCCAGTGTATTTAGGTTTCCAAGAAATGAACATGGGCTACCTTTGGCATGCAACTCTATCTCCACATACTTAAACAGTGAAAACACAGCGTAGTTCAGTTTGGTGCACATGTTGCATGTTTGCCTGTTGGAGGTGTTGAGAATCTGGGAGGTGATTTGGGTAGCACCTTTGGTCTATTATACTCTTCACTCTGCTAGAAACTGTTCCAGTAGAAAGACTCTCACATGGGAGGAGAGAGTCTGGTCAACAAATGTCAACTTCCCATCAGGCTTCTGTGTTGCTAGTGTCATCCCCAGACCTCATCTGGCCGATTGCGCGCGATACTGAAAACGATCCGTGCTGGGGTTGGTTTTAGGTCTGGGACCGAGACTACCTGGGAGGGTGGGGCATTACAGTGATAGCTGGATAATCTGGCAATGCACTGGTGAAGCCTTAGCTAGCCAAACAATGCTGCTCTGCGTTGCTCACTCAGGCTCACCCCACATGTTCTAAGCAAAGTAGGGTGTTAGCCCATTTCGTCTAATCTCATTTCGTCTAAAAAAAATGGACAGTGCCCCATTTCATCTAAAATCCAAAAACATTTTTTAGCAATTTCTAGTTCTTTTGACTGTCCTGTTGAGTCCCAGGGGTACTAAATGTTAGGGTTGCTTACACTCAGATCAATCGACTTCAAGTGTTGAGTCCCAGGGGTAGCTACTAAAGGTTAGGGTTGCTTACACTCTGATCAATCGACTTCAAGCGTAGGCTGGAGTATTACTATAATAATAATAATAATTTTATTTCAGTGACATGAGTGTATACACTCCCAGCCGACACCACGGCTTACAAGTCACTAATATTAACAATATAGTTATGAGTTACGTTTTAAAAACATATTATAAAGAAGTTTGGCTGTTCTTCCGTCTGAGCTCTGCATGATTGCGATAAACTTGTCCTCGTCAGAGAGTGCTCCAGTGTCCACACACTATTATTCTACTGGCCGCAATGGAATTCGTTACGACCACTCAGGGGTCCACCGAAGAACTGCTGATGGCCAGACTTACTGGAGATGCCATGACAGAAGCTGCCCAGGAAGAGCTATCACAGATACCACTGATCAGCTGGTTAGTTGCAACAACAAACATTTAACCCCCCAACACAGCTGAAAGAGCTGTGGGGAGGATACATGGATTGACGGAAAATTCTTGGTTTGCATGTGGAATGTCCACACCTAGGAAGGCCCCTGCACTAACAACCATGCTGAGGGGTGGCACTCAAAAGTAAAGTACGAGGCGGGTGATTCACCCTCAGTGAACTTGTAAAGGCTTACATCCATTGGATGTCATTTTTTACACACTGTTGTATTGTAATCACTGCTAACTTATATCACTTATAGACGAAATGGGACATGTTTACATTTTTGACGAAATGGGATTAGACGAAATGGGTATCAGGGCCTGATAAACCGTAAAGTAGGCGTGAACATATTTAGGACGTGTTCTGTAAAGGCAGGCTGGAAAAGTCGCGCGCTCCAGTAACATACCAAAAAGGCAACCGCACGGCTCCTTGCCAAGAAATTCTTGGCGTGTTAGGCACGAGTCGATCGGATGGTCGGAATTTGACCATACTCTCTCCTACCCGCGTGAGAGTCTGGCCCGCGAGAATAAGTATATAAATGGTACACACATTACATTATTAACTATCGTACCTATCTCTATTGCAGTTTTACCCTCTTGCACAATTGCTCCGCAAGTTTGAGCTACGCCCTCCTTTCTGTTTGCTACAATTTCCGTAAATTTGTCCGTAAAACATCGTAACATCTCTTAACAAGGATTGCATCACCTTTATCCATTGTTACGTAATTATGACGTCTGGGTAGAAACAGTAGGCATTAATTGGAATGCAAAGCGATGTCGGTGAGCCATGGGGTAGTCACTTATATGTCCCGTGTAGAAGCGTTTGCGAACGGGATCAAAACTGAATCAAGCGATCAAAGCCCTTTTGGGGGCCGATCAAGGGATCAAGGTGACCTCCGAACTACTAAAAATCCGCAATCAAGAACGCGCGGCTGCAATTTGACCTTTGACCCTTGAAAATGAAGCGATCAAGCACACTTTTTGCTGCTTGATCGCGGTCGCAAACGCTTCTACAGGCGACATATAAGTGACTACCCCTTGTGAGCCGATCAGGTTCAGAGCAAACAAACCTTCTAGGGCATCTAGACACCAGTTCTTGTAACCCCACCACTGACCCAGGCCCATACTACAAGAGCCCAGTTCCCACTAGAATTGCTAGCAGGTTAATACTTGGTCTTGCTGAAGATTGAAGGCAAACACTAGGGGAACAGAGATTGATTATCATACCCAACCCAGAACTATTGGCCTGAGTCACATGTTATGTTTCCTACTCCATTTGTTATAGTGCAGTTGTTTGTATACTGTGCAAGTCTTGGCTCACAGACACATGAATTTTTTGATTCAGAGATGTTAAATCCATGCAGGTGGGCAGGTCTGATATATGTCCACTGGAATAGCAGAGTGATAAGTATAATAGACCAAAGGTTCTACCCAAGTCACCTCTCAACACCTCCAACAGGCAAACAACATGTTCACCAAACTGAACTACGCTGTGTTTTCACTGTTTAAGTATGTGGAGATAGAGTTGCATGCCGAAGGTAGCCCATGTTCATTTCTTGGAAACCTAAATACACTGGAGAGGAACTGTTCCATCTCTTTGTCCAACTACAACCACCAAAACAAAGTTTCACCAGGATAAACTGTACATGGAAAGGGAAAACTATTGTCTGTAAAATTGTGTTCACATGACCATATTTGAAGTGGGTCAGAGGAAATGTTTGAAGCCGTGTTGTAATCAGTGTCATTGTTGTGGACTATCATGTTAAACACTTCACCAGATATGTATGAGTCCAGACCATGAGTGAGTTTGCAGTTGTCTATTTCACCACAATGTAACACTTCCTGCAACATCAGGAGAGTTGTTCTTGAAAACAAATTGGACACTGATACATATTTTTGACCAGAAAGTTGAAAGAAGTATTCTTGTTTTGCTCCATATATAGAACAAGTTAAGTACAGTAACTTACATGGCTAACATCATAAACATATAGATAGCTCCTCCTAACTGTTCTCCCAATACACAGTTGTATTAGGCAACATGGAGAAAGTGGATTTTAGACTACACCACCAAAATGATATCCATTCACTCCTCCATAGTTTCCATTGTTAGTGAAGTAAATAGTCCCATTGAATGTCAGTGTATTGTTTGTCCATGTAAAAATAGCTCCACTGGATCACCCATACATGCTGAGTTATCGATAAAGTGACTGCTTCCATTAAAGCTAAGTATTCTGTATATTGTTAGTAGGAGCAATTGCACCACCAACGGCAGCTGAGTTGTTGATGGAGTTGCTGCATGGCTCCATTAAAGCTACTTACTGTATTGCCTGATGTGTAGATTGCACTACCAACACCAAGACCATATGCTGAGTTGTTGAAGTTGCTGCATGGCTCCATTGAAGTTAAGTACTGTATTGCCTGATGTGTAGAATGCACCACCAACACCAAGACCATATGCTGAATTGTTGATGAAGTTGCTGGCTCCATTGAAGTTAAGTACTGTATTGCCTGATGTGTAGAATGCACCATCAACACTAAGACCATATGCTGAGTTGTTGAAGTTGTTGCATGGCTGTATTAAAGCTAAGTACTGTATTGCCTGATGTGTAGATTGCACCACCAACACCAAGACGATATGCTGAGTTGTTGTTGAAGTTGCTGGCTCCATTGAAGTTAAGTACAGTATTGCCTGATGTGCAGATTGCACCACCACCTGGTGCTGAACAGGATGGATTATTTTCAAGGAAGGTTGTGTTCCCCCTGAATGTTAGGTGGCTATCAAAAGCAGTGATACCACCTCCTACTTTAATGTTACCTCCTCTGGTAATGCTACCGCAGAGCTCGTGGTTATGAGTAAAGTTAGTCTTCCCTGCCAGAGTAATGTTGGTTTTATCCACTACAAGTGCAGTGGCCATGTTGTCATAGAAGGAACAGTTAACTAGTTCAGTGGATTGTGTTGATTGTAAATGTAGGGCTGCAGCTAGAGGAAAATCAGGTACAGCTATTTCAAAAGTCTGCTGCAAGAGGTAAAAGCTAATGAATGGTCCACCATACTTGTGAAGCTGAGGCAGACTGGCCCACTGCAAACAACTGTTGCTCTACTGCCCGAGGAAGACTCTCCACACATGGTCAGCCTGGTTATATTGGCAACTGTGATATTTGTATCAAGAACATGGTCACCTGGCAAGAACACCATAGTGGTGTTGGAGGTAAAATAAAGTTCAGCTTCTTGTGCATACTCAGAGAGTGTGGTGCAGTTGGTTGAATTGTAAAGGCAGGATGAGCATGAGGTGGCAGCAGTTTGTGTGACACAGTACACATTCTCAGCAGAGCAGTAGGAGAGAGCGGTAATGAGCAGTGCTGCCACAATGACAGTGAATGGTGGGGACTGAGCCATCATGTATAGAGATGGCTGCAGAAAAGTATTTATACACGTTCTTGACACTAATTTTGAGGGTTAAAATAACTTGTGTTCTAATCATTGGCAAAACCACAAGCAGAAGAAATAACGTGTCTGTACGTGTCTTCTGATTCTAATAGCTTCTGATTCTGAAAGAGTCAAGTTCTGGATATGACTGGACCGTACTAGTGTACAAATGTGCCTCTTTCAAGATAGGTGAACACAGGAGACTTCGGTTGGAACTCAAATAGAACCAGCAACCAAGTTGACATTAAGTACAATCACATTGCAGAGCATGTTATTCTGGCAGTTGCTTTCCTACTCTAGCAATCAGCTGATTTCCTGGTTCTTATGTCAACATATGAGTAAAGCAGGACACCACATGACTGTAATAAACCACCTCAGACAATGACAGTGTTGTTCTTATTTGTAAGGTCAAAAGTTCAGATATCACAGTCTCCATGCAAAATGGCCTGAAAGAAGAATGGCGTAAACTTATACGTAGCCATTGCATGCCTGAGTAGAACTAATTCAACCCTTGGAGGTTGTGGTATGTGTGGTGTGTGCAGGGCCGCTGAGAGGATGGTCAAATAGACGTTTGCATACATAAAAGTACCAAAATTTCCTTGAGTTACTCATGGAAAGATTTATGCAAAACACGCCACCAGTTACTCATGGGGAGAAATTAAGCAACATGTGTTTTGCATAAATCCTTCATACTATAATATACAACCTTCTTCATGGGAAGGATTTATCAATTTTATGCAAGGTCGAAAAGAGTATATACCTAATGATTTCCTTGTAATTGACTATGAATCTAATCACTGTTTGCAGGTGTACTGTTTGGGTACATTCCAAATTATTTATGACTTTTACATAAAAAGTGACTTTAGGATAAATCATTCCCTAGTATATAGTTCTCCATGTTTCCTGCATAGAAGGATGTGTACAAAAATCACACAGTATAGATAATTATTTTTACATGACTATGAATCTCATTGACACTTGGACATGCACTGTGATCAGGTAAGTTCCCCATCCACGACTTTGCTCACTATTATATGGCTCTGCAATGCATGTTCCCTTATCTATTTAAAACCCTCATACTTAGCATAAAATTGCCTTTGTAGTTGGTTAGGAAGTCATCACTATGTATACAAAGTATACGTTGGAAGAATAGTCATAAGACAGTTTTACAAATAATTAATGAATAAGTAAAAGAGATTGAGGTGATCAGAATTATGGTACCTAGAGGTTGAGAAATATATCCTGATAGCTAGCTGTGGTATGCTAGGCATGGTGAATTAGTGGTAAAGTTTTACAGCTTTATCATCAGGATGTAGCTATGTAAGCAGTCTGATAATCAGCTGGAAAGCATTCACCATATACTAATCCGAGGAAGGGTAATAATTCAAGCATTGGACAACTGTATATACTTCTACTTTAGAGGGTATTTCAGTTTCCTTTTCACGTACTGCAGATCTGGGTGTCTGTAGCTGCAAGTAGCTGAGAAGTATTGGGGTTGCTTTTCTTTCCCTGTTGATAGTGACACTGCTTGAATCCATGTCATCATCATTATTCTTTTGCAAGCAGATACAGTTTATTGTTAAGATAATGTTCCAACAAGGCTTTAGGACTGTTGGTTTGTGTGCTAGTAAGCTGTTACATATTTGACCATGCATCATGAAATAATTATACGTTCTTTGTGTAGTACCTAAATGCACGACATTGAGTGTGAGCACGCAAGAGATGAACATGTATGTATACACATTGGTTTCAAAGCATAAACACATTGTAACAAGCAAGTATGACAGTATGAATTTACACAAAGTATAATTATAGTACTTCTTTCTGGATGTTCAATGCTTTGAACTGCCTTCGATGATCAGGGGGACCATGGATAGCATTAGCTATAGATAACTTTTTATGATCTGTGCTTACTTGCAGCTGTTTTGCAACCTTCACAACTTCTGTCAAATTCTCAATGTACATGTATGGACAATCAACAAACCACATCTCCCTAAAAATAGGACTATATTGGTGTTTCATGTAAAATCACAGGGTAACAGGGAGATATAGAAATTCCATCCATGCATAGCTGCCATGTGTTGTGTTTAATAAATTGATGGTTGCAATCTGTACCTGTTGAGGTGTTCTGTCTTGCTGCCATGTCAGACAATAATCATGTGCATCATTCATTATCCATCAATGAACAACCTTGAGCATGTGCATGGTTGCATCCATCATTCCACTCACCTGATGGTAGTTGTCATTGCAGATGTTTTGTGGCAACAATAATGCTTATATTATGCAAGAACTCTAGACATTTTAGTTGGCATAAGACTTTGTTACTAGGAAGTTGCAGTCACACAAAACCTCGATGGTCAGGGGGACCATGGATAGCATTAGCTATAGATAACTTCTATGATCTGTGCTTACTTGCAGCTGTTTTGCAACCTTCACAAAACCTGAAGTCTATGTACCATGATGGATGGAGAAACTTTACAACAGATGACTTGCTATATCATGCCGAACTGCTTGATCTAATCTCTTGACTTCAGTATCTGAACAACCGACATTAATCGTTCCTTGAAGGTTTTCCCTGGCTTAAAGCGTGGGTGATAAGCTTTCAAATTTTAGCCTTGGTTCTATTCAGGCCTCCCCCATATCTTGTTCTTCAGTTTGTGTTCAAACCAAAGAACAAAGAATGGAAGAGGCCTGGGAACAAGACTATATACACAAATTTGGAAAGGTTTTGCTGTAATGCTAATTGTTCGTGGCAAGGGATTTTTGGCTTAGTAAACAAAGCTTGTCCCTGCATGGGCTATGCTCCCAGACTTGCTTTGTTTACTAGCATGGCACTACAACTAGCAACAACACACATACAGTAACACATTACAATGATCAAGCCTCTAAGGATATCATTTTCATGATGCCACTACAAAGCTACAAATGGTTGTCCTGTTTGATCAGTGAACGTACATATTCATCTTCATCATTAGCATGTACCAACTCCGCATACCAAAATGGACTTAACTATTACAGTATGTATGCACACAATAATGAGACTCATACCCAATTATCTACACTGTGTGAGTTTTGCATAAATCCCTCCTATGAAGGAAACATAGCAAACTATACTAGGGAAGGAGTTTTATGCAAAAGTCATAAATGTTGTGGAATGTACCCAAACAGTACACCTGCAGATTCATAGTCAATTACAAGGAAATCATTATAGGTATATACTCTTTTCGACTTTGTATAAATCCTTCCCATGAAGAAGGTTGTATATTATGGTGTGAAGGATTTATGCAAAACACGTTTTGCATAATTCCTTCCCAAGAGTAACTGGTGGCGTGTTTTGCATATATCTTCCCATGAGTATAACTGGTGGCGTGTTTTGCATAAATCCTTCCCATGAGTAGCTAACTCAAGGTATACGGCTTGCATAATTCCTTCCATGAGTAACTAACTCAAGGAAATTTTATTACTTTTATGCAAAAGTCACCACAACCAATATGGTCTATAAACCACCCGACCCGAGGGCTGCGGCCCGAGGGTGAGGGTTGTTTATGGCCATGGCCATAAATCCTAACCATTCTGATTGGTCTCTGTTGTTATTAGTAAACACACAGTCATGGTATGTGGAAAATAATACCCATGTCACCTGTTACCACAGAAAGGGTCGTGGTGACTTTATACAAATTTCATTGGATAAACAGCGGAGTGTAACGAGTCATATACATACTCCTATCATGTAAAATAGTAAATTTGTACGTTGTATGGATGTATGTAGTAGTACATTGTATGGTTGTTCACTTTTCAAAATACACAGGCAGAGTGAAAGAAACAAAGATCCAACAAGAGAGCCACCAACCAAGATATACCTTTCCAGTCCTGGTTATGTCTACGTTCAGTGCCGGTATCCCTGAACTCTTCAACAAACTCTTTCATAGCTCCAGTAAAGATGAGTGATTCACTAGCTATATACAGAAAGTACATACCATTCGCTTGCTGTATATGTAGGTGTGTAAGATAGAATTAATTAGATTGACACTAGCTCATATATATATATAGCTACTTCTATTGACCTGTGCTAATGCATCAAATTTATTATCATAAAAAAAAAAAAAAAAAAAATTAATGTACCTTGCCATTAGTTCCTGCAGTAACCATGCACTTTCCCTATACTTGTGTTTACAGCACTTACCTTAACCAGCCTAATTATGCTCATTCCGTCTGAAGCCTTCCTCTTCAAGAGTTCAAGAAGTCACTTTTTATTTTGGAAAGGGGTGGGGGTGTGACAATTCACTATGGGACAGTATGTATCTATAATGTTCTGGATGTTGATTGAATTGTTATGAAAAAAGTGTGAATACTTGCTGAAAGTGTACTAAATACTGTCTGAAATAGGGGTATTTTTAAGTGGATATCCAGAGACTGTTTTTGTATTAACTTAAGAATAATTTAAGAATGCAGGTTTCAGTAAATCCAGATTCTGCACACCCTTAGTATGAATGCCCGGAATGTCAGCATTCTGAATGGTTACTGGATATTATCTGAATGTTGTCTCAGTTTTATCTGAATTTCAAGTCAGAAAGTATAGCTTTCTGAATGTCTACTGGTTATGGTGGAGTGAGAAGGTACAGTCCAAATACCTCTGAATGTCTACTGGTTATGATATGATTGTACTATGAAAGTACACTAGAGCAAAATCCATGTATCTGAATTTTGACTGTTCTGAATAATTCCTGATTTGGATCTAAACTATTTAGATAAGATAATATGCTAACGGTACCTCCAGTACCTCGTTTTGTTATCAATGTAGTGAGATACGTTGCACTTATTTGATTCTTAAATTTAGTGAATGCAGTAAAACAATCACACTAAAGTAAGCATGCAATCATGCTAAAATAAACAATTAGAACTCAAACTAACAGATAACAGAAGTTACAGTCAAAAGCAGTAACATAGTTTGCATTATTTCTTTTGTCTCACTCATGACCCATCCATTGCAGTCAGTGAGAAGATATTCTTCTTTGAAGGAAGACCAATCACAACATAGCCTTTCGAAGGAATGTTCTCCCTTAGTTTCTCAGTTTTCCAGATTTTCCAGAGAAATATGTCACCTTCCTGTAGATAAACATACGTATATAAGATGATACTCGTTTGACTGTCCATATACAATGCACAAATCATGCATGATAGGCTGCTCTAGTCTTGTACCCAGGGTACAGCTCTGCCTGGGTACGGGGCTAAGGCTCCTCACAGACAGGAGTGAGTAGAATGGCTATAGGATGCTTACAGCTGGGCAAGAAGAAGCACTGGTATTCGTTAGCTACAGTAATGCATTCAGAATTCACATTATGAACAGCAGTGCTGTTGCTTTAGTTTCAACAGTTTTTAGTTTATATAGTTTTGACAGTTTCAACAGCCATTTCTCATGTCTACTACAGTGAAAGAAAACACCATTGTATGTTTAAGTATGTTTGTATATAATTGGCACTGTGAAAAGTATCCGTATTTTTACGAAGTAGTGGGATGTCTGCTATTCAGAGATTGCTTAAGTATTGAAATAAATGGAAGGACAGTCAGGATTTTATGAAGTGCCCATTATATAAGTGATGTCTGCAATTGAGGGGTGTTCACTAAGTGGAGCTCTACTGTACACACTCTACCAACCTCAAGTTTCCAAATGTAGCCAGGTCTTTCCTCACAGTGGTCATTTGGAAGAATGGGTTGAGGAAGTTTGATATCCTCTTCCTTGGGAAGATGTTGGTGAAAATGAACTTGGCAGTACATTCCTGTACGTATAATGCAGAAGATAGTGTGATATGATACACTGTAACACATGTAGTGTAGTCAATGGTGCTGAAGAATACAGTCATAGGCCCGCACATCACAGAATGCTACGCACTGCGACTTTGAAACACAAAACTATACATATGGACATCATGTAATTGAGTATAGTTTCACTTGATTAACTTACCAGGATCAACCTGACAGATCACAACTGCAGTCGCAATCAGCTCCCCTTCTTGCGAGATCAGAACTTCATCACTGAGGTAAATATATTAAGTAAATGTCTGAGTTCTACAAGAGATTGACAGTATATCATTACATCATAGGTAGAATACTGCATCTCAAAATCCAAGTACTAACTTCAACCACATCACGCTAGAAGCTCAGTGTTCACTAGTGTAGTAGACTATACCCTAAACAATTAAAATAGGACTTTGCCCTGATCAATTTCTAATCGCCCCCCCTCCCCAAACATCTTTTATCTAGATGAAACCCTGTATGTTGAACTTACCCAGAATTCCGTTTGTTTCAAGAAGGGGCCTTGCCAGTAGCATCTGTGGAAAGCAAAGATGTTATAAAATTATACAATACTAGCTATTCTGCAATTTGCAGCATGCACTCACCACCTCCTTGTTTCACCTTGGACTTTTCCTTGCATATAGGATTCTGCAATCTGATGAAAACCAGAGGCAATTTATTTGCATATTGATGTTAACATAAGTATAGAATAAGAATGTGATTGAAGATTGGTCACACACACCAAGTAAGTACACTGGGTACCTCTATAGTCACTCATACAGTAGTAAACCCTAATTTAAAGAACACCTTCTTCCCCTTTCTTGCTTTGCTCCTTTCAGCTCTTCTTTCTCTCCCACACTGCCTTTCAGCTTGGACTTCTCCTTATTGCTTTTCTGACTTGGTTTCTTCCTTCCTTTCTGTTTTTTTCCTTTTCGACCCTATATATCTATATCAAGTTCTGTTTGATTTGCACTACAGTTGTGTAAATGATGAACACGTGAAGTTTCAAGCCACCAGAAAATCTGTGTGCAATTATCTTTACTTGTTTCACTTTGAAAATAGTTGCTGTTTATGAGTGACCTTGCCAGGACTGTATGAGTTTTCTCAAATGGCCCTTCAGCCATGGACGTTAACCTATAACCCACTGTAGTCAACAGTACATATTTATCAGTGCAACAAACAATCAAACAACTCTTTGAAGAAACTCATTGAACCAGCAAATGCTCTGACAGCAAACTGACAACAGCCAAAGAAGAAGGTCAGCATAAATTCAAGACGTTGAGAGCATGTCTTTCACCTCACTTTCACATAGTCACATATACAGCCATCTCTATATACCTGCAAACTCCCCGGCACGTTACATCACTCACCCTATAATGAATGTGGTTTCTCTGTGCTGGCAATATTTGCTTCAAAGTCAATACTGTCAACTGAAAGCAACATTTTAGCTACACTACCACCTATATGCCTTTAAAAGGTGTGTTATACTCACCCTATATTTTTACCTGCCTGTTGTGCTATGATTCAACCATCAGGTGTAAAATGGCTGCACAGAAAAAAAAAAGTGTGCTAATCTGACACATAAAGTGTGTCAAAAGTGATGTCTCCAGTTTTGACACACCTACACGCATGTCAAATTGTTAGGTGTGTCAAAACTACACATGTGCTAACTGGACAGTGTGCCAAATTAGTAGTGTGCTATTCAGCAAGTGTGCTAAATAACAAGTGTGTTATTCTACCAATGTGTCAAAATTGGTGTGCAAAATTAGCAGTGTGTCAACTGACATGCAGCTGACCCCTCACTTAGTGGGTGGAGCTTTTACATGGAATTTCCAGTGAAACACTCTTGACTGTAAGCAAAATATAATTGTGACATACACTGAGTTGAAAACATGAATATACTAAAACAAGCAAACAATAGTTATGCTATAACTTACGTTACAGCATTTTATACAAATATGTATGTGATTGAAGTACTACATTGTATAAAAATGTGTCAATATACTCTATACATACAAAAATGGCATTCAACTATGCATATAATATACATTTTATGTACCTATCAATCAGTTAGTTGAGTTCAATTGTTAACATCCATCTGTGAAAGAATAGCACATGCAATAATTATTCATATACTAATCAGGTCATGCGATGGAGGAACTGCAATCATTCTATTATTCCATTATACAAGTCATGTGGGGCATCTTGGAGGACAAAACAGTAGTGATTATCATACTAGCGCATTGAACTTCCCGCCCTAGCAATGCTCCTACCAGTAGCATTCATTTCTCACAGAGGTGTGTTAAATGTCTTCACTAACCCTTTGCATAGTCTAAAGTTGAAGTTAAATGCCCGAAACAGGTCTGTAGAAATGTAATTTTTGTATAATTGCTTTCCTTCAATCGCCTTCCAACATGGCAGCATGTGTACTGAAAATATTTCGAAAGTGTGGCAGCTATCATTTCAAATGCAATTCCTCTACCGGGGTATGTGAAGAAATCACACAGTCAGCATCTCAGAAAGGCTCATCTTGTTTGTTGTTATTCATGCATACATGGAAATCCCTGAACGTAATCACCAGGGATAAGGCTAGATGTATTAAACATTGTAACCACTCACTTGGCTATGAGCCTCTTCAAGCAGCTGGGGCCTCTGTAGTCAGTTGGTGTAGTGAGGAGAAGTAAACAGGCCTGGAAGGTATAGTGGAAGATGGTCATGATACAAACTAGGTTTGCAAATTTAAGAGTACAAAAATGCAAACACTGGACAATTCCCAACCAGAAGAGTCATCCACTCAGCAGGTACATTTCAGAAAATACAAGGCCTTGTGTACAACTTATGTTCTCCGCACCTCATTAAGAAATGTACTATGGCTCCCCCCACCCCCAATCCAGTGCAGAACAAATTAAGGAGGAAGACCTAAATGCAAATTCAGACAACTGCAGTTGTAATAAGTATATAGTACAAGCTTACTTACCAGCAGTTTAAACCACTTGCAGGGCAGCGTGGAGATTGAACCTTGTGGCCTGGGTACTTCTGAACAATGAGGCATTAATAGCCTGGAGACAAAGGTCCTGTGTATGGATATACAAGTGATGTGAATTGATCATCTGGGGCTTTTAAATAAAAGCTTTTGTTCTCCCTATCTCATACCTTTCCTCTCTGTGCATATACAGCCTCCAGAACCTCCCTTCAGAACATGTCTTTGGGAAGGCCGCAGACTCACTCTGTGTACCTATCACCACCACGATCTCTCAGACAAGATCAGTATAGAGGAAGACTAACTGGTCTAGCTAGTCTGGTAGTTGGTGGAAGGATGAGAAGGGAACAAGCAGGGAGGTGTAAGGTAGAAAGAAAGAAATGACACATTCAACAATATTTCTTTAGCGACTTTACTACTGCAGTACAACTCTATAGCTAGCTATATGTTTCCTTACGCGGAAATAGCTACTTTAGCTATTTTATATGTAGTAAAAAAAAAAGTACATTTATAAATTCATTGACTTTCAGCCACTTCTTACCACGGTGGTGTGAAGTCTCAGCGATGTAACCGCTCCGCACTCCTTGTCACCGAAAGACATCGCTCCCGTGGGACATCGAACATGTAAGCCCTCTCCTCCACTAAGCTCAGGTACCATTTTGTTGCTGGCGGAATTTTCACGAACGGATCATATCAAAGAAGACGAACTTGAAGTGTACGATCGAAGTGAGAAAATGCGAAATGGCGCGTGCCATGTTGCGCACGCGTACAAGGACTGAGCCACGCCCCTGTCATTATTAGCCCCACCCTGTTTGCGAGGCTGGGTCCTGTACTTCTAAGTATAAGTTTCTGTAACAAAACAGACTCTACATACATGCTACTACCTAACTGTCATGCTGGTTGTTCTCTCCAGACTAAAGCTACAGGAGTTGGAAAAGTTATTGCATGATCATGTATGTTCATATATGTAATATGAATCAGGCCTGAAACAGCTAATACTTGACCAAACTATACAAAATGGGTATCAAACAGTTCCATTTGATGTGTACCTTCATAATCTGATGTTTGTTTTCATTTTGGTATGAGTGGTTCAAAAACAGTCTAGGTACAGTTGTGATTTTACCACTTGTACATATCGGTTAGTTGTACGTAACTAACAATTTCAGGCCCGAAACAGACAATACTTGACCAAGCCAGACAAAATGGGTATTAAACAGTTCCATTTGGTGTGTACATTCATAATCTGGTGTTTGTTTTCATTTTCGAGTAAGTGTTCTGAAAATTGTGTGGGTACGGTTGTGGTTTTACCAACGTATCGGTTACTTGTAACTAACAATTTCAGGCCCGAAACAGCTAATACTTGACTAAACTATACCAAACGGGTATCAAACAGTTCCATTTGATGTGTACATTCATAATCTGATGTTTGTCTTCATTGTGGAGTAAGTGTTCTGAAAATTGTCTGGGTGCGGTTGTGGTTTTACCACTTGTACATATCAGTTACTTGTAACTAACAATATCATCCATGAAACAGACAACACTTGACCAAACCAGACAAAATGGGTATCAAACAGTTCCATTTGGTGTGTACATTCATAATCTGATGTTTGTTTTCATTTTGGAGTAAGTGTTCTGAAAATTGTGTGGGTACGGTTGTGGTTTTACCAAGGTATCGGTTACTTGTAACTAACAATTTCAGGCCCAAAACAACTAATACTTGATCAAACTATACAAAATGGGTATCAAACAGTTCCATTTGATGTGTACATTCATAATCTGATGTTTGTTTTCATTTTGGTATGAGTGGTTCAAAAAGAGTCTAGGTACGGTTGTGATTTTACAACTTGTACATATCGGTTACTTGTAACTAACAATTTCAGGCCCGAAACAGCTAATACTTGACCAAACTATACAAAATGGGTATCAAACAGTTCCATTTGATGTGTACATTCATAATCTGATGTTTGTTTTCATTTTGGTATGAGTGGTTCAAAAAGAGTCTAGGTACGGTTGTGATTTTACAACTTGTACATATCGGTTACTTGTAACTAACAATTTCAGGTCCGAAACAGCTAATACTTGATCAAACTATACAAAATGGGTATCAAACACTTCCATTTGGTTTGTACATTCATAATCTGATATTTGTTTTCATTTTGGAGTAAGTGTTCTGAAAATTGTCTGGATGCGGTTGTGGTTTTACCAACGTATCGGTTACTTGTAACTAACAATTTCAGGCCCGAAACAGCTAATACTTGACTAAACTATACAAAATGGGTATCAAACAGTTCCATTTGATGTGTACATTCATAATCTGATGTTTGTTTTCATTTTGGTATGAGTAGTTCAAAAAGAGTCTAGGTACGGTTGTGATTTTACCACTTGTACGTATCGGTTAGTTGTAACTAACAATTTCAGGCCCGAAACAGCTAATACTTGACCAAACTATACCAAACGGGTATCAAACAGTTCCATTTGATGTGTACATGCATAATCTGATGTTTGTTTTCATTTTGGAGTAAGTGTTCTGAAAATTGTCTGGGTGCGGTTGTGGTTTTACCACTTGTACATATCTGTTACTTGTAACAATATCATCCATGAAACAGACAACACTTGACCAAACCAGACAAAATGGGTATCAAACAGTTCCATTTGGTGTGTACATTCATAATCTGATGTTTGTTTTCATTTTGGAGTAAGTGTTCTGAAAATTGTGTGGGTACGGTTGTGGTTTTACCAAGGTATCGGTTACTTGTAACTAACAATTTCAGGCCCAAAACAACTAATACTGGATCAAACTATACAAAATGGGTATCAAACAGTTCCATTTGATGTGTACATTCATAATCTGATGTTTGTTTTCATTTTGGTATGAATGGTTCAAAAAGAGTCTAGGTACGGTTGTGATTTTACCACTTATACGTATCGGTTACTTGTAACTAACAATTTTAGGCCCGAAACAGCTAATACTTGACCAAACTATACAAAATGGGTACCAAACACTTCCATTTGGTGTGTACATTCATAATCTGATGTTTGTTTTCATTTTGGAGTAAGTGTTCTGAAAATTGTCTGGATGCGGTTGTGGTTTTACCAACGTATCGGTTACTTGTAACTAACAATTTCAGGCCCGAAACAGCTAATACTTGACTAAACTATACAAAATGGGTATCAAACAGTTCCATTTGATGTGTACATTCATAATCTGATGTTTGTTTTCATTTTGGTATGAGTAGTTCAAAAAGAGTCTAGGTACGGTTGTGATTTTACCACTTGTACATATCGGTTACTTGTAACTAACAATTTCAGGCCCGAAACAGCTAATACTTGACCAAACTATACCAAACGGGTATCAAACAGTTCTATTTGATGTGTACATTCATAATCTGATGTTTGTTTTCATTTTGGAGTAAGTGTTCTGAAAATTGTCTGGGTGCGGTTGTGGTTTTACCACTTGTACATATCTGTTACTTGTAACTAACAATATCATCCATGAAACAGACAACACTTGACCAAACCAGACAAAATGGGTATCAAACAGTTCCATTTGGTGTGTACATTCATAATCTGATGTTTGTTTTCATTTTGGAGTAAGTGTTCTGAAAATTGTGTGGGTACGGTTGTGGTTTTACCAAGGTATCGGTTACTTGTAACTAACAATTTCAGGCCCAAAACAACTAATACTGGATCAAACTATACAAAATGGGTATCAAACAGTTCCATTTGATGTGTACATTCATAATCTGATGTTTGTTTTCATTTTGGTATGAATGGTTCAAAAAGAGTCTAGGTACGGTTGTGATTTTACCACTTATACGTATCGGTTACTTGTAACTAACAATTTTAGGCCCGAAACAGCTAATACTTGACCAAACTATACCAAATGGGTATCAAACAGTTCCATTTGATGTGTACATTCATAATCTGATGTTTGTTTTCATTTTGGAGTAAGTGTTCTGAAAATTGTCTGGGTGCAGTTCTGGTTTTACCACTTGTACATATCGGTTACTTGTAACTAACAATATCATCCATGAAACAGACAACACTTGACCAAACCAGACAAAATGGGTATCAAACAGTTCCATTTGGTGTGTACATTCATAATCTGATGTTTGTTTTCATTTTGGAGTAAGTGTTCTGAAAATTGTGTGTGTACGATTGTGGTTTTACCAACGTATCGGTTAGTTGTAACTAACAATTTCAGGCCCGAAACAGCTAATACTTGACCAAACTATACAAAATGGGTATCAAACAGTTCCATTTGATGTGTACATTCATAATCTGATGTTTGTTTTCATTTTGGAGTAAGTGTTCTGAAAATTGTCTGGGTGCGGTTGTGGTTTTACCACTTGTACATATCTGTTACTTGTAACTAACAATATCATCCATGAAACAGACAATACTTGACCAAACCAGACAAAATGGGTATCAAACAGTTCCATTTGGTATGTACAATTCATAATCTGATGTTTGTTTTCATTTTGGAGTAAGTGTTCTGAAAATTGTCTGGGTACAGTTGTGGTTTAATTTACCACTTGTACATATCGGTTACTTGTAACTAACAATATCATCCATGAAACAGACAACACTTGACCAAACTATACAAAATGGGTATCAAACAGTTCCATTTGATGTGTACATTCATAATCTGTTGTTTGTTTTCATTTTGGAGTAAGTGTTCTGAAAATTGTGTGTGTACGGTTGTGGTTTTACCAACGTATCGGTTACTTACTTGTAACTAACAATTTCAGACCCGAAACAACTAATACTTGACCAAACTATACAAAATGGGTATCAAACAGTTCCATTTGATGTGTACATTCATAATCTGATGTTTGTTTTCATTTTGGTATGAGTGGTTCAAAAAGAGTCTAGGTACGGTTGTGATTTTACCACTTGTACATATCGGTTACTTGTAACTAACAATTTCAGGTCCGAAACAGCTAATACTTGACCAAACTATACCAAATGGGTATCAAACAGTTCCATTTGGTATGTACATTCATAATCTGATGTTTGTTTTCATTTTGAGTAAGTATTCTGAAAATTGTCTGGGTACGGTTGTGGTTTTACCAACGTATTGGTTAGTTGTAACTAACAATTTCAGGCCCGAAACAGCTAATACTTGACCAAACTATACAAAATGGGTATCAAACAGTTCCATTTGATGTGTACATTCATAATCTGATGTTTGTTTTCATTTTGGTATGAGTGGTTCAAAAAGTGTCTAGGTACGGTTGTGATTTTACCACTTGTACATATCGGTCACTTGTAACTAACAATTTCAGGCTTGAAACAGCTAATACTTGACCAAACTATACAAAATGGGTATCAAACAGTTCCATTTGATGTGTACATTCATAATGTGATGTTTGTTTTCATTTTGGTATGAGTGGTTCAAAAAGAGTGTAGGTGCGGTTGTGATTTTACCACTTGTACATATCGGTTACTTGTAACTAACAATTTCAGGCCCGAAACAGCTAATACTTGACCAAACTATACAAAATGGGTATCAAACACTTCCATTTGGTGTGTACATTCATAATCTGATGTTTGTTTTCATTTTGGAGTAAGTGTTCTGAAAATTGTCTGGGTACGGTTGTGGTTTTACCAACGTATCGGTTAGTTGTAACTAACAATATCATCCCTGAAGCAGCTAATACTTGACCAAACTATACAAAATGGGTATCAAACAGTTCCATTTGATGTGTACATTCATAATCTGATGTTTGTTTTCATTTTGGTATGAGTGGTTCAAAAATTGTCCAGGTGAGGTTGTGATTTTACCACTTGTACATATCGGTTACTTGTAACTAACAATTTCAGGCCCGAAACAACTAATACTTGACCAAACTATACAAAATGGGTATCAAACAGTTCCATTTGATGTGTACAATCACAATCAATCACATATTATACCACTATTTCCATTGCATGACAAGCATCCGAGTCTGATCATATACACAAAATATCACAAGTGTGTCCCATGCAGTTGTTGTGTTAGTGTGCTGATCATGATGAGAAACTAGCACACGTGGTGTGTCATACAGTTTTGGTGATGAGGAACTAGCACATGTAGTGTGTCATACAGTTTTGGTGATGAGGAACTAGCACATGTGGTGTGTCAAACCGAGGGTGCTAAAAAGGAAATTAGTGCTTGCATGTGCTAATATGTTATGTAGCACAGCAGAACATGCCATTTTAGCACACTCCAGTGCTGGATTTGACCGTTTAGTGTGTTAAAGATATACAATAGCACACTCTGTGCTTATTTGGCACACCAGTTTTACCCAAATAGCACACCAGTTTTTTTCTGTGTGGTTATACAGAAGGGTGCACACTTATTTCTGTGAATGGACTCCCCACGGTCATGGCTCCCCATAAATTTGTCCTTGAACTGCATTAATACAAATGTACCTAGCCCAACACAGACTTTCTTGAGCATGTGTGCAAGAACTTGAATGCAAAATCTTTTGCTAGTGATGCATTTTTGCTTTCTTTCATATATTACACAAAATCCATGTACTGTAGACTTATCTCACTCCTCGTAAAAATTTCTGATCAAGAATCTGAAATGCTTGTAACAGTTACCAGGAATTCAATGGCATCTAGCTGGCTTCCTGGTAACCTAGCTTTGTTTCCAGGCTCTTGTGCATGAGAGTAGGAATGGTTATGCAAGAATCAATACTTTGCCGGTCACTTGTAGTGTTTTTGTTTATCTTATACCTTTGTGTTCGAGCTACAAGGGGATATTGCTCACACCGAAGCACAAGACTCTGTAATGTGCTCAACATGCGAACTTCTTTTTGCTTGTGTGACCGGTGTTTTCATGCACAAACTGTTATAACATGCTCACAGTGCTGCATTGAGCCATTGGTGATACCTTTTTATCATTTGTAGCATATCGCATGGGCAATGCAGAATTTACGCGATTGCGCATGCAGTGAGCCCAGGGGATCCACTTTGTTCACCGCGCTTCATGCCCGATGACGTCATACTGACGTGTGACATCGACAATGCAGCTAGCGATACAGGGCAGACGACAGACGTCAGCATGACGTCATCGGGCATGAAGCGCGGTGAACAAAGTAAATACCGTGAGCCCAGTCGCATTGCGCAGGCTGGATATCCATCGCGGCGCGCGCGTCCGGCTGCACAATTTGCACTTAAGGTCAAAGTTCACACGGCCTGTCTCGTTCTCCGAAGGATCTGCAGCGTAGTTGCTGAAATTTCGTCACGATGTCTCTTCTATGTGATCGCTGTGAAGAGAGGGAAGCGACTGTGGAGTGGGTGCAGTGTGGGCAGGGTGAGTGGATGCTTGGTTTCACACATAAATAATTTACCAGAATTTGATACCATGTCTTACTATGGTTTGGTATAGTTTCTCACAAATTTCGATTAACATGCAAATATTCACACTGCTGACAGAGGCGGAGGTATATGATTGAAACGGAAAACTGTTTTCTGCACAATCTTAAGGCATGACTGCAAGTCTATATAGTGAGACCAAACAGCAATATGTATTTTTGTCACCGAATACCATAGGTACATACTGATCTTTGTACTATAATGAGACAGTAAAAGTTAATGCTTGTTTTTTCAATCCAGTTGTTTCCCATTGCAAAGAAAGTCTTTGTGTATGCAGTTGGGCAGTTCATTATTCATTACCAGGGTGTTGAATGCCTGAGCTCATGAGAATCAGCAAAGTAGATTGTCACTTTAACACTCCAGTATTTGCAGCATTTGACAGTGTGACTGTACTTCATGCAGCGACTGAAAGTGTTCAAAACCTGGCAAACAGGCAGCTCCATATATACCTTGTCCAGTAATTCGAATCAACAGTGCAATAATGAACAAATCCATGAGGCATATGAAATAAATGGAGCTGGAAATGGGAAACAACTTGTAGCAACTTTAATTGAGTGCATTTGTGTATCATGTGGAGCCTTTTCCCTACAAACAGTGAATAGTTGTTTGAGGTAAATGGATAGTTTTGATGTACTGCCATTAGATTGTCAAGGGAAGTCAATTATTTGTTGGCACAGATGACCAGCTTGTGGCTTGTACTAAGAGTGTGATAGAACTAGCCTCCTTCCCAGGCTTAACACCTACAGTGACTGACTCAGTTTCTCTGAGTACAAAGAAAACTGTGTGGCCCCAGGAGAGTACAAGGCATTAACAGTTTACGTAGGTACTTAACACTTCATTGATGTCTTTTGTTACATCAAATTGGTAGGATTGCTAAAAAGGTTTTGCCATCTAGCACTTGGAGTGTAATAATTCCCATGATTTTCTATCTAATTTCACACAAGCCATTGGTGTGATTTAACACCAAAAGTGCCAGCACACCAGGCAGCTGTAGGACAAGAAATTCATTTTGTGCCAATTTGAAATGTTTACATGAATCCATAGTAGAAAAAGCACAGCAGTCACCCTTTAAGGGCAAAGAAATCATTTTGTACCAATTTTGGCAAAGGTCCACGAGTAAATGATGGATTACGCTGATATGAATATGCCTGGTTGGTTACTTCGCAACTGAACCTCACTGGCCATGGATGCTGCCCCCATCCCCAGCATTTGTTGAAATACTGTGATATGCCCTATCTTCTTCCAGTACATTCTTAGTCGTACTGGTTCGATTCCAAGACCCCTCTTTTCTCTGTCTCTCACTCCCTTGCCCACATAGTAAACAACATATGAAGGGTCTGAGAAACAAACTGGACCCAGGGGCATCTGAACAGCAGTAGCTGCAGTGGCCATGGCTGCCCCACTTTTTTGAAAAGCAAAAACAAAATTGAAAAAGATGTGGACGCTTTAGTGCTTTTGTCTGCGGAGGACTGTGTTTCATTCTTGCCAGCAAGGCCTTGGACCAGGTGGCACTAATAAAAGTCTTACCGACTAAGAGATTTCAGCATTCGCAAATGTTATTTTGAGTAGTTTCAACCATCGTCGTGCTATCCTAATGCATATTTGCCCCCTCCCTTCCTCCTCCTCCTCCCCTTCTTCCCTCTCTTTTTCTTCTCTCCATCCCTCCTCTCCACCTCACTCCTCCACCTT
Organism: Agelas oroides; assembly: GCA_949130485.1. Taxonomy (NCBI): domain Eukaryota; kingdom Metazoa; phylum Porifera; class Demospongiae; order Agelasida; family Agelasidae; genus Agelas; species Agelas oroides. The sequence goes on along the minus strand of OX422191.1, from coordinate 4,920,736 downwards.
TCTCTTCCCAGCCTTGACAAGTGACAATTCAGAAGCTGTTACGACCAGCACCATTGCCCTTCTGTGTGACCAATGCTCAATGGCCCTGGGGAAGCTAGCCAGCAAACAACGGCACATGATTATTCCCCTAGCACTGAAGAAGGTATGAATTTCAAATGGAGTAAAATACTCTTTTACCTTCAAATTAGCACCTATAGAACAAAACTTGACTGACTTGGGCTATTCCGGGATAGCTACAATTATGTCCCAGAGAGAGCTACCAAGTTTCCAGCTAACTTCAGGAAATTTTACGTAATTGCCTGGAGAGTAATGTTTGTCCAATGGTAGTCTCGTGCCCACCCTGTTGTGCGCGAGAAATGATCTGGTGAACGAAGTCACATTTTTTGGGCTTATTCCCCAAAAGTGGTACTGACCAATGAGATTGTAAGATAAGTAATTATTATGTAGCACTTCCCTTACAACAGTGGATTGGGAAATAGCTGTCAGCAATGAATATACAATATATTTATTGTGATATATATATACTGTATATGTATTTATCCATACCTTTATCTATGTTTTTCTCAGTTGAAGGAAAAAGCAGATCGGGAGTTGTCAAGTTTGGAGTGGTAGGTGTTTTACTGATAGGAGGGAACAAAAATGCCTGTTGGTGCTCCCAAGTTGATCATAAGGAGTAGCTACTAGCCTCATATCCGGTCTTCTATCACACCTCACATAGCTAGTGCAAGCAACGGAAGCTGTGGTGGAGGACTGGGAACAAGGCTATGACAATAATGCTGCGTATCTTCTTTGGTGTAGGACTATTGCTGAGAGGTGTCAACAGCTCTACATTGAGCAACAAATCGAAGACACCAAGACAAGGTACATGTATGCATGTAGCTATAGTTGCATGGTTTTCATGGAGTGTGGCTTCACTTCCGGATGGCAAAACTTGGGGTGTGTTCAGTGCAGTTCTGTGCAAAATATAGGCAACGAAGCGCTACATTGAGTCCAGGGTTCTAGCTAGAAATCTACTTCCAAATGGTGCATAGTACAATAGGCAGGTATGGAACACCTAGCCTCACTCCCAGGCCGCTCCCGGATTTTATCTCGCAGCCATGGAGAAAAATCGGGAGAAGGCCTGGTACCATTACTACGTAATGATGGCAACATGCCCACACAATATGTGGCCAATACAGCAAGCGATCCAACAGTAAAGTTTGCCTAGACATTTTGCCAACAGCTACGGACTTCGCAAGTACCAAGTTGCTAACGAATGATGTGTAGACGTAAGTGGAAGACGTCATGCGTGTACGTCGACTGAAAGGAATCAGGAAAGCAGTTGGCTGAAGGCAAGCGCATCGCTCCATGTCAAAACAAGTGTCTGCACTCGAGCCACCATCATCAAAGAGGCTCAGAGCCAAGGCTAGAATGGCTTAGATAACTTGTACATACCTACAAGTAGCCTTGCCATCTGTTTCTCTATCCTTGATGATAGTGTCCCAAGTGCAGACACTTTTTTTTTTAATACACATGGAGAGACGCGCTTGCCCTTAGCCAGCTGCTTTCCTCAGTCGACGTTTACGCATATCGTCTTCCACTTGTGTCTACACATCGTTTGTTAGCGACTTGGTACTTGCGAAGTCCGTAGCTGTTGGCAAAATATCTAGGCAAACTTTACTATCGATCGCTTGCTGTACTGGCCGCATATTGTGTTGGCATGTTGCCATCATTATGAAACCGAGTCCACATTACATACTTAACCCAGTCCACCATTTCTCGTCTGTGACGTAGTAATGGTACCAGGCCTTCTCCAGATTTTTCTCCACAGCTTTGAGATAAAATCTGGGAGTGACCTGGGAATGAGGCTATGAGAAACACTAGTCTCATCCCCAGACCCCACCCTCTCACGAGGAGAAACGGTCTGGTGAACCAAGTCGAATTTCTTGGGCTAGTGCACGCTTTTGCGAGAATGTAACCTAGCAATGATCAAAACATTTTGCGGCCAACCTGCTCAAAAAAGGTACGGATACTCGAATGGAGATGAACAAAGGAAGTACTACGTAATAATTACCGATCTCGCAATCTCATTGGTCATTACCACTTTTGGGTAATAAGCCCAAGAAATTCGACTTTGTTCACCAGACCGTTTCTCGCCAAGAGGCGCTCGCGGGCAAGGCACGAGACTAGAGAAACACCTACTCTATACACTGCTTTGAAATTTTAAGTGGGAAGCCAGGATTGTAACTGTTATGGGCAGGGTTTAGGAAGTGATCCAAAATGGTGCTCTTAGGTAAATTCAAATGGTGCTGCAATTAGCCAAATGGTGCAAAACCATCAGCTAAAGGCCTAGCAAGAACCCTGATCAAGTCCTTACCATTAGTGTCAAAAGATTAAAGAAGCTGCCTCTCTCAAGGTGAAAGGTCTGCTGCACGCTGTACATTTGCCTCTTGATCTGCCTCTTGATTGCATGTTTGCCGTCCAGAAGTAGGACACTTAATTGACATTTGCAAACCATCTGTGGTTAAACCACCCCTTTCAGAGCTATATTGAGTACTCTAATTAAGTTACGCATGAGTGCAGTTATGCACCCTGAAACGGGTAGATTAACTGGCTTGTATTGTAGCCCATGATACAGCTTCACAATTCAAATTTTAGTAGCAAAAACGGGGAGTCAACTGTAGTGTGTTGGTGTCCATAGTTAGTTTAAAACTGTATTCATTTTGATGTGAAATGCTGCAGCTCTCTAAAAATTTGGCCGATTTCAACAACCAAAGTCTAAGATGGCAAAAAAAAAAAGAGTCATCTCAGTTCACAAGCTGAATCAGTTGCTGATTAGGCCAGACCAAATTGATTTTCTGTTTCACGGATCCGGCGGGTCAGCATTGTGAATGCGCCGTGAAAAAACATTAATTGCGTGGGCGATGGAGGTGCACTCAAATATAGTGCGGACAAGCGTGCACTAATTAGAATAACACGTGGCCTCGCTAGTCTACTGTCAAAGAGAATGCACTGTGCACTCTAACTCCATGGCATCCGCGTCTTCTGTGTGGCTATCCGTGGTCGTTAAGTACCGCCACCGTTGTTCCTCGAAAGATTTTGAACGTTGCGTGGGAAAGCAGCTTTGGTGTGAGGTCAAAGGTTGGATAATTAATTTTTTTTTTTTCACCTACCTGCCTGGTCACTACTTGGAGGAAAAAATCCGTGAAACAGAAAATCAATTTGGTCTGGCCTTATGGCAAAGGCCCTGTTTTGCAAATGCTGCCAAGGGTAACCTCATACCCAGGCCTTCCCACTGTACGGTTTCTGATTGCTTACAGTGGACTCTACGCCTAACTCTCCAATTTTACATACTATAGCTATGCGATCAAAAACTGGACGGGCTATGCCAAGGATACACAGTGCGCTGTTTGCAAAGTCCAATTTGGTATAGAGAGAGAAACTAGCTAACTGTGGAAGAACTACATGTGAACTAATATCGAGAAAATGGCTGTTCTATACTCCATTCTCCCTTGAAACTTGTGAGATAAGTTGCAACACCTGACAGTGCATGAGCCAAGCTCATATATTTTGCCCTAGGATTGTCCTTTTCTTGTTCTGAGTCAGACTGCACGGCTCACTTCATATTTGGGGTGAGCCTTTGCACAAAGGTGGGCAGGTGACTATTACCGTAATGTTACAAAATTATAATGTTTTAATAATGCGGTTAATGCAAGTAGTGCAGAATCGCAATATTTAACAGCTACCAAGATGGGTGCAGTCTGTGGACGGGGTTTCATCACTGCAGTAATAGTGCAAATGTAACCACTGTGGGGTAAGCGCTCCTGTGTTTATGGAAGAAGACCACTTTAGCTGTTTTGCAGTACGCTGTGCTCACTAATCAACTTGTAAATCAGCAGTACCGATGTAATTTGGGTCATGAGTTTGATAAACTCATAACACATGCACTGAATAAGCTACAGAAAAGGGTTCCTAAAATTGGTGCGGGTGGAAGATGAGGGGGGCTGTTATGCAACAAATACCCCCCAACCCCTGGCCTAATGCACATGGCATTTTTAGACATGCCATCCATCCCCCCCTGGCATGAACACATGCTTGAGAATATTGAGCCTTTTGTGTGTGAGTGTGTGAAAGGAGTCAAATGTTTGTGTCATATGTGCAATGCTTGTGACTTGAGCACATCTGTGGCTGTGCAAACTAAGTGAGTAATAAGCTACTAGACCCTTCAGGGTGATGGCTACCAAGTATCTATCTACGTGTATGTGTGTACGAATTTGTGTCTGTGTGTGTTCTTTATTCATTGTGCGTATGAATGTGGACTCTCGCTTCTCATGCAGTCAGATGGCTGGCTTTATCATGTTGGATTTCCTTTCCAGGTTTAACAAGCTTGAGAGTGAGATTCGAATTATGGTAGCAAAGCTGAGAGAGATCCTCAACTCTAGGGAGGCTGTGAGTAACACCAGACTTGAGAATTTTAATGTCACCCTAAGAAGAAAACATGATTTACACACACACACACATACACACACACACACACACACCACACACACACACACACACACCACATGCACACATCACATGCACACACACAGGCCCTTCTGTCTTTTGTCGTGCAGCAAAGAGACCACATGTTGAAGCTGCTGGAAAAGCAGAAGAAAGACCAAAACGTGATGGTGGAAGAAGTAAGCATAGTCTGAGTGCAGCTGCCTCTAACACACATTTTTTGTCTTGTAGCTTTGGAGGCAAATCTAGGATGGAAAGCTTTAAAGCTACAAGTGTAGTGTCGTAGCATGGTTTAATTGCACACTGTACTTCTACAAATAGGATACCTGTCAGACAAAGCATGTTCAACCTTGTCTATTGAGCTAGACCATCTCTTACTCACCTGAAGGAGGAGAAATTGTCTAACTTGATAGACTGTGTTTCACCAAGCCTTCCACTGCCCTATTTTCCATACTGTAAACAATGGACATCTGTGAAAAAGGCTAGAAACAGTGTAACAGAACCACTGTCATCAACAAAACACAAGTTAGTTGAATGCATTTTATGAATTTTTTGTTCCATATAGGATCCCACGGAACATGCATCATTCTTGTGCTTTAGACTCTCTACATTAGCTAGCTATAACTGGAAATTAGTAATACAGGGGAAGACAACTAGATCTATTGTGCTATTATCTACAGGTGGCCAAAGAGCTGGAGCACACACTGCAACACCCAATGGAAGAGCTTGTGAGCTTACAACACGTAGTGGAGGAACAGCTGGAAAAGGTGACAGTAAATTGACCATGGCTCACAAACAAACTGTCATTGTTCTCACACCGGTCTGCAGGCCCAGTCTGTCCTTCACCACCCTTCTTCCTCCCTCTTCCGTTGCGGCACATCACAGGATATTTCCACTGCTGTTGGGTGAGTCTTTCAGTTATATCATCACAGTATTCATAGCCATGGAAGGGAATATGGGGGGAGAAAGGCCTAGGTGGTTATGTCACATGTCATGAGTCTGTAGCGTCAGGTAGACAAAAGGGTAGACATACACACAGAGGGCAGTGGTTGATGAAGGATCTTGAGGTCCTTTCTTGCATCTTCCCACTTTGTTGACAAAGTGTGAATTGACAATTTTGGAATAGACAAAATGGGAATTGACAACTTGAGCTGGAAGCTGAAACATTCACAAGGCAATGTCAATACAGCTCTTTGTTGGGGCTGATAGATGTAACTTCTGAACTAAAGGATGTCAGGTATCGCCACCCATCCCCCCATGTGTCTACTTTCAGCTACCTGATGTCACTGCATGTGACAAGATCTCCCAGCCCTTCTCTGTACTTGCATACTGGGAGCATTCAAATACTGGAAGTGGCAAACACCATTGTACCATCTCTTCCCCTTTCTACTCAGAAATGAGCTCTCCACACCTCTGCTGCCTCCACTTCCCTCCTCCCATCCTGGTCAACTCTGCAGTTTTGATGGGAGGATCAGAGGGATGGAGGGGGGTGGGGAATGGAGAATGGAAAGAAGAATAGGGAATGGAGAATGGAGAAGGGAAGTGGAGAGGCTTCCTTATGGCCTTTTTGATGATGGACAGCAAGTAAACTCAGGTATGTACACATTCATTATCTTGCACTCATGAAGGAGACTCTATGTGTCAATGTACCCACACTAGAGGAGGTAGGACACAACACTAATAAACATACTACCACATTATTAGTTATTACTTCCCCTCCCTCCCAATCAATGCTGTAGAGACCTGGAAAGGTGGGTATGTAACCACATTCCTAGGCCTCTGCACTCCTGGTTGTGGGAGGAGCCTGGGAATGAGGCTATTCACTGTATATGACTGTGTGCCCCCCATGCATACAGGTGTGATTAGAGAACAGTGGAATATACCGGAGGTTTCTCTCCCCATTCCGAGGGAAGCAGCGGTGGACTGGAGCCTCTTCTCTCACTCACAGGTACAGTCACTGAACGTCAACAGCACTTCTAGTTGACATACTTTGGCTCATGTTCTTTACCCTTGCAGAGACCAATGAGTACCCCAACTGCATCCTTCCAGACTAATGACTCTGCTGTGCCTACCTTCTCTATGAAGCTCACCAGTTTCTCCTCCTTTCAGCCTGGGAGTCCTGCACACATGCTGAAGTTTTTCATAGAATACTTGAAATCTCGTGGTGGTGAACAGCCAATGCACTATCTGTTTAGTGGCTACCGTGGCAAGTACAAACTAAAAAGAGAGCAATTCTGGTTAGACACAACGTTTTTTGAATGCTATCCACACATGTTTGAAGTAAAAACTGTCGATAGCAAGCCTTGGATCAAGCTTATTTGAAATTGATGTATTTGTGTTCTTGCTTTGTGTTTTGCATTGTGTTCTATTCTAAATAGAGGAGCTATCTAGGGTCAAAGATCATCATAATTTTTTTTGTGTGTGTTCAAAGTGGAGGAATTACCTAAATTTGCATGCAGGAATGGTGTCTGTAGGTAATTGAAACCAGTCTGTCTAGATGACATATGGTGTCCATCCCATTTGAGGATATGTTGATCCTGTGTATGTCATGTGTGCTTAAGCTTGGTTGTATTAAGAAATACGCGCGTGAATAACTTCTCAACAATCTTAAAAAGAAACTGGTTGCTAGTGCTACACAAGGTATGTGCTGCAGTGATACTGCTACTTTGGTCCCTGCTTAATCCAATGGTTATCTTTGTTGTGGCAGAAAGAGAGGACCACTGCCACCAAAATAAAATGACAAGCAGAAAGGGGATCGAGGAAGAATCAGTGTGGGCTACAAGGAGACAGTCTGCAGGGCCTGTTACAGGCAGGATTGATTGTGGCCATGCCAACCACCAAATACTCAGCACCATTGTCTCTACAAGCTGACATATGTCTTAATGCACCAGCACACACACACACAAACATCTTATAATAATTATGTCTCTAATGCAGTGAGGACTGCCTAACAGTCTGTATGTAAGCTGTACCATGCAGTCTTAGCATTTTTGGATACCAACCTGAGATTTGTGGCCGGTACAGTATAGCAGTATTGTGCATTAGCCTTTCTCACATCCAGCACTTGATCACTTCCAGTGGAAAAGGCCTGGCAAAGAGACTAGTGTTATGCGATTCAAACAAACTGTAAACCCAAAGAACATCAGGTTGTCTAGTTTTCACATTCATGAATAAGAAGACAATTTAGTTCTGAGTTCACTCTTATACGCGCATTATAGTAGGCAGCATGCATCATCAGAAGTTACACACTATAGCTGTAACAATAGCTGGACAACACCAAGGAAAGTGGCTTGTCTCACAACTGTGATTGGTGCATGTGTAGCTACTTCAGACGTGTGCTCTTTTGTGTAGCTAACCCAAGCAATACCATTCTATTTTTATAAGCATGTCATACTAGTACTGTAGGATTGCTATGCATGGTTGAAGATTGTTGTGTGATACAGCGCACATCATCCTTGATTAAAGCATCAGTGACCAATGATGCAGCAGCTATACTTTGTATAGCTAGACCAGGCCCGTAGCCAGTGATGTGACCTCTGTTATTTCAGGCAGCAGCAGCACCCATTCATTCAAGGGTATATATGTAAGGCAGGTGGCTAGGAGACTGGTACCCACCACCTTGGCCTCTTAAAGTTTTGGGAGATCCTGAGACAAGACCAAGCTAGACGTATTGGGGCCAGGTAGCTATAGCCTCTAGAACCCTTCATGCTTTCATCAATCTCTTGAGCTCTTGCTTCACTTCCTGGTGTTTGTCAGCCAACAGAGTTCTTGCCTCCCATGCAAGCATTGTCTTGCAATCCTTGCATGCATGCACTGGTACAATTTAACAGGTTTATTTATCATCAACACATCAAGTCTATTAAATGATGGTCTAATCTCTGACTTGGTGTTTTTCTTCAAGTATTTCAAGCAACATCCACAGACATGTATGTGTATAAGGACCAAAGTCTGGCAGAACAGATATAGCTATAGCTACTGAAGTACCTTGGGTGTAACTAGCTAGCTATAGAGATTGGAAGGATTGCCGTGGAAAGTGTATGCAAAGAGAAAAGAATGGGGAAGTTCTGCAGCTATAACAAGTAGATGTAAGTTGTAACTCACACAACAGTATACACGTAGTACACTTGATCGCAATATATTAACATGCTGAATGCACATTGCTAGCTAGGCAGGTGGGAGAGGAAAAAACTCATTCAAAAGCTATTAACAACTTGCTAAATAGACTTCAGTCAATGATCAGATTCTAGGTGCACCAGTTCAGTGCGCACGATTCTTGAGTAATCTTGAAACACAGTGTTCATCAGCACTTTGAAAGACCCATGTGTAGAAGGTGGGCTGAGTTTTTGAATTTCTGAGTACCTGATTCTTTAAATTGAATTAATGGCCACAGCTGGTGCAAATAGGTGTACATAACTACATTACACAGTATTATCATGGCTCCACATATATACATGCTCCAGAAGCAATCAAACTTGGGTGTGCCAGAAAACGCTCTTGGTATACTGGCTTTGTACATGCTTTGGTTCAAAGGTGTAGCTATATAACTACTAAATGTACTCCTTGTTTTTCTAATTCTCGACTGAAGGTTGATCGGGTCGTTACGCCTGTTTTAGTTTTACTGTCGTATGCGGCAAAGCAGGTCAAGTATACGGAAGGATCCACGTGTAGATTCTGAGATGTTGTTTTCTGCTCCCCACGTCCTCCTCGCTTTGCGCTGGGTGCCGCCAACTTTCGCCATCGTCGGCTCCTCAGCAACCTACATAACGATCTGGGCGGTGCTGAGGGGGGCACGCTGGCCGTTGCCGGAGCGCGTGTACCAGCGGTTGGAGGAGAAACTGTACTCAGCTTACCAGGCCTTGATAGGGTTCCTCTTCGAGACGTGGTCAGGAGTGGAGGTGAGTGGGAAGGCGAGGAGAGTGTGAGTGTGGAGATGTATTTTGGTGAGGTGCTGTGGGTGGGAGAGGTGCGCGGATAGTAGTAAAATCCGCGAATCCGATCGACCGTCTGATTCGGGCCAGATCCGTTCCCTAGCAATTTCGATTTCAGAGCCCTCTGGCTTCCTAGGGTCAGTGTCTCTTATTCTTGCAGACACAACTAAACAGGGGAGTCGATATGAAATGTGGAATACCAGGGGCGTGACTACCATTGGGGTAATCTGGCGAAGCCAGACCCAAGCATAGCGCGATAGTGTGGTCGCAAGCCTATATTGCGATTTGTACCCACTGCAGAAATATTGCAGTCCAATCAGATTCCAGTACACGTAATTACGACGTACTGACATCCGGTGAAAACAGTAGACTTCGTTATTCGTGAGAACTTGTCAAACGTTACGTTGTAACAAAGATTTAGAAAGTGTTTGAAAAGCAGTCAGAACTTGGCCGAGTTAGGAACTGCACGAACTGGGCTACAATGACCCGAAGCCTGAATTCAAAAACTGATTAGGCACTACGTAATCCACGTGATAAATGCATTCCTACCGTACAAAACACAATATTGGCTTGCGACCAGGCCCTCGTGCTTCACGCTCGGGTCTGGCTTCGCCAGACTACCATTGGGGCAGGTAGGGCAATCGCCCAACCGCTTTTCGATGGATCAAAATTAAGAATTAGAAATTAACGATAGAATGGCCAACTACGGCATCCAACGTCAGTACTCACTACGACTCGAGTAGAGCTAGTGTATATAAACTTACCAGTGGCGGATCTAGAAGGAACCCCCCTTTTGAAGGGCTGCCTTCGCGTAACTACGTACACTATGGCCCACACTGGAGATACACAGAAACTCCACAGTAGCAATAACGTATGCATTCCTGTGCCTCACGGCTTGCAGCCTATACAGAGGGAAGTGGAGCCACGCCTTTAAATTCTGTGAGCGTTTAAAGGCTTCAAACACAATGACTAGATTTGGCAGTAGGTTGTCCAACTCTTGCTATTTCACCCCAAAACGGCACCAGAAATGATCTCAGAAGGTCTGAAATCAAAAATTTTCTTGGGGACGAGGCTAGTTATAGCCGGCTGCGCCTTCACCCCTTCGCTCTGGTTATTCTAGTTACGCCCCTGAATACGGAATAACTTTTAATTGACCGGAAATGAAAACGCTTTGAACTTTGCCAATCACGGCATTGATACCACTGTCCAACAAGGTAGCTCCACCACTGCTATCTACATCTGGACTTGTGTATGAACACTTTCAGCCTCAGGCCAAATCTGTGCAAGTTGTTGCTGTTAATGGGGTGAGGCCATAGAGTCTTGAAGCGGGTGTTGAAATTTGTCAGTTGTTTTCCGCCTTCTAGGCACAGCAAAAAAGGGCAACTGTGTGCAACGTATCTCTGCTTTAACAAACCACTTAAATAACTTTCTAAGGAGGGGATTTTATTTTGTGCGTGTCCCCATTGCACACCTTGATGTCCCTCACGTGAGGACCACATGGAACCCATGATGGTAAGTATCTTGGATACTTGGGACGTCCCGGGATGTCCCCCATGGAAGGAGTGCATCGATCTCAGGATACTTTCTGGAATGTGTCAAGGCCATGGATTTTGGTTGTTCCTAGTAAGAGAAACCGTGGGATGATTGGTGTATTATAGTCTGAAGTGAAGAAGCTCTTGATTCACAAATAGTTGGTATCATCCACAAATATCACAAGCACTCTTTTAGCAAGTGTTCAGTACATTGTTTCCTGTTTTGTAAATTACGTAAGTAAGAACATGAAAAGTGGTTTGTTCGTCTGTTTTGAAAGCCATGAGAATGTCTGTTCACATATCTCTGTGTCCACCTGTCCAAACACCGGTGGCATTGAGTTTGAACATGTACATTGCAACTACATACCCCACTAGCTCATCAAAGATATTAGGGTTACAGATAATTATGTAAAAGAAATTACAAGTTGAAACAAAGTATTGGTGTAGTACCAGTTTCCTTAGCCAAGAGCCCGACAAAGACAAGTGATACAGTGAATTGGAACCCAGGTAGCACGAGGGGGGAGCAGCTACGACTACTGAAGCCCCTGGCTCACATGTATTTTGAACATACCACTACATGAGCACCACATGACTATCATGTGACACCCTGTGCTCCAGCTGCCCACCATAAAAAGTATGCTCAACTAGCCTGGAGGTTAAACTCTTCCTCAGCTGGGATGCCTGTGTGAGAGCTCCTTCGGTCCATCAATTTGGATGTATATAGGACGAGGAGAAGGGAGAAGACTTAAAATTACCTTGCAGTTATTCTTGAACCTTGTACCTTGGCCAGCAGTTGGTTCCCACGCACTGCTGTGGTGCCACTGTGCAAGTTGCCCTGCCAGCAGATTGTTTCAGGCTTGTGACAACTTGGAGCCATTCCGGGGTACCTTTTCTAAGGTCTCTCCTGCATGATTGGACAAAACTGTCACAATGTGGCTGTTCTATGAAGGATAACTTGAATGTGAACACTTAATGAGCGAACCTAGGGACTCAGGTGAGCCAAACACTGTGATTTGTAACCTGGCTACTACCTTTGTGTACAGGTTATTGATGGGTGAGTGCAGGAGAATAAGGCTGCCAGCTGCTTTACAGGCAGCCCTTCAAGTCTGCTGACATAGAGTTTCTCTCTGTAGAGTCTCTGTAAGAAAGTGCTTCCCCACTGCATGCCACTTCATAGATGTCATTGTAGGTGCATCAATTTTCTGATGGAACAGGTGGACAGTGTGGCAGGTAGCCGTGTTGACAAACACCACGGTCATGTGTAATATGTCAGGATGTCGATGTCACAGTTCCTATGAACCAATTTTCCTATGATAAACATTAAATACTGGTATATGTCGCTGTCGACAGTATAAGTTCGTTACCCACGTGTACACGAGTCTTGCAGGGCTGAAACTAGTTGTTTAAAGTTCGACTCTCATTCTCTCGCTCCAACTGACTGCTGTTTTTACACTCTTACAGAGAAAAACCATAGATACTATACCCTCCCGAGGGTATAGTATCTATGGAAAAACCAAGACAACATCGAGGGAGAACTCGAGTTCCACTGCATGCGCTTCAAATTAGCCTTGTTCCCAGGCCTTCCCACCGTCCATTTTTGATCGCTTCCAGTTTTTGCGTATATGCATCATTTTCATGTACCGTGGTTCTTGTTTAAATTTGTACTCTCGTGCTGTGCATAGGTTGACTCGGTTGTGAATCATTGACATTTGAGGACAGGGCTTATTCTTGCTAGCCACACCCTTTGTGATAAACTATAAATACCAATCCACAACTCTGGAAACAAAAGATCAGATGGATGAGAATCTAGTAATGAAGTGGCTTAACGGCATTGTGTTTAGCGCAGCAAAAACTGACTTATGATAAAATAAGAGGAATCTTGACACTCCCTTCTCAGCTCTGTGCAATCCCCCATGGCCGTCACTCCTATCTGAATGAGTTGGTTGTCTTTCTGGCTTGGGACATGGTATTGTAGTACCCACAGTGAAGGGAACACACACTATTGATTACAGGCACTTATGCTCAGAATGGCACACCTTGCGACAAGAACAATGCAACAGAATTGGCTCCTTTACCTTTACTCTGTCAAAAGCCTCCCACACAACCTCCCCAGATCCTATCTTGCGAAGAATTCGCTCCATCTGTCGACGTAAGACAGGAATGGGGCCATAATAGCTCCAACACATTGACCTAATGGTTACATTGACAAATTCAGCTTAGTGCAACAATGTTTACCTTGTCTCTTGGCCACTGGTCACCTCCATTTCTCAAGCTAGTTGGCATAATCCACGAGGCTCATGAGGTTGAAACGCTTGTGTGCATGCGTACTCTACTTTGAACTTTGAATGTGTACAAATCACAATGGCTGCGTTCAATTATTTCGGGTGCAAAACCATTTAATGTGCGTTGCAAAGCTATTCGATCTGTGTTAGTAAAGTATATTGGTGTGGGTTGCAAAACCCTTCTATGTTTTGCAAAACCAGTTGATCTGTGTTGCAAAACCCTTCTGTGTTTTTCCAAACCGTTCAATCTGTGTTACCAACACATTTGATCTGCGCTGCCAAACCATTTGATCCACGTACCATTCAGTCCTTAATTAAAAAATCAGCTAATTATCTGTTAAGAACCAGTAATTTCGAAATGAACGCTGTGCCATAAGCTCATGAGATCATTACCATTAAAGTGATTTATGATCTAGGGGGGAGACATGTATTGCTGATTCTTAATCCGTTGAGGACAATCATCACTTTGTAAAAATGGCCTTTCGGCAAAAGGTGTGGTGTTTTGCAGCGCCTTGGTGAATGGTGTGTATGCTTGTGCATACGTCAGGCGTACAGCACCTCAATCACGCCTTTGTATGGCTAACAGAAGGTCTTCCCCTCTTGGAAAAGTTGAGGTTATACTGCTGATCTCTTTGAAGGCCCAGCAATAGAGATAGTTCTTGGGTTGGAGTACTCAGCTGTTTGCTGAGTACTCCAGAAGACTGAGTACCTTGGGTCGCGATGGCGGAAGGTTATAGCAAGGTGGAAACATGCTCCTAATAGCAGAGATTCATCAGCAATGACTAGGTCAAGGTGAGTGGAGCTGAGGGATATTGGCATGGTTTGTTGCTGGCCAAAGTTGAAAGTAGAGCTGGTATGTGGCATGGTGGTCGTTTGCCGTAAACAGTGATTCAGTGGTGGTGGAAAGAGCTGGTATGTGGCATGGTGGTCGTTTGCCGTAAACAGTGATTCAGTGGTGGTGGAAAGAGCTGGTATATCTTGCTCATAAAATCCATAATAGGTAGATAAAATTTGCGTTCTCTCTGATGTTTGGATTAGGTTGTTAATTCTAGTTTTTGTAGGTGATGGTAAATGATCGATGCTGGTGTTCAAAATTTGGAGGTAGAACAAAGATGGTATCATTGGATTGTATTGATTGGGCGTCTGCTACTTGTGTGTCTAGGTTTAGAATCCCTATGATATTGAGGGTCGCTAGACTAGATCTAGAAATTTAAAACCAGGGACAAACATGGCATGTGACTGAAGCGATCATATTGGTGGTTAAAGAAATCGCTCTTCGAAGTAAAGTGGTGGTGGTCAGTGACCTTTCGTGTTGTTAATGTCAAATGATGTGAGTGTTATATCTTGAAAGGAGACACACCCTGTCCAAAGTTCTTTTAATTGTATCGTCATCTGAGCATGAATATTCAATATTCACGTATACTTGCTAATGTAAGAACCACATCTGATCTTTTACTTAATAAAGCAATAAGAGCCTTGTATCTAAGGCTCTACATTGTAGTTGTATTTAATATAGTAAAGAAAATTTAGGTTGCATCAGCCGCTTTGTGACCCCTACCCTGTCTAAAAAGTTAGTTATTACAATAATATTGTCAAAACGTTAATTGTGCCAACATCATAACTGTTATTGAACAAGCACCATAAAGAGTGCTACTTAAACAGTATCTTGATCTTCACTGCCTTTATGTAGGCGTGACTGTGGGGAGAAAGTGCATATATTTAGAGTGCCCTACATGTAATAAGTTTTGTGAACAAACAAATCAGTTTAACTGGAGCAACATTGTCTCTACCGAAGACATAGATGTCCCCTCCCCCCAAAAAGGGGCAGAATTTATCAGAGTAATGTCCAGTTCCCGTTTTGACTGCCAGCCCCCTTGGCTTCGCATCTGGCAGCACCTTGATCAGTTCAAAGTGGCCTTTTGGAAGCTTTGGGAGATGTTTTTTGCCCTGTGCACTCAATTCTTTTTGAACTTCCGTTTTTGAATAAATGTGAGTGTTGGGAAGGAGTACAATTTCCTTGAAGGGAGTGAAACCACAAAGGAAGAGTATCACCTAGAAGTGAAGATATGGACATTAAACATAGAAAACAATACCTACATGTAACAGACTAGATAGCCTCGTATGGAGGCAGAACCAGGCTCATCTCCTCTCATCATGCTTGGGAGGAAAGCAAAGGGTTGGCCTGAAGATGGATGTCCCAATCAATAATTTATTACGTGTTAGTTTGCTGGGATTGTGGTCAAGTGGAAGGTTTACATGTACTACAACCTCCTAACAGCAGTTATGACTACAGTTAATAACTCTTTGCCGACTGTAACATAATAATAAAGGAAGAAGTGGTCCAGGCGACATGTTGTAAACCAGCTACAGACTCCAAATATCGTAGAAGTGCGTTCACATTCAGCTATTGGGTGTGGTGATTCTCTCTCCAAGATAGTGTGCTTCCCCCTTGATTTGCCACTCCATACTTCTCCCAAAAAGGAGCATGTGTCCTGGTCAAGTGGAAGGTTTACATGTACTACAACCTCCTAACAGCAGTTATGACTACAGTTAATAACTCTTTGCCGACTGTAACATAATAATAAAGGAAGAAGTGGTCCAGGCGACATGTTGTAAACCAGCTACAGACTCCAAATATCGTAGAAGTGCGTTCACATTCAGCTATTGGGTGTGGTGATTCTCTCTCCAAGATAGTGTGCTTCCCCCTTGATTTGCCACTCCATACTTCTCCCAAAAAGGAGCATGTGTCCAACATATGTTTACACCTCCTGTTGGTAGATTTATCAAGGATTCTACAGGTGTAGGTAGACAGGAGTGTTGGAAGCTGTCTGCACTGCCACAGTCAGAGACATTGTTAAAATGATAAAGTGCAAACCCCGCCCCCTCTGGCAGCACCTTGATCAGTTCAAAGTGGCCTTTTGGAAGCTTTGGGAGATGTTTTTTGCCCTGTGCACTCAATTCTTTCTGAACTTCCGTTTTTGAATAAACGTGAGTATTGGGAAGGAGTACAATTTCCTTGAAAGGAGTGAAACCACAAATGAAGAGTATTACCTACATGTAGAAGTGAAGATATGTACATTAAACAATACCTACATGTATGGAGTCAGCTAATTTCCTCTCATCATGCTTGGGAGGAAAGCAAAGGGTTGACCTGAAGATGGATGCCCCAACCACATAACAAATACGTGTTAGTTTGCTGGGATTGTGGTGAAGTGGAAGGTTTACATGCACTACAACCTCCTAACAGCAGTCATGGCTGCAGTTAACTCTTTGCAGACTGTAGCAAATAATAAAGAAGTTGTCCAGACGACATGTTGTCTAGTTGTAAACTTCTGCGATGAGAGCCTTAGGTTTGAAGCTTACCACTAAAGTACGTACAAGCTTTGAGATAAACCTGAACTTTTCGCTACCTTCGGTAGGTTTTAATACTTGTAACTTGGCTGTTACAGTTCTGCCTCCTTTGAAATCTGCAGTGAGGTTAGAGCCTTCTTTTAGCTACATGCTGCTCCTTATTGCATCTTCATAGCTTGCATACTTCAAGATTGGTCATGATAAGCATGGCCTCATCAACTGTGGTAGAGTGACACATTACATTCAACTTCTGACTCATATGAAGTCTATTTTCAATTGAAATATGCAATTACAAGTGTAGGCATTAATTTCATGAATGGCGTCATTGGTGGGTAAAGAGTTAACCACAACTTTGTATCCAATGATTAAGGTTGCTCCCCAACTAATATGTGATCAAGTCCAAAGTGCATCCCAAGATGCTCACAGTGACTTGAGAGTTCAGTGCTAGTTTAATTTTGATGAATGGTTTACTGCTTCACCTCACGTCTTTTTAGCTTTTCCTATGCTCCACCCCTTCAGAGCTTCCAGACCACGCCACACAAATTAATAAGGGAGGCCCCATGCAGCCTATCAGGATACCAAAGTTGTTGCTAATAGCTGATGTGCTGAACCCTTTAACCCTGATGTGCATGTGCAGAATCAATCACGTGGCTACGAGAGAAGCTATAGAAAAAATGGTGATTTTGTATCATGTTGATTCATTGCGTTATATATCTTGTGAAGTACCGGAGTTCAAGCATTGGTAGTTAGGCTTAGCATGGTTTAAAACAAACCTGCTTTACTCAGGAAGTAGTTATACGAGTTGACAGCGAAGTCTGAATAAGATACAGTGGTGGAAGTGCGGGTACTCGCTATGTATTGGAAAATGACTGGAAATCCATGGCAAAACTTACAGCAATGGTATGTTTTCACTGTTGTTTAGATGATTAGCTAGAGCAAATTCGGTAGAACCAGTAGCGCGTGGGAAACTAGCTGTTCTGTGGCAATACTAAGTACAACACGATCGGATGGTAAACTTTGAATGCGATTTCTGGGGAAAGTCCCTATGGGAAGGCCCAGCTAATTATGCTTCATTCAACTTCGTGTGGCATGTAATAACTATATACTACGTAGCTGCGGGGTATATAGCGCTAACGGTGGCTATGACGACTATAGTTGTCATTCGTAATTAACGTACCTATTACCTATATTCATGACTATTATAGTCGTCATTCGGAATTAAAGAGTTAATCGGTTAAGGGTTAGGGAGGAGGGGGTTAAACCATTGAACTAAAGATGGAAACCTACAATTCACTTTGCAGACCAAAATTAGTGGGTTCACTCTCATCACCCAACTCTCTCAATCTTTTTCTTTGCCATGGGCACAATCGTTGAGTCCAATCTGCGCACCTATGATAGCGAAGTGAATATTTCTTATGAACCTGTACAACACTACAGAGCAGCATTTCAAACAGCATTTTATTTTAAACTTTGTAAGAGATTTTTGTAAAGGGGTACATCCACCTGTTATAGCTACGTAAGTGTGGAGACTAACTGGCCAGTTTAATGCATGGTCTCCATATTGGAGTTTAACAGTACTAGTATAGTGTGGGGGCAATGCCCCCCTTTTGCCTCTTGTGGTGTCAACTGGCCTGGGGGCTAGGTGGGGGAAGTGTGGGGATTTGCCACACTTCCTATTGCAAAGGCCCCACTCCTGGGGCCACAACAGCACGCCAAATTCCTAACCAACCCCTCACCCTTCCCCCCCACCCAGGGTGAAATGTTTCAAATTTCTTTTTATTTGCCATCACTGTTTAGTTTTTGTGTGTTTTGTGGTCAAGTTTCTGTAATAAAAACTTCAGGAATTTTTCTGAGATTAATCCCAACACAGTCTGCATGGAACCACAACATGCATGAACTGCACTCAATCCATAATTCTTCCTTTAATGTATCATCTTCGTACTCTTTTCCACAGACTCCACACTTGTTGTTCACTTAAGAGTTCTGTCTGTTGAGCTTTTCGTTTCCATGTTTCAGCAGCTTTTGCTGCTCCTCTTGCGCTTCCGTTGCACTGTTGATAAGTGATCCAACCACATCTTCACTTTTGCACAAGGCAGTAAAACCTGGTGTGAAATGGCTTCTAGCTGTTGCTGAGATGGGGCTGCACCTTTCAGACTATAATTATACTGTAACAATTGTCCCACCCCTGGGGGAGAATTTTTAAGACAAATGCCCCATCTCCCCCACCAGTTAGCCTCAGGACAAGGGGGGTGGGGGTGGGGGCATACATTGATAGGCGCATAACGCTATTTATGCGACAAAGTAGCCAAGTCATGCTTACCTCGTGAAGCTAAGAAGCTTAGCAACCTTTTGGGTAAACCCTGACTGTTTAGTAGTAATAAGTCTAGGCCACACCTTTCCACTTACATCATTATTCAGGAAAGCCAGGAAGGGGTGGTACTAGTTCTTGAGAGTGATCGTGGATTTTGACAAGGGCTGCCAAACACGAGGCTTTCTCTTGAACAAAAGAAACAAACTGCCTCCAGTTTTCACTTACGAAGGAAGTGTTACCTTTGAATAACTTGAAAATCAGCTCAGTTTGTCAAGGCTGTAAGTATCAAGAGTACTGTTTCCAGTTGCCGGTATGCTATCTTCCATGTTTATCCATCCAGTTCGGATCTACACTGTCTATGAACAAATTCCGACAGATTGTCTCAGTTGATCGGGACAACAGACGATCGGGGAGTTTGTCTCAATAACCCGTTATGGCTAAACAGTGCTCTCCGGTTTCGATTGTTCACCGATTTCCCATAAATGTGACACCACTGCCGCACGTATGTTTCATTCCGCAATCTAATTGGCTCCTCAAAATCTTGAGAGGTAATGGTCGACAGAAAATACACAGAAATGCTACCAGGCCCCTTTCCCGATTTTTCGGCCGGGGCCTGGGGGCAAGGCTATAGCACACCTTGCTCTATCTTTTGTTCTAAGCTTATCCAGTTTGTATTCTTAGCTCAAGCTGCTGTTTCAGCAGCGCTGCACGTTCTTGTCACGTTCGTTTCCTTTTCTCCTCCGTTCGTTTCCTTTTCTCCTCCGTTCGTTTCCTTTTCTCCTCCATTGTTTGTGAGGTCCTTCGCAGGCCACTTTGACAACATGATAGTGCCGTATCGACAACCCCCAAAGCTTCACTTCAGACCACGATGCTACCACTTAGACATACGTTGAGAAATGTGGCTGTGAGACTGCCAAGAATACACGTGTATTTTCAGATTTTTTCACAATGCGGATATCGTTATTCAACAAATACAAATGTATTTACGGTACGACATACGAATACATACATACAGACACCACTTGCATTCAATACGTTAATGTGGGGCTGGCTCAGGCTCGCCCGAATATATAGATGGTTAGCACACAACTTACATTGCCATCTGCCATATACATGGCAATCTCAGGTGGGGGGGGGGGGGGGGGGGTGCTTGTGTTGAGAACCTTTCAACTGGTGCCCCAGTACATAAAAGAGAGCCTGTCCAAGTTGGCTGAAGTGGTCAGCATTGCCCTCTGTCCTTGCTTTCTTGCGAGGAATATCGTCTTTCTTGTTCTAAAGTTACCAATGCATATAGCAGGCAGTAAAATTATTATTCACAGCTGTCAATACCAACCTCTGCAACCAGGAGGAGGACTCCTGGAACCTGTTCAATCAGAACGGCCACGTCTGGTGCTCCCTGAAGATACACGAGAATCATCAAAGTGACGCTATGATCACAATAATGAAGTAATTTATTTAACCTTCATCCATACAGAGTCGGATGTGTAGGAGGCCTCCCTCCCCCTGTGCCTCATCCTGGGAACTGCTACTCTGGGAACTGCTCTCAGAGGAGGAGGGAACGGATATAACTTCATCTATGTTGACCAGCACATTCACCCCCCCCCCCCCTCCCCCCCCGGTCACTTGCCAGACGAGGTTGCGTGCTAAACATAAAAATGGTAACATGTAATAATACATGAATGTATATGTTACAGCCGGATTACAAACCTTTGACCGGTTTTTAAACCGTTCAACCGGATTATAAGCTGGTCGGCCGGATTTAAAACCGGTCGGGTTTACAAGAAGTCATAAAGCGGGTCAATAAGCTGGCGTGCACGGTCAAAAAGCGGGCCCGCGCATGCGCTGGACGGCTTGCCACCTCGTGCGCGTGGTCAACGGTCTTTCACGATAAAAGCTACTGGAAAGAAGCTGCGAAACACAATCTGGGAATGAGGCTAGTCAGTTGTTAGTCTTAGCTTTAGTTTTTAGTCTCGCAAGCAAGACGCAAGCAAGACTCAACCAACGCCAGCGCGGATCGGATACCGAAAGCGATCCGCACTGGCGTTGGTTGGGTCTCCGGCTTGGAAGATTACCTTGCTTGTATGCTTCTGTACATCGTTGGCCAGCTTTCATGCTGTTCAGGTCACGGGCTGTTTGTTCGGCAAGTTTGTACAGCTTTCATGCCGTTCGGGCTGCTCGTAAACCTTTCAACGCGCTTCCTAGCCGTTCGGCCAACTTTCAAACCGTTCGGCCCGGTTTCTAAACGGGACCACTTCGCTTTGTGTATTGAAAGCGGGCCAACCAGTTTAAAAATGGCATGACCGGTTTATAAACCGGTGGCCCGTTTACAAACTGGTCAGGTTTGCAATCGGTTCGCAACATATACAAGTCACAAAAAAGTTTGCCAAACGCAAACAAGCACATGTAGGGATGAAATCCTCAAAAACCAACCAAACAAGACGGGAACAACACCACAATACTTTTACACCATCCCTACATCTTGTGCCATTTTGCCAAAACTGTGTGTTTGTATTTGTTTTTTAGTTGTGTGTAGAAGAGGGTTGTCTTGTAGATGGAAGGGTGTGGCGTGGGTGTGTTGTGCATAGTGAGTATGTTGTGTTGTTGGTGGTTGCTACTGAGTGTAGCAGGTATGGTCCAAGTTGTGTGTAGAAGGTGTGGAGTGAGTGAGGAGTGGTGAGTGTGTGTGTTATGTTGGAATGTGCATTATGTTGTTAAGTTTTATGCCTGTTTAGCATGATAGATATGGGTTGTCTTGTATACAGGTGGCTGTGAAGTGAGTAGTGGTAATTTTGTAATGCTTTGTGAAGGATGGGTTATTTTGTGAGATAGTTGAATGGAGTGAAATACTATGTTTGTTTGTGGTTGGTGTGGGCTAATAAGTACAAATGTAGAGGGTTTTGTGTTGTGTACAGGTGGCAAAATGGCACAAGATGTAGGGATGGTGTAAAAGTATTGTGGTGTCGTTCCCGTCTTGTTTGGTTGGTTTTTGAGGATTTCATCCCTACATGTGCTTGTTTGCGTTTGGCAAACTTTTTTGTGACTTGTTTCTGTTGTTTTTTTGTTGTTGTTGTGTAACCACACCCCAAGTGAAATGACTTGTTATGTAGTTTATTGTTGATGTTGATGGATTTCTGGAGGATGTTAGCTGTTTGCACTTATCCACTTGACAATGGAATCATGGGTGTAACTGTTGTCTAATTGGGTATGTGCATGTGTGTGTGAGTGGTTGTTCTAAGGCACTGTGGTATATACATGACTGTCTACCTGTTCTGTTGTATGACAGGGTTGTAACACTGTATGTTGTGTGTTGTCCAAGGAACAGTTTCTATAGCTGGTTATACATTGTGGGCAGGTGTGTGTAGGTTGTGTATGGTGGGTGGCAGGTACATAGGTCATAAAGAGGTAAGGCATAACTGTGGTAAAGGAACCCTTGGAGAGTAAGAGTGTTTTTCCGGGTTCTTCCAGTACTTGTTACGGGACGCTTGCCTTTTGCTTTCTTTGTTTCGCAGATAGTTCTGCTTATCCCGCGCCCGTTTCTTGTGGACGTTACGCATACTGCGTTCCTTGTCAAATCCAGCACAAGTACGTCAACTGCTGTATGAAAGTAGCAACATATGCAATCGTTTGGGAATCAATCGATCGTCAAGTTCTCTACGGAAGTAGAATAACCGCAGCTGCATGCCAACTTCACGTGCTGTAGCTGTTGAACTTCTGTTGACGTAATCGCTATGAATATTCTATTCTAACAAAATGGCGTATAGCAGCAAGCATAAGCGTGGGGTTACCTGAGAATCGCCGATTAATTCGACTTCTTTCTTTGAGAATGATGAGTGGTGGGTACAATACCCAGTAATTTATGCTGATCTTTCGCGTTTGAATCGTTGTAATAGCTTCAGCCGTTGTCGTGCTATCGTGGTGAGCAAAAGAAGAAGAAGAAGAAGAAGAAGAAGAAGAAGAAGTCAGAAGATAGACGATTTGCCTTTTTTAGCGACTTGACTGTCAGGTACTTAGCGATGCTTTCCAGCAAATTTAACGATCCTGTTGCCCATGGAAGCACTCGATAATGTCTGATATGGCTCATGGAGGCCGTTGACTTATCTAACGCGGACATTTCGAGCGTGTCATTTGTACACTTTGAATATGGCCGCCATTTTTTTTCGGGGTCATCCCTACATATGGCGTACTACCGTACGCCATGATAAATATACCGTGTAAACGTACACATTGACCCGTGAAGTATGGGCCAGGCAAAGGCCGTAGTTCCGCACCAGGCTCAGGAGTTCTAATGTTATCACTTTGCTTTGGCCATTACGGAAGGCGTGTAGGGATGCACCCCGTACAGCTGTGGCCAGTGAGATCAGTCGTGAATCCTATAGAAAAGTGTACACACACACTTATTTCAGTAATTGCACACTTATTCATGTACACACACACACTTATTAATAATTCAAAAATGGCTACTGTTACCACAGCTGTCAAGCTCACAAAAGGAAAATTGCACTCACTATTGCTCATGCAATTACTTTGCTGTTACTCGTGCAATTATTCCCAAACTACACTCGAATCCATGTGATTACCTATACTTACAAGGACAGACAGGTCTACCGATGCCACCTTCTTCCAATTGACTATACTGACTGCCTCCGGTAGCTTGGCAACTTGCCACTTTCGGTTGCAATTGGGGCACTTGTTTCCCAGCACCACCACTGTCTCACACTCCGTGAGTTCCAGACGAATGGGGAGGTGTGGTACGGGAAAAAATGTGGATTTCTCTATCCACGTCTTAAAGAACTTGAGCGATGAGAACTCAGATGCATACATTACTATATAAAAAAAATAAAATAAATATGATAAATATATCAAGGGTTAATGTGCTGATATATATAGTACATGCTAGTTATTACCAAGTATAATACAAGTTGTACCATGATGCGTGGGCGGATAAAAGGTACCGCCACAGTATCTGCCATACACCCTGGCACAGCTCATCTTTCCATACACCCTAGGGTGTATGGTTGCCAGGATAACTAATGCTTCAGCTATTGCTAATGGACCCCCAACTGTCTGGAAACATTGGCTGTACCATGGGTTTCTGGGGTGTATGGATTTGTACTCTTCGTGTAGTTACTGGTATATGTGTTCCTCACAATCTCGAGAATCCCGAGATTGCACCCTATAGTTGGCTGACAGTTTTAGTGAAGGTACGTTTCAACTGTTGCGGACACAATTAGACAGTATACACTCGATTGAACCAGTAGCGTGTGGCTTATCAGCTGACTGGCCAACTACGATCGCCAGGCAAACGTCAAACACAACCTACTCCTCTGCCGTTGCTCATCAGTACACAGCATTACTCACTCTTACAGATCGCAATATGCTTCCTATGGAGGCAGACGCTGCTTATCAAGGATGTCTTCCATCCTACGAGCTACACAGTACATCACTCGCTGTCGGTGTACAGGCGCATGTGATCTTGAGATTACGCGCATGTGGTTTATGCAATCTCGAGATTGCACACATGCACTACGCAATCCCGAGATTGCGCACTTGTGTTACACAATCCCGAGATTGCGCAGGCAATCTCGGGATTATGAGAATGCGCAACGCAATCTTGAGATTGTGTAAATTCTCAGATTGCGCAGAAGATATGTATTCCCGAAGCCCTCGTGAATACATATAACTACACTCAGGGTACAAATTCCATACACCCTAGAAACCCATGGTACAACTATTACGTAAATGCATGCAACCCTGAACATTCTGCTGTCTAACCTGTATCAGACTCCAGTGTCAGTGAGTCCTCTGGTGAACTCTCGTCTTGGCTTCTGCATGGTAGCTACAGGGATAGTGT
Source organism: Agelas oroides (assembly GCA_949130485.1). Lineage (NCBI taxonomy): Eukaryota > Metazoa > Porifera > Demospongiae > Agelasida > Agelasidae > Agelas > Agelas oroides. The sequence continues at coordinate 4,895,999 of OX422191.1, read as the reverse complement.
TAAGGTAAAGGCTGATGATTGCCAACATATAACACCTGTATCTCAGACAGTTCCACGATACAGGCATCAGCCACATGCTCGATATGATATGGCGTGTATGTGAAAAAGTACAATTATTGGTACCGATGCCTGTATCTCAGGTGGTTCTGTGCGTACATCTCAGTTTTCGCATGTTCTGTAGTTCCATTAGAGAGCTTTGGAGTGGTACTAGGTTCAGGCCACTGCAAGGCGGCGCACAAAAAGGTACTAAGAAAAACTGCAAAGCGGGCCAACCAGTTGGGGTAGTCTGGGTAGCCTCATTCCCACGCTGCACTAGTTGGCCTTACCTGTGGTTAACTCTCTACCAACTGTAACGTGTGACTGCAATTTTACGTAGATAACCGTAGTAATTATGACCGGAACAGTTTAGAGAACATGTCGCGTATTCGGTATTATATCTCCAAAGCAATGGAGTACCTTGGGCTTTGCCCATCTTCGCTGCAGTTTTGAAGCTTGTCACTAAAGCAGAAGCTGTGAAATATCCCGGAAGTTTTCACACCGAAAGTCGCGACTTTCAATCTCTTCTGGTACTTATAACTTGGAAGTAAAATTTCTGTCTGGTTTGAAATCTGCATTGAAGTTAGAGCTTTCCTTTAGCTTTTTCCACATCTTCATAGCTTGTGTACTTCTCGAGATCGGTCGCGATAAACACGGCCTTGTCGATTGCGATAGAGTCGGATGCTGCGTAGCGATCAACTTCCGGCTCGTACGTTGTCTATTTGCAATTCCAATGTGCACGTTTAGCTTCTGGTGGGTGTAATGAATATATGGTGAATAGTGTAGGTAGTCCCTAATAAACCGCTACGCTCGAAGAAAACTCGAAACAGAACCGCAGTACCCATGACACGTAAACGCGTCATTGATCGGTAAAGAGTTAAGCAGGGTCCATGGTGGGTTGATACCCGCCTTTGATAATTGGCCGTCAATTTCGTCTCTCCAATTCACCCTTTGCATCAAAATGAGCAACCATGTTTTGCATCATACAAGCAAGCTTTAAAACTTGTTTCATCAATGAGGATTGACGAAACCATTGTGTTCATTCCAGGATGTAGTCCCTTTGAATAAAGGAAGAGACCACTGTCTGGGTGGTAAGTTGAGGCAAGCATGATTTCTTTTGTATTCTAACCTGCCCTCAACTGTAAATTATACAATCACCAGGACTTTCGTCCCCTTCCGTAGTAGCTCTAAGTCCAAAGATGTCCACCATGAAACTTGAACTGCGACATCTGGCATTGGGTGTGCCAGTGCCATACCAGGTCTTGCCTGCTCTTCCCACGCCAAGCTGGCCACATGCCACATTGTTTGGCACATTGGGATCACCCAGCAATTGAGTTTTGTAATAATTTTGCACTGGTCCATTACAACCTCAGAACTCAACCGAGTTACACCCCCGTATACTCAGTTTTTGCGTTCCAATTTTTGCGAACTGAACTAAACTCGCAATTTGCAATTATTAGACTGTCGCAATTAAAACCAGTCCTATGGTATAAGTTCCAAAATACATCAAAAGTAGTGACTTCTGGTATGAAAACTTCCACTTTATTTCACAGCTTCTGCTATAGTGATGTGCTTTAAAAGTTCAATGAAGTGGGGGAAACCCACGGTACTCCATTGCTTTTAACTAGATGTATTTAGCTGTTTTACAACCAGAGATATAACAAAATATGAAACACGTCATCTTGGCTCTTTCGTTCATACTGTGCTATTGCATTGCAGTCAGTAAAGACAGGAACATCACTGCGTTTGAACTGTTTGACTGGACAAAGTTGAGAAATGGTCAGATGTTCCCTAAATGTCGCATGGGGTTTTGTAGTGTCTCATGATGTCTCATAATGTCTCACTGAACAGTACTTGTGGCTATGCCTGAAATGGGCCTTTTTGCTCACTTGCCATGATCACGGAACAGCTGCTCTTTAAAGGCACAACAACCTTGAAATGAAAGCTGCTAGTGGGCGGAACTTTCACACTGCAATCACAAACTCCAGTATACAAATCCAGAGCTTGAAATAACGGTTGGCTTTTGTTGTATGCCTGAAGAAGATCCAGATTGGACTGAAATGTAGCATGAGAGTTCATTTAATGTCTTAAGTTGTGAAAGATTGATTTTGTGGTTTCTGGGCAGTGCTTCGCTGTTATATTGACCAAGTGTAAAGTGAGTTTGCCTTACCTGTTGCTCCGCCAGGAGTGTTGTTGATACTTGGGAAGTGTACCCCACCTGCTGTGGTTGGAGGGATACCTCCCTTGGTAGAACTGTGTGAAATGAACATGGCAACGTCGTCACTCACTCTTGGTGTGCTGGAAATTTGAAGACAGTTAGTTAGCTAACATTTTTTTGATTGACGTTATGTTTAAGTAATAGTTATACCATGGTTGCAGGGATTTATCGTCGAAAACCATCCCGAACCCGAGGGCACAGCCCGAGGGAGAGGGTGTGGTTTTTGAACGATAAATCCCTAGCAACCATGGTATATCCGTTATATATCCTACCTCATTGGTCAATGCGCCATAGTCATCCATAGATACTGCATTCAACCTACCAACAACTTATAGCGATGGCTTGTCGTTGTGTTCTAACTTTTGTCTCGGCATGTACAACTGGACTGACTGCCCTGGATGAGAAGCCAGCAGTACGGCTGATAATATGAGCACGCCCAACCAGCTGATGGAGTTGCCACACCCTCAATCTCACGACGACGCCTTGAACTGCAAACGCTTCGTTAACAACGATGAATTCGCTGCTGTGCTTTCACAGGGTGTAGTTCCAGCCGGTATGGACAAAGTGTGCAAGGTGGGCTTTGACCAATTTTGCTTCTTGGATGAACTTCTGAAAACACTACACCAGTTGTTATGTGGACTTCTGCAGACTTCTATTAAAACTACTATGACGAATGCTGTGTTATTATTAACCCTTGGCACACATGCGCAGTGAGGGTTATAGTACTTGGTCTGTGTGTCTGTGTGTCTGTTACTCAACATCTCACTTTATACGTGATTATTCGTGCCACAAATGATACTAACCCTCTCAGCGGCGGATGAAGGTCAAAAATTTTTAAGCGATTTTCTCTGCAAATGCTTCGTTGCAAAGCTAGAGCGTTTCCTGTTGGTACGGCTACATGATAAGTCGGCCATTTTTTACTCCGCGGAAAACGCGCATTCGTATGAATCTGGACCACTTGGCTAGCGGCCATTTAGTTCTTGGGAGAGACTTTCTTTGTGAGTTCGATTATTGGCCATTGGCAGTAAGTATTCCTCCAACAAAGGTATGCCCGCAGTGTAAAGCTGCTGTACCTGTAAGACGAAAGACATGTGAATGCTGTGATCATGTCTTTCGATCCAAACGAAAAGCAGAGTGTAATTTGCGAGAGAAAGCTAAGAAACGTATGAGATCAGTAGAATCAGATAGTGTGAAATCAGCTAGGAAAGATAAGTTGCACAAGGCCTGTGAAAGAGTGTCAGAAACTCGTGAGCGAACTTTGGATATCAAATAACCACAATGTAGTGCACTGTGTTAATATTAGGCCCAAGTGCCTAGCTGTCAGAACAGATTCGAGGACAGACAGTTAGGAATGAATTTATATCGAAAGGTGTGCCATAACAACTCGAGAGCAAATGTCATGATACTATTGTTCACGAGACAGTGATCGATTCTAGTTAACACACAAGTACAATCACATGCACAATCACATGCACAATCACATGCACTGCTGCGCCGAGGGTTTGGCACTTCAGTGCCTTTCATGTTGCTTCTGCATTGTTTACTGTATACGTAATCTTGTAAATGTTAATTAGAAAGTACATGAAGAGGGGTTTATGAGAGGGTTTATCACCCCTGTTACCTAGGATACAAGGGTGCAGTAGGATATATTGTTTGCTAACCACACCAACTGAAAGCTGCTCCCATCTTGAGGTAGTAAGCACTTACAAACTTTATAGCAATAATGTTATCAATTATGTCATGGGAAATGTTATAGCATTATAGTAGATAAACCCCATCAACTGTCAGAGATATTACCATTTGAACATTTGGTTGTAAAAATTTTTTACCAATTGTGTATTAGCCAACTCAATTTACCATATTTTACATTTTTATCCACCTGCAGTTCTGTTACTATGGTGACAAGCCACCTGACACACCTGAGAACGTTCTGTTCATGTCCAACCATCAGTGCACTGGTAAGACATAACTACACCTGAGACTGCATGTGTGGATACGCACTTGTGTGGATGAATACACACGCACTTGCACTGTGCATGAAGATATGCACACACGTTGCATACACACACACTCACCTGTCCCATGCTGTCATGTTTTTAGCTCAGGAGCCATCTTCCACATTTTGTCACCTTCTTTCCAACCATTTCCAGCTGGGTAATAGCGAGTCAATTATCACTAATGCTGAGATATTCTGGGGATGTGGATCAGGCTCACATCGGCCCACACTCTAGGCACCTTTTATCCCCTCAGTTTGTGTCTGTAAGGTTCAGAAGCAGACTATGACAACTCTCCCCTCCTCACATGCTGCTATCACCATCTCAGAGAGTTTGTTAGAACTTTCTCTTAATTGTCTTGTCTTGGCATTCTTCAGCTTGCACAGTGCAGTTCACTCATTGATAGTTTAGTTGTGAGGTGTGCCCTCTGTGGTCGCTGCCTCACCGTCTCTATCTCCACCATTACAAACTGGCTGGGCTGTCTCTTCCGTGGTTGCTGTTGGAAGAGTATGGTGCCCAGGGTTTCATACAGAGGGGGGGGGGCCCTGGAATTTCCCCCCCCCCCCCCCCCAGCCACAATTTCCCCCCCCCCCCCAGAAATCTTGAAATTGAGTATGGTTATTATTGTTGCAGGGGAGGAGCCTGGGTACCAAGCTATTCACCAAACATGAGTCACCTACTTGAGATTTAAAGAGGTTGTGGTTAGACCATGTTTCAATGGTACCATCAATATTAGCTATTTAATTTTACATGTTGCTGGACATAAGTATGTGTCATCAAAATGTTGTTTGGAAAGTTTGTACCAGATTGCGTCAGAAGCAATCTGAGAGGATCTAAATTCAAAATTTTCCTGGGGGAGCATGCCCCCAGACCCCCCTAGTAGGTATGCACACTTACGCGTGCGTATGCTTTCGCACGCTACTACCACCCTGCTACCATCCTCTTTTCCCCCCCCAACTCAAAATCCTGTATGAAACCGGAAACAGTCACCATTTGAAGATGGTTACCAGTCTGGAGGGAGTGAACCTACCCCCACATTACATAGACTTTATACTAAGTACATATCCCTGATGCGCAGCCATACCCTCTTGTCTCCAAACTATATCCTTTCTTCCTCTGCTGCTTTTGTTTGGAACCACTAGTTCTTAGTTCTTCCATTACTTGGTGAGTTTTACTTCTAGCTTGCCAGAATCTGTGATGGTGCTCTGTACACATTGTTGTCAGCTGCTTAGTTTAGTGTACAGTTCGTTCTGATGCTGGAGGATAGGTTCTAGTTCAGCAGCACGATCTTTGAACCAGTCTGGATGGTGCCTATTTTCAGTACTTAGGACTTCAGTCAAATTGAGGAGTGCAGATCATATTGCTTCCTACTTTTCTTTGGCTGTTGGCTATGCTGTTGAAGTTCTAGCTGTCTGCTAATTCTTACCTCTTGCTCTGATGCTTGACTTAATGCTTCCTTCAATCCTGACTAGTTTATGTGTCACCTTCTCATCATGGTAGCATGCTCCTAGTTGACCACTTGTCGTTGCTCTCTGCTCTATTTGAACAAACCTGATAGTTACGAAAATGGAGTGATGACGTTGCTGTCATTCAGTGCTCACCTCATGCACATGGATACCATAGCCATGTTAGCTAAACACTAGCTACATTGAGTAGTGGTAAATTATTAGTGGCACACACACACACACACACACACACACACACACATACACACACACACACACACACACATGCACACAGTGGACTGGGTGATTGTGGAGATGTTATGTTTGAAGCAGGGAGGATATGGTGGACGGACTCGATACATTCTGAAGGATGCACTGAAATACATTCCTCTGTATGGATGGCAACTTGGAGAAGTGAGTGGGGTCTCTTGGGGAGGGGGAATTTGAATTGCTACCTGTGTTAGAATACTGTGTACCTTGTAAGTTAACTCATCCCCGGTAGAGTTGGGCGGTATTCCATTTGGGTATGTACGATTATCACAGAGAATTTTATCACGATATACGATATTATCATGATATATAGAACTGAAAGTTACACAATAAACAATTCATGGCATGTTTTCAACGGTGTACATGTCCTTTGCTAAGAAGTAAGCAACAGCCCTGTTAAGGGTGGTTGCTTCAGCAGAATGACGGGAATACAGCATGCTTTGCTCAAGAGTCTCACGTAATGATGGTTGTTTAGAAGACTCACCCTTACTCTGTACACCTTTAGAAGCCTCTGCATAAAGATCGGCATGATGGTCCCGTAGATGAGCGAGAAGATTGGAGGTGTTTCCAGATTTCGCGCGGACACTCTTTTTAAATGTCCTACACACGGGCTCGTCCTCCATTTCTTGAAGAACAACTCCATTTTCATTTGCTCGTAGCCCAAAGTAGTTCCACACCACGCCTTTTGAGCCCTTCTTTTTTACTAAATTTTGCTCCGCCATTTTCTTCGTGCAGCATTGAGCATGTGGTGGGTTCGAAGGTCACTGTGGCTGACGCATGCGCAATTGTGATATATCGCAACACTAATCCCTGGTGAAGTAATTACTGCACCCTGCCCTTCATGCAGTCTGTAAGGTGTTGGATGGTGGTCCGGGTCACGCGCCTTTATCAAGCCAAATGACTCAATACCACTATCAGGCTGGATGCAATCGGCCACTGTTTGACCTTTTGACCTTTGCCATGCCCTCACTGGTATTTATATCTCCATTACGCCATCCCCAGTATTAGGGGTACACTGTAAGGGGAGTTTTCCTTAGAGGGGTGGGTCCACCTGGGGCGTCCACCCTCTGCCAGGCCACGTACCTTTATGACCCAGTCACACCCATCTTGGGTGGAAAAAAATCTGGCAACACCTACAGACTGAATGAACTTGAATTATAGAAACAATGATCACAAGGCTACCAGTGCCAAGGTTAAGTACTACGTGTACATGTGTAACGAACAAACTTATCAAACTCAATTATTGAGCATTGCTCATAACCACAGACAAAAGGTCTGTCTGGCGCCGCTAACAATCAATTTACAGTTCACAGGGCTAATAATAGAGTACCACCGATACTGTATTTTACCGATATAACTGATGCTGATAGCCTACCCTATAGAAAAGCCGATATCCGATACCGATAACAATTATAAAGTATATTATTCGTCCAGAAATTCTTGCAGCTGACACATGGCTACTACAAGTCTAAAATTTCACACAGTGTACATGGTAACTGGTCAAACTTTAGTTTTGTGCGCTTTCGCTTGAGTCCCTCCGCGTGAGATGACTTCACTGCACGTGTCACAAATGGCTTTATTCTCATCAATAGTGGAGACTTTGAAATAATTCCAGACTAAGGACTTCTTGCTTCTAGATGACATAGTTCACTCCTCGATCAGCAAGTTCAGTGGGAGACTAGACAAGGCTAGTAGACTGACAGTTACGGCAGCCGGTAGGTACAAATCACGCAGAGTACTGTACTTGTTGACCTTGTACACGTGCTAAATTAAAGCACGTGCTCAGGGTCAGCAGTTCATTGGACAATCTTGTACTTGTGTAAACAAATTGGCGTGGAGCCTGCTGCTCTCACCGATGCAGATAAGTGTGTGCTAATTTAAATATCGGCACTGATACAAATATTATATCGGTATCGGTGGTACCCTAGCTAATAACACACAGTGCAATAAACACAACAAGTGGTTAACATGAAGTTCCAAAACTCAAGTGAAAATGAAAAACTGTGGTTATCAGGCTAACTGATGTTCTGATTTATGGTAGGAGGGAAGAACACTGACTTGTCTACTGACTGCTCAGGATGTAGGTCTGCCCTCGATGTGTGCATGCTCCTGTGTGCCGCCCACCTCGCATTTTGGCGCATGGCCCAGACCCTCATTAACCTCAGTTAACCTCAGAGGTTAACCTCTACTTAACTCATCCCCAGTGAAGTAATTACTGCACCCTGCCCTTCATGCAGTCTGTGATGAAAGGGAGGTTTGCCACCACCACAGGTCTGCAGTAAATTCATGGTTTAGGCGTATGTGATGGTGAGCAGAGCGTGCAATGCACAATAAATTAATCATCCTCCGCAAGAAGGATTGCCCAGGGTGTACGACTTGGTGGGCATGCTGTAATAGGCCGATAAGAATTCGCCGGCACGTCCGCCGTCCCCGCCATCGGTGCAGGGTGTGACGGATCCTGGTCAGTTTTGGGAGTCACAAGACTCCGGCCGAGGTATCTGTCTTGATACCTAAAAAGGTGAGACAAGCTAATGGGCCCTCCAGCTTCTCATTTGACAGTGGTACACCTAGTCTGCGGCAGACTTCCAGCATGGTTGAGAGGTTGTACTGGCACTCCTCACTATCTGGTGGGCCGATAGTAATGTAGTCATCAAGGTAGTGATCTACCTCTGTCATCCCACTGCGTCGAAAGCACCACCCTAGGGCATCCACGATGGCTGTGAAAATCTTCGGGGCAGACCTGAGTCCGAACGGCAGGCACCCATCGATGTGATTGGAATCATGCCACTGAACACCTAGCAATGGGCTGTCGTGAGGGTACACTGAAACAAGGCGGAACACCTAGCAATGGGCTGTCGTGAGGGTACACTGAAACAAGGCGGAACACCCAGCAATGGGCGGTCCTGAGGGTACACTGAAACAAGGCGGAACACCTAGCAATGGGCTGTCGTGAGGGTACACTGAAACAAGGCGGAACACCCAGCAATGGGCGGTCCTGAGGGTGCACTGAAACAAGGCAATGGGCTGCCTCGATGTTAAGTTTTGCCATCAAAGCACACCGGCCCATACTCTGGGCTGCTCTGGCCACCTTGGATACTGATGTGTACTGCATGGAACATAGGGAGGAATCGATTCCATCATTCACACTAGTGTGTGGGGGAAAGGACAGGTCTGTGATCAACCACCGTTTGTTTGGCTGATGGTGTTTGGGAACGACCCCCATCCGGCTGACCTGAACTCCAGGGATGTCTATGGGGGAGAAGGGGCCAATGATTCGACCTGCTGTAATTTCTTTTGTTAGGTATTGCTCCACCACCTTGGGGTGCTGCTGGGCAGATGGAGTGTTACGACGTGCTGAGGCTAGGGTATGATCAGGGTCAAAACCAACTCAAAAGCCCTCCCAGATGCCCCTCAGAATGAAGGCTGCGAACTCCTGATTGGGGTGTCCCGCAATCATCTCCTGCCATGCCCCCCCAATTGCACTTGAGAGGTCTGAGACTCTACATGTAGAATCTCTGCTGGGAGCTGCAGACACACTGGCCGGCCTTTCTGCAGGTGCAGCAAGTCAGTTGTATAGATGTAAGGGCCTGAGCAAATGACAGGAGCATACCCACTAAATCTGTCCATGGAAAGTGTAGGGATTACCCTACCCATTGGAAGCACCTTCAACCCCATGCCATGAAAGGTCACCATCAAATGGAATGCTAAAAATACACTGAACACAATGAACCAAATTATTGTGCTGAACAATAGGTTGGTGCAAGCCCCTAGACTCTCGTCCTCCCTGCAGGAGAGGTCGACCTGGACCGACTTCCAGGTAGCTGGGGGTTGGCACACTCTGCTGCTGGATGCCGACACTTGGCGCATGCATGCATGTGCGTGCCAGCAGAACTTGTATCTGCATTGGTTGCCTGCCGGCTTGTTAAACAACCTGCAAATCTCCACTGGTCCGGTGGCATGGTTAAAGTCTTGGTTTTGTTGACTCCCCCCCCCCCCCCCCCCCTGCGCTCCTCTGGAGCAAACACACACTCCTGTGTCTTGTGAGTGTTGGCAAGGCAATATCGGCAGCAGGGGATAGACTTCGCCCGCCCGGTGAAAGCCTCATTGCACAAGGGGCTGGGTCTATTGTTGCCCAATCCAAGGACTTGTGATTGGCAGCTTGCCGCCGATAAGCCTTGTCATATGTTGCCCAAGCTGTGCCCTCAAAGTTGCGTGATGCACGCGTAATAGTGCAGAGGTAGGCCATAAAGTGAGGAGTTTTCTCTGGATGGCGCACCGCCAACATGGCTACCAACGTAGGATGACACTCTGTCCATAAGGTGAAATCATGTAATACCAGACCCCTTCTTGGGCGCTGAGATCGGCAGCTGCTTGGCTCGACCCTCCATGACTCCGGGAGTAGCTCGCACATATCTATAAATTCCAAGTTCCAGATCCTTGTGAGCATCCGAGGTGGGACTGAGGCCCATCCCAACAGTGGGCAATGATGCCAGCACCCGACTCATGGCTGGCACCGTAGTCGCAAGACTTGCCATGGAGCTGCCTGATATCACTGGGGTGAAGGCAATGGATGCGGGGGGGGGGGGGGGGGTCCCATCACAGGAGACTCTAGCCTCGCAAGAGGCCGTGATTGTTCCCAGGCATGCCCAAACATACACCGTCCCACAGCGTGCCAATAGATGTGGGAACAACCAAGGGAATTCTAACTCACCAGGTTGCGAGGCTGCCATCATCAGAGTGCCCAAAGCGCTGGTCCCTCCATCTGGCATTGTTTCCAAGGCGCCGGCCACGTTTTGCGAACCACCGCTGGCAGAAGTAGCCGATGTTGATGTCAACCTTGGCGTAGCGCGGGAGGCAATGAGCCTGTTGATCCGTTGGATCTGCTCCAGTGTAAAGGGGACCTCTTCTTCGCCTTTGTTGCTTCGCTGTCACTCATGGCGGGGTGAACCCGATGGCACTGAATTTATAAAGAACACTGACTTGTCTACTGACTGCTCAGGGCGTAGCTGCACGAGGCCTGCCCTTGATGTGCGCATGCTCCCATGTGCCGCCCACCTTGCATTTTGCCGCATGGCCCGGACCCTTGTTAACCTTGGTTAACCTCAGGGGTTAGCCTCTATGCTGCACCCCTTATGTACACTATTGTGTACTGTCTGTAGCGCTAGCCCTGACTCACGCTTACCCCCTCCAGTGCATGTGTAGCTGCACTAGTTGTGCATTCAAAGTGACGTAAGTAGGGGTTGAGAAGCAAAGGTTACGGTTCTTTCGGTCTCAAATATGTATGCATTATAAGAGCTAATCATGTTTCAGTGCGCTGCACAGACCATTGTTTTACAGAACCCAAGTTTATGGTAGCCAAATCACATAGCTGCAAGCGTTTCCTAGGTGAAGGGACCTCCTTTCATGTGTACCATCTGGGCGATACCCCTTCCACCTGGCTCAATAGACACGAGGGTTCCAGGCAACAATGTCTGATGTCAATAAACAATGATACAGTACACATCTGCAGGTGTTGTTGCGGTGAACGGACCGGACCGCCTTTCAAATGCACCATCCGGGTTAGTGCTGGGACAATATATCGATATTCCAATATATTGGTCTAGCTACTTACTCAATACCTATATCGATCAGCTCACTTGCATATCGATATATCGCGATATCATTATTGAGACGCGCATGCGCATTTCTCCGATCAGGTAGAAATTGAACATTATTCCGTTGCGTAATTTGACCGTGTTACCGCGTTTGAAGCGCTGTAGCACAAAACTTCTGGGTGGGGCTCATACGCGCAGCGAAGATGCACGAATATTTGATAAGCCTATGTAGCGCGCGTATGAGGCCCGCCCTTAACGGAAGTTCTGCACTACAGCGCTTTGAACGCGGTAACACGGTCGAAATACGCAATGGAATAATGCTCGATTTCTACCCGGGGCTGCAAGAAGAAAGCTGTTTGTCGTCTCGGTATGGTAGTGTCACGTACTCTGGGAACCCAATATATCGATATTATGTTACTATGGAGTCCACAATAATCGATATGCAAAATTTCAATATCGTGCAGCACTAATCTGGGTGGTGCCCCTTCCACCTGGCTCGATGGAGACTAGGGTTCCAGCACTGACATTCTGCTGGACACAGTGATGTCCCCATGCCATCTGCCCGGTTATCGCATTTATGAATGGGGCATGTTCAGGGTGCCTCATTTTATGCTAATATCCTTCCAGTCTGTTTCCATCAAAAGTGCGGACTAGGGGGTTGCCACTGCCAGTTCGTCAAGCCACCTCCTAAAATTCTGGACAGATGCTGCTGCATTGGCTCCTACAGGTATGCAAGGAAGGCAAGGATCAAACAGCCATTGTGCATAGAATGGAGCCCCTGAATAATGTGGTATCCCCCTGTCCTTTACTGAGTATTGCATCACAGAAAAATCACCTCCTGAACATACTTGATGTCTTACCCTGCTGTAGAGGAACTGATGGTGGTGGGTTTATCTCCGGTGGTATAACCAGCACCGCAGGCAGTTGTCCTAACACCTGATGGATGACTGCAGGGGGGCCCAATGTGATGATCACCCCGGGGTCACTCTCACTGTCACCCTCATTGTCCACCCCATTGTCCACCCCGGGGTCACCCTCATCGTCCTCATTCACCAGCTCCTTTTTCTACACACATGCAGATAATCTATAATCTTCATACTTCCACACACATGGATATAGAACGATCTAATTTTGTTGAGTTGAGGTGGGAGGGGGGGGGGGGGGGGGGGGGGGGAGGCATGATTGAAAACATTCAACAAATTATGCTTTCCTGGTCTGTATATTGTGACTCTACTTTTGAGAAGAGGGTGCCAAGACTTCTGCAGTTTGGGCTACCTCTACTCTCTATTATCTATGACTTATGTTAATTACCTGTAGCTGTGCTTCATTCATAATTTTCAACAAAGTGACCTCGAACATATATAGTGCTGTCAGCCAAAAAACAGTTGTAGGTGCGGCTTCCGGCAACTTCAGAATCCAAGAGCTAGTTGTCTTTGATGCTGTTCTTGTAGTCTCACGAGGTCCCCCGTCAAAACCTAAAGGTGTATTTGTATCATAGAATGCCATCGTGAGCAAAAATTGTATGCGTAACTTTGAGTGAGCTAATCAGATTTGAACCTCAAACATTACTGCGGATGTCCACGGAAAGCTAGCCAGAGTGTCCAGACGTATTTTTCTCTTCCTCTCACTCCTCCCACCAGAAATAAAGAAAATACGGCTAGCTTGTGAGACTAACAATTACTGTAACCACGAACAGTTTAATAAGTACTCAACCTACAACACATAGTGCATTATATTATACTTTCACTTTCTTTTGGACATCAGGTATGTATGGTTCACTTCCAGAGGAGATTTCAATAGTGCGCAACGTGAAAAACCAACACTAGCGATAATGTAAGGCTGAATTGTCTGCATCTATGTATGGTATGTGCTTATAATGCGGTAGACAATTATAATGTTGGTCCAGTGAGCAACTTGCTAAAAGTGGTTTGGCGGGCCTAAAATGCACTACGTTCCCCAAGTAGCTACACTGATTGATCACATGTATGGTACGGTAGCTCAAACACCTGAAGTTCAAGCTGTAATGAAACCATCCAGCCAGAGGCTGCTCTTACATAACAGTTCACAGGCAAAAAAGACAAACTTCACTGAAATGAGACACAAAGCAGTAACAAACAAATAAATACTCAGCCTTACCTTACCCTTGGTGTGTCTGGAGGCGAAGTCTCCCTTCTGAAATGTCTTATGTCGCTTGGTACTTCCTTCATTGCTGTCCAATTCGATAACTATACACTCAAAAGTACTGTCCTCCATTTTGGCTTTTGCAAACAGATTACATGTAGAATATGCATGTGCACTGTGAACGCTTCATTCCATTTGTTCTGTTCCATTTGTTCCGTTCCGTTCTGTTCCTGGGTTTTACTTATACCCTCAATCAGTCAATCATCCAATACCAGTACTGTCCTCCATTTTGGCTTTTGCAAACAGATTACGTGTAGAATATGCATGTGCACTGTGAACGCTTCATTCCATTTGTTCCGTTCCATTTGTTCCGTTCCGTTCTGTTCCTGGGTTTTACTTATACCCTCAATCAGTCAATCATCCAATACGTACATCTCAGACACTATTTTCCTGTGTTGGGCACCATAGCGGATGTTATACCGTTGACCTCTGCACTGGACTAAATGGCTAACTGCCTAGTAAGGCTTTCTACTTGTTTATTCCAGGTTAAACTCCACATAAAAATTCTTTCCACTTGGGGCAGAAAAAGAATGGTGATGCCTACTACTGTCAAGTGCCATCTCACACAATCATGCAAGATCTTTATAGCATTCATAGAGAACTTACAGTGATGGTGGACCTCTGAATGATGGTGGACCTCTGAATGATGGTGGACCTCTGAATGATGGTGCACCTTTGAATGATGGTGGACCTCTGAATGATGGTGGACCTCTGAATGATGGTGCACCTCTGAATGATGGTGCACCTCTGAATGATGGTGGACCTCTCAGTGTCGGTGCACCTCTCGGTGTCGGTGGACCTCTCGGTGTCGGTGGACCTCTCGGTGTCGGTGGACCTCTCGGTGTCGGTGGACCTCTCGGTGTCGGTGGACCTCTCGCTGTCGGTGGACCTCTCGGTGTCGGTGGACCTCTCGGTGTCGGTGGACCTCTCGGTGTCGGTGGACCTCTCGGTGTCGGTGGACCTCTCGCTGTCGGTGGACCTCTCGGTGTCGGTGGACCTCTCGGTGTCGGTGGACCTCTCGGTGTCGGTGGACCTCTCGGTGTCGGTGGACCTCTCGGTGTCAGTGGACCTCTCGGTGTCGGTGGACCTCTCGGTGTCGGTGGACCTCTCGGTGTCGGTGGACCTCTCGGTGTCGGTGGACCTCTCAGTGATAGCGGACTTCTTGTACACTGAAGCAACACTGGAATGCAAAATCTGGTGCATGTTGTTTGCAGTTGACAGCTCCCTGAATATGAACAGATGTGGGAAAGGCTAATGGGGTGGGTAAAGTGGCTAGAATATGAGGCTGGAAGTTCAGAAGTAGCAGGCAAGCTAAAATTGAATCCAGCCCTAAGCATTCATCTAACCCTCTGTGGGTCGCAACCCTTGTCAGGTAAATCATGAATATCATTATAGGGTCATGAATCTGATTAGCAATTTCCAAGGTTGAGATCCGGTGTTTTTTGGAGTCGTGGATCTCTATAAGAGCCATGCAAGGACAAGTACAGTCTACACGCAGACCTCGAAATTTATTCCACCCGCGTAACCATGTGACGTCATCAAATTCTGGATGAATGCGTAATGAGCTCTACACACGGCCAACTTTCAAGCTTTATATTTCGTAGTAGCAAACCTGGATCGAGATGATACTTACACAGCTTGTTGTGGGGGCTGCCAAGTGTAAGTTCATAGTGTCACTGTACCTGCTGGGTGCCGCATACGGCGGTAGAGACTACGTCCGCTCACAAGACACAAGTACAATTCCGAGCCATCTTTGATTTACCGCACAACTAGGGGCAAAGTGGAGCTAGAACACGATCTTCACAGCGTATATACAGTACATTCAGCACTATAACATAGTCAAGTTAGAAGCCAAAAGCTCAAGTCACACAGTAGATACTAAGTGTACAATATCAGCAAAAAATCGCTTCACAGGCTCGAACGTAGACATGGTACAGAACACGTTACGAAAGCGCAACCAGCGCTACATAGCCCTTCCGGCTCTTTTCTATATCTTACAAAAATGTCCAATCTCCATAGCTGTTGTACTCTCCAAGATACAAGCGCTTATGCAAGTGCCCTAGTGACCGCTTTCCACTGTGATCGATTTTCGATTTGGCACACAACCAGGGGCAAAATGGCCAAGAGCTCCGTAAATTTCTGGACACGTTTTTCCCCACTCCGACTGCACAATACTCGTATAACTCAGTCAAACTCCAACTACTTTTCCAGTTATGAATGAGCAAAGTCGTGATATTGTTCAGTAATGTGCTTGGAAATTCCTGGGAAGTTCACAGCACTTACCACGGCAACTGAATGACAGCTGTATTGTGAACTGTTGCGTAATAATAGTTTACCCGAGCTGAACTTTAGTTAACTACTTGTAATTGCTAATCTGATTTTGTGAGTGGAATAAAATGTATGGGAAGCCTGAGGCCTGCGTGTAGACTGAGTAGTAGCCAACTCTGTGCAGTAAGCCTTTACTTGACACACTCTGACTCCATCTGTAAGCATAGCTCTCATGAATATCATTAAATGGCTGTTTTTCGGGCTCTTTTGTTCTCTCATTAACCCTTTAACAACAAATGACGACTATAGTCATCCAAAAATTCGGCCGCATGTTATCAGTTGGCGCAATCCGTTTTGAAGATAGGTTCTGTGCTAGCAGAAAGGGTGGGACGCCTTTTTCTAATTTTGGCTGATGGTGCATGGTGGCTGTTGCAGCTGGCTATAGCAAGGGCCTGGTCAGCGCTGGATGGCCCGCCCGTTCTTCAGCTTTCTTGTTCAAACGAGCATAGAAAACAGTCCTTTCATCTTGTAGGGACTCCATTTTGGGAAGCTTTCAGTCTGGAGGAGCACTCCCTGGTCGGAGGGCTCTGACTATTGAATGCTCGGTAATGAGTGGGTGTGGTCAGGGTCATGAACCTGCAAAGAACTTCTGAAGGAAGCTGTGGATCAAGTTTCTTGGGCTAACTCCTGGCAGAAGTGGAAATACAAGTGAAAGAAGGTGGGACTAGTCTTAAACAAGACCTTTAGGGAAACTAATTTAAAGGGTTAACTGGTGATGGCCTGGTCCCGTTTTAGCCAGATAAGCGAGAGTCCACTGTATATGGAAAATAATACCCACCTGTTACCACAGAAACAAGGGTGAAGTAAATTGGATATGCTACCTATACTACAATATACTCTAGATTGATTACTCTTGACTGCACCTCGGGTAAACCATCTAGCAGAGTACATCTGTGTTTATACTCCTCGTACCTCGGGTAAACCATCTAGCAGAGTACATCTGTGTTTATACTCCTCGCACCTCGGGTAAACCATCTAGCAGAGTACATCTGTGTTTATACTCTTGACTGCACCTCGGGTAAACCATCTAGCAGAGTACATCTGTGTTTATACTCTTGACTGCACCTCGGGTAAACCATCTAGCAGAGTACATCTGTGTTTATACTCTTGACTGCACCTCGGGTAAACCATCTAGCAGAGTACATCTGTGTTTATACTCCTCGCACCTCGGGTAAACCATCTAGCAGAGTACATCTGTGTTTATACTCCTCGCACCTCGGGTAAACCATCTAGCAGAGTACATCTGTGTTTATACTCCTCGCACCTCGGGTAAACCATCTAGCAGAGTACATCTGTGTTTATACTCCTCGCACCTCGGGTAAACCATCTAGCAGAGTACATCTGTGTTTATACTCCTCGCACCTCGTATATCCAATATGTGTATAGCATACTTTGAACATGTATGGCTTCACACAATAATTGTAGATAGTGTGTAGCTGGACCAAAATAGCTAATCACTAAGTAAGTTAGTTGGACAATTCCAGACGATACTGATTTGATACTAACAGCATGGCAAAGTTATCCAGAAAGTCTTACTAAAAGCTCCTTAGTTTCATGCAGTAAGCACGACTTTGCTATCTTGTCACATATGTGACAGCCACATTTAGCACACATCACACATATGCAACAAATGCAGTTCAAGGGTTAACCTTTACAGAGACACTGTGATAATTTGTCAAAGAAAGCATGTGCACAGGAAACTCAAGCAAACTGTTTTATAGGAAACTGTGCATTCCTACTTAACTTACACTTTTAGGTCCTGCCTATAGAACAAGGCAAACCCCAGCATTCCTTGTGCATAGAACTTGATTCTGTCGTTGTCGAAGCCCGCCTTGGCTAACGCTTGGGTGTGTGCAAGCCTTGCTAGCAGACAGCCCAATTTCACACACTGTTCAACTGTGTAAAAGGGGGTCCGCTGCAATCAAGAGAAAGACAAGTATATAGACAATTTGAACTCGTGACAGATGTTATTTAGGGCCTGGGTTAGCTTTGTTCCCAGGCTCTTGTGCAGGGATGGGGGGGGGGGGGGGGGAGAGAAGAGAGCCTGTACACACTGTTCACACATGGCTTCACACAATAATTGTAGATAGTGTGTAGCTGGACCAAAATAGCTAATCACTAAGTAAGTTAGTTGGACAATTCCAGACGATACTGATTTGATACTAACAGCCTGGCAAAGTTATCCAGAAAGTCTTACTAAAAGCTCCTTAGTTTCATGCAGTAAGCACGACTTTGCTATCTTGTCATACATGACAGCCACATTTAGCGCACATCACACAAATGCAGTTCAAGGGTTAACCTTTACAGAGACACTGTGATAATTTGTCAAAGAAAGCATGTGCACAGGAAACTCAAGCACACTGTTTTATAGGAAACTGTGCATTCCTACTTAACTTACACTTTTAGGTCCTGCCTATAGAACAAGGCAAACCCCAGCATTCCTTGTGCATAGAACTTGATTCTGTCGTTGTCGAAGCCCGCCTTGGCTAACGCTTGGGTGTGTGCAAGCCTTGCTAGCAGACAGCCCAATTTCACACACTGTTCAACTGTGTAAAAGGGGATCCGGTGAACGACTTCTGCAGCCAATGGAAACTCATGAGAGTAGTCAATGGCGTTCTGTTTAACAGCCATGTTGGCAGTGAATGATGAGGCAGATACTCCAAATGTTACCTGTGTCATTCTGTAGTCCTTCAGAAGATCATTTGGGTGAGATCTCCACACGAACCTGTGTAGGTCCTTGTCATCATCTGTCAGCTCTATCGCTCGATACATCTTAGAGACGTCAGCTGTGAGTGCGACAGGGTACAATCGGAAACGTAACAGAACATCAACCAAAGGAGGATGTATGGTCGGACCAACAAGGAGTGTGTCGTTGAGAGAGACTCCCGTAGAAGACTTGGCAGATGCATCAAAGACTGCTCTGATCTTTGTTGTGGTACTTGATGCCTTGTGTACGGCATGCATGGGTAGATAGAAGGTTAATTAGCTCAGATGGCTTCTCCAGATCTGGCATGGGAATGGCCTCAGCATGCTTCAAGTCGAGATACTCTTGCATGACTGTGTTGAATTCCTGGAAGCAACCCTTCTGGTTCAGAGAGCGCTCCAGAGAGAGAAATCTATTCACAGCTTGTGATCTTGACTCATCAATGGGTCTTGCATTAGAATCTTTCGGCGGAGGGACTATGAAGCGTCCTTCCTCAGAGCGTGAGTGGTTAGACTCAAAGTGACGAGCAACTGCACGTTCCTCAATGGATAGGGAAGCTTGGTCAGAAGGTGATTCTTCAATCTCCCAGAACTTCCTGAGGATATCATCAGAGGAGGTAGCTGAGGCGTGGAAGGTCGTGATGTGGACATTGGCTTGCGTAGAGGTCGAGGTGAATCCAGCGCTTCCACAGAGCACCCAGCCAAGGTCAGTTTTGAAAGCTGTGGGGGAGCCAGTAGGACCATTCCGCCGGCCCTGACTTAGTACCTCAACGAAAACGTCAGCACCAAGCAGTATGTCAATTCGGCCGGGTTGACCAAATCCAGGATCGGCCAAGGGTAGATCTGAGAGGTGCGTCCAGCTGATTTCAAAAGTAACAGGCTTCAATGGTAGGTCACAGGTGACCTTCGGTACCTCTACCGCAGTGATGTCGATCTTTCTTCCAGAGGGCTGGAGAGATGAGAGTTGGAAGCGAGTGACAGACTGTATGGGGGGTTTGTGAGATATTCCACCTATCCCAGACATACGGATTGATTGATTTGTGCGAGGTAGAGAGAGAGACTGTGTACCAATCGTTCAGAAATGAAAGATGCTGATGACGCGTTATCCAGCAATGCTCTGGCTTCAACAGTCGAGCCATCAGGAGCGGTAATCAGTACACGACAGGTCATCAGCAACACATCAGACTTTAACCTTGTAACAGCATGAGATCCCACAGAAGTGTCTGCTTGAGCAGTAGCTCGGTCTTGAGACCTAGGTGAGGCCTTGTTCGGCGTTTCGTAGTGTAGTAGGGTGTGGTGAGACTTCTGGCACACCTTGCACTTGTGGAGAGACTTGCACTGATTCTTGAAGTGTCCGCCACCGGGACAGTTAGCACACAAACGATGGACCTTCACCACTTGCATCTTGTCCTCAGCAGACATGGCTTTGAACTTGGTGCAGATGTATAGAGGGTGTTTTTTGGTCTTACAGACTACACAGCTGTTGTCAACATCTGAGCTGGTTGCATAGGAGGTCACTCTACTGTGTGGCTTCCTAGACGGTTGCATTTGCTTCTTAGGAGCAGCGCATGAGGCTTCTGATGCCTGGGCTCGCAAGTCGATGAAGTCAAGAAGATCTTGATAGTGAGGGACATGTGTTTCGGCTTGGCTGTGTTTCTGCCATTCAAATAGAGTGTCAACATCAAGCTTTAGTTCAATCAACGAGGTGAGGAACTTTCCAGGTAGGTCACATCCCAGAGTCTTAAGGGCACAAACATGTTGTTGAACATTGTCATGCAAACGCCGGAGTTTCCTGCCACTTCCTTCCTTCAGGGGTGGAGTGTCGACTATTAGTTGGACGTGAGTACGTTGAATAAGGCGCGGCCTGTCATAGTGGGACTTGAGGCATTCAACAGCTTCCTCATAGTTGTCACCAGAGTGTGACAATCCCTCAATTGCATTCCTAGCGGATCCATCTTTAATGGCATGTTGCAGGTAGACGGTCTTCTCTGCGTTAAACAGGCTAGTCTTGCTGTGTACAGCCACAGTGAATTGATCCCAGAACTGCTTCCAGTGGATGATGTTTCCATCGAACGTGGGTACATCGAGTTTTGGGAGTTTAACTCCTGTGCCATCAGTGGTAGCAGGAGTGGGTGTGTCCAGAGGGGGAACCACAAGTAGAGACTTAATCTTATATAAGAGGTGGAAGACAGTTGCCTTTCGAGAGCAGAATGTGTGACAAATAGTTCGTGTTTTTAGCGATAAGTTCTTCATAGAGAGTGGCAATGTCCTTCTTGCAGTCTGATACCTCTTCCTGGCACTGAGACAACAAAGCACGCTCAACAGGAGTGTCGGTTGGGGTGATAGCTTCATCAATACGGTTTAAACCAGTCTGAACACGTGCCAACTTACGGGTCAGCGGCCTACGATCAAGGGGTGGTGCAACAGGTGCAGTGGGTGGAGTAGCAGGATTCATCAGAGCTTCAAGCCTCACAGTGAGGCCAGATACGTCATCATCACGTTTGTCAAGGCGTTCCTGCTCAGTGTTAAGTGCATCAGTGTTTGCCTCGTCGATCAGGTCGATGAGCTCGAGGTGAACGGTCCTGAAGTCAGAGTCCAGGGTCTGTAGCTTGGTCAATAGTTGCCGTGCACAATCGGAAGTGCGAGGTTGGTCGGCAGTCGCTTCCAGTTCGAAGACACGATCGCAAAGTCGGGTGATAGACCTACGCACAACTCCTCTTCTCTTTCGGAGGTTGGCTGCCATCTAGCTCGATCTCAGGGTGACGATGGGCACGAATTAGAATCGTCACGTGGTCCACGATTAGGCAAACTAGCTTGAGAAATGAGTGTTCAATTGACTTCTAGAGACTGACTAGTAATAGGCTTCTGGTTCTGCCCTCCATCCGGCTCGAAGGACCAGTTTATGAATGAGCCAGCTCTAGATACCCAGACCAGGAGATTAGTCACTTTACTCAAATTTTATTAACTCACTTCTAATTACGCGAACGGTACAGAAAAATTAAATGAGTGAGACAAGAGAGTGATAAATGGATGACACGATTATTACCAAAGAAGCTGGCCTAGACACTAGGGCAGTCCTATACCACTAAAGATTCCGCCAAGTCGTTTACGCACTGCATAGCGGAGAGCCAGCGCAGTGCTTTTGTGGAGAGCCTGTTAAACAAACGGTTCTACAGCTTTCTCATGGATGGAACAAGTGATGCCGGTAATGTTGAGGATGAACTACAGCAACATCTCTGACAACTGAACTCTGTTACAGTACCGTCTAGTAATCCTGTTCTGTATTAGTGTTAAAGTATGCTATCGTAGTGTAAATGGATATTATGTACTTGAGTTGGAGGTGTTTGCTTTGCGTTTACAGTTACCTAAAAACATTTTTTGAAATGGCCGAATAATCTCAGCCAATGGCCAACAAAATTTGTGGTTGATCTGACATTTGTCAGACCAAAGGAAATTTTCACACTGAATGAAGTCATGCTAGTGTGGGGCTCTCTCAGGCTCGCCCCAATAACATATTTATCCATAGTGATCTATTGTGTATAATCGGTTATTACAGGCATGGTTCTGTTTGAAGGACGTGTCCCAACTTCTTCATCATCAGATTCGCTCGGATCTGAAGATCCTTCCGGTTCCTTGGTGACATGCTCAACCATCGTCTGAATGGTCTATTAAAACAAAATAAATTTGAATGGCTTGATGCACAGCATACATGTACGCTCAACATCGCTGCCTAATTAGGCCTTGCTATATTATGCTATGCCCAATTTTTACTCTCATATTATGTAAATGAGCAGCATTGGATATACTACAGCTGAGGCTGGAAATTATTCAACTCTAGACTTAGCACTGCATTATGCTGGCATAATTCCTAGGCTCTCCCTATGTAAGGAGGAGGAGAGCCTGGTAAGTTTTTATATGTGCACGGTCTCGAGGGTGAACATGACTCAACAATGCAGGGGGTGGACTAAGCTGGACTCCATGCACCCAACATGGGGCACTATTGGTACAGCATCTGAAAAAGCTGGAGAGAAGCCTGGAAACCAGGCTATTACCTCATTTGTCGTAACAGTGAAGTTTCCACTGATATCAATACAGTTCGTCAATGCGTTCTTCAATTTCATGTATTTGAGGTCTTCTGGAGTAGGAAACAAATCCTCTAGTGTGGCAATCTGGGATCTGTAAATAGAGATACCATAAAAAGCAGTTGATAAGTGCATACTTACTACTAGTCTTGTTCCCAGGCTCTCCCCATGTGCGCGAGTGAAAAATCGAAAGAAAGGGGAGAGCCTGGTAAAATTTATCACGTGAGAAACGTCACAGGTAGAGAGTACTTAATTACAAGTGGGCCAACAAATAAACTTGCCCACGCTTTATCTTTGCTTTATTTACAGTTTTACTCATTCAGTTGCGCAAGTTTTATGGCTGACAGAACGGGACTCGACAGTAAGCACGACTTTGCTATCTTGTCACATACATGACAGCCACATTTAGCGCACGTCACACATATGCAACAAATGCAGTTCAAGGGTTAACCTTTACAAGAACATTGTCATAATTTGTCAAAGAAAGCATGTGCACAGGAAACTCAAGCAAACTGTATTATAGGAAACTGTGCATTCCTACTTAACTTACACTTTTAGGTCCTGCCTATAGAACAAGGCAAACCCCAGCATTCCTTGTGCATAGAACTTGATTCTGTCGTTGTCGAAGCCCGCCTTGGCTAAC
This sequence comes from Agelas oroides, assembly GCA_949130485.1. Taxonomy (NCBI): domain Eukaryota; kingdom Metazoa; phylum Porifera; class Demospongiae; order Agelasida; family Agelasidae; genus Agelas; species Agelas oroides. The sequence goes on along the minus strand of OX422191.1, from coordinate 4,872,505 downwards.
GCTTGGGTGTGTGCAAGCCTTGCTAGCAGACAGCCCAATTTCACACACTGTTCAACTGTGTAAAAGGGGGTCCGCTGCAATCAAGAGAAAGACGAGTATATAGACAATTTCAACTCATGACAGATGTTATTTAGGGCCTGGGTTAGCTTTGTTCCCAGGCTCTTGTGCAGGGGGGGTGGGAGAGAAGAGAGCCTGTACACACTGTTCACACATGCGCCAAGTTCCATTAGTAACTTGCATACTACTCTGCTACACTAAAATTATGGGGTCAATTTCTGTTTACCTGCTGAAAGGTTGCACTACATGTTATACTCCCTGTGAGACACATATGGGTGGCTTTGAAGTCAAAAACGATATCGCTTTGACGGTAACGGTCTGTATTGCTTTGTTCAAGGCGATCAGTGAACTTCAAAAAGGAAAGATTGCATCATTCACGTGCTGCAGTGTTTAGCTAGAATGGATGAACGCATGGACAATTCCTGCAAGCGAAGAGCTAAGTACCTTTGTCGTTCCCTCCTCATCGTCCACACAGAGCGTGGTCAGTGGCAGGCATCTTTTATGCGGGAGAAGTTGGCGTACCTCGCAGAAGTTAGTGTAACGGAGTATACATTTCCAAATTCCCAGAAATCCGGGGAGAACTGGGCATGTGCAAAACAGTGTGGCTCTTTTTTCTCCACAAGAGCCTGGGATCAGCAAACATAAAAAACATAAAAAACTAAAGCACCATGCAAGGGATCACAGCAGGATGGTATGTATACTTCTGTGCTTTAGCTAGAGCAATTATTTTAAGGCATTAGTTTTGCTAATAACATTACACCATTAGCCAATTATACGCTAAGTTTATTGGAATGTAATTGAGGCAAGCTGGAGCGAGCCCCACACTAGCATGACTGACTGCATTACACACGTGCATGTGTATGCTTGCTTGCTTGCTTGCTTGGACTGACCACTTATTGTAAATTTCAAACGAGTGCATTCACATATCTCACAAAGATTGAGTGGCCTTTTAGCTATGAAATTTGCTTATAACCATCTACATGCTCAGGTTAGGTTTGGGTTTCAGTAGATCACAGAATTGATCTCTCCACACCTGCAACACTTCCTCCGGTTCGTTTACCAGAGTTTCATCAACTTGTTGCATTACTGAGGGCAGTGCATGCCTATTTGATTCAATACCCCTAACAGAGTTCCAGGCTTAGTATGCTATTAGGCCAATATAGTCTCATCTGTCTTTCCCATCTAAATTGGTGCTTGATCTTGCGTACATTGTTGATGTACCAGTTTGCTAAACATTTTCTGTGTATGTAGATATTCTAGCTTTAGTTCAGCACTTGATTTGTTAAGGATAAGGACTGGTTTCAAAGAATATGGTGTGAATCATACTTTGTGAGGTGCTTGTCACACTTTCAAGGTGTAAATCACATACTCCAAGCTCCTCCTACTAGAGCATGGAATGTAGTACTTTAATTAGCAGATGGATTAGCACCCAGTCAAGTTCTCTGATGCTAAATTGCATTGATCCTTAACGCATTCTAGAATAAATAACCCCTAGGTACATTACTAATTAGCCCACAGGGAGTAGAGAGTAGAAGCACTTTCATATGTAGGGGAGTGGAGTCAACTTCTGAGATATCAATGACATCATTGGAACTCGAAGCAGCTGGAGAGAGAAAAGACGACCGATGGATGCTTAATGACATAGGAATTCCTAGCCTTAACAAAGGCTTTTAGTCAACAGTGACTTACTGTGCAGACTGATTGTCTCTTGATTTGGTGGCTTTTAGAAAGCCAGTTTGTTACTCAAAGCAAGTATACAAAACAAACAAACAAACAAACAAACAAACAAAAGATGAAGACTACAAACTACAAGGACATGAGTACAAGCACAAAAACACAACAAATACTGCCAAGTACTGGCACAAAACATGAAGAGTTACAAACTATAAGAACACGACCAATATTTACAATAACAATACTTACTATGCTTTGGAAGTCAACACTTCAAGTCTTGAGTGTTAACAGCAATTCTGCTGTGCCCCAGCCAGCAGGCCCCACTGGAAATATCTTGCAGGGTTCTGGATTTATATCAACAGTCTTTCGATAATCTTACAAGATTTTAGCCAACACTTTCAAGAATCTTGCATGGTTCTTGAAAATTCAAGAATCTTACATGTTTGTGATCATGCTCTGGAAATCTTCATGCGACACAAGCTACAGATAGAAGGTGAAGGTTATTAACTGATGATCTTTGCAGAAGATTGAGAATCACAATGTGTTTGTAGTTCATTAGAAATCAAAGAAGGAATCAATAGGTAAGCCATGCCTGCATGGCTACCCAAGCATGTTAACATGTGGAATATAGCCCTCACCAGCAGATTTGTGAGGTTTTGTGGGCAGAGTTGATGGTTACCTTGAAGTCTCCACATACTTTATCCTTCCTATCTCTTTTGTGAAAAGTGAAATAACTAATACTACTGTTATTATAGTTTCCAAAAGTATTACAATACCAAATAGTCTAAATGTACGATATTGTTCTTTCTGCTTCTGATAGCGAGCATTGTGCGAGTAAAACCTGCAGTAAAAAAGGCATGAGTTCTGCCTGTAACCACAAACATGTAGTCATACAAGAAGAATCACACATAGCTATGAGTACATGTCCTTACGCAAGCTGCTCACGAGTTATTTTCCTGGAGGTGAAGAATCACCTTCCTGCAGGAGATCCAGTGCTACAGATCTAAATAAAATAAAACATCTGATTCAGTGGTAGCAATTAGCAATAGGACACTAAGAAGGTAGTATTTGCTTGTGGGCTTCAAGATCTTGGGCATCAGTTGCTGGTTCTTCTCAAGTTAGGAGAGCCAGCAAGCTGTTTGTATGCCACAGAATGATAGCAATATCAGCATACACATATAGGTTAGACACCAAAGCCTAGGGATCTACGGGATTTAGAAGCCCAAGTGAAGCCTATATAAAACCCAAGTGCGAAGCGCGCGGGTTTTATGAGGCTTCGCACGGGCTTCTAAATCCCGTGGATCCCTAGGCTTTGGTGTCTGGCCGATTTAGACTATAGCCTATATACTGTACTAGCTAGTAACTGTTGCAATGGCATCGTTCGACTTCTCGGTACTTGGGGAGGCTAAGTCCAGTCTTTGCTCGTGAAGCGATGGTACACGTGAACTGGGAGGAGCCAAACAGGCGAGGTTAGCTAAGCTGACCTTTTACTACCGCCGGTTCCGCCCCTTCTGAGTATAGCGCTGGAGTTTTAAACAGATCTGTTCAACGACGAAGACGAGACTACTGAAAGAGCTACTCTGTGGACAGGATACAACTCTGAAACAACACATGGAAAGGAGAAAGCCAAGAAGGAGCAAGCCAGTGAAGGCCAAAGTTGTTGCACATAGTAAAGAAAATTCAGGCAGATGCATGCCAGATGTTGCCAGCAAATTTCTAGAGGAGTAAGGGAAGTCTTTGGCAGCAAGTGAGGCGGGAGGCGGTCCCTGGTAATCATGACAAGGATTCAATATCAACAACTGGAGAAAAATTGAATATTAGTGACTTGGTGTTCTAAGTTGCTAGCTGGTGTTCTAAGTAGGTAGCTAGTGTTATAAGTCTTGAATACCTAGTGTCTAGGTCATTTAGAGCACTAGCAATTGACCAATCAGGTTGCAGAATGACTTCTAGCTATAGTCTAATGGTTACTTATGGTTCCAGAATAAATGACAGTTTGTATAAGGTAACCACAATGTGGTACAGTATGTCGCCAGTTTTTGAATGATTTGTAGATGGTGAGAAAATTATTAGGTTTTCAATCTGTTTGTTGACGTTTGTTTCTATGGGTTTCCTGAATTCCTCCTCCAGTCCAATATGCATCATCATGCTTTGTATAGGGTCACTTTTGTCTCTCACAACTAGGGTGCCCATCAGCTCCATTCACAAGCATCTCCAAGTGAGTGTCACTTCTGATGATTTCAGCTGGAGCATCATAGTGGTTGCTTGAAAAATAATGATGCTTGGAATCATCATTGTTCTTCTCTGCACCTATATAGAACAGGTTTAGCTAATTGGCAAGGCATTGACTTGTGTAGCATGTGCAAACACGTTTAGTTATCCTGGCTAGAAATTACTTAATGTTGCCATATTTCCGAAGCATTTGTGGTCCATGAAATATGATGCAATGCATACTATAAGCTAGGTGTAACACGAATGCGTTGGCAGCCTTGCATCTCGTCTCCAAGTTCCACAAAGTCCTGGACCCATTGCTTTGCCTGCATGGTGAACACATCATCAACAATTTCACATGCAACAGCTGTTGATGGTACCTATACCTGCTTATGGACTCTGCTTATGGAATGCATCCACCTCTGCTGGAGATGGCAACAATCCCAAACACATCACAGACCAGTTTCATGAAGTAATATGTTTTGCCAGGCTGAGCTGATTCTCCCCAGTAAGGTAGGTTTTTTGACATCATGTAGTCAGCGCTGATGATGATTCTTCTTGAGCCTCCTGAGGTTTGCTTTCTCAGATGGGGTTAGTCTACCATGCTCTTGGAGTGAGCATATCTGTTGATAATTTACTTCAGTCTCGGTTATTAATTGCCAGTAGTAATCAAGTGCAGCTTGTGCTTTATCTCTTAATAGCTATGTAGTAGCAATATTATTCCTTGAATACTTGATAGTAGGTAGGTTTTTTGACATCATGTAGATATCTACTTACCTAAAAGGAGGGTCTGGTGAATATAGCACCATAGTCAACTGTTGATATCGATTCTGCTAAATTGGAAGTGTGGTAAGTAGGTCTATAAAGTGTGACAAAAATGTTGTACTATCACTAGGCTCCCTTTCTTCTTAGGAGGAAGGAGGTGTGGGGTGTCTGGGAATGAGACCAAGGTATACTATTGGAAATAGTGACATTGCGTAGGTGGGGAGGTGCATGTTAAGTGGATATAGCATGAACCCACCTGGTATTGCATTTCCACTCTGGATAAGTCTGTTGATGACTTTCAGACAACGAGATATCTCCTTCTCATGTTCTTTGCATGTATCACAATAATCAAACATGGGTGGGCAGATACCAACATATAGTCGATATTTCTTTGAAGTTTTTCCATCTGAAATGAAATTGAACCAAGCCCATCCATGGCAAGAGTGTGGTTGAACTTGTACAAACACTTTGTTTGCATTTGTGGCTGTATTGAGGATTGTCTTTGTTAGGTGTAAGAAACCGTGTGAACTTGGGATTGAAGTAGAAGGTTTTTCCATGACTCCCTTCCTTTCGTCTGTTTGATACTGAGTTTTTGTCCACAAAATCCCCCAAATTTTGAAGTACAGCATTACTTTTAGAATGATTTGTTGCATTTCCATGGTGTGTTGGTTGCTTTCTGCATGGTATTTGAGCAATGTCTGGTTGGGATTCCACCCATGCTCGAGCTGTTTGCTCACAGTGAGTTGGCATCACTACATCAGAAAGTCTTTCCGTTTGGGCAATAATTTCTTTAACAATTGGCTCACTAGTTTGAACCTGAACAGCTTTCCTCAGCCTTGCCAGTTGCTGTGTACCAATGCTGAGTGCTGCATGAACGCAATTGCAATGGTGTATGTAGTTTCCCTTTCCGTCGAACACGGTAATAAGAAGCTTGTTTTGCTTCTTTACGTCTTGGTACGTGGCCTCTCCTGGCTTTGGATAGATCGCTCTGCATTTGCAAAGGACCTGGCCAGAGTGAACCAGTCCTCTGTAAATATTGCACAGGTCCAAGAGAGTCGTGCAGCTCGAGCAGACAGTTTCTTCCACTTGTTTCTCGTGCTACGGCCATTTTCATTCCCAACTGTATGTCCTTCCTCAGGCGATAAGCACACCTTGACCAACCCATTTTGTAGTTTGCAGCTGCCTTTTGCCTTCTTCCACACCTCGTGGTGGACTCCGTACTCACACATGCGGAATCTATGCCTGCAAGATATTACATAATTGTACTTGAACCGTATAAATTTTTCCGGTCTAAATTATTTTTTGAATGTGTTTGATTTTTACTTGAACCATTCGCACATGCTGTCTACTGCTCATGGAAATGTGACATAAAAGCTTTGCATATACGTACTCTGTCCACTGTCTGTTTGAGTTGCTGTTTGGGTGGGTGTGACAGAAGTTCTGTATACCCTCCATCCACTCTTCATTAAAGTGGTCCCCATGAATTTCACAAATATTGTGAAGGACACAACAAGCAGCTACCAACTGTGGAATATCACACACATTAACATCACGTCATTTCAATAGGCATCGCCACCTTCCCTTCATAAAGCAGACAGTGCCGTTAGGCTAAAAGGGCCAGGAGCCAAATGGGCACTGGCTTCTCCACGGAGTCAAGGTCATCTTTGCCATTGACCCCACCACTGTAAGTAGGAAGCCAGCATGAATCCCGTGTTGAAGAAAAGCTCTTGCCCAGGTGGCATTGTCAGCAACTTAGGGCGACCATATGCATGCTTCACTACCACTCTTGCACTGCTAAGTTGATAGTTAAGGTGTCACATAGCCGAGCGTCCAGGAACAAAGTTATTGTTATCAACACAAACTTTTTCTGATTAACCAGAGAACTCTCTTACTGAAGCAACTACCTAGCTCAAATAGCATACAAAACCAATGACCTAAGCATGATGAAAGAATGGTGACCTTACAGAGAGACAGACAGGTGCAAGAACTACAGGAAAAATAGAGATGACAGGCAAAACATGATGTGACAAGGCTATACAGTGAAAAGAGCCACAAGGACACACTCAGTACAGAAAGGAAGCAAGTGAATATACCAAAGCACAATACACATGTCCTAGGGCACTGAAAATAAGCAAAAAGCCAAATGTGCAAATATGGTAGCAAACAGTGATACACCATCACACTAATAAGTTAGAAGCTATGACATTGGGAGCTACATCTGCTGGGAGCACAATGTTGGCCACACTCCCTATAGACCCAGTGCCGCATGGACAGCGTCAGGATTTGTGAATATAATTATGATCCCTGGGTCACCGTCATCATCATCCTTCTCAGTCTCCGTCTCCTCAGTCTCCGTCTCCTCAGTCTCCATCTCCGTCTCCGTCGTCTCCTCCAACTGCAAGTAATAAACAAGTTTAATACATCAAGTTCGACAACTTTGTCACATACGGTGCCGCTGTTGTTGTGTTAGTTGGCCGTTATTTGGAAATGCCGTCATTAGCCATGGGAGAAGAGGATATAAGCAATTGTGGTGACTATTCTGAAGTTGGAGTAGTATGTCACATCTCCTATCATTCTCCTCCTTCACAACAGGGAAAATTGCAAACTTGTATTTCTGTGCTCCTCTAGCCAATAGCGCATTATAGTCCGTGACTACGTGGCCTAAAACAGTGCCACACAGTAAGGTGGGGTGCCCTTCATTGGTTGGGGTCGAGTTATAATATCTTTACAAAATTCCTCACTGCAGCCCTAGCACTCTCCCAGAAGAACATCCTTGCCACCAATTCTTTTATTCCATTGCGGGAGAAAGGTACCTATCCTCTTGCACATACACGGCTGAGTTTGCAAAAAACCTTGGCATCGTGTACCTGACCAGGCCAACCAACATACACACATTGGTGAAATGACCCAAGTGGTTCATAAGCACTGAGTGCCAACCTTTACGATTATAGTAATCAGCTGGTCATTCCTTTGTGGACACTATGGAATGTGTGTCCCATCAACAGCACCAGCACACTGAGGGAATCCCCACTTGTGTTCGAATCCTTCAACAACATCTGATATTCTGATGCACTTAGTGCATTAATCTGCACATGTGCTAAATACCATAGTGTAAGTGCAACTCTTTGTTCTTTCTTTGGCATTTCCTCATTTTCGTATCTTGTCTCTCGATAGCAGATCGTATTTCGTTGCATAAGTATGTAAATGTTGCATTTGACATTGTAAAGTTTTCCAGCTGGTCTTGTGTTGTAAACGTCTGGCCTACTCCCACCATTAGCTACTTTGTTCTTTGCACCACACCAATCTTATCAGGGAGTGGATGTGAAGAACAGCTGTGGAAATTACGAACAAAAAAGCTACCCTTTGTCGATGTTGCTTCATGGCAGTTTTCTTTTCTACGCCGATCATCCTCCTACACATTACAACTTCATTGCTTCACTTTCCACTTCTCCTAGCCAACAAATGCGATAAGCACCAACAGCTTCCATTGCCAAGACAGGATCACACAAATTTGTAAGAGCAGCACTAACTGTGACAATTTTGTCAATGGTCACAACGTCAGTATCAGTGGGTCGTTAATCAGACTAATTGGTAAAGCTCCCTAAAGAATTTTATACTTTTTCCGCATCTGTCCAATGACCCGTTCCACATGTATCCTAACTGTAGCTAGTTGCCGTGTTTTCTCAACTTCTTTTCTGCTGAGCTGTTGTTTCCCCCATGTAAATACTGGTATTTCCAACTTCGCTCCTCTAATTGCTAGTTCATGATAAATATTAAATCCACGATCAGCAAGAGCAACATCTCCAAGGTCGATATGTTCGAGGAACCCAGACTGTTGTGTAATAACTTTATCAGACACTCTGCCACCCCAAGCTTGTGAAATAAATGTGATACTGCCTGTTGGTGCTATTCCAATCAAAACCTTTACAGTGTTGTGTTTTTTGTAGTTGGAGTATGTTATTGCTCTGGCAGTAAGAGAGACTGGCCTTTCGATAAAAACAATCAATTATGCACTTTACTCTCCAGTAGTGCCTCCGAAAACACTCTGGTAAGTTGTGTTGCAAAGTGTCTTGCCACACAATCAGGTGTTTTAGGGTGCAGTACCTAACGTCCAACCATTTGTGGAACACACGAGACATAGTAGCTTCGCTGCAACCCATCCGATATGCCAAATCAACATTGACTAATTTCAGTCTCAGTTTAATCAAGACAGAGTAGAACTCATCAAGTTAAAAGGGTAAGAAAGAGAGCAAACGTTGGTAGTCCAGTGTAAAAGCAAGTTGCCTTGTTTTCCTTAATCATCTCAACTCCAAACTTTACAGCTCGTACCTCAGATTGAAGGTTGTGTGCAATCCATTCTAGCTACTCAGAGGATTTCTTTAATTCTGTATTTTGTGCTTTTAGTTGCGAAGCTGTTGTGATCAATTCACTGTTTTGAGTTTTCAGTGAGGAATTGTCTGGATGTAGTTGGATATGCACTACTTTCATCCTTTCATTCTCTTGCTGGAGGGTTTGTAGTAGTTCTTTAAGTTTCACCTTTTCGTGCTCCAGCTGTTCATTTTCCTTGACAAGTGTAGTCACACTTGGAAAAGGGTTGGCAGACAAACTTGGATCAACTTCAGCATCATCTTCACTTTGCACTCCAGTGGCAAAGACAGCCTGTTTAACCTCTTCATAGCACTTTCATATCTATGGGAGTGGAGTCAACTTCTGAGCTATCAATGACATCATTGGAACTCGAAGCAGCTGGAGAGAGAAAAGACAACTGATGGATGCTTAATGACATAGGAATTCCTAGCCTTAACAAAGGCTTTTAGTCAACAGTGACTTACTGTGCAGACTGATTATGTCTCTTGATTTAGTGGCTTTTAGAAAGCCAGTTTGTTACTCAAAGCACAATATACAAAACAAACAAACAAACAAACAAAAAATGAAGACTACAAGGACATGGGTACAAGCACAAAAACACAACAAATACTGCCAAGTACTGGCACAAAACATGAAGAGTTACGAACTGTAAGAACATGACCAATATTTACAATAACAGTACTTACTATGCTTTGGAAGTCAACACTTCAAGTCTTGAGTGTTAACAGCAATTTTGCTGTGCCCCAGCCGGCAGGCCCCACTGGAAATATCTTGCAGGATCCTGGAGGGATTCATATCAAGAGTCCTTTTCTTGCATGATGCTTTCAAGAATCTTACATGATTTTTGCCAACCGTCTTAAGCGTCAAACAAGAATCTTGCATAGATTATAAAGCAATGAATTTACTTCATGGCAAGAAATGTACTAAAAGAAAGAGCTGTCTACAGTAAGTGTATATATAATTATGTTTGTAGTTAAGCAGTAACAGTATCCGACACCTTTGCTGAACTCTATACTGGTCGTCCCGTGCCAGGGCTGTGGTGTCGTCGTCGCACGCGTCTTTTTGTGCCGCTGCATTGTAGGACTGAGCGTCTAAACTTGTGTCAAGACATTCTTTCAAAAATTCGAGCTCTTGGGTCTTGACCCTTAGTCTTTCCGTTGTACGGTTCAGTTTTTTCTTTGTGTCAGTGTAGACCCCCCTCAATGTCTCCATGTATTTTTGATTTAAGTTCTTGATCAGTTCTTTGTGATCATGCTCTGGAAATCTTTGGGTAACACAAGCTACAGATAGAAGGTGAAGGTTATTAACTGTATGATCTTTGCATGTTAACAGCCCTCACCAGCAGATTTGTGAGGTTTTGTGGGCAGAGTTGATGGTTACCTTGAAGTCTCCACATACTCTGTCCTTCCTATCTCTTTTGTGAACTTGGAACTATGGGTACAGCCAGTCTGATATTGATGTCAATGGAAAGGGCCATTCTGTCAACTTTTATATGTTATTGTTCACTGAACACTTTTGCTAAACATTTATGAATGGTGGAAGAACAAGTATGAGATTGGTGCCAATGTGAATATGTTACTAAACTGAAAAGTGAAATAACTAATGCTACTGTTATTATAGTTCCCAAAAGTATTACAATACCAAATAGTCTAAATGTACGACATTGTTCTTTCTGCTTCTGATAGTGAGCATTGTGCGAGTGAAACCTGCAGTAAAAAAGGCATGAGCTCTGCCTGTAACCACAAACATGTAGTCATACAAGAAGAATCACACATAGCTATGAATATTCACATATCCTTACGCAAGCTGCTCACGAGTTATTTTCCTGGAGGTGAAGAATCACCTTCCTGCAGGAGATCCAGTGCTACAGATCTAAATAAAATAAAACATCTGATTCAGTGGTAGCGATTAGCAATATGACACTAAGAAGGTAGTATTTGCTTGTGGGCTTCAAGATCTTGGGCATCAGTTGCCGGTTCTTCTCAAGTTAGGAGAGCCGACCAGCTATTTGTACGCCACAGAATGATAGCAATATCAGCATACACTGGTTACTTATGGTTCCAGAATAAATGACAGTTTGTATAAGGTAACCACAATGCGGTACAGTATGTGGCCAGTTTTTGAATGATTTGTAGATGGTGAGAAAATTATTAGGTTTTCAATCTGTTTGTTGACGTTTGTTTCTTGGGTTTTCTGAATTCCTCCTCCAGTCCAATATGCATCATCATGCTTTGTATAGGGTCACTTTTGTCTCTCACAACTAGGGTGCCCATCAGCTCCATTCACAAGCATCTCCAAGTGAGTGTCACTTCTGATGATTTCAGCTGGAGCATCATAGTGGTTGCTTGAAAAATAATGATGCTTGGAATCATCATTGTTCTTCTCTGCACCTATATAGAACAGGTTTAGCTAATTGGCAAGGCATTGACTTGTGTAGCATGTGCAAACACGTTTACTTATCCTGGCCAGAAAATTACTTAATGTTGCCATATTTCCGAAGCATTTGTGGTCCATGAAATACCATGCAATGCATACTATAAGCTAGGTGTAACACGAATGCGTTGGCAGCCTTGCATCTCGTCTCCAAGTTCCACAAAGTCCTGGACTCATTGCTTTGCCTGCATGGTGAACACATCATCAACAATTTCACATTCAACAGCTGTTGATGGTACCTATACCTGCTTATGGACTCTGCTTATGGAATGCATCCACCTCTGCTGGAGATGGCAACAATCCCAAACACATCACAGACCAGTTTCATGAAGTAATATGTTTTGCCAGGCTGAGCTGATGGAATGTGTGTCCCATCAACAGCACCAGCACACTGAGGGAATCCCCACTTGTGTTTGAATCCTTCAACAACATCCGATTATCTCCAGATGATGTTCTGATGCACTTTGGTATAGAAATACTACGTAACAATAGCTGTATATACACACATCCTTTACTATGACACATACTGTGGATTTGATGCATCAAATAAATGTCCAATAGTGCGTTAATCTGCACATGTGCTAAATACCATAGTGTAGGTGCGACTCTTCATTTGGCATTTCCTCATTTTTGTATCTTGTCTCTCGATAGCAGATCGTAGCTCATTGCATAAGTATGTAAATGTTGCATTTGACATTCTAAAGTTTTCCAGCCAGTCCTATGCTGTAAACGTCTGGCCTACTATTTGCTTCCATCAATAACTACTTTGTTCTTTGCACCACACTGATCTTATCAGGGAGTGGATGTGAAGAACAGCTGTGGAGATTACAAACAAAAAAAGCTACCCTTTGTCGATGTTGCTTCATGGCAAATTTCTTTCTATGCCGACAAACCTCCCTCCTCCTACGCATCACAGCTTCATTACTTCGCTTTCCACTTCTCCTAGCCAACAAATGCGATGTGCACTAACAGCTTCCATTGCCAAGACAGGATCACACAAATTTGTAAGAGCAGCACTAACTGTGACAATTTTGTCTATGGTCACATCAGTATCAGTGAGTCGCTTAATAATCAGACTAAATGGTCAAGTTCCCTGAAGAATTTATACTTTTTCCACATCTGTCCAATGACCCGTTCCACATGTATCCTAACTCTAGCTAGTTGCCGTATTTTTCAATGTGAAATAAATGTGATACTGCCTGTTGGTGCTATTCCAATCAAAACCTTTACGGTGTTGTGTTTTTTGT